>OZ025217.1:11357754-11957754 GCA_964019055.1 Anthopleura xanthogrammica
TACAGTTACTTCCTGCAAGCTAAGGTAACCAACCAACCACTGACTGACCGACTGACTGACTGACTGACTGACCAACCGACCAACTGAGTGACTGACCAACTGACCAACCGACCGACTGACCAACCGACCAACCTTTATTGATTTAGTGATTTTTTTCTGCAGTTAGAAGAAGGAGACCAAAGTAAAAAGTTAGCAGAAAGATCACTTCAAGTAAGAAAAAAATAAAAAAATAATCAGGGTGTATTGGTTTCCTATTTTAGTCAACTTGCCATTCCCTTCAGTATCATATCTTTCTTTGCTTACTTTTTCCTAAAGGTTCTGAAGAAAGGACTTAATCTACAGAGAACCAATCACAAGCTTTGGAACACATTAGGAGTTGTTTGTGCCTCGAATCGTAAGTGAGCTGAGGATATCCCGATAGCTTAGTCTTACCACTGGGGACAATGGATCTCTTTACCTTGGGCGTAATGTTTTCTCATTTCAGACAACGTGTCATTCTCTTGAGAATAAGATTCTTTGTTTGAGTTGCATCCATATTCATGTGTCTTCTCATGTGTAACCGTTAAACAAAGAAATGATACTCTAGGGAATGACATGTGGTCTGAAATGGAAAAACATTACGCCCAAGGTAAAGAGGTCTATAGTTCATGGCATTCCCTAGGAATAGGAAAATTGTATAAAAAGTAGGATGCAGCATCTTGCAATTTATTTTTGCTCGATTTCCCATTTGATTGTATTTTTGATATATTCATCATTATAATTTTTGATTTTTATTATTTTCTAGTGGTTAACAACCCAAAACTCAGCCAACATTCATTTATCATGTCAATCAAGACAGAACCAATTGTAAGCCAGCAATAACAATTAAAATAATTCACTTGATTAAGGCAACACTCTGGCACCATTCCCCTTCACATTTTATCCCTGAGAGTCGACCTTGCTTCTCCTATGGCTGCAAAATCCCAGCATGCTTGAATGGAATGAATGACGTGCACAGTACATTATAAATGGTCTCAGTCCCATTCCAAGATTGATGAATGGGATCAAGACTTATATTTGACTGTTATAAGCATTCAGTATTAATCAAGCATATCGTGTTAAAACATTTCAGAATCCAGTCGCTTGGACAAATCTTGGAGTTCTCTATCTTAAGCATAACAAAGTTGAGGTACCATTTTTTTGTTTACTATATCTGAACTCCAAACTAGTGTTTGTCTTATGCATTAAAGAGACTTTTTGTTAAACAGCCAGCACACGAGGCATTCAAGAAGGCACAGGCACTCGACCCATCATACACTGAGGCATGGGTTGGTCAGGTTAGTGAAACAAATCTTGTAATTGAAATGAAGCTCTCACTTTCTTTGACCTTTTAATTTTTTTATTATTTAAAGTTTTATTTTCAATGAATCTACAGGCATCAATAGCTGAGATTATTGATAGTGAAGAGGCTGCTGATTTGTTCAGACACACCTTGGAACTAGGATCTCATGTAAGTAAAATATTATGCTTACGGTTTTTGGCAGATAGAGGGTGTGGTCACTGGGTGTGTTACTATGGGTGTTGTCATGGTATTGTGCCTTATCTTCCAGGTAGAGGGTAGCATAGGGTGTGGTCACTGGGTGTGTCCCTATGGGTGTGGTCATGGTATTGTGCCTTATCTTCCAGGTAGAGGGTAGCATGGGGTATGCTCACTGGGTGTTTCCCTATGGGTGTGGTCATGGTATTGTGCCTTATCTTCCAGGTAGAGGGTACTATAGGGTATGCTCACTGGGTGTTTCCCTATGGGTGTGGTCATGGTATTGTGCCTTATCTTCCAGGTAGAGGGTATCATAGGGTATGCTCACTGGGTGTGTCCCTATGGGTGTGGTCATGGTATTGTGTCTTATCTTCCAGGTAGAGGGTACCATAGGGTATGCTCACTGGGTGTATCCCTATGGGTGTGGTCATGGTATTATGCCTTATCTTCCAGGTAGAGGGTACTATAGTGTATTCTCACTGGGTGTGTCCCTATGGGTGTGGTCATGGTATTGTGCCTTATCTTCCAGGTAGAGGGTAGCATAGGGTATGCTCACTGGGTGTGTCCCTATGGGTGTTGTCATGGTATTGTGCCTTATCTTCCAGGTAGAGGGTAGCATAGGGTATGCTCACTGGGTGTGCACACACCTGACCTCAGGCAAGATTCCTCAGGGTCACAGTCCAGTACCCAGTCGGTCTCATTTACCAAGGGACTACAGAAGAGCTGTGACGCAGTCTTCCGTTGCCATGACAAAATACACAGGTGAATTACTATTTATATATTTAGGGTAGACAAAATTTCAAAAAGTGATCCTTCTTAAATAGAGGATGTTACACGGTGGCGAGAAGATATAAAGTTTATCTTCGAGGGGTGAAATGTTTTTCAACAGGAGAAGATAAACTTCATATCTTTAAGCCAACGTGTTATTTTCTTTTTATTATGTAGACACATCCACAAAAAAAATGTCCATTTTGAATTTTTCCATAGTGAGAAAACATAGGTGACGTCATCGATATCGTATGTTTAAGGATATGAAAATTATATAAGTAATAGCATGACTTGAGGGTGATTAGTGATTAAATGTCCCCGAAAGCCGAGGGAGGTTTTGTTGAAGTCCCGACGCCGAAGGCGGAGGGACTTTAACTAAACCTCCCGAGGCTTGAGGGGACATTTAATCACTAATCACCCGAAATGTCATGCTATTAGTTTGTAATATTATGATTGCAGAGGAATAAAACTATTCTTAGGAAATATGTAAGCTTTCGTACGATGCATAAATTACAAAGCTGTTGATATGCGGCATACTATAGGGAATTTGCCTTTGTTAAATGCGACAATGGCGAATTGAACCAGCATTCATTCATTCGTGGTGCTTTATTCTAATTCACTTTGGTTGGCCTAGAGCGGTATTAATGAAATGTTTTCGAACCGTCGTGATTACGTCACAAATAGTAAGAAAAATTCCCGATGTAGTCAACGCATGCGCAAAGATTACTCAATGGGTCCCACAAGTGCTGGGGTGTTGAATAGTGTGTACTGAAAGGTCATTGCTCAAAATTTTCGATTGGGACGATGCGACCCAGCCATGGTCCCGGTGATTGTCATGTGAGGGACCATGCCTCATGAATAGTGATGAGGGATGTTTAGTCTAAACATCCCTCATGGTTATATTCATGAGGGATATTTAGTCTAAATATCCCTCATGATTATATTCATGAGGGATATTTAAACTAAATATCCCTCATCACTATTCATCCAGAGGGATGTTAGACCTTAAACATCACTCTGGAAACAATGGATCCCGAGGTAATCATGATATTATGTCACTTAGGTCCCGGATGTAGTTTGTATGAAAAATACACGAGTGGCGTATTTCCCAGTAAAACACTAGTGTCTATAAATTAGATATGCGATCGTCCTTGTGTGTGCTCAAATCACTCCCCTCCCCATGCCTCGTTCTATATCCTTAGTAATATATCTGACGTTCGTTAATATCACATTTTTTTAATTATCCAGATCGTATCCGTAGTGCGGCCTGTGCGTACAACATGCATGGATTGTTACTGGAACACCAGTGTCTCTATGTCCAGGCAGAACAAGCCTTTGAAAGGTGAGAAAAATGTTAACCCATTACGTTCTTATTGCTATACGTTACCTATCTAATTCAGGTACGTTTTTATTCTTAACTGTTCATCCAAACCATCTCGTGTACATTCTTATTCCTATCCGTTCATCCAATCCATCTCGTGTACATTCTTATTCCTATCCGTTCATCCAATCCATCTCGTGTACATTCTTATTCCTATGCGTTCATCCAATCCATCTCGTGTACATTCTTATTCCTATCCGTTCATCCAATCCATCTCGTGTACATTCTTATTCCTATATGTTCATCCAATCCATCTCGTGTACATTCTTATTCCTATCGGTTCATCAAATCCATCTTGTGTACATTCTTATTCCTATCGGTTCATCCAATCCATCTCGTGTACATTCTTATTCCTATCGGTTCATCAAATCCATCTCGTGTACATTCTTATTCCTATCGGTTAATCCAATCTATCTCGTGTACATTCTTATTCTTGTACGTTAATCCAATCCATCTCGTGTACATTCTTATTCTTGTACGTTAATCCAATCCATCTCGTGTACATTCTTATTCTTGTACGTTAATCCAATCCATCTCGTGTACATTCTTATTCTTGTACGTTAATCCAGTCCATCTCGTGTACATTCGTATTCCTATCGATTCATCCAAATCATTCTTATTCCTATCTCCATTATGCAATAAAATCCAGGTGAACATCGTAGTTTGACCATATAAACTAAAAGCACTATTACTTATTAGAAAAAACCTACTAATGGTCTATCACCAATCGAGCCCTGTGATTGGCTGAGCTACTAGGGGTCTATTAGTGATAGACCTCTAGTAGCGAAAAGCACTGGTTTTGAAAACCAAAAAATATATATTTAAAGCAAAATCCAAAACTTTTTGCATCCTTTTATTGGACCGATTAGTAGGTTTTTACTAAAACAATTAGACCTCTCGCCCTCATGGCCTACGAGTCAATAGCCCATTCGGCCTTCGGCCTCATGGGCTATTGACTCGTAGACCATTCGGACTCGAGGACTAATTGTTAATTATCTTTCAGTGCTGTCCAGTTATTACTAAAGAAAAAAGAGGCTGATCATGAACTTCTGAATATCGTATATATCAACCACGCTAGAGTCTTATGGTAAGTTCACTGAATCGATTCGAGTTTTTGTTTTTAAATTTCCAATGCTTGCTGGTAAATAATAAAAAGATTAAGTCGTTTTTCATTTCATACTATGTGTCATTTTCTTGAATATTATTTCTTTCTTTATCGGTAAAGATTTAGTAGGTACTTTTATGTGGATAAGATGCAACAAATAATCTTATTCTCAAGGGAATGACACGTGGTCTGACATTGGCAGACATTTCATCCAAGTTAGTTGAGTCTCTTAGCCAATAAAATCACGTCATTAATCCACGTGATTACATTTTGCTAGTTCTCTTGGTCGCTATGGTGATGCAATTGAAACATACCAGAAGGTTACCCCACTGGACAATTTCCATGTGATCTGTGGGCTCGCACTTGCGTTTTACATGGCTGGTAAACTACCAGAGAGCTATCGAGGTTAGTGTGTTTCCCTTTCGATTTCCTTTCCCTTTCCTAATTTTCGTCCGATTCTCTCCCTTCTATCGAATACGTGGTTTGGCTTTTCTGGCAGTAAAAATGCTTGCATCTCACCGGTGTTGCTCTGTAAGCTCAGATATTCAAATCTCATCTCCTTGGGTACCAGCGAGATGACTTTTGAAGAAACAATATTTCTTTGATTAGTACAGAGATTGCGGAAGCTTATTTGCGTCTCAACATTTATCGCAACAACTCATTGCGGGACGTCTTGCATGGGAGTCCCGTTCGCACTTTCCCCATTGGGTAGCGTAGATAGCATTTGTAATCTTTTTATTCTTATATGCCCAATAAATATGTAAAGAAATATTTAGGCGAATGAAGTAGTTCTTTCTTTCTTTCCTTCCTCCCTTTCTTCCTTCACTCCATCCCTACCTACCTCCATTATTCCTAGTCGCGCTTCTTCTTCTTTCTTTCTTTCTTTAGTTTTGTTATTTGTGTTCATCAGCATATGACCAAGCACAACAGCTAGCTCCATCAGACGCAGACAAGTCTTGTGTGTTAACGGCGATGGGAATGATCGGATATGCCTTGAATGACATAGATGGTGCTAAGGAGATGCTGTTCAAGAGGTAAGATGAAACAGCAGGGAAAAAAAGGAATTTATGAATAGTTTTTAAGAAGAACGAATAGCAGCAGCAGCAATGCCATCAACTACAACAGCAACTGCTGCCTCAACAGCAAAGAACAGAGCCAAGAACAGCGACAACAGTCGTAGGGGGGGGGGGGGGGGGGAACAGAAATCGTAACTATATTTTCGCGTCATACTTTATACGATACGTTGTTAAAACTGATCGAGATGATCCCTGTTCTCTCATGTTATTTTGGCGTCTTGTATGTTTTAAATCAGAGTATCTAAAATGGAAAATTGTCTCGTATTTCTTTGTATTGCATGTACTAAAATGTGCAATTTTGTGACTCTTTTTACCCAGTTCCCAAATGAATCCACCATGTGAACGCGGCCTGATGGCACTGTGTGCACTGGGTCTAGTCAACAACGACTTGACGTTAGCTGGTGCCGCTTTGAGTGAACTATTAAAACTTGATCAAAAAAGTAAGTAAATTTTACATAACAGCTTTCTAAAATACTGGATTACAGATTCAAATTGTTCTAGTACAATTGAGAGATTCGAATCTATGTACATGTATTTCTGATCGATCATAAGTCACAGTAGCAGTCACCCTGGTTCCGACTCAATATATAGGCCAATACGTCATGGGTGAAAAAAACAGTTTCCTCAACCATAGGTTCTATATGTTCTAAATTCCATATAGTGCAACCATTATTTACGTGTGTCCTTACTTTACTATCCAGGAATTCACCTACATTTAATATGTTTTCCTGTCTGAGGCGTACTTTACTATACACTGATAAAAATTGGGAAATTGTTCCCTTTTTTTTACTTTTTGGAGCTGGTTTTAGTAGCTTTTACTCGCACCAACAATGCAGTCATCAATCTTTATTATTTTATCGTTGTTTGTTAGGGAAAGACATGATATATGCTGATATTTGCTATCTCTTCTCTCAGTTCTTCGCGATGCAGGTCAGTTAATAAATGATGAACCTTTAATTAATCTATAATTTGCTTAGCTACAAATTCTGATAATATTTAGCTAGATTGGTAGGGTAAACACAGGGTTTAGAGGGGTGTAGTGGGCGAAGAGGGGTGTAGTGAAGCTTTGTACTGTTTGAATAGTGTACTGTCGTTTAGCGTGGTGTGCTGTGCTGTGCTGTGCTGTGCTGTGCTGTGCTGTGCTGTGCTGTGCTGTGCTGTGTTGTGGAGTTGTATGGTGTGGCATGGGATGGCATGATATGGTGTAGGATGGTGTGGCATGGTGTGGAGTGGAGTGTGATATTGTGTAGTATAGTGACGTAGGGTTTAGCGTAGCATAGTGTAGCGTAGTGTTGTGGGGTGTAATGTAGTGTGGTGTGGTGTGGTGTGGTGTGGTGTGGTGTGGTGTGGCGTATTGGGATGTAGTGTGGGGTGCAATGTGTTATGATGTGATTTAGTATAGTGACCTTATAGTTTTGTGTAGTGTAGCGTAGCTTCGTGGGGCGTGGCGTGGCGTGGCGTGAATATCATGAAAACTGATTTTTTTGTCTTTCAGGGAAGTGAAATCGTTGGACTTCGACATATCTTAAAGGCTATCCATGAGTATGCTTTTCTCTTGTCTTCTTTATTCTTTTGATATTTTTTTTCTGTGTTGTGGTATTTGCATTATTTGGCCTACCATACTGTTATCCCTTTGTTCAGCATACTCAATATCTCAAGTATAAAGCATGAAATAGCAAACATGAAAACTTACTAGGAGAAAACAAATATTCTGATTCAAATCGTTTGTCTATATTCGTCACACAGGCGTCCTGACCGTGCAGTATTATGGGAACAATGCGCCACGTTTATCATCGACAAATGCCCGGATAATCTTCAGGTATTTCAAAAGTTTGAAAAAATTTACACTGGTTAGATTGTAGGTATGAAGTGTATATGAACACTAATTTGATATTCTCAGTATTGATTTTACACGAAGGGAATAGTCGGAGCGTTTGACTTTGAATGATGGGAGTATAACTTGTAACTTTGTTTTCTGTGCAGGTCGCAATGCGATGTGCTGAAGCAACGAGAAAACTAAAACACATCAGTGAAGAGGTAAGAACAGACCGATCCCTGAATATACAGTCAAACCGTCACTAACGGCCACCTCCCACAACGACCACCTCCCCACAAAGGCCACCTTGCCACAACGACCACCTTGCCACAACGACCACCTTGCCACAACGACCACCTTCCCCCAACGACCACCTCCCCACAACGACCACCTCCCCACAACGACCACCTCCCCACAACGGCCACCTCCCCACAACGGCCAGGAAATTTTGTCCCTGTTACCAATGAATTAATACATATACTGTAAATAAAACCTCTCCCCAACGGCAACACAATTTTGTCCTGACGATGGCCGTTGTGTAAAGGCTCGACTGTACAATGTTTTGTTCATTAAACTTTTTCAGTTTTTCTCTGAATGCGAAGCTGAATAGCCATCTGGCATCTTCACTTGCATAATTTGCATATTGCAATGACAACTACTAGGTTTATTTTTTAAAGTATTATTCCCAATGATCAAATATGCCCTTGATGTTATAGCCTGTAAACAGGCTCTCGAGGATAGGGAAAGGAGAGAGGTGATCGTCTAGTGCGCTACAGATAAAGTAATAATACTAAAGGAAATGCATATCTTATTTATTCCATTTCCAGATTAATGTATCTCTTCATCCAACATCTCTCCTTGGTTCCGGCGCTCTTCCATCATCACGTGACGATGAACAGCCAATTACAACTGGAGAAATAAGAACAATTGAGTCCCTCAGGGCAGCCCAGAAGGCTTTGCGCATCCACCCTGACAGGGTAGAAAGCTGGGCGGTACTATGTGCTGCTGTCACAGCTCATGCTATTACCATGGATACGGAGGATAAAGGGAAAGGATTCCACATGCTGGCGTTAAAGCTTTCTCAAATGACGATGGCTAAATGTAAGTACAGTCTGAGGTCATAGCGATGATGATGGCCATAATGGTAATGAAGATGAAGTTGATGATAACGGTGGCGGTGGTGTAGAAGTTGATGGTGATGATGATGAGGATTATGGTAATGTTGGTCATGATGTTGATGATGGTGATGGCGAAGATGATGATGATGATGGTGATGATGATGGTAATGATGATTGTGATGATGATGTTGATGTTTATGATGATGATGATCATTGTTATGGCCATGTGGTTTTGATGCTAACCTCCAAGTATATATATATATTATACACTTCAACCTATACATTATATATTTCATTGATGGGGGATATGATAGCGATGGCAATGATGATGAGTGCACTGTTATGAGAGTAATCTTCTGGCAATACTTTTAAGACTTCGAAAGTAAAGTATAACGCTGTTTCTATAATTTTGAAGGTGCTGAAGGACAGAGCATTTTGGAATCCAAAGCAAAGAACCAACTTCCAAATCTCTTATTATCCCGTAAACGAGAACTCGAGGGGTTACAAAAATGGACAGTGCTTCATACTGGGTACTCCATGATGTATTGTGGTCTGGTGAAAGAAGCTAAAGAACACTGTCATCAGGTACCTTGAAGAAAATTAGCCACATTTTACATTAAATAGTGTGAATAGTCAGTTAAGCTGGACATACGCAAATACGAGACATTTATGCTAATGCTCCGTGCTTTTCTGAACACCATTTACCACTTCCCATACATCGGTTCACTCGTCAAACACAAAGAGCATTCAGTCGAGGCTGCAAGGTTCAAATTTAAATAATCCTTTGAAACTACCTTGCAGCCTCGACTTAATGCTTTGTCTGTGACCAGTGAATCGATGTATGGAAAGTGGTGAATTAGTTTTGTTTTGCAGAAATTGCGCTCTCGAACCTAGAACGCTGTGATTCTTACTGCGCATGCTTCAAAAATTCCCAGGGACTCTGGGAAACTCTAGAAATCATAACGTTGTATTTGGATAGAACATTTCGGAATGTCCTCGGAATTTTGTACACAAAATAATTTTTCATGGTAGTAAAATTTTCGAACCTACAAATTTCTTAATAAAAATGACTTATAACAATGTTATTTTATCCTCAGGCTCTCTCGGTTTATGCAAATGATCCCCAGATGCATACCGCTCTTCATTTACTGAAGGCTCAGATTTCATTGTATTGTGGTGAAGTGGACGAAGCTGATAGTATTTTACAATCTTCTGTGTTGTCTAGCCCTCATCATCCCTCTGTTGCATGGCAGGTAAGAAACCCTTGAAAAAAAAACTAATTTCACCACAGGGTAACCACTCTAATAAAAACTTTTTAAAAACTTTGGAAATTATTTCCTGATTATTTCATGAAAATTCCACGCACATATTTTCTTTTCTTTTTTCAGTTTCGTTTTGTTAATCTCTTAAAATCTGATGAAAGCTTAAAAGCACAGCCGAAAAAAAGTCATTGACATAGTGCTTCAAATATAACTTGAAAACCGGACTGAAATTCAAAGTTTTTAATGTATTTGACTCTATCAGTAAAAGCGCTCTGCCTCATCTGGCTTCCCTCGCTTTCGTCGCTTTTGACGTCCTCCACCCTTCCCCCTTAGTTGCAGTGACTTTTTTGGAAAAAAATATTTTAACTATTTAACAAACACCTTTTACAAAATATCAGGTGTTGGCAGAAATCCGTATAAATGCTGGCTCGCCCACGGAAGCCGAGTTGTGCTACCGCAAGTGCCTTCAATCTGGGACAAACAAAAGGTTAGAACTCGGAAAAAATATTTGCTTAGCATTGGGCAATTTCACAAATTCAGCATTATAGCATCTTACTGATTTCATGGCTGTGCGCGCCTCCAATCCAGAAATATTAACGAAGAATAAGCAAAACATTCTTGGAAAGTTGTAAATTAAAAAGTACAGTCAGAGCTCTCGTAAGCAACTACCTCGAAAATTCGGTCGTACCTAGAACTGGTCGTAAACGAACGAGAATGAGCTCTCATAAACGGCAATGCAAACGGGGTTTCAAATTCGTGGTCGTAACTAGAACTGGTCGCTTACGAGAGAGGTCGCAAGGAGAGCTCCGACTGTACAAAAGTCATGATATTCTTTGTAGAAGGAGTTGCGCAATGTATTAGAATGTGACTGCATCGATTTTATTGCTCGATAATGATAATGCGCCCGACAATGCGCACCAAATCTTTAGTAATAGGGGTATTGATTTGTAATTTTTTCTTGATTGATTACAGGTCTACTAACTGGCGAGTCGTTCCTCTTCTTCGCCTCGCACTCCTAGCACTAAACCAGGCCAAGGTGAATATTTTTATTACAGATTAATTGATTTTCCTTTAACTTAGTAATGAAATTTTGATTTCTAGGTTGAGTCCGCTGACCGTGATCGCTGGCTTACCCTTTGCCAAGAAGCATCGAGTGAGGTAAAAAAAAAACACACTTCCATCAACGTTTTGCTTGTCTCGTGAACACTAATATTTAATGTCGTACGTAAGAGTTTGTGTGCCGGGGGGGGGGGGGGGGTTCAGGTTTCAGGGGTTCCTGCTTCTCGATTGTTTTGAAGGTTTTCACGATTGTACCACACTGCGGGAAGGGGGGACGTGGTGTATATATCTATGTGCTTCTTTAGGGAGGGGAAAAGAGGGGAGGGGGCAGGTTAATAATTTCCTTTTTGCCAACTGTTTCACAGATTCCTGCATGTTTTTTCTGTTGTAGGTAATGAAGATTGATCCAGACTGCGCAGCCGCACGACTCATTCAAGGAATTTCTTTCCATCTACAAGGAAATGCAAGGTATTAAAAAAAATTGACTTCAGAAAAGACTAACCCAAATCAAATTCTGTTTCTTGGTTAAGCTAATCACAGCGCACTTACTGGATGGGCGCTCAATGATCTTGCGCTATCAGTCTTTCCCATATATAAATTAAAGCAGGCAACAAACTCTTTGGTGCAGAGGATTGTGGTACGAGACGTGGGTAGGTAGAATTTCTCGATGTCACGTGCTCCTAAGGCGCGTGACTGCAAGAAGGCGTGACATTTACCATCTTGTCACTTAGTGATCAAGGTTTACGGTGTGAGCTGGTGTGAGTAGAAAGCTTTACTTAGTAAGAGTTTAAAGCACAGAGTTTCAACTCAATAGAATTATTTTTATCATGTGCAGATGAGTTTATTTCAATCTTTCTTGATGTCGTTCCACAATTCCACGCGGTGCGAGCTTTTTTTTCGTCCTCCTTCGATCTTTAAAGGGAACTAGAACAACACGGCGATGTCTTTAATATGTACAATGACCGTGCCGCATGCCCATATTTTTTTTCTGTCAAACGGACTCTGCTCTGTTCTCTAAATGAAAACTTTTTTTGATCAAGACCTATTTGTTCTCGTTCCCCAGACAAGCCAAACGGTATCTACAAAACGCTGCAGATTCCAAAACCAGTGCATCAACAGTAGCACAACAATGGCTATCAGACATACAAGGCGATAACAAATAGGAAGGTATTAATAGTTAGGTATCATATCATAATCATAAATCTTATATTATTATCAGAGAAACAAACACGCGGTGCCCGCCAGTTTGGGGCCGGTTAGAGATTAATAGCACAGTCTATTAACCCATCATAGTTTTGGGTCTCTGTCACTACCGTGACGGAAAATATTGCGTGACAAAAAAGTAACGGTTAAGGAATGTATTCTGTAAGTCCGAGCGCCATGAAAGGTGCCTTTTACATAATCATGCAGGATGCTGAAAATCGATCTCTGTCACTGTGACTTGAGGGATTGCGTGACAAATGTAACGGCTGAGTCATGTACTCTATGAGTCCGAGTGTCATGTAAGGTGTCCGTTACAGATTATGCATGATAACAGAATAATGGATATCTGTCTTTACTGTGACTTTAGGGGTTGCGTGACTGAATAATCACGCTTGTGGTATGCATTTTATGAAGCTAATTCTGAATCAGATTGGGGTCCCAAATAGCCCCATGTCATTCTTTCTGCTCCTTTCTTCCTGATAACCTGCGTTTCTTTCACATGTTAAGGTTTATCTAGGTTTCTTTGGGGATTTTTAAGAAAATGCACGATTCATTAGAAATTAGTTTATTAATAAATAACTGGAATTAACCAAGTGATTTCAGTATAAAAAAATTATTGTAATGTATAATACGTAAATAAAATTCAGATAAAGAAATATCTTTTTATATCTTTTCCTATCAATACATAAGAACGTTTTGCAGTATAATATTTAGTGTCTCTCGCTTGATAATTGTAGAATCTGAAAGAAAAAATGAAGTAAGAAAGAAAAATATGAAGGATGGATGGAAGGAAGGAACTGAAAAAAAAGAAGAAAGGAAGGAAGAAAGGAAGGAAGAAAGGAAGGAAGGAAGGAAGGAATAAAGACAAAAAGAAAAAGAAAGAAAGGAAGGAAGAAAGAAAGAAAGAAAGAAAGAGAAGGGGAAAGAAAGAAAGAAAGAAAAACAACTAAGGAGTAATGTAAGGGGGTGAGAAGGAAGAAAGAAAGACAAAAAATCAGTGAAAGTTCAAATTGTAAAGTTTCTTCACAAATCATCAACAACGAATAACCATAATTCCTACCTTTTCACTGTAAACTCCGAAATATAAATGTGCAGATCTTTGAACATCAGATCTAAGATAAAGCGACATTTAAACCTAAATAGCAAAGAATTGGATGTTTGTATATCTGCCGTGCTATTTCAGCATGGCATTGCATTGCATTCTATTTTTGAGGGGCTTAGGAATTAATCCTTTAGAGTAGTAAGGAATGTTCGAGAGGTTAAAGTAAGTCAGTCAGTGAAAATCTGATAGGGGGGGGGGGGGGTCAGGTAAAAGACAAAATATTGATAGAGCACTTGATAGAAAGCTAACACAAAATATAAATGTATACTCACAAGTTTGATGTCGGTCATGGGTATAAATATTGGTAGGTGTGACGTGATACCCTGATTTGATGAGTAGGGTTGGAGAATCCCGTGATGCACTCATGCATCATACATTGTCACCCTATCATTTAAAACCCTGTAAAACCTTTGTAATCATTCGTACTCATTGATTCATTGTAGTTTTAACATAGTTGTAATATAAGGTGCGCTCTGATTGGCTGACTACTAATAAAAAGAAGTGAGGGATGCACGCATGCGCACACAGCTTCTCCTCATGCGACACTCGCTTCGTTCATGCTTAAGATTCAGAAGTGGATATGTGAACGATAAGCACTGACTATTCCTTCAAAACGTTGATGAGTATACCTGACAGCTATATGCAACTAAACATGGTGGCCATGTCTTTTGTCATGTCATATTCTTGGATTCCCAAGAATATAACTTTCTCTCTCCCTCTTCCCAATGATTTGAAAACCAATTCAAATCAAAGCAGTTAGCCAATAAGGCATTCAAAGTTTAAAGTTGATTGACGTTCAATCAGCTAATGGGATTTTTTTTTAATGTCAGTCACGTGTTGCATTGGGTCACGTGTCCTTGACATTAATACCTTGGATGTTTTGTACAGGGTTTCTTGTTTCAAATCAAGAAATCCATTTGATATGTACATTCATCCAAAGATGGAAGGTTATTCGGTATACCTCTTTACCTTGGTGTAATGTTTCTCATTTCAGACCACGTCATTCCCTAGAGTATGATTTCTTCGTTTGACGGTTGCCCATAAGAAGACACATGAATATGGATACAACTCAAACAAAGAATCTTATTCTCAAGAGAATGACACGTGGTCTGAAATGGTGAAACATTACGCCCAAGGAAAAGAGGTCTATTCTAATAATAATTATACAAGATGAACAAAATGGAATAGCCTTATAGCCACAATATTAACATCAACAACAACAACAGTAAAACAAAATCACTAGTGAACCAAGATAACAAAGAGTGCATAACAAGTACAAAATATAAAACGGCTACAAAATAATATGAAAAAAGCATATAATACAAACCTACATAAACGTGCAAATACAGTGATTTACAGTAGAACCTTTATTAAACGACCACCCTAGGGGAATCACCAAGTGGCCGATAAACGAGGTTGGTCGTGTAACGGGTGGCCGCTTAATAGAGGTTCTATTATAGCATAATCATATACATCGTATGGGAATAGTGAACGGGAACAATAGAGATAAAATTGTATGGAGTAATTATACAATAATGAGCATTGCTATGCATTAAATATACTAAGATATGCATCATTATGAACGTAAATATCTTGTACTGTGATAAGACATGTTTTGGATCTATATTATCACATAATAATGCGCAATACTAGTAAGAAAGAAAGAACGGCAATATTAGTACATTCAAATGTAGCACGTATATCATAATCGTGAAGGTGTTCTTACCGCGACTTCTTTGATTGCTGTAAAAAATACAGAACAAAATACGCATTAATATCTTAGCCTTTTACTGGTGGCCATGTTTGTCTGCATCCAGTTTTGATTCTTCTGTTGTTGTCTTTTCGGAAGTTCGATATTGTATTGCACATACAGAATAAACTGTTCTAAATTACTTATCAAACCCTGATCGTTGAAAATTCGTAATAGATTTCTTTAGCTTGGGTGCAATGTTTAGCCCATTTCACCATCAAGATGTTTCAGGGTATCGATAAAATGTATTTTTTACTTTAATTTTCTACTTAATTTTCCAAAAAAGCATGATTCTCTCACCTCCTTCACATATAGTATGCACTAAAGCTCGTAGTTGTGGCTTAAACGCACCATATGACGACATCATAAATATGTTCTTGTCAGTCTTACGAGAGACGACGTTCTCAAGGTACTCTACCTCGGGGTTCGGTCCGACAGAAACTGCAAATATATCAGCTTGTTGTTCTCTTAGGCTGAAGGCTGCTTTCTGGGCCTTGTAGGGTTCTTTGAACACGCCGTTAGTAATAAGCACTATTGACTAGTGAAATATCGAGAATGATGTTAGCTTATCTTATATGAGCGGGCAATTTTTATGGTGAATGGTAGTGTAATCAAGCAATCCTTATGCGTGGAAATACGAGCAACAAAATCATGCAACTTGTCGCGGAAAATTTTTGCGTTACAAGTTGCAGAGCGAATGTTGCTCGTGTTGCCTGCCGGCGCACAACAATTTTTATTTGTCGCAGAGAGTAGAAAGAACTTCTACTTCTACAACAAAGTTGCGCAACATTCCTTCTGCAACTTGCTGCAACAATTTTGCGCGACAAGTTGCCCTATTTTGTTGCTAATATTTCCTCGCCTTTAGCATTATCATCGCTAACATCATCAACATTCTTAGCATCACCATCATCACCATTCTCATTATCATCATCATTTTCATAAGCTTTAGCACTGGTGACCCTCAATGACTACAACCCTTACAGGTTGCAGGTTGGTTTAGCAACAGATATATCTTACTTTATTGACTTTTGCTCGTTCTTCCGTGTCTCCACCAAAAATCATATCATCCACAGCTTCAAAACCCTTGAAAATGTTCGTCGATCGTCCTCTGGTAAACCTCACCAGATTTATACCTTCCATCACCTTCTTCTTGGAGCGCGAGCCTCTTTCAAATCCAAAGTTCACCTTGGCTCTTTCATTGATAGACATGAAGCCAACGTGTGTACTTGTTGGTGAGATGTGGAACGCGTTAACGATTTGTTTGATGAAGCGTTTAATCTTTTTGAAGCTTGCCTGGCCTATCATGTCGGTCGATTCCACCATAAATAAAAGATCTTTCTTCTTGTTGCACACTGTACAAATAAGAAAAATCAAAACTAGTTGTGAGCTTCCAACCAGAAAAAGTCTTCCAACAAAAATCAAAAATTTAGCTTGTCTAAACGAATAAAAAAGCTTCTTCGTACAGATTGTACAAATAAGAAAAAACAAAATTAGTTACAAGGTATTTCTGCTTCCATTCAGAAAAAAATAAATGGTGTTCTTCAATAATCAAAGTTTTAAGTTTTAGCAATTTCTTTGTCATATTCTTGTTTCTTTGCCATAATCGTATTTTTTGTCAGATTCGTATTTTGTTTTCATTTTCGTGGGGCTTCGTCAGATTCATATTACGTTGTCAAATATGTTTTGCCAAATAGGTCCTTATCTCATTCCGAAACTGAAATATTTAAAGATAAAGGCGCCAAAGGAAACGTTAATGGCAAGTGGCATTAGTTTTATAATGTAAATAGCTATGATGCAATAATACCCTAAATGGAACATGGATATATGATGGAAGTGAAAAGCGAGGCTTGACGAAGAGGGATGACGTATTGGTTTGTCAAAAATATTGGTTTTATAAAAATATGCATGACGTAATCATTACTGACCAATTGGCGGCGGCACACATACTGAATGACAACCATTACTGGGTTCCATACAACACTTTGCTTCCCCAGGGCAGTCCCAATCGTTCTGACTGTCACTTTGACCTTCTTTTCCAATTGAGCGCCCACAGGGTATCAGGCCAGCGGGGACAGGCGGCTTGGATGCGCAGGCTCCTGGATTTTGGTTGGATACTGCTGGACACTTCCCAGGCTTTTCTGGAAGAAAACTACTTGGTAAGTAAGTATTAACATTTGTTATGGTAACTGATTATGGATGTTAACGCTGCTATTACAAACTACTTGCTTTTTCATTGGTTTCTTATTCTCGGCTTAACAATAGCTTTTTATCCTTCAATCCACATGAAAAATGTTGTGCAAAGTGCCTATAAAAGTTGATGCAAATGAGCCAAATCGAAATGCTTTATGGGTCGTAAGAAAGCAGCGCATCGCGTCCCTCGAGCATTGTCTTTGTCCTAAATGTTTTAACAACACAAAGCTGCGTGATTGTATAATTGCTATATTGTATAATTTGACCCTTACCGCGCATTCTCTATAAGATGTTGGTTACGACACTCGCTGTCAACTTTGAGCTGATCACCTATCTCTAAGTTGTCTCGTATAACGTATATTACTAACGTATGACTATGAAAAACTTGCGGCACGGACCACGCCTTGCCGTATCCGTGTCAGTGCCGTACCGTGAATGAAAACATTCGTACCGTGTCCGCGTCGTACCGATTGCCGTGACTTTTCACACATACGAAATCTGCTCTATTGCGTTACGCAACTCACCGTGACACAGTTTTGCGCTGACGTCATTGATCACCTTTTCCAAGTTTCCAGTCGTGGCATCAGTAAACACAAAGCGATTATCCGAGGCAAGTGACTGGAGAAACTGTCCATTTACACCACTCGACATCCCAACAGCCATTACGTTGACTCCAGCTTCTTTAAGATCCGCACCAGCAAGTTGGAAATCATAACCATTGGATGGCGCCGATGAGGTTAGGAAAATAAGATACTTTGGATGACCATGACGCATCCTCCCCTTAGGGCTAAAGAATTCTCGTTTCGCAGCTTGTAGTGCCAAGTCTACACGTGTCTGTGTATCAGATGTTTTTGCCAAGGAATCAACAAACTTGGCAAGTTCTTCTTCGGACCTAAAATTTCTAAATCCGCGTGTGATGAGGTTAGGTCTTGCGGCGTATGTGAGGAGACCAAGATGGAGGTTGTTTTCAGAACTTGCTAGAGGCCCGATGACTCTCTTGACGATCGTCTTCATGTTCTTGTAGTCTTCTCTTGTGGTTGTTTCAGAGGCGTCTAATGCGAAGGCGATTTCTGAAGGGACGTAGCAGTCTACAGAAAGTAATTATTAGAGTATTATTGTGATGAGGATATCCTTAAGGTTGCTCAATTGATGCCTTAAGAGTTTATGGTACGCGAATATATTTTGAAAAGAAAGAAGGAAGAAAGAAAGAAAGAAAGGAAGGAAGAAAGGAAGGAAGGAATTACGATTACGAGGTGAAAAGAATCGAAGAGGAATCATGAGAAGGAGATAAAAAAAAGGAGGGAAGCAAAAATAGATCAGAAAGTAGGGAAAAAATTGTGCTACAACAGTTGTTCCCAAAGTGACACATATTCCTGTCACACTATGTTGTACCCACTACACCCACACTTACTCTTTATTGCCTTTGTGCACGTGGCAGACCCACACCCATCTACACAGCACATGTGACTTTTAGTAGAACAGTCTTTATCAAAGTTGCATGCTGATGGTGGATTTTCTGGACAATATGGTCCTGGAGGAGTTGGCGGAGGGCATTTTCCATACCGCCCTGCAAAATAATACATAGTACAGTGGTTCTTAGCTGTTATGTAATTTACCCTAGAATTTTAAGATCCGCGGTTTCCAAGGATTACATTACCTCTACATAGTGTATCCACTATCTTGTAAGCTATCCCAGCCAGTTCACCATAGGTATTAGCCGTATACAAATACTTCTGCGTAGGTTTCGATGCCATAGCCTTGGCCAATGCTGTATTAATCCTTCCCTCTAGACCAAGCACGAACACTTTCACTCCCAGACCCTTCAACTTCCTAGCAGCTGCTCTGATGGTTTCGTCCGAGCCACTCACACGTCCTGGGACCACGAGAATGTACACCTTCGGTGAGGTCTGCCTTACGCCTCCATATATGGTGAATGCCCTGTTTGACGCAACATTGAATGCATCTGCCAAGTTTATTCCATTGCCCCTGTATTGCAGCCCGTTGATGAGGTTCATGATGTTATTACGATTGTACGTGGAGTCGATGTGTAAAGGAAACACGGCGTTATTGCTGTATGTCTCGACTCCCACATGGACCTGCATCTTGTTGACTTTTAAAAGTGCAACAATGTCGTTGAAAATGACCTTGATATTTGAAAAGGAAGGACCGAGGTTTAGAGCCACAGGAATCCCAAGCACTATGTCGAGAGGTTCGTCGCATACTGTTAAATCATAAAGACAAGAAATTTTTAAGCAATTTTACTGTCGCAACATTTAGATACCGAGAATGAAAATTCTTGAAGGAAAATGTTAAAAACCTCAATCTTATCGTACCCTGAAACAACCTCTGGCTGAGCTACGTCAGGGCATGTCTAACTCGAGCTCACAGTTCGAATTAGAATTTTGCGGAGTATTGGATTTTGTGAACAGAGGAAAACCAGAGATCAAGGAGAAAGCATCCTTGAGGCAAGGAGGAGACCCTAAAGAGATTACTAACATGTGAGTCCAGGAATATCCAGTACGTGAGAGGATTGAGAGGGCACCTCTGTTACACACGCGATTTCCTTCCTTGCGAGGTGCAAACACAAGCGTTACTCACTTCTAATTTTCAGAGCTCCATCACAAATAGTTTTCGTCAGGGCACGAAGATTTGGTTTCAAGGCATTAAAAGACGTCGTCATGAAGATATTCTTTTCAATGGGTCTGTTCACAACTTTGGTCAGAGTTGGAATGTCTGCATTTGAGCCTATGGGTACAGAGAACACGTCTACGAACTTCTGGCGTAGTTTGCTTGCGATATTGATGGCCTGGGGGCCGTTTCGGAAAATACCTTGGCTGAAGATGACAAGTGACTGTAGAAATAAATTGGAAAATATGTCTCGAGCTTCTGTTTGTTAATCTGGGTTAACGTAACATTGATCTAGAACGTAACACTTGTTTAGCTCCGAAGAACTAACCCTCGTTGACGGAAAAGCAATAATCTGGTTGCTAACCTTTCTACAGTATTAAGGAAAATCTTAAGTGAAACTAAATACACTTGTATCATTTTCAAAAAAAATGGATCATTAACAAAAAAGAAATGGATAAGAAAATAATGGATGGCATTCCCAGTGGGGCTGAGCATGGAGGACAAAGCAATAGAATATTAACCTTTTGGAAAATGATATTCACCGTTTTTGTCTTCATTTGGAATTAACTTCATTTGGAATACTGCAAGTAGTTTATAAATGGCAACTTGTAGACTTGCTCCAAGTTGCACTCGCTCACTAAAGAGGGGCTTTTGACAAAGTCTGGTAATGGATATGTATCTGATGGAAAAAGTTGAAGTCGTTTTTCCTCACCTTATTAGCATTCTCACGTGATCCTCCACTCGCTGTGAACACATTATCAAGTGCCACCTCCAGTGCGGAGCTGGTCGATGCAATAGTTCCTCCAACAGAATCGAGTCCATCAATCGCCTGCTTTACAGACACCACATTCATTGAGGATCCTGTTAAACTATTGAACCATAACCTACCATCAGCTCTAGCACCAAAAGTTATCAAAGAAACATGAGTGTTTGCTTGTGAGATGGTGAACGCCTCGACGAGCTGTTTTGCAAATTCTTTGATGTTTCTGAACCCATTTTTACCAATAGTGTCCGTTGATTCGATTGCAAGCGCCAGGTCGTATCTTCCTCTGCAAACTGTGAAAAGAAGAAGCCATTTATCCATTTTAAATATACACTGAAAGATCATGGGATCCATGGTGGATTTTTGATTCCGGAATCTAGATCTTTTTAATTTATTTTTTTACTGTCATGAAACATTTACAACAAGAATACAATTTGTCTCTCCCTTGGTATTCTCTAAATCTACTTAAAATTTGAAATGGACCACAATTTGCCTATATTTCTGCTGATAAAGCACTGGACTCGGACTTCCTGGGGCTGCTGTGTCTCATTGGTCAACAAAAAAAGACGGAGAGACTATGAACATGGGTTTTAACTTATAGGATTTCATGAAGGAATCGGAAATAGAATTGACCAGTACCCGTTCAAGACGTTTCATTCATGCACACATCCATACAAAATACATACAGTTTGGTGGATGCTGACAAACTGTCAAACATCCAGATGCATCGAGACAGCATTTTTGCTCTCCAGGACAATCCCAGTCATTCTCTTTGGGTGCTCTTCTAGGTTTTCCGATGGCTTCTCCACAAGGGATTTGATTGGGTCCAAAGATCGGTTTAATGTTGCATCGTCTCTTAGGCACAGGGCATTGTCCAGGCTTGGCTGTCAAGAAAGAATGAAAATTGTTTTGCATAATGTAGTAGGGGTAATGGGAATGCTAGGAGCCACACTGATTAAAATTATACCCTCCTTGCATTTCCCCTTCCTCCCCCCCTCTCTCCCTCTGATTCTTATTTAAAGACCTTGGATAGACATCCTGGAACTGCTAGGTAAGCAAGCGACATGAAATGCAAAGAAAATGGTTAAAAACTATGAAGTCTTGAAATATTATTATTGGATGAAAGCGGTATTAATTTCCAAGACCGTCCATGGAAAAGCCATTGCTCAGCGAGTGAAACATTAATGTAGAAATCCAGGGAGAAAGAAGGAGAGGGAAAGCATTCCTAACCCGGTAAGTACAAAGAATTAAGCGCATTGCCCAATATTCTAAACAAGGGTCAATAGACCATTTTCGAGATCCGCGAACGCTTTCAAAAATATCGCAGGCGCAGACATGAAAAAGAGGCAATTTCGGGCAAGATCACGCGCGCTATTGACTCTGCCCGAAAATGCCTCGTGATTATGTCTGCGCCTGCGATATTTTTGAAAGCGCTCGCGCATCTCGAAAATGGTCTATTCACATAACGTTACCCAAATGTATTTACTTACTATTACACAACTGTTGTTTAAGTTTCGGCGAAAGCGTTTGTAACTCGCCACTTGAAGGAGAAGAAATCACGAACTTGTTTTCCGTCGCCAATTGAGAAAGAAATGCATTATCCACGCCCGCATTTATGCCCACAGCAATGATATTAACGCCAAGCTTTCGTAGATCATCGGAAGCCTTCGCCAAGTTTTCGGAATCAGGCGATGTTGCTCCGGCAGTGAGAAAGATGGCATATCTTGGATGGCCTTGTCTCATGCCTCCCTTAAGACTGAATAACTGTCCTTTCATTGTTCTTAGAGCAATATCAACTCGTCTGCCAGCTCCCGATTTCTGGATACCATCAACTATTGACTTCAAGTTAGCTTCATTTGCCAGTTGATGGAAGTTTGTCAAAGTCTTAGCTTGATCGCTATATTGCAAGAGGCCAAAACGAATGGCATTCTCAGCGTCAGACAACGAGTGGACAAAATTCTTGGTGAATAACTTGACTTGCTTGAGATCTTCCTCGCTGACGTCAGAGGCAGTGTCTATTGCTATGGCAACGTCCATGGTGACAAAACAATCTAAAACAAGAAACTCGGTAAGTCTTTGAAACTGTCATTTCTTTTGCTCGTTTTTTATCGTTTCTAGGATAGGTGGGGTTATGCATTGATTTAATTCATTCATTTTTTGTTAAAAAAATATATTTTGGATTCAGGTGAAAGCTCAAGTATCAAAGTATTCAAGAATTCAGGAAAGGTTCACTTCAACATGGTGGCTGGGATATCAAATGCAGAAATAAAAGTATGGCTGCGCGTACTTTTTATTCCTTTCGAACATGTAGCAGCTCCACATTTGTCTACGCAGCACATGTCACCGTCTGTGGGACAATCTTTGTCATGTCCACATTCTGATGGTGAACCATCTGGACACGTGCCCTCGAGGGGTTGTAGAGAAGGGCACTTTCCGTACCTTCCTGTGAAAGAAATGGAAAGATTAGAAATCGTTAGAATCAATCAAGAGTAATTGGATAGATGAGGTAAGTGGGATTGAAAGGATGGATAGAAAAATGGGTGGTGGGATTAGATTGGATAGATGGATGAATATATTAATGGATGAATGAACGAATGTTTTGATTAGTTGGACGGACGTACGGACGTACGGACGGATGTATAATGGATGGTTGGATGGAGGGAGGGATAGATGGAGGGAGGGATGGAGGGAGAGAGGGAGGGAGGGATAGATGTTAGAATGGAGAAAGTAATGTATGAGGAATAAGGCCCATGGCTGGAAAATGAATGCATGGGATGAATGGGAAAAAAAGGTTGATACGAAAGCAACGTAATGAATAGAACATTATTACTGCCCAGCTGCACCTAAAATCCAGATTCCAACTTACCTTTGCAGACTGCATCAACGATCTCCGTCGCCATAGCACCCAGTTCACTGTAACTTTTAGCAGTGTAGAAGTACTTTTGCGATGGTTGTGAAGCAACCGCTTTTGCCAATGCTCCTTCCATCACACCCTCTACACCAATAACAAACACTCTCACTCCAAGACCTTTGAGGATCTTAGCGGCATCCATTATAGACTTATCCGCGCTGATAGGGCTCTCTGGGACCAAGAGGATGTAGACCTTTGGTGACGTCTGGCGCACACCTCCAAATATGGAAAAGGCACTGTGTGTTGCAACACTGAAGGCGTCTTTTAAATTTGCTCCAGTTCCTCGAGGTTGCAGTCTGTTTATATAGTTCATGATGTTATTGCGGTTGTACGTCGAGTCGATGTGCAAAGGAAACACAGCATTGTCGCTGTACGTCTCGACTCCGACATGGACTTGCATCTTGTTGACCCACAAGAGCCCAAGAATGTCATTAAAAACTACTTTGATGTCTTTGAAAGAGGGACCCAAAGTTGTAGACACAGGGATGCCAAATACTACATCGAGCGGCTGTTTACATACTGTTGAAAAATTGGATATCAGGTCAGTTTTTTGTTTTGTTTTGTATGTTTGTTTATTTTACGATATTTGGAGTGAATGGCAAAGGAGAAGGGCACGAGGGTCCCTTAAATGGTTTAATTCCATATTTGCGTTTAAAGTATCACTATGTAATACATTTTTTTGATGTTTTGACTGGGTGTTTTTGTCGATTGGCTTCCGTACCCGAGCAGTGCGATTTTTTCGACTTTATTGCGCTTTCATTGGCTCAAAACATTATCCACGGCTTTCAGTCAACTGCAAATTTGATTTTATTTGATTTAAATAACTACAGTGCAACTGTCTCGAGACAGATGATGCATTCTCTCCAAGTTTCCACAGCTCCCATTCAACTGCAAATTTAATTTCATCAACCACACCAAATGTCGCGAGACCAATGCATTGTAGCAGGCTAAAATCGACTTTCAGCTCATTTTAACCATGTTTTATTCGAGACTACTCTTCAGAGGGCCTTTGAAAAGCTACTATTTTGGTCGCGTTCGATTAGCAACAGACGTTAACTACGTTTTACTTACTTTTAATTTTCTGCGCTCCCTCACAAATGGTCTTCGTCAAGGCACGTAAGTTCGGCCGCAGAGCATTGAATGATGTCGTCATGAATACGTTTTTCTCCACTGGTTTATTTACAACTTTAGATAAAGTCCTGACATCGGGGCTCGGACCAATT
Organism: Anthopleura xanthogrammica; assembly: GCA_964019055.1. Lineage (NCBI taxonomy): Eukaryota > Metazoa > Cnidaria > Anthozoa > Actiniaria > Actiniidae > Anthopleura > Anthopleura xanthogrammica. The sequence goes on from OZ025217.1 coordinate 11,382,626, forward strand.
GGAACTGCAAACACGTCGACAAACTTCTTGCGTAGTTTGCTTGCCATGCTGATGGCTTGAGCGTTGTCATGGAAACGGCCTTCGTTGATGATGACTAGAGACTGAAAGGTACAAAGATACAAATAATATTTGCGAGAATGTCAAATGACAAACGACGAATCGAATTGATTATTTAATAGCATTAAAAGCAAGCCAGTTAAACCCCGAAACCAAGTTTTGGAATCTGGGATCCAAGATACAGGATCTGGAATCCAAGATGTGGAATCTATAAGAATCCTAGATGTGCAATCTGCAATGCAAGATATGGAATCTGGCATCCAAGATATGGAATTCAGGAGAACCCAGGAGTATGGAATCCACATTCCAAGATGTGGAAACCTGAATCCAAAATGAGGATTCATAAATCTTGTTCTAACATAAATCTTGTTCTAACCTTGTTCGAGTTTTCCCGTGATCCTCCACCGGAAATAAACACATTGTCCAAAGCTAACTGTAGAGCGTCTCCTGATCCCGCGTTACCCCCTCCAACCAGAACCAACTTATCGATTCCACTCTTTGTTTTACTCAACGAACTTCCGGCCGCACTGTTAAACCGGAAGTCTACCTTGGCGGAACCTCCGTACGTAATGACGGACACGCGAGTGTCCGCTTGCGAGATCGTGAACGCCTCGACGAGTTCTTTTGCGAAATCTTTGACCTTTCTAAAGCCAGTGCTGCTTATTGATTCCATGATTATTGCCAAGTCGTACTGGCCTCTACAAACTGTTCAAACAATTGTAAATATCAGTTGCGATCAATGTTTCCATGGTTACTTCCTTCACGTATGCGAACTCTTGGTTACGACAACGTGCTTGTGTGGAAATAGTTTTACATATGCAAGTGAATGTTTACTAATGTTGTAGAATTCTTTTTTTCTAATTACGGACATGTTTATTCGCGGTGGTCTATGGGCAATAAGAAGAAATAAATGATTCTACTTAGATTATTTTCATATAAGTGTTAGAAACCAACGGTACCAACGTAGCGCATTATGAACATGGCGAAGTGTATCTCATCTAGACTTGATTTAGTACATTCCTATGCTTGCCCCAAAAACCTAATGCCTATAAAGGAGAAAGGTTCTTAATTTGAAGTTATTAATACTCTCACTGCGGAGGATACTGAAAAAAATACTTGCAAGATATTCTTAATTTGACATTATGTCGTCACGTCCGCTCCGTGACCGTGCCACTAGTCATAAATTTTCAAGGCATCATAAATTTACCCACCTCCTTCTACACCTCCATCACTACTAAGAAGGCTAAAGGTGCGAAAACCCCTCAGTACTTTTCCGCGGAAGAAAAAAGCCCTTGCGTACTCTCTCCTTTGTTCAACATTATGTCATCACTTCCGCTTCGTGACCGTGCAGTGCGCCATGATTTTTTACAGTTGTCATAAAAAAATAAGTCAATTTATCAATTTGAACTCTTAAAAAAATGCACCCCAACCTAAAGACCTCACCGTTCGGTGGATGGCGGCATATCGCTAGACATCCCGTAGGATCCATACAGCATTTCTGCTCCCCAGGACAATCCCAGTCATTCTCTTTGGGCGTCCGTCCCGTTTTGCCAGCTGATTCTCCACAAGGTATTTGATTGGGAGTTAATTCCGGATCCTCCTTACATTTTCCTCCTTTCTTCACGGCTGGACAACTACCGGGTTTGGCTGCAAAAGAATCGCAAAAAAAACCAGTCAAATTGTAATTTGCCTTTTCCTTTTTGAGCGGGCTACTGGGTTTGAGTTGGGATCGCAAAGCATGCATGGATGCACGTGCTTTGATTGACTCAAATTGAAAATCCGTACCATAAGCGTGCCCTGTGCTGTATCACGTTGTCGTGTCAAAGCATTCTGATTGGACGAGCAGTGTTTTCACGTGCTTTGATTGACTCAAAGGTTTTCGTCAATCCGTACCATAACCGTGCCCTATGCTGTATCACGGTGTCGTGTCCAAGCATTCAGTTTGGATGAGCAGTGATTTCGCGTTCTTGTGTTGGTACTAAGGATATTGACAATCCGTACCATAACCGTGCCGTGCGGTGCATCATTTCAAAACAAAACTTGACCATAACAATAATACTTACGATTGCACATCATTTGTTCCAGTTTTGCCCAAATCCCTTGCAACTCACTACTCGACGTAGAAGAAAACACGAACTTGTTTTCCGTTGCCAACTGACTTAGAAACGCTGTGTCAACACCTCCATTTATTCCCACGGCAATGATATTAACGCCAAGCTTTCGTAGCTCTCCGGAAGCCTTCAGCAAGTCTTTGGAATCAGTCGATGTTGCTCCGGCAGTGAGAAAGATGGCATATCTTGGATGGCCTTGTCTCATACCTCCCTCAAGACTGAATAACTGTCCTTTCATTGTTCTTAGAGCAATATCAACTCGTCTGCCAGTTCCCGATTTCTGGATACCATCAACCATTGACTTTAGGTTGGCTTCAGTTGCAAGTTGATGGAAGTTTGTCAAAGTCTTAGCTTGATCGCTATATTGCAAGAGGCCAAAACGAATGGCATTTTCGGCATCAGACAACGAGTGGACAAAAGTCTTGGTGAATAACTTGACTTGCTTGAGATCTTCCTCGCTGACGTCAGAGGCAGTGTCTATTGCTATGGCGACGTCCATTGTGACAAAGCAATCTGAAATGAAATGTATTAACACAGTTATATGTCATGACGTCTAATTGTATTTCGCATTCGTAAGCTGATGATGATGATGATTTGATGATGGTGATGATGATTATGATGACGATTTGATGATGATGATTTGATGATGATGATGATGATGACGATGACGATTTGATGATGATGATAATGATGATGATGTAATGATGATTTGATGATGATGATAATGATGATGATGATGATGATGTGATGACGATTTGATGATGATGATTTGATGATGATTTGATGATAATGATGGTGATGATGATGATGATGGTGATGATGATGATGATGATTTGATGATGATTTGATGATGATGATGATGATTTGATGATGATGATGATAACGATGATTGTGATGATGATGACGATGATTCTGATCATGAATGATGATGATGATAATCATTATGATAATGTTTTAGTGACTTACTCTTAACTCTGGTCTGACAAGCTCTTGCACATCCTCCTGAACAACACACTTCATCTTCTTGGTTACAGTCCTTATCAACATCACATTGGTTATCCGGCTCAGGTGGGCACTCTGCTGGTTTTAGTGGTGCGATTGCTTGGCACTTCCCATACCTTGCTGTTTGAAAAAAATGAGTTTTGGCTAAGATTCTTTACTCTGACATCATCATCTCCGCATAAATATCATGTAAAGTCGAGCGGCACTAAACAGCCCTAAATCCCGCTGAAACTTTACCATGAGATTCGACAAGGGTCAAACAATAACTGCAGCAAGGTTTACATCAAATTAAATTGATGGGTGAAACATTTTTATATTTTTATCACCATACATTCCCTTACCAGACCATATCTACAGCTAATCCCTTACATTCTGCCACGCACGGGATTTTTACAAAATTGATGTTAAAAAGTCTAGTCTATATAGTGCATTGTTTTCACGGCTATTGATGTGCAAATTTCTAGGAACCGTGGCCCAGTGGAAAAACTTGAGCTTACAAGCCACTGAGTCATAGCCAGTTGAACGGGGTTAGTACTTGGATAGGTGACCTTAAACCCTACTCAAGATCTTATTTTTTTATTTTTGTTTATTTTTATTTATTTATTTTTTTTCACAGATAATTGAATAGATATCAAAGATGCTAATAGATGAATAGATGCTCGCAGTTCGTTATAGTGTAACCTATTCCTGTCTATCCAAATGCACACATTATCGCCTAGTCTTCCATTCATTTCTGCCATTTCCGCTCCGTTTTACCTAAAACTTTACAAGGACATAAGAGGTCACAGTTGTCTGTCCTAACATACCTTTACAAGCCGTGTCCGCAGCTTCGTACGCAGCTACCCCGAGTGCGTCAAAATCAATCGCTGACAGAAAGTGTCGTGATGAAGGTTGGGAAGCAGCATTCGTTAGCTTGTCATCTATCTTGCCCTTGATACCCAACATGATTAGTCTGACTCCCATTCCCTTGAGCTTGACTGCTGCTTCTTGGATGGAAGGTTGCTGGTGAGAGATATACAACTTAAAAGTAAAGTAACTATATTGAACGTTGGTAGTTCCTTCAGCTACGTGGCTGGTATCCCAGGAAGCCGACGGTGTGCACTTTTCCCCCTCTCTCCATCAGTGCTCTGTTTTAAGAGTATTCAACGCTGAAGTCAAGTCAAATTTCATGTCAATATATTTTCTTATTATAGAACAAACCGGTTCTTAGACCACGAATAGTTTCCTTGCGTATAATTTCTTTCTTTAACGAAATCCATAATTATTCATTGCCGTTGTGAAAACCACGATTGGACGATTTGGCTCATGGACCCTTTCGTAATTTGGAAAAAATCCCTTTCAAATCACATTCTTTTTCTTTGAAAATTGATCATTACTTTTAAAACAAACATCGACGCATAACTTCGATAAATACGAAAACTGCTTTGAAAAAACGACAATTTAAATAACTTTTCTTAAGTATTATTACTTTCTTTAACGTCAACGTATAATCTCCATGCTTACAAAATCTGTTTTAATCTGTGATAAGATCTGAACTTGCCTCATTCTTTAGTGTTTCACAGCGAGAAAAATACCTACACAAAAAGATGCATTACATTTGATAAGACTTTTTGCAGGACATACCATTCTAACATCACTAGGCACAAATATAACGTAGGTCTTCGGCGCTGTCTGTCGAACCCCACCAAAAATGGTAAAAGCATTATCGGCTGCAATTCCAAGGGCCTTCTCGACATTAAATCCTGATCCTCTCAGCTGCATTCTTCGTATATACTTCGTGATGCTGTTTACATCGTACTTTTCGTCCAGTTTCACCACCATGTCAGCATCGTCGCTGTACCGTACGATTCCAATATGGGTGGTCTTGGCATTGATTTGAAATAGGGCCGTTAACTTGGAGAAGAAATCTTTGATGTTTTTAAATTCTTGCGGTCCTAAGTCGATGGAGTCGGGAATGCCAAAAACTACATCTACTCGACTTCCACAAGCTGAGGGAGAAAAGAGGGGAAAAGATGAAAATGTACTGTAACGGTTGTATTATGTATTTCTCAAAGCTTGTATTTCTCATTGGAGATGCATGCTCCTAGTAATGGGCTGCTGATCTGGGAATATGTTGGCTCAAAAACCCAGTATGGGAGATGGATGCTCCTAGTAATGAGTCTCCGATCTGGGAGTAATTCATGGTCAGAAAAGGAGGGAAAAAAATGGAAAATAGGAAGAAGTAAAGATGGAAGAAACGAAATACCTTGACACTGAGCCTTGGTTATCCCCTCGACCTTTGTTTGCAGCTCGTCGAAACTAGTTGCACTAAAAACAAAATCAGGACCCGAGCCAATAGCCAGCAACTCAAAAATATCGATGTCAATGCCGATACCAAGGGCATAGACGGACACGTCCTTGGCTTTAAGAGGGGCAGAGGCTTCTGCCAGAGGTACGAAAGCTCCTTTGTTTTTTGTCTGTATTCCATCAGTTATTACTAGGGCTACCTGGATGTTAAAGAAGCAACAAAACATTACATTGCACCAAAAATGATACACCGCAAGCTTGCTTAATTAATGAGATTATAGAATGGATGTTTCTGCTAATGGGCTCCTGATCTGGGAATATGCTGGCTCACAGACCCAGTATGGGAGATGGATGCTTCTAGTAATGGGCTCCTGATCTTGGAATATGTTGGCTCACAGACCCAGTATGGGAGATGGATGCTCCTAGTAATGGGCTCCTGATCTTGGAATATGCTGGGTCACAGACCCAGTATGGGAGATGGATGCTTCTAGTAATGGGCTCCTGATCTTGGAATATGTTGGCTCACAGACCCAGTACGGGAGATGGATGCTTCTAGTAATGGGCTCCTGATCTTGGAATATGTTGGCTCACAGACCCAGTATGGGAGATGGATGCTTCTAGTAATGGGCTCCTGATCTTGGAATATGTCGGCTCACAGACCCAGTATGGGAGATGGATGCTTCTAGTAATGGGCTCCTGATCTTGGAATATGTCGGCTCACAGACCCAGTATGGGAGATGGATGCTTCTAGTAATGGGCTCCTGATCTTGGAATATGCTGGGTCACAGACCCAGTATGGGAGATGGATGCTTCTAGTAATGGGCTCCTGATCTTGGAATATGTTGGCTCACAGACCCAGTATGGGAGATGGATGCTCCTAGTAATGGGCTCCTTAACTTTGGAATATGCTGGGTCACAGACCCAGTATGAGAGATGGATGCTTCTAGTAATGGGCTCCTGATCTTGGAATATGCTGGGTCGCAGACCCAGTATGGGAGATGGATGCTCCTAGTAATGGGCTCATGATCTTGGAATATGCTGGGTCACAGACCCAGTATGGGAGATGGATGCTTCTAGTAATGGGCTCCTGATCTTGGAATATGTTGGCTCACAGACCCAGTATGGGAGATGGATGCTTCTAGTAATGGGCTCCTGATCTTGGAATATGTTGGCTCACAGACCCAGTATGGGAGATGGATGCTTCTAGTAATGGGCTCCTGATCTTGGAATATGTCGGCTCACAGACCCAAAATAGGAAATAGATGCTTCTCGTAAAGTGACCCAAATGATTATCTTACCTTTTTTCTTTTTGGTCTCATGCCATTCGCTTCTATGAACATTTCTTTTTCAGCCAGAATCACTCCTTTATCAATGAATGTGAGTCCCCTCTCTAGGCGCAGATCGTCTATTTCTCTTTTGACATTTACGTTGTTGAGATCTGCTCCTTTGTATTTGTTGAAGTGGAGCAGGACTGACGCAGAATTACTGTACATTATGATACCTAGATAATGGAAAGTGATCAGAATTACCAAAACTTATATACAGCCATTATCATCAACATTGTCCAGATAAATATACCCAGCAGTATTCTTACCAACATGGGTGCCTCGCTCTGATACGTCGTAGAAGTCTATGATCCCCTTTACGAAGGCCTTGACTTTAACCCAGTTCTTCCGTCCGATACTGCCCGAGGAATCCAAGATGAATGCTAGATCAATGGGTATTGGACATCCTCCTAAAAGCAAAAGCATTGGTTATGTAACGTAGAGTAATGTACAGGTCATGTCAGTACGTCACCAGTAGTACAGACTTTTATATTTTAAATAGATGCCCTTCAAGCCACTTCATTTTATCGAACCCTGAAACAACCTCTAGGTTGATAAGTCGGTATTGAGCATCCGCCTTGGAGAGCCGATGGTAGTAAGTGCTGAGCCGTAGCCGTAAGCCGTGTGAACGTGGGTTACCAAAGCACCTCGAAATGGGATGGATAAACGCCTCCTGCTCTATAATGGCTTCCTCCAGTTCCATTGCGTGACCTCGTCCGCTACCGTGACCGTACCTTAACACGTCATCTTACGAAATCAATTCTAACATCACCACAATCTAACACATTGACTTTATGATAATTTTGGCATTGTTGTTCTTGTGATGAAATATGGTGGACGTTAATCACGAGACGTGAAACTCACAGTGAAATTTACTCACGCGGTGGGACTGTTTTCCTACACTTATAGCCACACTCGATCTCTTGTGGACAGCATCTCTGCCCCAGTTCACAATCGGCGTCTTCTGTACAACCATGGACTGGGCTCGAGCATTGTCTACTTGACTTGTAGGCTTTGACACCTGGGCAAACCTTGCGTTGTAGGACCTCTGTGGATAGGTAGAGTTTAAGCTCATTAACCGAATAGTTGATAAGTAATAATGCAGTATATTTAAGGATAATTTGGGCCCGGCCTATGTTGAGGTATACTGCTTTGTCTGGGCTCACAATGTAGAGATTATAGTTTTCTGCGTTTCCAGTGTAGAGTTAGATCTAAGTAAAGTTTGTATCTGTTGGTTCGCTGTGTAGAGATCCAGGCGTTACTGTCTTTGGGCGTTCTGTGTTATCTCTCCACATGTTTATTATCTCTCTTATTACAAGAAAAAAAACCAAAAAAACCAGATTTGGGCGAACCTTTGAAAATCTAAAAGAAAAGATAACTTTCTATTGGTTGTTTTTCTCTGATATCAGAAATAATATCGACCTTTTTCAACTGCAGTTATCTAAATTCAGTCGCTGAACGAAGACAGTGATAATTGATATTTGTCTGTGAGCGATAACTTCTCTTCAGCAATCACTTCGGTGATATTTGGAGGCCAACGGTTACCTAAAGCAGACACGAGATTTGATTGATTTAATTATTTTATGGAATGATTTTAACCAATCTATATACTTTATATTCAATTGAGATCCCCCGCCCCCTTTAATTTTTAATTTGAAATCCGGCACTGCTCATAATCTTCGAAAAAATGTTGGGAAAATTGTAAATGTTCAGTATCTGAGTGGCAACGTAAATTCATGGCGGCGCGCGCGTCAAAAATGGCGGGAATTCTGGTCCTTATAGATCAAGACACTGATTGGTTCGTAATAAATTTGTCATCCCATAAACATAATTGATTTTAATTATGAAATCATTCGTTGACATTATCAGCAAAAATGATCTAAGTAGGTCATTCAACGACCCCAACGAAGCGGCCAAGATGCCTGAGACGTGTAAAACTGCATTCTCCTTTGCTCTAAAATTTATCGAAAAATACATCCAAAATTAAACTATTTCATAAAACTGTAGTCTCTAAATTTTCTTGCTTGAGAATGAATTTTCTCTTGAACTTTAAAGCTTATGTTATTCATAAGGTTCAACGATTACAAAAATAGATATTCATGTCTAAGCCGGGTGTATTTATCACTTTTTTAATAAAAATGTCGTTCTTCCTCTTCAACTCATAATTACTGGTAAATGGTTCACTTTTCTCTGTAATAATCGATGATTTTTTTAGTTTTTCATGATTGAATTTGAATCATTTGGCAAAGTGGAAGCATTCCTAAGGTTTTCTGACAACCTTTCTGAAAGCTTACTAATCATATGCATTCTGATGGAGATGTAAAAGCTTGATAGAGTCATTTTCTTTCTACAAAAAAACAATTGCCAGTTTGGAAAATTACTTGTAATTCTTCATTCTTTACAACAGTTTTGACCTGTACACATGTACATGTACAAATGCCAATGCAAAATGGAAATCAGAATTTATAATTTAATTGTTATCCTGACAGGTGAAATAAAAACTATAGTAGGTGATGAACTTGCTTTGAACACCAAACTGATCAAGTGTCCAAGGACAAAGCGACGATCAAAAAACAAAGAGATGTTATCCTACAAATGACGCGAGAGAGAAAAAGTCACACAAAAGTCTGTTTTTATACAAAAAAAGTTGTATTGGTAAAACATGTTGGCTTAGCCTGGTTTGGGATTCTAATTCAAAGACTCTGGTTATTATTTACCGCGAAGACTCGAGCTGCAATTCACTATATGCAGTGTTCAGGAGATAACCTTGTTTGAAGATGTTCTTTCTCCACTATAGTTTTTTAAGGATTCCAAAGAACCTTCTTATTCAATCTTAGTTCTGTAATCTGATAACATTCGCAACAAGAATTATCGAGGCCTTGGTGGTCCACCCAATCCCACCTTAACACGAAAATTCAATGATTTCAATTCAGGTCGAAGAATTATTTCAGTCAGAATCCAGTAATCTTGGAATTCACGTTTTCACCTTCTTCAAACTCAAAGAGTACTTCACATATTCATTAACTGATGTTGAACTGTTTAGTCACGAACATACTCACGTGCATCGGTTGAAATCACGAAGGCCTTTACCAACAAAACTGTAAGCCCAACAACTGCTAACCGAGCCATAGTACCTTTAGGATTTTTGCACTCTTTACCATTTAATGAACATTGCAATAGTCTGGAGAAACTAGGGACCGCACGAAGGACATGAATGAGACGGAGTTGAGATAGCAACGTTGGGACGCCAAAATATGATGTGACAAGATTTCTTACCGATAGTAAGGACTAGGAATCGAGAGGTACAGGGGGGGGGGGGGGGGGCGGAGGGGCCGTGTGGTATACCTTTCATTCCTTAGTGTTGCTGAAAGGACTTCTTATAACAATCTGCAAGGGAGAGTAGGAGTGAGAATATGATATATCTACCCACCCATCCCTTAGTAACAGGGACATTGCTCTTCCTATTTCCTGTACGCTCTCCGGCCTCCCACAAACCAGAGGTTTGTCCAAATCAGGTATGACATTCCCGACCCTGAAGTAAGATATGAAAATGGAAGTATACTTTGAGGCAGAAGAAAATTAGTAAAAAACGTCTTTGACTCGATTCATCTTCCCCGATGGCGTTGGGTTTCCATTTTGTGTCATTTTTGACAAGTAAAGTCGAAATAATTGAAATATTTTGAATTGTTCTGTTTTTGGATAACAGAACTGTCCTTTGCGACTATATATGGTTTTCTCCATGTTATACTAATGAATTTCATGTGAATTTGGCGCCCACCAACTTGACTAGAACTCATTTATTGCCACTGATCTGGCATCTTTGCGTGTCATGATCAGTGGAAAAGAAAAATCTAAGTATACTTATTCGTTACGCCAAACTTTAATAATCGATTCTAACTGATAAGACTAGAGGATAAACGGATAAATGTACCGCTAGGACCGTAGCAAGCCTTAAAAAACTAGGGGGGGGGGGGGCACAAAGCAACACGTGACCACGACAAATGAAAAATGAATACTTGCTTTACTTTTCTGGGACATACTGGGGTGGATGACCCGGCCCTGACCGCAACTCTTGGTAAAGGACAAACAAAACGAGGCTAGTACAATTTCATGACATGTTTTGGATCTTGCTACAGAAACACTTCAGTTCAGTTCTAATGGCAAGACCTTTTATGATTGGATCTGAGACAAGATGTAACCTCAAGGAACTTGACAACAGAGTGTGATTTTAATCAATAGGGAAACAAATGTTCATATTACGATGGCGTCTTCTTTGAATGGAAGTTATTCTGTTCAGAATTGGGTTCCGTTCGCTCAAAATGTTCTCACTCTCAAAGAAAGAGGCACACTGACTTCAAACAAAGTTTAATTGGCGGCATCAAAAACTGGCTTATCTTATGTTTCTTCTTTATTATGCGCTCTTTTATTGACACATTCCAAAATTCGATCCATGTCTAGGGTAATTCGCTGTGTTTAGGCGCGACAGTGATGTATCTGAGTGGCAACGCTTTGAGTCACATGTTACATCATGGTAAAGCAAGAACGAACATCAGATGTGTTTGTCTTTATCCTAAGCTCTAATTGGCAAAGCCAAAACACCTTCATTTATGAAGAGAGTTATATTCCATAGAAGTAGGCTCTTCGTTTACCACCCACGTTGATGAAGTTAAAGACCTTGTTAGCGTGACAATCAAAATTAATTTGACCATTTCTCAGCACGAATAGCCGAAAACTCACGGAACACGCCGTTTGATGACGTTTCTTTGATTCGCGATGTGATTGGACAATACGCGGGGTGCCTATTTGTGATTGGTTTATACAGGAACCCATTTTGTAGTCAAGAGAGGAATCTGTCATATTCGTCTTTTAGTTATTAACGCCAGAAATTAGCATTAGATTGGCAGGCAAAATCATCTGCAGGAATACATTCCGTATTCATCGTCTGCACTTGAGTAGCCCTTACAGGACAGTTACAGAACAACAACCGCTCTTTGATACCTTGTATAAAGAAATTCGAGAACAGCTATGACGGCCGTAAGCTCAAGAAAAAGCAACCATGTCCAGACAAAGAGGGAAGAGGGAAAGTATTTGTAATCAGGTATATTTATAGGAGCAAAGGCGATGTCACTGGCCATGGGTCAAAAACAAGTGTCTATCGCGGTAATAGTGGGATGTCTGTTTTAAGCGGAGTTCGACTGTGACAGAGCTTTTACTAAGCGGGTTCATTTGCAAAAACTGCAATCCACTGGGACCCAAAAAAGTTTCCATACGAAGCGGGTTTCCGTAAAATGGGGGTCGACCGAAAATGGAGGTCCATGTTAAGCAGGTCACTGAATTTGAAAGAAAGAATTAGCCAGAAAATAAAGGGGATGTCGGTTTTAAGCAGGTCAAACATAAATCAATTCAAATTCTAAGATATCCTTCATCATAAAAATACTAAATTACGTCGTGCAACAGCACCTTTTTGAGTTAGAACACAACACAAACTTACTGTATATAGTTTATTGTCAAGTTTTCTACATGTTATGACTATAGCTTTAGCTCTCTATGTCACGCTTTAGTATTCTTCCATCAACCAACTGTAATTGTGACTATGTCACCGGGAATTGAATTAAAAAGACAATCGTCACCTTGGGAGTTCTCCAAGTTCACCACTAGGACTGGAATAAAAGCCACTAGCTTGGAATGGAAACTGAAATGGCAAGCTTGGGAGTTCTCCAAGGTTCATCACTGGGACTGGAATTTTGAAAATAGAATACCCTCTTTGGAGTTCTCCACGAGTTCAGGTCTGGGACTGGGAATGGAAAATGGAATATTCGTCTTGGGAGTTCTTCAAGGTTCATCACTAGGGCCGGGACGTTGTGCACTGATAAATTTAGGCAGGAGAATGGAATTGGAAATATCTTCAGGGTCTTGTTGATAGAAATCTCTAAAGCGTGTAATCTAGTTAAGTGGTTACAACTTGTGCATCTATAAAAAATGGTTTTCTATTCTACTACATTAGCAATAAGATAATACTGCGTGCGATCTACGAAGCCAGTCTGGAAACCTAAAACAGAAAAACACACTTAAAATGTTAAGTTTCGTCGCTGCTTGGACAAAAGATGAAAGTGAAAAATGTAGAGAAAACAGTATAGGAACGAAAGACAAAGAAACAAATGAAAAACCACAAGGGGATAAAAGAAAGAAGAACGGCAAGAAGCTGACCATTACGAAAATGTCAAGATTCCAGAAACGACTAAAGAAGAAACGACAAACTATGGACTGATCAAAATCATGGCTAACTTACATATCGAATTTGAATTTCGCATGTTGGTTTTTCTGAGGGAGGAAAACCGGAAAACTTAGAGAAAAACCCTTGGCAAGGGAGATGCCCAACAAACTCTACTGACGTACGTGTGATGCCGATCGAGTCCAGGAATCAAACCGGAGACCCCAGAGGTGAGAGTTCAGCGTATGTAGTACCTCTGAACCATCCTTGATTCCCATAGAGTAGACAGAAGACTTACCTTAAGCATCGATAGGAGGGCCACATTGATGACAGTTGCACTTGAAGGTTTCCATGCGAAGACCTTTACAAGATCCATACTTGCCAGCTCCACATTTACAGAAACGGGTGCGAGCCTTGAATCCACATCCACATGGTTTAGTACAGTCACTGTAAACCCACTCAGACCAGCAATCTTATAGAAAAGAAATCCGTTTTTATTAGTATTTTTTATATGAGTATTATTTTGTATTTTGTATGGTAGGTAAAAAAGGTAAAGGTATAATAAGCAATGTGCATGAAAGCCCACAAAGAACTCTGGAAAACTGAGTCCTGCAAAAATGAAACAGCAAATATCAGGAAAAAAATTACTCTCTTCATAAAACTGCTTTTCGTTTTGGACCCGGAAGTTGTTTTTCTATACGAGTGACGTGACACTTAACAGCCCTATTACGTATATTTAAAGCTATAGTACAACTAGCCAATGCAAGTGAAATACGCCTGCACTTAAGATACTTTGTATTCGTTTCCTTTAGCGCTAGAAGTATGGTCATCCTACCTAAGCAAATGGGACTTATTCATGCGCATGCTTAATTTAATGGAAAGGGTTGCGCACTTAAAATCCAAGCTAACTAGAGGTTGGCCTTGCTGTATTATATATTATAAATATTATATTATCTTAACCTTGTTGAGTGGGTTTGGGTCCTTCAGTTGTCGGGGGAGGTGTCTTGGGTGGTTGTGTTGGTGCACCTGGAACTCCTGTAAAGAAAAGAATCAACCAGTGTATGAATATGCTAACAGCGATACTTTATGTGACGCAAGGCTTTGTCATTCATGTGCTAACCAGATATGGATTGCCTGGTAAAATAAGGCAACTTGTGAAGAGCTTTTGTGAAAATGGTTTCACATTAACATCACAATGCTATTGTTAAGGCCGATTTACACGGCACGAATTTTCCTCGCACCTATCACGCGCAACATGGTGACGACACGTATTACTTCGTGTAAGTCGAACATTCAACTTGCCTACGACTTCGCGTAAGTATGTTGCTCGCGGTGGTTGTGAGGAAGAATCGTACCGTGTAAATTGGCCTTTAGTAAACATGGAGTATCGCTATATGATAAAATATCTCAGTGTAGTATATCACTCGTAAAGGATTTACTAATTAAGAGTGGCACTCGTTTATTTCAGTCTCTTGCGACATTTCAGAGCATTCAGTTATTTTCTACCACCATGCTTAAACTTTTTGCCCTGTTGGTCTCGTTGTTAGTACGTACCTCTAAAGCAGTAGACATCGTTGGCAAACGGCCCTCCTTTTCCATTTTTACACTCGTTCGGACTTTCACCATACTCATTGTAGGTTCGGTGAGCATTAGAACCAGACCAGCACTCCCCGCCATTTTGTAGGCCAAAACACTTGTACTTGCGGCTGTAGGCCAGCTTGGCGCACTTTGCTACTGCGTCTCCGTAAGCGAGGTTCTTGAGGAGTGTTGGCATTGCTCTTGAACGAGAGTCACCGAAACAACCTCTGTGGCTATAATCTAAAGGTTTTGAGGAAAGAAACCATTATTATGCATGTTGCATGTTGTTTGTTGCATGTTGCTAGTTGCATGTTGCATGTTGCATGTTGCATGTTGCATGTTGCATGTTGCATGTTGCATGTTGCATGTTGCATGTTGCTTGTTGCTTGTTGCTTGTTGCTTGTTGCATGTTGCTAGTTGCGTGTTGCTTGTTGCATGTTGCATGTTGCATGTTGCATGTTGCATGTTGCATGTTGCATGTTGCATGTTGCATGTTGCATGTTGCATGCTGCTTGTTGCATGTTGTATGTTGCATGCATACCAAGTGAAATGTTTGGTCGATCATGTGTAAATAATGTCAGCACAGAAGAAAATATGCCGGAAAAACGTGCAGACAAAGTGTAGTAAAATTCCATATTGTTGTGACCTTTCGCTGGTTGAATTCACATCCCACATAGTTCATTTTGGGCTTGGTATGGAACATGCAACAAAACCTTTCTTGGAATAGCTCTATCGCTATTTTAATATTTTCACTCACTCATGATACTTTTACTCATTTTGCTCAACTAATCCACTGTGCCTATGGCTTATGAAATTATATAACCCACAGACACTATTTTACACTTACGGATGCATTCTGTTAAATGGCATGTCCTTATTTCTCTAGATTTCCCACTACAGCTTCTTCCTCCATAGGCTGGCCTTGGTTTTGTACAATATCTTTTACGAACTTGGAGTCCAGATCCACAGGACTTGGAGCATTTAGACCACGCGCCCCAACGCGACCACCCTCCATTAACTAAACCAAAAATATGCAATATAGATCCCTTGCAGCACGTCGGAATGCAGCTCAATTTGGAGGACAAAACAATAGATTCCAATTCTCAGGAGATTGGATTCTTTCAGTGTTTTGTCCTCCACATTGAGCTGCTTTGATGACCCTGCTTTGACAAGTTGCCAAAATTTCATTGAGGAAGTCAAGAGAAAAATATAGAGGAATGAAGCAATTTTCATGCTGAAATATGACAATTTTTTTTCGGGCAGCTGCAGAATTGACGTCGACTGTATGTCAGCATTTTCGCATTTTAGGTCTACTCCTGCAAACTCTGCGATTCGATTTTGTGCGCAGTGACTGCAGAAATAGAATGAAGATCTAATTCTCCATCGTTGCGCGCAAGACGTCTCCGTGAACCGTACATGTCTTGCAATATATTGGCAATAGCGAGTTGCTGTCAGTATAGCAATTAGACTGTTATGCAGCGCTTGATAATAACATTCAGCACTTTTCATTTATCGGTTCTCTGGTCAAACCCAAAGCATTCCATCGAGGGTGCAAGGTTCAAATTTGAATAATCCCTTGAAACTACTTTCGATCCAGCATCGATTGAATGCTGTATATGTGACCAGTGAACCGATGTACATGGATTGATCCCACATAGATTACCTTTGCAGCGACCGTGAAAAACAGTCATATACTGCTTGCTATTTCCATAACAGCGGCGGCCATTGTTTGCAGGACGCGGATTGGTGCAAGATCTTGTGCGGTGCTTCAGACCAATACCACATGTTTTAGATGCAGCAGACCACTTGGACCATTTGGACCAGCCACCATTAACTAAAAAAGACGGGAAAATTACAGTTTTCATAGAAAGTAAGAGTAAAATTAGTTTTGATAATAGGAGAATTCATTGAATAAATTCGCAGAAGAAATTAAAGCATTCAGTCTTTTACAAAAGGACGTCACATCCACCAACCAATCAGCGCGCGAGTTATTTTTATCCAAGCTAGCAATTTGATGGAACAGGTTTTAAATTACAAGTACAATAAAAGATTGTTTCCCGCGAAAGATTGTTATACCCCTAGCATTAATGTCAACAGTATCCCTCGATTATAACTACATGTACACGTAGGTATAAGATTACATACCTCGAACCGAACACCATCGCTTTATGTAGCAACCTTGACTTTGTCTACTGATACCATAGCAACGACGACCACCATAAGACGAGCGAGGATTGGTACATGATCTTGTGCGGTACTTTCGTCCATATCCACAGGTTTTAGAACATCGTGACCATTTACCCCAAGCTGACCATCGACCATTGACTGATGGAAAACGTTACACAATAAATGAGAAAATAGCTCGAAATATGTGTTGAAATTGTGGTGACACATATCCATTTACGGGAAAGAGAGACCACACGACATAGAATTTTGCATCTTACCAGGACAACGTCTTCTGATGTAGCAACCTTGACTCTGTCTACTGATACCATAGCAACGACGACCACCATAGGACGAGCGAGGATTGGTACATGATCTTGTACGGTACTTTCGCCCATATCCACAGGATTTAGAACATCGTGACCATTTACCCCAACCTGACCATCGACCATTCACTGAAAAGAGGACAAATTTTCAGGCTATTATTCAATGTTAAAAGTAACTATGCTGATAGATAATATTTACTAAACGGGAAGACACAGCGTACCAAGGGGACGATCGCACGTTACCTGGGCAACGTCGTCTGATGTAGCATTTCTGACTTTGCCTACTGATACCATAGCAACGACGGCCACCATAGGAAGGGCGAGGATTGCTACATGATCTTCTACGGTACTTTAGTCCATATCCACAGGTTTTAGAACATCGTGACCATTTACCCCAACCTGACCATCGTCCATTGACTGAGGGAGAAAGTACCACAATAAATGTATCAATAATATGAAATATGGGTTGAAAATGCATATGTTGGCATACTATATTCATTTAATGGAAAGAGAGACCACATACA
Organism: Anthopleura xanthogrammica; assembly: GCA_964019055.1. Taxonomy (NCBI): domain Eukaryota; kingdom Metazoa; phylum Cnidaria; class Anthozoa; order Actiniaria; family Actiniidae; genus Anthopleura; species Anthopleura xanthogrammica. Next base: position 11,400,209 of record OZ025217.1, read on the forward strand.
ATAAAAGGTTGAACCTTACACGTTACCTGGGCAACGTCTTCTGATGTAGCATTTCTGACTTTGCCTACTGATACCATAGCAACGACGACCACCATAGGAGGGGCGAGGATTGGTACATGATCTTCTACGGTACTTTCGTCCATATCCACAGGATTTAGAACATCGTGACCATTTACCCCAACCTGACCATCGACCATTCACTGATGAAAGAATTAGAAGAAAAAATGAATGAATGGTTACTGAATATCAACTTGGTGATGAAAATGAGATTACAGTATTTATCTAATTAACAGATAATAGAACGCATAGAATGATCGTGCATTACCTGGGCAACGTCTTCTGATATAGCATTTCTGACCTTGTCTACTAATACCATAGCAACGACGACCACCATAGGAAGGGCGAGGATTGGTACATGATCTTGAACGGTACTTTAGTCCATACCCACAGGTTCTAGAACATCGTGACCATTTACCCCAACCTGACCATCGTCCATTGACTGAAAAGAAGAAGAAAAAAAGGTATATTATTCTTCAATCTTGAAAACAGGAAGACACATATCCATTTGTTGTGAAGTGAAAGCGCACAAAATAAAAGGTTTGCGTTACCTGGACAACGTCTTCTGATATAGCATTTCTGACTTTGCTTACTGATACCATAGCAACGACGACCACCATAGGAGGGGCGAGGATTGGTACATGATCTTGAACGGTACTTTCGTCCATATCCACAGGTTTTAGAACATCGTGACCATTTACCCCAACCTGACCATCGTCCATTGACTGAGGGAGAAAGTACCACAATAAATGTATAAATAATATGAAATATGGGTTGAAAATGCATGTGTTGGCATACTATATCCATTTAATGGATAGAGAGACCACATACAATAAAAGGTTGAACGTTACACGTTACCTGAACAGCTTCTTCTGATATAGCATTTCTGACTTTGTCTACTGATACCATAGCAACGACGACCACCATAGGAAGGGCGAGGTCTGGTACATGATCTTGTACGGTACTTAAGTCCATACCCACAGGATTTAGAACATCGAGACCATTTACCCCAACCTGACCATCGACCATTCACTGAAAAGAAGATACATTTTCAGGCTATTATTCAATATTACTGAAAAGTATGCTGATAGATAATGTTTACAAAATGGGAAGACACAGCGTACCAAGTGGACAGTCGCACGTTACCTGGACAACGTCTTCTGATATAGCATTTCTGACTTTGTCTACTTATACCATAGCAACGACGACCACCATAGGAAGGGCGAGGATTGGTACATGATCTTGTGCGGGACTTTAGTCCATATCCACAAGTTTTAGAACATCGTGACCATTTACCCCAGCCTGACCATCGACCATTTACTGGAGAAAAAGCAGGAAAGCACGTGCGTAAATACTATAAAATTAGGGTTGGAAATGTGTTGATAGATAGCATCTAAACACTACTTTGCTAATACAAATTTTCTCTCGTTCCAGTTTACTCAGGGGGCAATGGTATTGCACGGCCACATTTTGTCTCATTAATTCAACAAATTTGCCCCTTGAGTAAACTGGAACGAGAGAAAATTTGTATTAGCAAAGTGGTGTTTTAACATGAATAGGAAAACTAACGAAAGTGGACGGTCGCACGTTACCTGTGCAACGTCGTCTGATGTAGCACTTCTGACTTTGTCTACTGATACCATAGCAACGACGGCCACCATAGGAGGGGCGAGGATTGGTACATGATCTTGTGCGGTACTTTCGTCCATATCCACAGGTTTTAGAACATCGTGACCATTTACCCCAACCTGACCATCGACCATTCACTGAAATAAAAAATTTACTTATAACCCCTTCTTACTTCGGCCGACTGAAAAACACCATCCTACCCTTCAATTCGACCGGTCGTAATGGGAAGGTTTTAGTGGACACATCGTTTTGCTAACGTCGAATTTAGTTCGAACTAGGATTTTTATAGTGATTTACTCGTAGTAAAATTATTTTTATTGTCCCATAGTAACGATTTGTTTTTCACCCGAATGTGAAATTTGTACACATTCAATAGATTCAACACGTACTTTCTGGTATGTCAACATTTAACTACCTATTTAAATTCCTTACAAAATATTCTATAAACTTTTTTTGACTCTGTAATTTTAGTCTAATTCTTTTAATAATTTGATCTTGAAAATTGAACTTAAAGACTTGTGATTGAGCTTTGCACTTCAGTGTTATGTGAGTTTTCGCAAAGTAGCGTTTGAATTATTAGAAATTGTAAAAACAATAGCTACACAATAATCAAGTCTAGATCAAGATCAATTTGATAATATATTCTATGTTTACTATTAAATATAGTTAAGTTAGAAAAAGTTGTTACCTCTTCTTCCTCTTTCGCAGCATTTTCCATAGTTGCCATACTTACAGCGGCAGTACTTATTGTACGCCAGCAATCCACCATGAAGACAGAAACGATTGCAAGGGCGTGACTGCTGCAGTGGATAACTACACCGGCCACCACACTTCTGCGATCTAGTGATATGACGGTGTCGAGTTTGCACACCAGAGGGTCCACAAGACTGACTGCAATGACCCCATCCAGACCAGTTGTTAACAGCGCAGTTGACAGGACGGCAGCTGTTGTAGCGTCGACGGTATGAGCGGACTCTTCTTCCAAGTCGGAATCGAAAGCGTATAAAACGGGGCTCACTTTCTGCAACCTCAAGAAACAAACTCAATAAACTCAAAAATATTGGGATGATGACTAACGGCCTCATTTTTGAAGCTGAAGTTTGAGAGAGTAAAAATGATTTGGGACAAGAAATTGGTTCCTTTTTCGTGATTTAGAAGGTGAAGAGCCCTGCTAGTTCAAGCTGCAAGCTCCTCCAACGCAGAGGAATGCAAACTAGGTCAAAATTCCAGTGTCAATGGCTATTTAAATTTGTTTTCGACGAAACTTTAATATGTTTTGTGTACACAGTGTTTGAAAAGATTGTATGTACATAAGACATGGCGTGATATCCTCCTACTCGCATTACTTTAAACACGACAAATATGTGTGGGAGGTTGGGATTAAAGCCGAGGGGAAGGATAAAGAAGATAAAACAAGGCCGTATAGCTGATGACATCACGAAATGCTTGAAGCAATTGAGATAAGAAATCATTATCAATTAATCAATTGATCTAACTAATTTTGATGCCGTTGTTAAGAACAAATTAAACACTTTAACGTAAAGGAACAGTGAGTTCTTGGTAGGGGTCGAGAGAGGGGGTGTGGGAGGGAGAGAGGGGATTACAAGATGACAACAGTAGCGGGGAGGGAGGGGTACGAAAAATTTCTGTCCCTGCCCCTCTCATCAGTTACAAGTTTGGTAAAAATGTGGGTTGTATCGATTAAAGTTTTGAATGTGATCAATTGGACATATGGGAATATGCCATTGGCCGATAAGTCTACCCCCGGGATTGGGGGGGGGGGGGGGGGGGTGCGAAGAAATTCAGAATTTCAATTTCTAACCCAAACCCCTTCCAATTTTCTTCTCCGACTTCCAGAAAATTTTCCTGAACTCCAGGGTTCAGATACACAGTACCAAAATATGTCACATTCTTTTTGTTATTATAGTAAGTCAACTGTCGGGACCCTTCCCTACCCCTCCCCCACTAAAATATTTTTTATTTATTATAGACTGGGCTTCCTGTGTTATTAAAGATTTCCAAGATGGCCGCCGTAAGGCAACTCGTGTTTAGAACTCTGAATCTTTCCTCTCCTTCCTTCGCTAAAATAATCTATAAAACTTTACAGAAAAACACTAGCAATATTATTAGGAATCCAGGAAGTTATTCTACTCGTTTTTCTTCAAGTTTAACAGGGAATTTTACAAATATTGACTCAAAAATCGTCAAACACATGGACAATTTTTCTGGAACTGAGACAGACTTTAATGAAAAGAGAAACATTTCGGTCGAAAAAATACTATCAGATTTTGGAGTACCTATAAAAAAGGTACAAAAGCAGATGGATATCACACGGTTGTCTCTGGAAAGAGTCAAGGAAAAGATCAAGTTTCTTGAAGGGATGGGATTGAGTGCTGAAGATGTTGGAAAACTTTTGACCAGAAGACCTTCAGTGCTTGTTGCTAGAAATGAAGAATTACAAGCTCGTGTTGAGGCGTTAAAGAAAGCTGGTATTCAGCCTGATGCATTGGTATATGCAGTAAAGAAATCTCCTGGGATTCTCACTGCAAAGACTGAAAATACTATTTTTCCCAAGGTAATTATAATTCAATTTCCCATTAGTTCAATTCCCATTTTTCTTCTTCTTATATATGGCTGTGTTGTCTGCATGTACTCATTTACTACGATTTCAGTCCATGTGTCATTCCCTAGAGTATCATTTCTTTGTTTAATGGTTGCGAGTGAAAAGACACATGGATATGGATACAACTCAAACAAAGAATCTTATTCTCAAAAGAATGAAAAGTGGTCAGAAATGTGTAAACATTATGCCCAAGGTATACGAAAAAACACCCTCTTTTCTGATCTAAGTCAAGGTATAACTAAAACACAGATCAAATTGGAATTTAGCATGTTAGGTTTTGTGGAGGGAGGAAAGCTGAAGAATGTAGAGAAAAACCCTTGAATCAAGGGAGAGACTTAACAAACTCTACTCACCTGTAGGTCACCTGTATATGTCACTTGTCTCCTCCGTGCCTCGTGGCACATAATTAAGGCCTCCACAGATTCTCTCAGTGTTCCTAGGAATAGAACCCAAAATAGCAGGATGAGAAGCAAGTGTGCTACCACTATGTGCTACATGAGTGCTTCATGCTATAGAGCTGTTAAGTTGTGATGTATTTCTGGGTCCAACTCCTCACAAAAACCCATAAAATAATGACAAAAATGTTCTCAATGATTTAATCTCCACCTGAAACATTTAGAACTTTGGACAACAAATCCTGTCATGAAGAAAAATCTTTATTAAACTGCTTTTCGTTTTGGACACCGAATTTGTTTTTCTTTACGAGTGACGTCACACTTAATAGCCCTATAGCACCTAGGACCTTGCAGGATGCTGATATTAAGCATGAACTTTGAATAGGTGAAACTAAATGATTTGCATTAGAGCATTCCTATAAGTGTGATACGTCATAGCACATGGCACGGCTACTGTGCCCAGTGGACGTGCAATAGATGTTAAATGTTTTCAGACACAGCACAGCACTGACATATTCATGGCAAGGTGAGGTCTGTGCCGTAAGTTTTTCATAGTCATACAAAATGTTCTATAACATTTTCTAGCTAACACTACGTGAATGGTAATTGATGTTTCAAACTTCTTATATATTTGATAGGTAAAATATTTACTTGATCTGAAAATAAAACCCAAGCTAACAAAAGATGAAGTCCTCCACATGTTAACCAAGTGTCCAGATATCATCGCAACATGCAACTTGGATTCCATCAAAGCCAAAATCCATTTCCTGGAAAAAGTCTTAAAATTTAACCAACATCAACTGCGCAACATCATCCTCAAACAACCAACAGTCCTAACATTTGGTACTGATTCCATGAAATCTAAGTTTGCATACTGCTACAATGAGTTAAATGCAAGCCGCTCAAGTATTGCAAGATGCCCTAGGATTTTTCAGTGTTCTCTTAAAAGGATTAAGGAAAGACATCAGTTCTTGCTGAAAGTTGGTCGGCTGAAAGAGGATATGATTATTGATGATTATGGTCTTGGTGTCATAGTAACACAGACTGATAAATACTTTGCTGATAAGGTGGCTTTAAGTACTTTGGAAGAATTTAATGCATTTACAATATCAATGCCTGTTAATGAATAGCGATAGAACCAAAAGCAATAGCCTATCTTCTGACTAGACTCCTAGTTTTTTTTACATGTCCAACCCTGACATTAACCCAAGAAACAGTACAATTCTTTAATTAAATTTGGTGCTTGATTTTCTGCCATTCAAATAGCTGTTAATTATTATGGATGCATGCAAATGAGATGCAAATGAGACAACAAGCATTATATTGACCCGATAGCCTCACTTGTATGATTCTTAAAACAAAAGAATATCTCATTTGCATGCATCTGTAATAACAGCTATTAACAAATTGATCATTGTGTAATTATAGCTGTTGTTAGCTATGACCTCACAGTCTTCTTGAGACTACTTGCAAACACAGGCAGTCCAATAGTGTACTTGAGGTCTAAATATGAGTATTTTTTGAGATTCTAAGCTATATAGCACTTTGATATAAATTTGGACCTTTGTCATATAACATGAGAAGATGATTGTGTTATAAAAGATCATTCAATCATTTAATTTGTTTAGTTTTGATGTCACATATTAGTAGTACACGATGGCTGACCACCACAGATCAAACCCTGAAACACCCTCAAGGCTGATCTGAGTCAGGGCATAGCTAACTCACAGATCAAACCCTGAAACACCCTCAAGGCTGATCTAAGTCAGGGCATGGCTAACCACCACAGATCAAACCCTGAAACACCCTCAAGGCTGATCTGAGTCAGGGCATGGCTAACCGCCACAGATCAAACCCTGAAACACCCTCAAGGCTGATCTGAGTCAGGGCATGACTAACTCACAGATTGAGCCCTGAAACAACCTCTGGGCTAATCTATGTCGGGGAGTGGCTCACAGATCAAACCCTGAAACAACATCTGGGCTGATCAAAGTCAGGGCCTGCTAACTGACAGATCAAACCCTGAAAAAAACTCTGGGCTGATCTAAGTCAGGGTGCAGCTAAATCACAGATCAAACCCTGAAACAACCTCTGGTGTGATGTAAGTCAGGGTGTGGTTAACTTGCAGATCAAACCCTGAAACATCCTCTGTGCTTATCAAAGTCGGGCAATGGCTCATACAGATTTCAGGAATTGAACCACTGTCCCCAGAGATAAGAGGAGAATGTGTTACAAGTACTAGACTGCCCTCAAGCATGAAGTATTTTTCTCAATTTAGATCACAAGTCCTCCATTTTTATGGGCATGGGGATCACAAAAATTAGTTCTTGTGTTTTTCTCCAGGTTCTCTGGTTTTTCTTCATAGAAATCAGCACTTCTAAATAGACGTCTGCAAAACGTGATGCTCCATAGAGGGCTCCGGATTCGTAGACTGAAGCGGTGGGTCCAAACCTACGTTAATTCCTTAAGGGAGGAGTACAGAATCTGAGGGATACTGCCCTTTACGAAGTTCTGATGCTCTAGCGAGAGCATCGTGGCATTTATGCGTTTTCAGATGTCCCAGTGACGTCTCTTTTGCATCTTGAAATATGACGCATTTACTTTGTCCACTATACTTGCTTGAACCACAGCAACCACTAACAAGCTCTGAATAACAAACCACAGGCAAGGACGGGAATGGGAAAAACATAATTTTCACACTTATGGGTTTCCTGTGTGTAACGTATTCACAAATCTGCAAGTCCGAGTAGCGAGGAAATTAGCGAGGATAAAAATATCGTTTGAACGGACTAACCTGCATACTCTTGGTATCAAAACCACATCTAAAGGTAACATTTTATGCATTTATAGCCTTGTTTGGGCAATTCTTTATGATGTTTTTGTTTAATTTGTATTACATAGCCTGTAGTATCGGACACAACAGATGCAAAATCAGCTGTTCACATTTTGTTCATGCATGCTAGACTATCGAAAATTACTCATATTGTCTAAATATTTTGACTTTAAGACTAATTTACCTTTAAATTGAATGTGAAAGAAAGCTACCATGAAGTTTTCATTTGAGATAAGGGAGAATTCGAATATTTTGGTATTGTTTTACTTGATGTGACATGCAAATCAGGTTGGTCACGTAACAGACTTTTTGACCTTCGTCTTGTATAAAAAAGCGCTCTAAAAATTAGTAATTTAAGTAGCCCAGAAATATTATTGCAGTTTTTTAAAGAAGAAACATTGCTTTTGCTACTAGTTGTAGTCTCAGTTGATCAATCCATGTAACAGTGGCCGATTTTAGTCACCAAAGTTGAGCTATATTTTCAGTTGATAGGTGAAATTTAGCCTAAATTTGAAAAATCGTAAAAAAAATTGCATTTTTACAAATTTGGAAAATTCGCTTCAAAACTAGATTTTCTTGAATGTTTTCGATAGTATATTGATTTTGATCAAGTAATTTTGAGGTGCGAAAGAAGGAAGTATGATTTTTCGCTGACCCCCTGTTAGGTCTTCCTGTGTTGAGCTCTGTAAGAAATATGGCAGACAAGGGTCGTGTGGGTTACCAGAAAACGCTTGTATTCTGCTTGTGCGTTCATGATATCACCAAATTTTCTACCTCGATAGGATACAAGAGGTCCAAAGTGGATAAAACTTTTTACCTAAGGCGTGTAGCTTATGTACAGACAGATATTCAGGTTTTTCTTCAGCTTTTCCTTTCAGCACCTACAAAGCCATTTATAAGCAATGTATGAGCATCAGACAGGATTTTTAGGTAATTTTTTCGCGATTTGAAATTCTCTCAAAAAGTAGATTTTCTTGAATGTTTTCGATAGTATATTGATTTTGATGAAGTAATTTTGAGGTGCGAAAGAAGGAAGTTTGATTTTTCACTGACCCCCTGTTAGGTCTCCCTGTGTTGAGCTCTGTAAGAAATATGGCAGACAAGGGTCGTGTGGGTTACCAGAAAACGCTTGTATTCTGCTTGTGCGTTGATGATATCACCAAATTTTCTACCTCGATAGGATACCAGAGGTCCAAAGTGGATAAAACGTTTTACCTAAGGTGTCTAGCTTCTGTACAGACAGAGATATTCAGGTTTTTCTTCAGCTTTTCCTTCCAGCACCTACAAAGGCATTTATAAGCAATGTATGAGCATCAGACAGGATTTTTAGGTAATTTTTTCGCAATTTGAAATTCGCTCAAAAAGTAGATTTTCTTGAATGTTTTCGATAGTATATTGATTTTGATCAAGTAATTTTGAGGTGCGAAAGAAGGAAGTTTGATTTTTCACTGACCCCCTGTTAAGTCTCCCTGTGTTGGGCTCTGTAAGAAATATGGCAGACAAGGGTCGTGTGGGTTACCAGAAAACGCTTGTATTTTGCTTGTGCGTTCATGATATCACCAAATTTTCTACCTCGATAGGATACCAGAGGTCCAAAGTGGATAAAACTTTTTACCTAATGCGTCTAGCTTATGTACAGACAGAGATATTCAGGTTTTTCTTCAGCTTTCCCTTCCAGCACCTACAAAGCCATTTATAAGCAATGTATGAGCATCAGACAGGAGTTTTAGGTAATTTTTTCGCGATTTGAAATTCGCTTTAAAAATTACATTTTCTTGAATGTTTTCGATAGTATATTGATTTTGATGAAGTATTTTTCAGGTGCGAAAGAAGGAAGTTTGATTTTTCACTGACCCCCTGTTAGGTCTCCCTGTGTTGGGCTCTGTAAGAAATATGGCAGACAAGGGTCGTGTGGGTTACCAGAAAACGCTTGTATTTTGCTTGTGCGTTCATGATATCACCAAATTTTGTACCTCGATAGGATACCAGAGGTCCAAAGTGGATAAAACTTTTGACCTAATGCGTCTAGCTTATGTACAGACAGAGATATTCAGGTTTTTCTTCAGCTTTCCCTTCCAGCACCTAGAAAGCCATTTATAAGCAATGTATGAACATCAGACAGGATTTTTAGGTAATTTTTTCGCGATTTGAAATTGGCTCAAAAAGTAGATTTTCTTGAATGTTTTCGATAGTATATTGATTTTGATCAAGTAATTTTGAGGTGCGAAAGAAGGAAGTTTAATTTTTCACTGACCCCCTGTTAGGTCTCCCTGTGTTGAGCTCTGTAAGAAATATGGCAGAGAAGGGTCGTGTGGGTTACCAGAAAACGCTTGTATTCTGCTTGTGCGTTCATGATATCACCAAATTTTCTACCTCGATAGGATACCAGAGGTCCAAAGTGGATAGAACTTTTGACCTAAGGCGTCTAGCTTATGTACAGACAGAGATATTCAGGTTTTTCTTCAGCTTTCCCTTCCAGCACCTACAAAGCCATTTATAAGCAATGTATGAGCATCAGACAGGAGTTTTAGGTAATTTTTTCGCGATTTGAAATTCGCTCAAAAAGTAGATTTTCTGGAAGGTTTTCGATAGTATATTGATTTTGATGAAGTAATTTTGAAGTGCAAAAGAAGGAAGTTTGATTTTTCACTGACCCCCTGTTAGGCCTCCCTGTGTTGAGCTCTGTAAGAAATATGGCAGAGAAGGGTCGTGTGGGTTACCAGAAAACGCTTGTATTCTGCTTGTGCGTTCATGATATCACCAAATTTTCTACCTCGATAGGATACCAGAGGTCCAAAGTGCATACAACTTTTGACCTAAGGCGTCTAGCTTATGTACAGACAGAGATATTCAGGTTTTTCTTCAGCTTTTCCTTCCAGCACCTACAAAGTTATTTATAAGCAATGTATGAGCATCAGACAGGATTTTTAGGTAATTTTTTCGCGATTTGAAATTCGCTCAAAAAGTAGATTTTCTTGAATGTTTTCGATAGTATATTGATTTTGATGAAGTAATTTTGAGGTGCGAAAGAAGGAAGTTTAATTTTTCACTGACCCCCTGTTAGGTCTCCCTGTGTTGAGCTCTGTAAGAAATATGGCAGACAAGGGTCGTGTGGGTTACCAGAAAACGCTTGTATTCTGCTTGTGCGTTCATGATATCACCAAATTTTCTACCTCGATAGGATACCAGAGGTCCAAAGTGGATAAAACTTTTTACCTAATGCGTCTAGCTTATGTACAGACAGAGATATTCAGGTTTTTCTTCAGCTTTCCCTTTCAACACCTACAAAGCCATTTATAAGCAATGTATGAGCATCAGACAGGAGTTTTAGGTAATTTTTTCGCGATTTGAAATTCGCTCAAAAAGTAGATTTTCTTGAATGTTTTCGATAGTATATTGATTTTGATCAAGTAATTTTGAGGTGCGAAAGAAGGAAGTTTAATTTTTCACTGACCCCCTGTTAGGTCTCCCTGTGTTGAGCTCTGTAAGAAATATGGCAGAGAAGGGTCGTGTGGGTTACCAGAAAACGCTTGTATTTTGCTTGTGCGTTCATGATATCACCAAATTTTCTACCTCGATAGGATACCAAAGGTCCAAAGTGGATAAAACTTTTTACCTAAGGCGTCTAGCTTATGTACAGACAGAGATATTCAGGTTTTTCTTAAGCTTTCCCTTCCAGCACCTACAAAGCCATTTATAAGCAATGTATGAGCTTCAGACAGGATTTTTAGGTAATTTTTTTGCGATTTGAAATTCGCTCAAAAAGTAGATTTTCTCGAATGTTTTCGATAGTATATTGATTTTGATCAAGTAATTTTGAGGTGCGAAAGAAGGAAGTTTAATTTTTCACTGACCCCCTGTTAGGTCTCCCTGTGTTGAGCTCTGTAAGAAATATGGCAGAGAAGGGTCGTGTGGGTTACCAGAAAACGCTTGTATTCTGCTTGTGCGTTCATGATATCACCAAATTTTCTACCTCGATAGGATACCAGAGGTCCAAAGTGGATAAAACTTTTTACCTAAGGCGTCTAGCTTATGTACAGACAGAGATATTCAGGTTTTTCTTCAGCTTTTCCTTCCAGCACCTACAAAGCCATTTATAAGCAATGTATGAGCATCAGACAGGATTTTTAGGTAATTTTTTCGCGATTTGAAATTCGCTCAAAAAGTAGATTTTCTTGAATGTTTTCGATAGTATATTGATTTTGATGAAGTAATTTTGAGGTGCGAAAGAAGGAAGTTTAATTTTTCACTGACCCCCTGTTAGGTCTCCCTGTGTTGAGCTCTGTAAGAAATATGGCAGACAAGGGTCGTGTGGGTTACCAGAAAACGCTTGTATTCTGCTTGTGCGTTCATGATATCACCAAATTTTCTACCTCGATAGGATACCAGAGGTCCAAAGTGGATAAAACTTTTTACCTAATGCGTCTAGCTTATGTACAGACAGAGATATTCAGGTTTTTCTTCAGCTTTCCCTTTCAACACCTACAAAGCCATTTATAAGCAATGTATGAGCATCAGACAGGAGTTTTAGGTAATTTTTTCGCGATTTGAAATTCGCTCAAAAAGTAGATTTTCTTGAATGTTTTCGATAGTATATTGATTTTGATCAAGTAATTTTGAGGTGCGAAAGAAGGAAGTTTAATTTTTCACTGACCCCCTGTTAGGTCTCCCTGTGTTGAGCTCTGTAAGAAATATGGCAGAGAAGGGTCGTGTGGGTTACCAGAAAACGCTTGTATTTTGCTTGTGCGTTCATGATATCACCAAATTTTCTACCTCGATAGGATACCAAAGGTCCAAAGTGGATAAAACTTTTTACCTAAGGCGTCTAGCTTATGTACAGACAGAGATATTCAGGTTTTTCTTAAGCTTTCCCTTCCAGCACCTACAAAGCCATTTATAAGCAATGTATGAGCTTCAGACAGGATTTTTAGGTAATTTTTTTGCGATTTGAAATTCGCTCAAAAAGTAGATTTTCTCGAATGTTTTCGATAGTATATTGATTTTGATCAAGTAATTTTGAGGTGCGAAAGAAGGAAGTTTAATTTTTCACTGACCCCCTGTTAGGTCTCCCTGTGTTGAGCTCTGTAAGAAATATGGCAGAGAAGGGTCGTGTGGGTTACCAGAAAACGCTTGTATTCTGCTTGTGCGTTCATGATATCACCAAATTTTCTACCTCGATAGGATACCAGAGGTCCAAAGTGGATAAAACTTTTTACCTAAGGCGTCTAGCTTATGTACAGACAGAGATATTCAGGTTTTTCTTCAGCTTTTCCTTCCAGCACCTACAAAGCCATTTATAAGCAATGTATGAGCATCAGACAGGATTTTTAGGTAATTTTTTCGCGATTTGAAATTCGCTCAAAAAGTAGATTTTCTTGAATGTTTTCGATAGTATAATGATTTTGATCAAGTAATTTTGAGATGCGAAAGAAGGAAGTTTGATTTTTCACTGACCCCCTGCTAGGTCTCCCTGTGTTCAGCTCTGTAAGAAATATGGCAGAGAAGGGTCGTGTGGGTTACCAGAAAACGCTTGTATTTTGCTTGTACGTTCATGATATCACCAAATTTTCTACCTCGATAGGATACCAGAGGTCCAAAGTGGATAAAACGTTTTACCTAAGGCGTGTAGCTTATGTACAGACAGAGATATTCAGGTTTTTCTTCAGCTTTTCCTTCCAGCACCTACAAAGCCATTTATAAGCAATGTATGAGCATCAGACAGGATTTTTAGGTAATTTTTTCGCGATTTGAAATTCGCTCAAAAAGTACATTTTCTTGAATGTTTTCGATAGTATATTGATTTTGATGAAGTAATTTTGAGGTGCGAAAGAAGGAAGTTTGATTTTTCACTGACCCCCTGGTAGGTCTTCCTGTGTTGAGCTCTGTAAGAAATATGGCAGACAAGGGTCGTGTGGGTTACCAGAAAACGCTTGTATTCTGCTTGTGCGTTCATGATATCACCAAATTTTCTACCTCGATAGGATACCAGAGGTCCAAAGTGGATAAAACTTTTTACCTAAGGCGTCTAGCTTATGTACAGACAGAGATACTCAGGTTTTTCTTCAGCTTTCCCTTCCAGCACCTACAAAGCCATTTATAAGCAATGTATGAGCATCAGACAGGATTTTTAGGTAATTTTTTCGCGATTTGAAATTCGCTCAAAAAGTAGATTTTCTTGAATGTTTTCGATAGTATATTGATTTTGATCAAGTAATTTTGAGGTGCGAAAGAAGGAAGTTTGATTTTTCACTGACCTCCTGTTAGGTCTCCCTGTGTTGAGCTCTATAAGAAATATGGCAGAGAAGGGTCGTGTGGGTTACCAGAAAACGCTTGTATTCTGCTTGTGCGTTCATGATATCACCAAATTTTCAACCTCGATAGGATACCAGAGGTCCAAAGTGGATAAAACTTTTTAGCTAAGGCGACTAGCTTATGTACAGACAGAGATATTCGGGTTTTTCTTCAGCTTATCCTTCCATCACCTACAAAGCCATTTATAAGCAATGTATGAGCATCAAACAGGATTTTTAGGTAATTTTTTCGCGATTTGAAATTGGCTCAAAAAGTACATTTTCTTGAATGTTTTCGATAGTATATTGATTTTGATGAAGTAATTTTGAGGTGCGAAAGAAGGAAGTATGATTTTTCACTGACCCCCTGGTAGGTCTTCCTGTGTTGAGCTCTGTAAGAAATATGGCAGAGAAGGGTCGTGTGGGTTACCAGAAAACGCTTGTATTCTGCTTGTGCGTTCATGATATCACCAAATTTTGTACCTCGATAGGATACCAGAGGTCCAAAGTGGATAAAACTTTTTACCTAAGGCGTCTAGCTTATGTACAGACAGAGATATTCAGGTTTTTCTTCAGCTTTCCCTTCCAGCACCTAGAAAGCCATTTATAAGCAATGTATGAGCTTCAGACAGGATTTTTAGGTAATTTTTTCGCGAATTGAAATTCGCTCAAAAAGTAGATTTTCTTGAATGTTTTCGATAGTATATTGATTTTGATGAAGTAATTTTGAGGTGCGAAAGAAGGAAGTATGATTTTTCACTGACCCCGTGTTAGGTCTCCCTGTGTTCAGCTCGGTAAGAAATATAGCAGACAAGGGTCGTGTGGGTTATCAGAAAACGCTTGTCTTCTGCTTGTGCGTTCATGATATCACCAAATTTTGTACTTCGATAGGATACCAGAGGTCCAAAGTGGATAAAACTTTTTACCTAATGCGTCTAGCTTATGTACAGACAGAGATATTCAGGTTTTTCTTCAGCTTTCCCTTCAAGCACCTACAAAGCCATTTATAAGCAATGTATGAGCATCAGACAGGAGTTTTAGGTAAATTTTTCGCGAATTGAAATTCGCTCAAAAATTAGATTTTCTTGAATGTTTTCGATAGTATATTGATTTTGATCAAGTAATTTTGAGGTGCGAAAGAAGGAAGTTTGATTTTTCACTGACCCCCTGTTAGGTCTCCCCGTGTTGGGCTCTGTAAGAAATATGGCAGACAAGAGTCGTGTGGGTTACCAGAAAACGCTTGTATTTTGCTTGTACGTTCATGATATCACCATATTTTGTACCTCGATAGGATACCAGAGGTCCAAAGTGGATAAAACTTTTTACCTAAGGCGTCTAGCTTATGTACAGACAGAGATATTCAGGTTTTTCTTCAGCTTTTCCTTCCAGCACCTACAAAGCCATTTATAAGCAATGTATGAGCATCAGACAGGATTTTTAGGTAATTTTTTCGCGATTTGAAATTCGCTCAAAAAGTAGATTTTCTTGAATGTTTTCGATAGTATATTGATTTTGATGAAGTAATTTTGAGGTGCGAAAGAAGGAAGTATGATTTTTCGCTGACCCCCTGTTAGGTCTCCCTGTGTTGAGCTCTGTAAGAAATATGGCAGACAAGGGTCGTGTGGGTTTCCAGAAAACGCTTGTATTCTGCTTGTGCGTTCATGATATCACCAAATTTTCTACCTCGATAGGATACCAGAGGTCCAAAGTGGATAAAACTTTTTACCTAAGGCGTGTAGCTTATGTACAGACAGAGATATTCAGGTTTTTCTTCAGCTTTCCCTTCCAGCACCTACAAAGCCATTTATAAGCAATGTATGAGCATCAGACAGGATTTTTAGGTAATTTTTTCGCGATTTGAAATTTGCTCAAAAAGTAGATTTTCTTGAATGTTTTCGATAGTATATTGATTTTGATCAAGTAATTTTGAGGTGCGAAAGAAGAAAGTATGATTTTTCGCTGACCCCCTGTTAGGTCTCCCTGTGTTGAGGTCTGTAAGAAATATGGCAGACAAGGGTCGTGTGGGTTTCCAGAAAACGCTTGTATTCTGCTTGTGCGTTCATGCATGATATCACCAAATTTTGTACCTCGATAGGATACCAGAGGTCCAAAGTGGATAAAACTTTTTACCTAATGCGTCTAGCTTAGGTACAGACAGAGATATTCAGGTTTTTCTTCAGCTTTTCCTTCCAGCAACTACAAAGCCATTTATAAGCAATGTATGAGCATCAGACAGGATTTTTAGGTAATTTTTTCGCAATTTGAAATTCGGTCATCAAGTAGATTTTCTTGAATGTTTTCGATAGTATATTGATTTTGATGAAGTAATTTTGAGGTGCGAAAGAAGGAAGTATGATTTTTCGCTGACCCGCTGTTAGGTCTCCCTGTGTTGAGCTCTGTAAGAAATAAGGCAGACAATGGTCGTGTGGGTTACCAGAAAACGCTTGTATTCTGCTTGTGCGTTCATGATATCACCAAATTTTCTACCTCGATAGGATACCAGAGGTCCAAAGTGCATAAAACTTTTTACCTAATGCGTCTAGCTTATGTACAGACAGAGATATTCAGGTTTTTCTTCAGCTTTCCCTTCCAGCACCTACAAAGCCATTTATAAGCAATGTATGAGCATCAGACAGGATTTTTAGGTAATATTTTCGCCATTTGAAATTCGCTCAAAAAGTAGATTTTCTTGAATGTTTTCGATAGTATATTGATTTTGATGAAGTAATTTTGAGGTGCGAAAGAAGGAAGTTTAATTTTTCACTGACCCCCTGTTAGGTCTCCCTGTGTTGAGCTCTGTAAGAAATATGGCAGACAAGGGTCGTGTGGGTTACCAGAAAACGCTTGTATTCTGCTTGTGTGTTCATGATATCACCAAATTTTCTACCTCGATAGGAAACCAGAGGTCCAAACTGCATAAAACGTTTTACCTAAGGCGTCTAGCTTATGTACAGACAGAGATATTCAGGATTTTCTTGAGCTTTTCTTTCTAGCACCTGCGAACCCATTTATAAGCAATGTATGAGCATCAAACAGGATTTTTAGGTAATTTTTTCGCGATTTGAAATTCGCTTCAAAACTAGATTTTCTTGAATGTTTTCGATAGTATATTGATTTTCATCAAATAATTTTGAGGTGCGAAAGAAGAAAGTTTGATTTTTCACTGACCTCCTGTTAGGTCTCCCTGTGTTCAGCTGTGTAAGAAATATGGCAGACAAGGGTCGTGTGGGTTACCAGAAAACGCTTGTATTTTGCTTGTGCGTTCATGATATCACCAAATTTTCTACTTCGATAGGATACCAGAGGTCCAAAGTGGATACAACGTTTTACCTAAGGCGTCTAGCTTATGTACAGATAGAGATATTCAGGATTTTCTTCAGCTTTTCCTTCCATCACCTGCGAACCCATTTATAAGCAATGTATGAGCATCAGACAGGATTTTTAGGTAATTTTTTCGCGATTTGAAATTCGCTTCAAAACTAGATTTTCTTGAATGTTTTCGATAGTATATTGATTTTGATGAAGTAATTTTGAGGTGCGAAAGAAGGAAGTTTGATTTTTCACTGACCCCCTGGTAGGTCTTGCTGCATGTGTTGAGCTCTCCAAGAAATATGTTAGAAAAGAGTCGCGGGTGTTACCAAAACACGCTTGTATTCTGCTTGTACGTTCATGATATCACCAAATTTTCTACCTAGATAGGATATCAGAGGTTCAAAGTGGATGAAACTTTTTACTTAAGGCGTCTAGCTTATGTACAGACAGAGATATTGAGGATTTTCTTCAGGTTTTCCTTCCAGCATCTGCGATTTAGATCACAAGTCCTCCATTTTTATGGGCATGGGGATCACAAAAATTAGTTCTTTTGTTTTTCTCCAGGTCCCCTGGTTTTTCTTCATAGAAATGAGCGTTTCTAAATTTAAATAGACGTCTCAGCTATGTAATGTTTTCACATTTTAGACCACGTGTCATGCCCTAGAGCATCCTTTCTTTCTGTAAGGGTTGTGCACGAGAAGACACATGAATTCTCAAGAGAATGACGTGGTCTGAAATGGTGAAATATTACGCGGCCCAAGATATAAAGATTCTTTACTGTGGAGACACTAACCGGGACCACTTGAATAAAACTGACCAATCAAATAACAGTAAACTAGGCAGGCCAGGGATTGAAAGGATAACAGCTTTAGCCAATCAGATTATCACGTTCTCACGGTCTTATTATATCGATGTGCTTTCTGATTGGCTGGTTAAAAATATTGAACTAAATACTGCAATGTGATTGGTTAATGATACCAGTTTACTACAAATCTCTCGGTGTACTACAAATCTCTCGGTGTTCATATCGATCAATCGCTTACCTGGGAAGCTCACATAAATGAAATCGCAAAAAAAAAAAATCTTCTGGAATTAGTGCGATCAAAAGATTGAGGGATTATGTTAGTAGAGATACTCTTGTCTTAGTATATAATGCTTTGGTTCAGCCCCACTTCGACTACTGTTGTGAAGTATGGGATTCTTTGGGTACTGGTCTTTTTCAACGTCTACAAAAGGTGCAAAACAGGTGCGCTAGGGTTATAATGCGTTATAAGAATGAGTCCGGTGAGTCGGAAAAAGCTATGCACGCTCTAGGCTGGGTCAAAGTTCTTCATGGCTTGGCACCCACAAAGCTCTCTGCTCTTTTTAGAGAATCGAATGCGACCACCCGCACATGCAATCTGCGAAATGCAGCAAAAACAGTTGCTCTTCCTCTTCCTAAGACGGAATTTCTAAAGAAATTCCGATTCTCTGTCCTCTTTCATTTAAAATTTAAAGACCGTCCCAGGGTTTAAGTAAATAATTTCTTTTTTATATGCATATTTCACCATATTATATATCTTTGATATTTACCTTAAACTTACCGTACTTAGTTATTAGAGAAACTTCCTCGTATATATAGATATGTATTATCGATTATTAATTTATAATTATTTACATATTTCATATTTTTTAATATTTTTCCATTTTTGATATTATTGTATTTTGTAAATAACACGCACCTATTGGAAACCAGTGCTATTTTTGTATTGAATTAGGCTAGCGTGTCTAAATAAAGTTGATCTCAATCTCAATCTCAATCAAAGTGGTCCCGGTTGGAGTATCTGCACAGCAACATCCTATTAGGTGTTACTCTCCCAAAACAAGGCCAAAAAAAAAACAGAACGCGAAACTTTTTCTGCGTTACGTTAAACTGCGTTAACATTGCGTTCGTTTTGCGTGAACCGGAAGTGCATTACTATTACCAGTCCCCACTCCAAAACAATAGGGTCTTCAAAGAATCGAAGATTATTGTATTTCCTAGAAATGGCGTTCTTCTTCCTCGCTACAATTTTTCTTCTTTTCCCTGTAATCCAGAGTCAAAGTTGCGCACCTATAGACTATAAGATAACTACACTAACTTCGTAAGTATTTTTCGTGCTTTCGATGTAAATTTGTCTTTTGGTTTTAGCTCAGACAAATGGAACATGCACCATTTGTTACGTTTAACTTTTGTTCATATGTTAAAGCTTACATAATCAACAAGTTCCTTTTGAAAGTTGAGCGAGCTTTCATTATCATTGTCTTCGTTGCAAGAATTAAGGGAATGGGTAGATTAAAATCTTCGTTTTCAAGACTTGAACAAATTTAATAAAAGAAGCTTATGATTCTATTTCTATTTGTGACTTTGCAATGTTATGATCTAGCTTTTAGAATAGAGTCTAGCTGGCTGAGGAGCAATAGAACCGTGGATGATATCATAGTTAATAGAGGGGAACATTCCCCTCTATTAACTATGATGATATCGATCATAAACATAGTCCTTGACTGTCCATCCAAGAGTGTTGTAGGAGCAAGCTTGCGTGAACTGCTCTCAGCTCTCAGTGATTTAACAGGAAACTCATTAACATATAAAGCGCTTACAGTCAAAACAGCTCAAGCGTACCCCACTAGACCCATTAATGATTTCATTATTCTAATATTGAGTTGATTATTCACTCTGAGTTTTCATTAATAAATCAAAGACTCCAAACTTCACATTCTTTTCACAACTAAAAGTCTAAGGGATGGCTTTTCTGGGGAGTTTTTCTACCTTGGCATTGCAATTGTTGAATAATCGAATCAAAACTGAAGTAGTTAATCTATTTTCAAGTTAGGAATCAGAGTGAATAATGAACTCAATATTCGAATAATGAATTCATTGATGGAGTCTAGGGGGATACGCTTGAGCCGTTTTGACTGTAAATGCTATAAATGTTAAAGACTTTTCTATTGTATTCCCGAATGGAACTGTTAATGATTTCTTACACACTTTCGTTCTTTTGTTTTACTTTTCAAAAATAATAATAAAATTAAAATCTGAATTTAGGGGGTGGGGGGGTGGGTATATTTGTGTCACTCCCTTGAGCGACAGTTACCACCACCCGTATGGTTGTACACTAATATTAATCTTGTTAATTTTTCCAGTCCTTCTTTCTGGTGGATTGAAGTAGATTCATCTTATTGTGCGAGGAGCAAGGTCCAATCTGCAGACCCTCATGATTTTACTGTTGGCCTGCAGAAAAATGACACCAAAAATGCTACCATCGTATCCAACTCAAGCTGTATGATCATATTCAGTGTCTGTAAGCAGTTACCAATCCTGTGCCCCAATCAGGGGGTCTGCAAGATCAAGGGAATGTCCTCTAGTTACCAATATATCTCATGGCCTGTAAATCTTGGGTCAATGGAGTATGAAGGCTTCAAATTTCGCACAGGTATTCATTATTGG
This sequence comes from Anthopleura xanthogrammica, assembly GCA_964019055.1. NCBI lineage: Eukaryota > Metazoa > Cnidaria > Anthozoa > Actiniaria > Actiniidae > Anthopleura > Anthopleura xanthogrammica. The sequence continues at coordinate 11,420,817 of OZ025217.1, forward strand.
TATTCATAACTTCTATTAGTAAATAAATGATTTTACTTACAAAGTCTGAACGTAGATTGACCTTAACCACAGAGCAAAAAGGGGCTTGGTTAGGGGTATACATCACCAACGTACCCTCCCCCTGGATTTGTACTTGCATGTGATCCACCCATGCATCAGTGTTATATATATATTACCCAAGTTTTCAATTTGGCATATCAATTTGGCTCATTTGCATCAGATTTGAGGGGTACTTTGCATAAACACAATAGTTTTCATGTGCAGTGAAGGATAACAAGCTAATGTATTTATGCAAGGTGTCTATCAAAGTCGAGAATAAGAAACCAATGAATATTCTAATCACTATTTGATATAACCCTACTGTCGAGTTTCCACCCAATTCAAATTTTTGGTGAATAAGATTCTTTGTCTTTTGTACTTTGATATCATGTAGAAAAGAAATGGAATTGTTAAAATTTCCTATTCCCAGAAGTTTTGATTTTTGTAGAAATGTGTATATAGCAATGCTTTAATCAATTCAGTCTCTCTCTTATTCTGTATTTTCTGCTCTGGGCTTCCTGTCCAAAGGAAATTGTAGACACAGGTAGCCCAAGAATAGAAAATCTTATTAACATTGCTTTCATTGTTTATTGTCACAGATGATAAATTCTTAAGCATTGAATATCACAATGGAGATCAAATGAACTGCCATGGGTCTGAACAACCTTTAAAAACACTGATAACTTTTAATTGCAAAAAAAATGCTATTAAATGGAATGCAACAGAAAAGAAGGGAATGCCGTTTGCTGGTGGTGCGAAAGCACAGCCTGGCAGAATTTCATTTGACATTAAGGAGTGTATGGTACGTATGTGATGGCTATTATATTGGTGGTATATATACAATACTCAAACTTCAAGTTCTCTTTTGCTCAGGGTTAGCCTCAATTTTGTTTAGAATATTAATGTGTTTTAGTGAAGGTCCAAGGAATTTCAAGGTGTTTCTATTGTTGAATTTTGCACTTTTTACTTTAACATTATAATTAGTTGAGTGAGTAATGTGATAGCGCTCGGGCGAGTGTAGTCCCAGTCTTGAGAAAGACTGCACGTTTTCGTTGGTGGAGACTGACGTTTCGACAACCTGAGCGGAAAGTCAACTTCAGAGTGCAGTCCCTTATGAAAATATAAGCCCTCTGGCACACTGTTCTGGCAACTGTGCTGCAAGCTTGCCAGAAGTTTCTGGCACACCTCTGGCAGCCTAATTTGAATTTCACATGCAAATTAGGTACTGTGGCAGTCTTGTGGCAGTGTGTGCCAGAAAAATGTGCCAGAACCTAGTGGCACACTGCTCTCTGGCAGTGTGTGCCGCAGAAATGTGCCAGAACCTGCGGCATACTTCTCTGGTACACTGTGCCATAAATCTGGCACACACAATGCCACAAGGCTGCCACAAGGCTGCCACAGCACCTAATTTGCATGTCAAATTCAAATTAGGCTGCCAAAAGTGTGCCACAACCTTCATGGCAAGCTTGCGGCAGGGTTACCAGAACAGTAATTCTGGTACACTGTGCCACAAATCTAGCACACACTGCCACAAGGCTGCCAGAGCACCTAATTTGCATGTCAAATTCAAATTAGGATGCCAGTGGTGTGCCAGAAACTTCTGCCAGCCTTATTTGGCATGCATATAACACAAGTCAATATTTTTTCTAACTTATCTAACTAACTATTATCAACCTAACTTTTAAGTCGAAACTTCAATATCATGTACAACAAAATGCACTTAAATCCACATGGAGACAGAAAGAGGAGAAAAAAATAGTACACAATCGGCAACTTTTATAAGAAAAGATAACGGTTCCAGATAAAAATACTTTTAATTTGGCTGTGGATTTGGTACGTTTGTTAAATCCTTCCTGACTTCCTGACTAAGTCAAGCAGCAATATTTACATGCTTCAAAAATAGTTTCTTAAAGGAACAAAGTTGATTATTTAAACATCAAAGGTTCACTTGATGACTATTACAGTAAAAAAATAGGTGTTTTTTTTTTTTTTCGTTTATATTTCTTATCTGTATCTACTGCTTTGTGCCTCTGTGCTAGCTAGCTTCCTTCTTGAATGGTCTTCAAAAAAAGCAGTTCTTGAGTTGAAAATCTTTATTTTTCAACAGCATCCCCACATTCCTGTAGTAAATAAAAAATCATCAGCATGTGCATTGCTATTGGGATTTTAGTGTTTACAATTTCGTATATTTATATAGCATTTTATGAACAAAATAAGTTTAAGTTTCGCTTGAATGAAAAAATGTAAGCTTAGCTGTTCAAGTTTTATCAGTTTTGGCGCATGGCTTGATTGAAAGTGAAGAAAAACAATTTTGAAATTATTACTTTATTAATCTCACTTAGATCAGAATGAAACTAAACAATTTTAAAAAATATTGAGTGGTACAAATCGAATTAATAGAATAATGAAAGATTTTCAAAGCAAGAAATTAGAAATTAAAGAAGTGCTGTTCACACAAGCTGAAATGACTGTAATGTTTGGGTTTAAGCTTATCAAAAAGAATATCTATATCAAAATTAAAATTTGTAAGCAAATATTTAAAATCGTATTTGTTTTCCAAACACTTTTTCCGTCATCAGGAATAGTTTTTAAAAACATAAAGTCAAGGATGATCTCGATAATTTTCATTCACGACTTTTCGCGTGTACAACTGAAGTCCGTCCTTTTTTTACATTTTTTTCTGCAAGCTAGCTCAATATTTACATCAAGATTCATTGTTATTTCATATACAAATATTACATCATTATTTTCTTACCTTTTTTGGTCCATTTTGAACAACAAAACCGTCCTTTTCTGCTGGATATCGAGAGCCAAAAGTTGTGCCGTTCAACGTTGTAGATTTCTTCACTAGACTCAAAGGCACCGAAGAGGTGCCAAAATACACACACTGCAAGACATTCATCGTTGGTTGCTATGGTTCCCCGCGCCCTTTCTCGTGCATTTGAGACGATCAAACCAGGAGATCAGCAAGATTTTTTAAACAGAGAAAAACTGCCTCAAAGGCCATTGCCTAGTATAATTACTGGAATTTTCTATATACTAAAGGTTAGACAATGAAATGAACTAGACTTGTGAAGGAAAAGGTAATGTTTTTGAGATACATAGCTTCAAAATCTAGTTTAAGTTTTTTGCCAAGAGACCATGATTGAAATATTTCAAACTTGAAAAAAAAAAAAAAAAATTTCAACATTTTAATGCACGTACACCACAGCTTTAGATCAATTTATTTTTCCTTTCACCATTTTTTCCCTGTCAGCTTAGGGTACTTAGCCTGTTATCTTCAATTATATTACATAAATCTAATTAGTTTTTAATTGACTTCAACAATCTCAACTAGCTGATGAACTGATATGATTGGCCCATGTACATTTATTCATCAGAAAGCAGCATGCCTAAGGGTTGCCACACTGTGGCACACATCACCAGAGGGCTTTTACCTTTTGGCACACAGTGCCATGAAATTATTGCTTTCTGGCACACACTGCCACAGAGCCATTGCTTTATGACACACATTGCCAGAAAGCTGCAGACTTTGGCACACATTGCCAGAGAGTTTTTGCCTTTTGGCACACAGTGCCACAGAACTTTGTTTGTGGCATGCACTGCCTCAGAGCCATTGCTTTATGGTATACATTGCCAGAAAGATGCAGATTGTGGCACGCATTGCCAGAAAGCTGTAAACTGTGGCACACATTACCACAGCACCATTACTTTATGGCACACATTGCCAAAGAGCTTTTGCCTTGTGGCACACATTGCCAGAGAGCTTTTGCCTTGTGGCACACATTGCCAGAAAGCTGCAGACTGTGACACACATTGCCAGATGATTGCCATACTGTGGCACATATAGGCACAGCATTACAACTGGCTTGTGGCACATTGATTAGTGTGCAGCAAGGTTGCGGCAAGCTTGCTGCAACCTTGCTGCAGCTCAATTATTTTCATAAGGGAGTACGTGGTAAATGAAAGACAGTAGATGGTATTATAACTGGTAGTATTAATAATTTGTGAATATATTCTGATTTTGAAATATTAGGCTAACCCTGAGTAAATGAGTTTGTTATCTTTTAGGAACACAGCGGTATATTTAATGAATTCAGAAAAGGTCAAATGCAATTTATTAAAGCCAATCAGAGGCTCATTACTATATATATAATAGAGTATGACAGTAGGCTGAATAATTTAGAAATTTGGAATTTAGAAATTGATTTTTGTGGAGCTGATCGAGTGGTGAAAGCCAAACAACTGGAAGAAATTTATCCCTTGATCATATGAAGCACAGAAGAGAACTAGCAAACAACTCTTTCCATATGATAGGAGAACTGAGGATTGACCCCACGACCACAACAGTCAGGGAGGTGGTGCTTTGGCAGTGCACACCATCAAATTGCTCCCTAGCTCTACATCCTAGGGGGGAAAGGATCAAAGTATGGATTAGTATGAGTAATTTTGATGCTGTTCTCCTTATACTTTACCGTAGTATAAACTCACCTTCAATTCATCTGAGGGATGTCCAAATTATGGCCCTGGGGGAACTAAAGGACACCCCCTAAGCACTGGATCCATTCTACTGATACTGTAAGTACATAACATGAATTTTATTGATACCCTGAAACAGCCCCTGTGCTGATCAAAGTCAGGGCATGAACTCATAGATCAAACCCTGAAACAACCTCTGGGCTGATTAAGGTCAGGGCATGGCTAACTCACAGATCCAACCCTGAAACAACCTCTGGGCTGATCAAAGTCAGGGCATGGCTAACTCACAGATCAAACCCTGAAACATCCTCTGGGCTGAGCAATGTCGGGGCTTGACTTGCTCATGTACAGATCAAACCCTGAAACAACCTCTGGACTGATTAAAGTCAGGGCACGGCTAACTCATAGATCAAACCTTGGTTTTGGATATGGCTTGTATTTACAGGGACGGTGGATTACATTTTAAAGTGGGGAGGGGGGCTAGTATGCAAATTAGAAGGAAAAAGTGTGTGTGTGAATGTGTGGTTGGGGGTTAACATTAGAAAGTTTAAAAGGCTATTATGCAAATAGTTAAAAAAACCTCCCTGAGTAAATGAATAAAAAGTGAATAAAAAACATTGTGTTTTTCTTTGCAGATTTTTCCCTAGTGTTTTCTTATATTGTGCTATTGGTGGCATGGTCAATGCTGGTCGCAATAAGAGTGGAACTGATCTGATTCCTAATTACAGCTTCTGGAAAGACCTACCTTATTTGGTTCTGGTATGTAGTCAATATTTCTTTCCTTGAATAATTATACTTCATGCTAAAAACAAACAAACAGACAAACAAACAAACAAACAAACATTTGAAATATTTCCTTTCACAGTTTCCTGCGCCATCTTGAAAGGTAGCCGTGCCTTTGCATCGAAGCGAAACATGAGGTAACCTTGCAATGATAGAGACCTTTTTTAACACCTTGTACATACCGTTATTCACATGTCTCTATCATTGCAAGGTCTCGCTTCGATGCAAAGGCATGGCTACCTTTCAAGATGGCACAGGGAACTGTGAAGGGTAATATTTTAAATTAATGAGTTCCAGTGCGACCATTTACCTGCGCTATTTCGCGCTATTAATTTGCGCGTGAATTTGGGTAATTTCACTATGTGTCGCTTAGGACAGACGAAAACGCTATTGGGTTCAAGTCCTGGGCGCGCATTTTTTTCGTGCCCTGAATCAAGCATTTGCGCGCTTGATATATCACTTAAAAGCAATACACATGTACATATAACATATCATTATGATATATGGATTTTCAATTCCTTCGCGCCTTCAATTATTTTATTCTGTGAACAGCACCAGACAAATGGGGCAGTTGTTGAGCGGTGTTCGGAAAACGATACGGCAAATTCGTGGCCATAGTGTAACCGTAGTGTATATTACCGTAGTGTATATTACCGTAGTGTATATTACCGTAGTGTATATTACCGTAGTGTATATTACCGTAGTGTATATTACCGTAGTGTATATTACCGTAGTGTATATTACCGTAGTGTATATTACCGTAGTGTATATTACCGTAGCGTATATTACCGTAGCGTATATTACCGTAGTGTTTATTACCGTAGTGTATATTACCGTAGCGTATATTACCGTAACCGTAACTACGTGTTGTGATGTAATTGGTTGTGACTGGAAGACAGTGCGACCATTACAAGTTTACGGCATGTCGTACTGTGTACGTGCTGTAAGTCAGTACTGTATGTTCCCCATTCATACGATAACCATTGTTATGGGAAGCCATTTCAATGTTACGGCATGTCGTACCGTGTACGTGCTGTAAGTCAGTACCGTATGTTTCCCACTCATACGATAACCATTCTTATATGGGAAGCCATTTCAATGTTACGGCATGTCGTACCGTGTATGTGCTTTAAGTCAGTACCGTACTTTTCCCACTCATACGATAACCATTCTTATGGGAAGCCATTTCAATGTTACGACACATATCGTACTGTGTACGTACGGTGTACGTCCTTACCGTATGTTTCCCACTCATATGAAGACCGCTCTATTTATCTAGCTTGCGCAAACCTGAGAGATGCATGAACAAATTTTACTGTTTTTTTTACAGGATGGTTTTGGGTTTGTGATTGCCACCATCACTTGTAGTAAAGCAACAACGACTACTCTAAAGCCAAACACTTATCAATCAATGTAGATCTTATGAAAGCTCTTATGGACGATTTATTAGATTACAGTCTACAATCTTCCAAGGTTTTCAAACTTAAGTTATCTAGTTGTATTAATATTGCTTATAGGCGGAGTTTGATTTTAGTCTCTTTTTTTTACACTAGAGGATTGGTCATTGAGCCAGAGTGATTTTATTTGCCCCTTAAAACAAAGTGTATAATTATTGACTAACATTCAAAGTAAAACAAAAGAAAAGATTGCTGTAGTATCTGCTATTAGTATAGGTAATCATATGGTTTCGAGTTCAATTTTGGATTAATTTAATTTTTTCAAAGAGTTCAAATTGCACGAGACCGTAGGTCGATAGTTGAAACCGACAAAAAAATTATTCAAAAACAAACAAAATCACCAACTTTTTAGCCGTTTTCACCGCTTAAACTTGTTCCTTCGCGATCGGAAAATGCATAGCCTTGATGCTTAATGAATGTTATCAACAGCAGAATCAATAAAAGTTTGGTTTCAAGACCGTTTTCGGAAAATATAATTTGCACTGTGTTACACTTTTTTGCACTGTGTTACAGATTTTTGCACTGTGTTACACTTGAACTGCACTGCTCTAAGCCAATCAAATTCGAGTAATTTTTTCATGTATATTATTAATGATTATACGTAGTGTATTGTCAGAGGTTAAGTAAAATCACTCTATTTTTTGTTCATAGCTCAGTGTTTAATACCTATAAAGCAAAGCAATTTTTTTTAAGCAAACCGAAGTTAAGATTTTAAATTTTTTAAGTCAAAACACCTCTCACAATCAAGATATATCGATTCTCTAATGTAATACTGTGCTATCTTATAGAATAGGTTTTTGCTTTGTGTTGTAGAAATTGTATGTAATGATAGTTCATTCCAGGAGTATCGACGGGGATTGGCTTGAGACGAAGAGGTCTCCCCACCCATTCAGGGTGCAGAGAAACAAAGCACTTATAATTGAACATAAAAATAGTAGAGAGATTTACAAGATTTTGTAATATGTTGAAAGTCTGTAATTTATACTACAAAAAAATAAATTTCAGTCATTTTTATAACCTTCAAATTTATTGATGTACGAAATCTGCTCTGAATTTAAGGGCGTGATGTACCGTAAGCGTGACAGAACTGGTATCTGTGGATGGTGGATGACCGGTGATCTTGCGCACCCAGGGTCTACTCCCATATAAAAAGAGCGGGGATGATCGTTGAAAAACAAAAGTTACCTCAAAAAGAAAGAGTTTGGGCGTGGTCCTGGTTTAATTTTAGCATCTAAAAAATTATACCATCTAAAAAATATATTGTTGGCATTTACAGGCCAAGTATTATATAATATAGTTTGAACTAATGACTGATATTCGGCTTAATGTTTGGGGCCACCAATCGCATATAAAAGGACAGTGTTCGTATGAAGAAATGTGGGATACCTTTGGTAATGAAGTGGAGAAGGCCTAGAACAGATTCCCAGTTTCCTCTGCGGCCTTTAAAACCAAAGAACAAGATTCCAAGATGGCGGCTTCTGGTGACGTGGATGAACTCTTTGATATCAAAAACCATTTCTTCATAGGAAATTATCAAGCTTGTATCACCGAGGCTCAGAAAAAACAGGTAAATATATCAGTACTTATTCATAGGCTATTTTCTGTGTCAATTCCTGTGGTTTTTCGACGTAAAATGGCCCTTGAAAGCCGGTGTTCTAGTCAGTTTGCCTACGAGTTGAAGTGAACTTGTTTTCTTCCAAAAATCATAAGCTTACTTTACCGTAATTAACTATCTTAATAACGTCAATGAATATGTTCTAAGACGTAGTGATCCTAAAATAGCATTCTTACGTTAGCTATCATTCTAGATTAATGTTTTTTAAAGCGTACTGATTGCTTTGTTTTGCAGCTGTTGAATGCATATTTGATCTTTTTTTTTACGAGTTTGAGTTTGATTTTAACTTTTTTGTTTCTTAATTTTAATAGCCATCGACAAGAGACCTTATTGTTGAGAAAGATATCTATATGTATAGAGCATACACTGCTCAGGTAAGAGATATTTCAAGATTGACAAGTGATACTATCTAGCTATCACCTCAAGTGATAGGGGAAGGGACTTCTTTTAGAGGAGGGGGAGGGTGAATTTTCCCCAACCATCTTTAGCACTTTCTTCCTTCCTTTCTTAGTGATATTATCATGTCCCTCATATAACAAATAAATAAAGGAAAATTAACAGATTATTCCCAAATTATCATGAAATCTTAAATAGAAATTGGGTACCTTTGACATACTAACCTCCACTCTTGATGTGGTATGTACCCTGCTAAAGAATTTCTACTCATTTTCAGGGAAAATATGGTGTTGTCTTAGATGAGATTTCCCAGTTGTCTCCTCCTGAAGTCCAACCAGTAAGAATTCTGGCTGATTACCTTCAAAATTCCAAGAAAAGGTTGGTCACTGTCAAAATCAAATAGACCTAATACGCTGCTATGTACTATCCCAAAAATTTTGGAGCAAAAGTTCTTATTACCAGAGGTCTTAGGTCTATAAAGGATGAACCCAACTTCAGATTTTAGATGAATCACTGGGAAAAGTTTTGTTAAACAGTTTATACTTTGTTTTCTGTTGCAGGGACTCGATTCTAAACTCCATAGAAAAGCAACTCAATACAAGTGAGATTAATGACTATTATTTGTTGATGGCTGCATCAATCTATCTTCATGAAGAGGTAAAAACACTAATAAGCACACAATTCAATAATCATATACAGTACGAGGCACAAATTTAACGCTCGCAAACTTGCAAAATGCAAGTGAAATTTGAAGAAATTGAAGGGCTGAAAAAATTAGAAGATTTTGCTAGTTGGTTTAAAAGTTAATTTCGTGCCTTGATATATAGAGTTCTACAGATGTAACAAAGTTTTGGCTTGTTGAGTGATCAAATAGTAACTTAGAACCTTTGTGATTACATGTATGTGATATGCAGTTATTAAGTTTTTCATGGTTTTTTTTTCTTCAGAATTATGATTCGGCTTTAAGGTGTCTTCACCAGTCAGACTCCCTTGAATGGTAAGAAAATGGATCATCATAATCATCATCCCCTCACCCCTCCCTCCTCCTTTCTCAACAAGCAAAGAATTTTTCTCAGCCTTTTTTTCTAAAGTTCACCTTTCATAGTTATTGTTGTGTTTTGTAGATGAATTGTGAAAAACATAATGGTTTTGTTCTGTTTTTTTTTTTCCCAGCTCTGCATTGACTGTACAAATATATATTGCAATGAACAGAGTAGATCTTGCAAAGTAAGTCATTTGTTTGGAAATATATTTTATTTTCTGATAGCAAGTGTTGCTATGGTGACCATTATACTAATCATGAAACAATTATTTTGATCTTTTCTCCAGGAAGGAAATTAAGAAAATGCAGGTGTGTAATACGAACTGCAGATTTTTTTTACAGAAGCAATTTAATTTTAGATATACAGTGGAGCTGCATTATCTTGAACCCCAGATGTCTCAAATGTTTCATTATCTTGAACCCCAGATGTCTCAAATGTTTCATTATCTTGAACCCCAGATGTCTCAAATGTTTCATTATCTTGAACCCCAGATGTCTCAAATGTTTCATTATCTTGAACCCCAGATGTCTCAAATGTTTCATTATCTTGAACCCCAGATGTCTCAAATGTTTCATTATCTTGAACTTGAGGTCACTCCCATAGACTTTCATCAATGCAACAGTTTTATCCCTGGGTATCTTCAACCCTTGTTATTTTGAACCTTTAACCAAGTCCTTGGGAGGTTTGAGAGAATAGGACTCCACTTTATTTCTTTCGTTGTTATCAGAATATACAGTAATTTAGCAGCAACTGTAAAATACTGTAGGAATTAAAATTAGATTGTTTTCTAGGATATAGATGATGATGCGACATTAACACAGCTGTCACTTGCTTGGTTTAATCTAGCAGTCGTGAGTATCATACATACATGTACTTCCTTCCTTTTTTCCTTTTTTCCTTCCTTTTTTCCTTCCTTTTTTCCTTCCTTTTTTCCTTCTTTTTTTTTCCTTCCTTTTTTCCTTCCTTCCATCATCCTTCCTTCTGTTTTTTCTTTCTTACTTTCTTTTCTTTCTTTTCTTAATTAATTCTTGTTCTTATTTTCTATTTTGTTTTGTGTCTCATTCCAGGGAGGTGAAAAATGTCAAGATGCCTATTACATTTTCCAAGAACTTGCCGACAAGTATTCTTCGACAGTGATGCTTCTTAATGGACAGGCTGTTGCCTATATGCACCAAGGAAAATATGAAGATGCCGAGAGTCTGTTACAGGAAGCCTTGGACAAGGTTATTAACAGTTTGGGCAAACTTAAAACCTCGGCTGATTTTATAATATAGACAATGTCCTAATGTTTTTTTTCCCTTCAATTTACCAGGATAGCAACAATGCAGAGACACTCATAAACATGATAGTCCTTTCACAACACTTGGGCAAAGCACCAGAGGTATGTTAGACACTGATTCCGAACATGACAGACATCATGGAAGTCCTGCCTTGATCGAGGCTGGCAAAAATAAGGCAATTATTCAGTTATCTGTGGAAAGCTAACTTTTCCCTTAGGAATGCAAAAACAATTCATAATGTATGTAAACACCAGGTATCAAAGATGAAGCTTCAATGGTGAATAAAAACACCTAAATTGCAGATAATTACAGATGACTGACTAGCCTCATTTTCATCCCCTCAACCAAGGCTGTCCACTTGTATTCGCCATGTTCAGAATCGGTGTATGAGTCAGAAGTTGTAGGGCTCATAGGAATATGAATATAGCACTGTAGCATCTTAGTAAACTCAATGATACTGTTTTTTTTTTTTAAATTTAGGTTGGCAACAGATATATTTCACAACTAAAAGATGGTCACCCTCTTCATCCATTCACTAGAGATTACGTCGCAAAGGTAACGTCAACAAACTACTAATATCTGTTGCAAATTTGATGGCACAAATGCATGGTAAACACTAGAGTGCAAATAATATACTCATAAAATAGATTACTATAACTATTTAGTACTAATAAATTAATACTAAGTCCCGCCTACCAATGAAGGATACAGTAATTAGAAACCAGTATAGCATTAAACATTAAAGACACTAATTTCTTACGTCTTTTACAACTCACTGAAATATTGCCATGGTTCACTGAACTCATACTGTCAGTAGGTCTAGACTATCTTGTACTAATAATAATTATTATTATACATTTTACTCACTATCTCGCTTCTGATTGGCCGAGAGCCCTCAGCCAATCCCTGATATTGTGTGAACTCGACATGATAAATGTATTATCTGTAGGCTTGACCTACAGATAATACATTTATCATGTCGAGTTCAAAGGTCACAATGGAAATTGAAATACTTTTGTTATTTTTTTTCGAAAGCAGAATTAAATTTTTATTCTTAGTTTACAAAATGTATAATAAAACAATGATTGAATTCGGTTTTTGCATGATATCGTAAATATCAAGACCTCGGCCGTTTTATCCGCCTCAGCCTACGGCTTCGGCAAATAACACGGCCTTGGTCTTGATAATTTACGATATCATGCTCAACCTCATCCAATAATTGTTTATTACAAGTACTAGATGCTAGTATTATTTAGTACTATTATTAGTACTATTTGTCAGCGCTTATTTCACGGTTATATTATATGCGCTCTATGATATTTATCAGCATAGAGTGCTTGCACTTTATCTGTGAAACTACTAAATTATTACTGCACAAAATAGTACAAAAGAGTGCAATGTCTATTATTTTCTAGATTAATTTCCAGTTAAAACGTCACTCTTCTCATGAGCTAAACGCATTGAAAACAATGGACAATAAGGTGGTCTTCTTCGATGTCATTAGGTTCGACACATGAGAAGATTAATGTTTTAGAATCTTATTACATAGTACTATTTATGGATAAAATGTTTGCACTCTAATACCAAGCAATAAAAATCAATTTAAATCATACAATAAACTGACAAGTAAACTGACATGTATTTGAATTAATGATTTCTTTTATTTCTGTCGCAGGAAAAGGATTTCGAACGAGTTTCAACTCAATATGCCCCCTCGGCATGAAGAATACACCATATATAAATATAACTCATCATTAAATTCAAGCAGATGTGAAAATTTCTGGTATAAATTGCCCTATTTCACTATGACGTCACAGCTTGTTTACGTGGACAAGAATAATAGAAATTTAGTATAAATCTTCTTTCGTTTGGGATATTTAGTGTAATATATAGCTGATCTCACTTTCCACTGTATCATAGACCAAATTTTATTGTGATTTAATTTGTTTTGCTTTTATTTTGCCCCCTCTGGTGACCACGATCATTAGCGTTAAAACGATATAATTTTTTGATGTGACGTCATAGTGAAATAGGGCAATTGAACTCTGCAGGCTCAACAGTACTGCTACGGTACATGCCAGTGATTTTGATTGGATGGCCAGTAACAAGCCCCGTTAGTGGAATTTGAGCTTGTTTGGGCATGTTTCATGCACTGTACATTGTTTGAAGTTTTTTAGCAGCTGGTTGAAATCTTTCTCTGTGTTATCAGTATTCACCCTAATTTTAATCTTGGAATAGAATATAAAAATATAAATGTAGGTTGTAATGTTTGTATCAGTTCATAATCATGTTAGTGAAGATTTTAAGAAAAATAAATTTAAAATATCCTGGATGGAGGAATGGTATGAATGATCATTCATCCATATCTCCTACCTAAGGAACTGCAGATGTGGGGAGCTTGTGAGCTTAGTCCTCCCCTTTCATTTTTAGCCAAAAAATGATTTTCTGTCATGAGTTGCCTAAAGCATTGACATGTCTTTGATGCACCTCAAACACGTGGCACTGGCTTTGGCACCATTTCTGACAACCCTAAATGTGTAATAAACAAATTGTTAGATGTTAAAAGCCTGATATTGTTTTTTTTTCATTCACAAATTTCCCATATACTTGTAAATAAAAACGATATCAGGCTCTTAACATGTGATAATCTCTATTTATTACATACATACATATTTACAGGATTCATTCACTTTGCCTTGGGTGTGCAGTGTTTCCCACATGGTCTTAATGTTAAGACATTATGGTTAAGCTAAAGAGATCTGTTACATGTCTTGACCCGAAGGGATTCTTTATTAAAAGAGGGGTGGGGTGGAGGTATGTGTGCGAAAATAGGGGCCTTGAAAATTTAGTGAATCAAAAAATAATGTAAAAAGTGGGCTTTCAGAATAATTGATGAGTTATATATCAGAAGGCCTTCAAAATGTTGGAAATAAATAGGGTGTCCCCAAAAAAATTGGGCATGGAGGGGGTGAAGAAAAAATTGTGATTTTTTATGGCCCAGCCCTTTGTTCAAGCCCAATTTGGACCTGAAAACTACTGACAATTGAATCCATTATGTTTTAGTCTCAGACAACTCCAAAACTCTAAATCAGATTGATATTTGATCTGCGATTTATCTAAAAACCACTCGAGAAAGGATTTACAAAAAGGGCCGCAGGTTTTGATCGACAATGCTTTGCGCGATTAATTGTGGGTTGGGGTTCCTGTGGTACTTTCTCAGAACTCGTCCATCCGTGTTTACCGTCGACAGACTACATCGTCTGCTGTGCTGTCTTCCTTCCCGACCAAAAAACCATCAAAATGAAAGAGAAAAACCACGCAATTTAACAAGCTACGAAAACAGTAGCGATATTCATCGCTTGTACGTCTACTTACGAAGTTTGAGATGAAAATTTTGAATTTACGTGCCTTAGATTGAAAGGAAAAACACTGAAAGCGTGAAGGAGAGCTTCATCTTCGTTCGTCTTGTCTCATAAAATACAACTTTTCGAGGCCTCTTTGCTACTTTATACACTATTACTCAAAGAAGAAACATTTATTAATACTTAAGTGAACGTTGACTAAAGTTCCAGAACGTAGAAAGATATTTTTCACCCTAATAACGACCAGACATTTTCCTTCATTAGTCACGAGATATCTGTGTGATTTTTTAATACTTGCTCAGTTATCCTCAATAGTTAATCAAGATCCGAGCTACACCATGTTTTCCGACGATGAAGACCTCTACTACTTCACCAGGCGAGATTATACCTATGATACTGATGATAGTGGGCCATACTATGATGATGATGACTATTATGATGACTATGATTATTATGATAGTGATAGTGAGACCAGATATGCTAGGAGAATTGCTGAGTACAAGATTAAGAGTGAAAAAGAAAAACTATCCAAAGAAGAAGAGAACAAGAATAATGCCGATAAAACTCCGAAAGTGTTTCAGTGTAGCTCATTGGTTAATATCTGCGCTCAATATTTAGCATTGAATTTTCCGTTCGCATACCTTCAAGACAGATTTCCACCTATTCCAGATGATCTGCAGATTAAAGTTATCATGTTTTCATTTCCTGATAGTGAGGAGAAGATTAGGAAATATGCTGAGTTTAGTAGGTCTGGCGCTGATATCAACTATCCATCAAAGCTATGTAATGCTGGTAAAGTTAAAGATATGATGCAGATTGGTAAGCACACTTGTTCAGTTATAAAATAACTGTTATATAGATCCCACTTTCTGGTTGGTCAGTTGTGCGCATAATTTACAAGTGCTTTAAGAGAGAGAATATGCAAGACATGAAGACACACTTTTCTACTTTGTTGATCATTCATATCCAAAATTTGTATTTGATAGGATTTTAACATATGTTTCACTACTAGCTCACTGAATGAACTGTGAAACAACTTCTGGGCTGATCAAGTAAGATCCAATCTGTGAGTTAGACATGCCCTGACTTAGATCAGCTCGGAGGTTTCAGGGTTGGATTTGTGTGTTAGCCGTGCCCTGACTTAGATCAGCCCAGAGGTTGTTTCAGGGTTCGATCTGTGAGATAGACATGCCCTGACTTAGATCAGTGCAGAGGTTGTTTCAGGGTTTGATCTGTGAGTTAGCCATGCCCCAACTTACCTGTAGATTAGCCCAGGGGTGGTTTCAGTGTTCAATTCTTTAAGTTAGCCATGCCTCAAGGTTCAAAATTCCCATAAGATAATTGGCAGAATGCGAGTTGAAAATTACAAATATTGAGTGAAAAGAAATTGAACATTTTCTAGCTAGTTCTCTTTCTAGAAAATAATCATGAAATGCAAAGAAAAACAAAGCCTTTGCGTTTGCATTCAATCCATTTATCTTGTAGTCTCCTTCACAGCCGACATTAGTTTCGGTCCCCCAGATCCTCCCGGGCCTGAAACTAATGACAGCTGCAAAGAAGACTATTTATCTTGTAGCTGCTGAATGCACAGGATAAGTTTATCTTGTCATTAAAAAATCGAAATTCTAACCCCACATGCCTAAAACAACCTCAAGGATAAACTCGATTGATACATTGTTTAATCTTTGTAGGGTTTCGTCTGAGTGCCAGTGTGGAGGACAAGTATGTAACCATTCATTTTGATCGTGGTAAGATCACTTCAGCACAGTGCACATGTGATTCCTCATCAAGCTGGTGCCTACATGTTATTGCTACTGCTTTAATGAGAATCAGAAATGCCGACAGCCTGGATAAATCCAAAATAAGACTACCAGTATCAGATGCCCTGAATGATTTGAGCCGTGAACAGCTTTTGAAGTTCTCTCAGTATCTTCTGTATCATCATCAAAATCAAAAGGTTGTAGAGACAGCACAGGGTTTGATTGACAAGCTGGTGAATCGCCATGGTGACTATAGTGAGGAGGAGATCAATGTTGTTGATGGTGCACCAGACCCTACTGCTGGACCAGGTTTGTAATCACCCAGCCCGGAAAATAACTAAAGGCATATGTAAGCTGGCCAGTAATGCTTTCCCATTTTTTACCATATGTCTTAAAATTTACTTTGAAAATAGGATCCTTAAAGGATCAGGCATAGCTCAGTTGGTTAGTGTGCTGCTTTCAGAGCTAGAGGTCCATGATTTGATCCTCAGCATCTCCATATCTGTCTCAACTTCTATCTGTTCTGTGTAGCTTTAGCTTTATACACATAATAATGGGCACTGCTAGTTTGAGGGGTTCAAGGGCACACCTTCAAGCACTTTATACATGAGGACATGGTTTGGGAGACTTGGGTAACCACTCTCAACATGATTAAAATAGATAAATTACCTATAATTTTAGCTTTTATTCTTCATTTGCATTACATTCATCAATCTCTCAATCAATCAATCAATTTATTCTCTACCATATGAATTTACACTAATTTACATAATGAAATAATTGTACAAAAGAAGATAATAATAATAATAATAATAATAATAATAATAATAATAATAATAATAATAACAATCCTTTAACAGAAGGCCTACATCACAAGAAGTGCTTTTCAGCGGGGCTCTGTATAACATAAAACCAACTAAATCAGGGTTCTCAATAGGAGCCAGCAGCCGGCGAAAATCGCCAGTTATAGCTTAATAATCGCCGGTTACTTACGAATCATTCGCAAAATATTTGGCTGTTATCTTATGAACGCAGCTCCGGCTACTTGACATGCATCATACGTTTACTTTGTGAACTACTGAGAACTCTGCTAAATAAATAAATAAATATAAGAAAATTCAGTGATCAAAATATAAAAAAATATACAATGCAATAAAATATTAAAGATAAAAGATATAAAATAGCAAATAAAACTATAAACATCTGAATCTATTGGTAATTGCTCTCTTAAAGTGTTTCACAGTCGGCAACACTGTCATGTCCATAGGTAGAGTGTTCCATTCCTTTAGAAAGCTATTGTAAGAAGTTAATAATTACATAAATAACAGCAAATAATAACATTTAAAAATTCATATGGCAAGGTGGTCTAAAAAGAAACCGTAAGGCTTATGATTTTTGGACTTCCTTTTTAAATCTACATAAATATCTCATGATTTTGTACTGACGTGTCATTCCTTAATGTCATTTCTTTGCTTAATGGTTGCCCAGAAGAAGACACATGAATATGGATACAACTCAAACAAAGAATCTTATTCTCAATTGAATGACACATGGTCTGAAATGGGAGAACATTTGCAAGTACCTGTATTAGCTGTCACTAATCCAACTGCTGTCAGCACTCAAATAATCTACATATTAAGTAAATCTAACTTAAATGGAAGGGTTGACCCAAGTTCTGTGGTTTTCTGGACACCCTCCATACAAAAAAAAACTTGCTAATTAATCAGCTCAGAGGTAGTTTCAGCACCGTTTCTGCAATACAGGTTATTTTGCAATTTAAAAAGAAATTTTGGAAATTTTGTTTCTGGTTTGCTTCTAGACAATAAACATTCCACAAATATTTTCTGTTTGCTTGATGTTTGGGTTATGATATGGCATGTTATGAATTAGGCCACCTGTTATTTTAATTTTCTTGTCAGAATTTTGGCTTTCGTTTTCACTTTCAGCCAATTGGTATATTTGATGTAAATTTTCAATCTTGCGATTATTGGAATATTGCTATTTAGGAGGTCAAAATGAACCCACAAAAAATCAACAAACAAACAAACAAAACAAAATAAGAAAAAAACAAAACAAACAAAGCAAAAAAATAATAATTTGAATAAATTAATTGATATCAGACTGACATTTTCAGTATGAAAAATGAAAAGAACTAGAAAAAGGAAAAACAAGAAAAGCGAAAAGAAATGAAACTTTTAAAAACTGAACAGAAATTTTTTGAAACTTGTGAAAATGGAATTGTGAATGAAATGAAATAAGAAAAATGAATGTAAAAAAATATCTGTATATGCATTAACATAATTGTATAACAGCATTTTATATTATTTTAGATTTTAATATTAAGTTATTTATCATTTTTGTATTTTTTCTTAGGTCTTGATGAGGACTGTCATTGGTTTGTGTGTACTACAGGCTTCAAGGAAAATTGCAGTAACCTGATCTATGAGCCGGCAGACAATTTAGGATTTGCACCATTAGAAAACAAGGATGATAGCAGTCTTCTTCATGAGCTGTGGTACAGAAATCGATGTCATTATCCATTAGTACAAGGTTAGTACAGCAGTAGTGGCAGGGCTTGAAATAGGGGCCTGCCAATGGCCAAAATGCAGGTCCAGTTTTACTACTGTCAGGCTAAAACAATTTTGAACTGCCGAATGGAAAATAAAAATGGCAGGGGAATTTTGCTCCAAAATTATTTATCCTGCCGAAAATAAGAAACTGTCTGGCCATTTATCTTTTCTATTTCGAGCCCTGAGTGGTATACCAAGGATATCTGCAATATTTCATGCTCAATAGCATAATAAATTTATTATTAATAAGAGTAGATGACAGCTTGAGCCTAGCAGTGTGCAGGCCATCTGTCATATCAAACCAGTAAAGTGACCACAACCACATGAGTCTCCCTGTGGCTCAGTGGTAGAACATCCGACTGGTATTCAGAAGGTCACGGGTTCAAGTCCTGTTAGGTGCATTTTTTTCTGAGCCCCTGCACAAACTAGTGACTTCTGAACAAGTTTTCTATTAAAATTTGTATCGTTAGGAATCAAGGGTGGTGTAGTGGTAGTGCACTTACACTGTATCTCTCACCTCTGTGGTCTCAGGTTCAACTCCTAGACCCAGCATCTCATGTGAGCAGAGTTTGTTGAGTCTTTCCCATGATTCAGAATTTTTCTCTGCTTCTCCTTCCTAAAAACCAACAATGCTAATTCCTAATTCGATCTGTGAGTTATCAGTGTATGTTCTGACCTAGATAAGCTCAGAGGTAACTTATGTTTTTTTCCCCAGATGATATTGATACGGAAGTCGGTGCCGAGTTCTACTCCCCGTACTCATTAGAGCGTCGCCAAGATTCTTCCAGAATCCTCGAGACTGTTTTAGAGCTTTTGAAAGATGACAGCATGAGTGGTCTAATCGCCATAAAGTCCTGCACAGAACAGGTCCTGTCACGCCTCGAGAAGAAAGGATCTCCTTACGAATCACGGCGTTCCCGTTCCTCTTCATCACAAGATGTAAATAAACCTCTTTATCCTTGTGGATCACCAGCTATGGGATTTACAGCAAAGCCTTTTAGGTAAGGGGTATTTGGCTGGTTAACTTTGATAGCCATCTGTTATAGGAAATTGTAGGATCCGTTACAGACCCCTTGCAGTACGCCGGAATGGAGCTTAATTTAGAGGACAATACAATAGTATCCAATTCTCAGAAGATTGAAATTATTTTGTTTTGTCCTCCAAATTGAGCTGCTTTGACATCACGTGCAAGGGGTCTATACAGTACTCGTTCGAAGGGTGTACACTTTACACCCTAAAGGCCCGTTTACACTAGCAACTTTGTCGCGCGACTTGAGCGGCGATTTTATGGCGATTTCATGACGATAGATCGCAACTATGTAGCCGCCAATTCAAACATGATC
Source organism: Anthopleura xanthogrammica (assembly GCA_964019055.1). Taxonomy (NCBI): domain Eukaryota; kingdom Metazoa; phylum Cnidaria; class Anthozoa; order Actiniaria; family Actiniidae; genus Anthopleura; species Anthopleura xanthogrammica. The sequence continues at coordinate 11,440,944 of OZ025217.1, forward strand.
GAAATTTAGTGCAACTCGCTGCGATTTGGGTCGCGATAAAATCGCCATTGAAATCGCCGCTCAAGTCGCGCGATAAATTTGCTAGTGTAAACGGGCCTTTAAAAGGTCCGTTTACACTGGCGATTTTTACTGCGATTTCTGTTGCGATTTTTGAAAATATAATCAACTTTGTCTTATGCTCCTAAAGAGAAATTTGTCTAGGTCATCTTGGTGTCCTGAATCAAACTTTACAGGTTAATCCTTTACCATTTTTTACTATTACCAAAATCGCCTCAAAAATCGCGAGTGTATTTAAACTATCAGTGCCTCTTAAGGATATTAAAGATTACGCCACACAGAACAGAGTGAAGTTTTAAGCAGAAGTGGAGATCCTGAGGATCGAACCGTGGAAGACCACGCGCTAAACTACAGTACGCAATGACTGCTTTATTTTTGTGTAATTTCCTTAGGTGTTGGACTCTGTGCGATGAACTATCGGTCCTGTGGCAACTCGCTGTACTCAACCCGAGAATGAACTTGAAAGAAAAACAAGAAGTCAGTCTTGAATTAATGAAATGGAGCGAGGAAGGTACAGCAATATTATTATTATTTATTATTAATTTGTTTTGTCTTCCTTTGGTAACTTTTTCGATTTTTAGCCGGCTTGTGGAAATGCGAAGCTCTTGTGAGGGGTCTGAATATGCAAATGTATCACTCCGTCAATCACTAGGATGTTAGCAGATTGATATTTAAACGTTTATCCATCGTCTTACGTCAACTGCTTACGAACGTTAGGCAAAACTTCGCTTTCGGACGTCATACGAAGTTCTTGTTTTTTGTAATACCTTTTATCGTTCTCATCTATTTCTCTCGTGCATCTTTTAAACTATCTATCATTCCGTCAGGCTTTCTGTCTGTCTGTCCGCCTTCCTGTCTGTCTATCTGCATGCCTGCCTGCCTGCTTACCTATCTGTCTGTTTGGTTGTCTGTCTGTCTGTCTGTCTGTCTCAATTGTACAGTACCTGCAGAATTGTTTGCACTCTGCCTGCCTGCCTGTTTGTCTGTCTGTCTTAATTGTACATATGTTGTTGTGCCTTCCTGTTTGTTTGTCTGTCTGTCTTCATTGTTCCTATGTTGTTGTACCTGCCTGTCTGTCTGTCTCACTCTAGACCACTCATCTGTTTTCCTCCTTTACGTTTCCCTATCCTTACAGCCGCTACAGGCTGCTACATCGAAAAGCTCAAGCCCTGGAAAGGTCTAGAAGTGGCCTACAATCTATGTCAATACATAGACTGGCGTCAACCCCACATGCAGGCCATACTACAAGATAAAATACCTGCCAACTATTCCATCAATGGATGTACAGTAGTACACATAAACACTGAAACAACCACTGGTAGGAAGCATCCCTCTATTAGCTGTCATCTACCGTACAGCTTCTATTACGGGTCTACGACTCTTGATATACATACCTGGTGTTCGATTATCAACGCCTTGCAGGTACATAACTACAAAAAACCTGCTGTTCACATCGCTTTTGGCCTTGCCCTTGGATTTATCTCTCTCTACCGAAACAATGTCGAAACACGTACTCGGTTTTCGAATATTCCAGTTTTGATAAACTGTACTCTTAATCACTATTCGAGACACTCGGAGAACAGTGCCAAGGAAGATAAGGTTGAAGGTATGGAAATTGACGATGAGAAACCTGGAATATCTTGTCCTGACATATGGCCGGCAGAAACAATGCTGTCTCTGCGTTGCTTCTCTTTTCTGTGTGAATTTTTGTCAAAGAATGAGGACGAGGTGGAGTCCTTGATTACTTCGCACAAAGTGCTGGACCCTTCTGGGGTCAGTGAACTGGCTACTACTCTGAGCAAGATTTCTGGTTCGCATTCGCTTCGATTTCAAACTGCAGCGATTGGTTTGTTTTTGCCAAGGTTTCCGATGGCAGTCATGAAACAAGAGGTAAGAGGAAGGATCTTCTCGACTGTACGGTTTTGTAATATTTACTAAATAAATAAAAGAAAAAATTATAATTTGACGAACGAACGAATGGATGGATGAATGGATGAATGGATGAATGGATGAATGGATGAATGGATGAATGGATGAATGGATGAATGGATGAATGGATGAATGGATGAATGGATGAATGGATGAATGGATGAATGGATGAATGGATGAATGGATGAATGGATGAATGGATGAATGGATGAATGGATGAATGGATGAATGGATGAATGGATGAATGGATGAATGGATGAATGGATGAATGGATGAATGGATGAATGAATATGAATGACTGATTGATTGATTGATTGATTGATTGATTGATTGATTGGTTGATTGATTGAAATGTGTGAGTGAATTAATGAAGAAATGAATGAGTAAACGAACGAACGAAGGAATGGATAGATGGATAAATAGATAAATAGGTGGACGGACGAACGGATGGATGGATGAATGAATGAATGAATGAGTATGGATGGATGGATGAATGAATAATGGTTGAGAGAATGCTTGAGTGACTGAATAAATAAATGAATGCACAACGAACATCGAAACAAGTAGAATAATGACATGAATAACAAACAAAGCAAAATGTTACTTTCTCGAATCATTTATATGGTTTCTTACATTTCCAGGCAGAACAATATGATCTCGAGAACTGGCTTTCCTCCCAACTCCTTGAATCCAAACCAACACCAGATGACATGGCCTTCTTGAACCATCTGTGCACGGTAGCTCTGAATGATGGCAGTCACTGGCCGCTAGCACCCCCTAGTTCTTTCACCAGAATCACCCTCCATCACTCCTTCCAGGACTCAAATTCCTCTGCCGTTGCTGTTAGCAACCCTTTACAAAACAAGGCCCTTGTACTTGAACTCGCGTTCGAGACACTGGATTTTACTCAAGTCGTCGATTCCCATGGGTGGACTTTGTTTGAGTTTTCCACAGCTGTTTCCTGGTCTAAGCTTGCAGAGCTGTCGTTGAGTTGTTTGGCAGGGTTCACGTCACACACAGAGAGAGCTATGACGTCAATTTTGAAACCAACCGGTATATTTGGGCCAGGGAAACACAAACATCTCATCAAGGCATCCCCTGAGGAGATCCGTAGTAGCAGGCAATGCATAAGAACTACGATGGACGGAAAAAGTAAGATCTGTTTCGCTCTTGCCAAGGCATTAATCACACGTTTGAGAAGGTCTTCATCCAAGAAGAACACCAGCCTGACGTGCAGGATAGTCCCTTTGAGGGAAATTTTCAGCAGTACCCGAAACAGGGTCCTTGATGTGTTCCCTAAAATTGAGAGCCCTTTGGCGGTTATGGCTTTGAAGAAGTGTGCCATACGCCTTGGTGCGCACAGTGTGTACTTGGAGAAGACGTCCAATAGGAGTTATAGTCACGGTTCAGCTATAAGGTAAATCCACAGAAATACGAGCAACAAAATCGTGCAAGTCGCCGAATGAATGTGGCTCGTATTACCACCCCGTGCAACAACAAAATTTGCGCTTTCTACTCTCTGCAACATGAAAATTGTTTTGCGCATGGGGTGGTAATACCAGTGTAAATTATAGGGAAGGGTTCAGTTGGTCTAGTGAAAGAAAACTATCCAGTCCTTTCACCTGCCCTCCCTCCCATTCTAGAATCGAGCATAGCAGGATATAATCTTCATTGTCTATTTTGATCCAGGTGGCTGATAGAATGCTCCATTGAGTGTGGATTGTGGGGACTTCGATGTCTGATCAACAGTCACTCAGATATCAACGACTTTATGCAACACGAAGAAGCAATCAATTTGTGTAAAAGCATCTTGAAGGTACGTTATCGAGGAACAATTATCACTCTGTCTTAGCACGCATTTTTCTATTTTCCTTCCACTTTTTCTTCAAGGTCGGCTGGGATCCAGGATAGGGGTGAACGGGGTGTTTTCAACTCTTGCTCAGAACTGATGCGTACTTGTAATCTTGTGCATATTTCTGTCCATACTTCAATTTAGTATCATTACCCAGGTGATTATACTGAGGAAATCGTATATAATCACCTACAGTTGAATAAAGGATTGCGCTTGTTTCGTTTGCTGATACAAGCCTCTTTAAAAATATGAAAAATATCTACGTCTTAGAAATAAATCGATGTTTTCGAATAATCACCCGTGTAATGATACTAAAACAATTATTCATCGGTAGAGGACAGGTTGCATTCTTTTTTCGCACCTTGAGTTTTCCTTATATTGTTTAATTATAATAATAATAAAGTCTTTATTTAACACTCCTTTTTTTTACGAGGGTAGCACTAAATAGCCAGTGGCTAACAAACCTGTGGCCCTCGTTCCATGATCGAATTGGGTATTACACGAAATAGTGTAGAAACACTAATAAACTTGTGGCCCTCACAATTGTTATTTGTTTTGATCTAGAAGAGAGATGACAGTATGATTTCCATGGTGAAGGAGATACTGGTGTCTTTACTAAGACAGGCAGTGAGAACTGAGGCCACAGAGAATATCAGAGATATTCTTGTAACCTGCAGGTAAATAAAGATCTGATCCACTGTCCAACTGTTAGCTAATCGACCGAGATATTAATGACCCACCAACCAACCATGCAACCAACCAACCAACTAGCACACCAACCCACCAACCTAACACACTACCTCCCAGCCAACTTATAAATCAACTATAGTTACAACTAACCGCCATGCAACAAATCTTTCCACCTACCCATAAACCAACCAAGCAAACCCCCTACCGTCCAACTCTCAACGCAAGCAACCACGAAAGAAACCTACCCACCAGTAGTGGCGTAGCGAGGGGGGGGGGGGGGGCAACCGCCTTCAAATTTTCGGATCGACCCTTTTTTTTGTTTGATGGATGATGATAATGCCACTGGCGTACGTAGGGGGCGGGCACATGCCCCCCTTCCCTCAAAATTTTACGCTTTTATTCTAGGTGCCCCCCTCCCCCAGATCCTGGGTCCTCGCTACGCCTCTGCCCACCAGCTTATTAACCAACAACTACACTCACTCCCACTAACATGATCCACCTCACCTACCAAACCATTCCTATGTTCTGCAGTCTGTATCCCAGTAACCTGAAGCTGTTTTCGTATTAATGTTTATTCTTAATTGAATCAAAACAGGGAGAATCACCGGGAGACCAGCTACTTACTGACACCATGGGTCTGTCAGCACATCCATGACTTGGCGCTGTATAACACTGTTCATTTTGAGTCTCTGATGTTCGCTTCCGAGCAAGTCTTCAAGTGTTACAACTACAAACTGAACCAAACTACCAATGAAAACCAAAGAATGAAAGCAACAGAAGGAGGGTTGGGTTTGGTAAGTTAGATAGAAATCTTTACATCTTACATCTTATCGAACCCCGAAATAACCTCTGGGTTGATCTACGTCAGGGCATGGCTAACTTACAGATTGAACCCTGAAACAACCTCTGGGCTGATCTAAGTCAGGGCATGGCTAACTCACAGATAGAACCCTGAAACAACCTCTGGGCTGATCTACGTCAGGGCATGGCTAACTCATAGATTGAACCCTGAAACAACCTCTGGGCTGATCTAAGTCAGGGCATGGCTAACTCACAGATTGAACCCTGAAACAACCTCTGGGCTGATCTACGTCAGGGCACAGCTAACTCACAGATTGAACCCTGAAACAACCTCTGGGCTGATCTACGTCAGGGCACAGCTAACTCACAGATTGAACCCTGAAACAACCTCTGGGCTGATCTACGTCAGGGCACAGCTAACTCACAGATTGAACCCTGAAACAACCTCTGGGCTGATCTACGTCAGGGCATGGCTAACTCACAGATAGAACCCTGAAACAACCTCTGGGCTGATCTACGTCAGGGCATGGCTTACTCACAGATAGAACCCTGAAACAACCTCTGGGCTGATCTACGTCAGGGCGCGGCTTACTTACAGATTGAACCCTGAAACAACCTCTGGGCTGATCTACGTCAGGGCATGGCTAACTCACAGATAGAACCCTGAAACAACCTCTGGGCTGATCTACGTCAGGGCGCGGCTAACTCACAGATAGAACCCTGAAACAACCTCTGGGCTGATCTACGTCAGGGCATGGCTAACTCACAGATCGTTGAAGGTCTGCAAAGATGATAAGTTAGCCAAGAAGATAATTGCATAATAACTATTTTTTTTGCTATTTCTACAGAAGCGCCTATTCAACGAAGGTCGTGATGATTCTGATAGCGAGGAGCCCGCAACCAAGACTTATATGCCTCTAAACCCTTACATAACATCCAAGAAACCACACTCTTACCTTGAACTGTCTTTCGAGCTTGGTCTAATGGGGCTGAGCGCTTTAACCAGAGGAAACGAAAGTCCCTTGAGAAGGTGACGTGGATTCATTGCAGCTCTTTTCTAATACTGAGATATGAGCAAAAGACAGTTGATACTTAAATGATTCTGCCAATCTTTAACTAACTAATTTTATAGCTCGCTGATCCACACTGAAACTGAGAATGATTCGTTCTCTGGGATACTTACCATAAGTGGATAAAATGAAATAAATAAATCCATCTACTCATAACCGTGATTTTACTTAGATTCTTGATTTCAAAAGCCGCAATTTTATACGTCAAAATCCTAATTTTCTTACTAGTATATTTGTTGCCAGTATACTAAGTTGTTTCGTTGTGTTTGGCATCAGGTATCGCAGGTCTGACCGAGATAAGAAAGAACGTCTTCAAGAGTTCTGTGAAGTAGTCTGTTACATCGCTACCAAGAAGTGGCTTGAGTTGGAAAACAAGCAAGGAGAATGTTCAGCTAAGAGATTCTCCGCTTCAAGTTCTACAGGCAAGAGCTTCTCTTGATCTTACAATAGACCTTTTTTCGTCTGGGGCGAAATGTTTTCCCATTTCAGACCACATGTCATTCTCTTGAGGATAAAATTTTTTTTCTTGAATATAATTTTTTTTTTAGTTTGATCCATATCCTTGTGTCTCCTCATGTGCAACCGTTAAACAAAGAAATGATGCTACAGGGAATGGCACATGGTCTGTTCAAGGAGCCTATAAGGGGTGGGGGAAGGGAGGGAGGTATTTCCCAGTACCCGCGATCTAAACTAATAAAATCGGTTCCCTACCCGGGACGATTATTTTGACCTCGTCTCTAAGAGCGTCTGTTGTATATATCTGCAGGTTCATGCCGGGAAATAGACGAGTCTTATATCACGCGTTTTGTCACCGATCTTCTCAAGTCCGTTACTAACCCGATGCATCTGCTGAGTTTTCTCCGAGAGATGTCAATCAGGCTCTTCCCAGACTTGGATGAAGACATGCGTAATATCCTTAAAGCTGAAATCAATGCCGCGGTGAAGCATAAACAAGCCCAGCTAAGGAGAGCTATCAATACCTTCCCCTCTCTTCTGCTTCTGATTCAAAGGTAATGGGTTTTCTTCTATTTTATTTTATTTTCTTCTCTGTTTAATTTTTCATGGCATGGTTAATCATTTTTTATCGCGTTTCATTTATCCTTCGTTTACTTTCCCTTTCCATTCCCTTATCATTCCCCTTCTATTCCCTTTTCTTTCCTTTCCTCTCTACTCCTCTCTTTTTCCTTTTTTTCTCTATTCCAATTCCCTCTCTGTTCTCTTTCCTTTTTTTATTCTTTTTTCTTTCTCCCACTCGTCCTCTTATTCTCCATTTCCTTTCATCCATTCTTCTTTCTTCTTAAAGGATCGAGTCACAATTCAGAGAACTCTTACTTGGTCCAAAAGTGACTTTACTCGTAAAGAACATCACCGACCGCAGACCTCATTCCTCACACAAAGAACTACGACCTGAGTTTGAATACCACGATCTTGAGGAAGATACTCTCAGAGACACACTGAAAGCTGCGAAAGAGGTTTCCGAAGTATTAGACTCTTCAGGAGAAACTTTCAAAAAACTAGTTTCGGACATCCAGTCGAAGCATGAGGAGTTGAGGCTAGTGTTGGAGGGGATTTTGACGGGAGAGGAAATTCCTCGGCATAGAGAAGGGGAACTGTTCCGAAATCCGTTTTTCTTTTGGCCATTTATCCAAGAGCTACAATTTGGTCGGAGGCACCCATTAGAAGACTGGCTAAATTAGAGCATGTTTTGATCAATCTAACCTTTTATATTTTATAAACAGTACGACTGACTTAAAGGGCATAGAAGCCAATTGATATTTTGTGTTCCAGAAGACTGGCTATAGTTGCACTGTGTGTTGCACTGTTTGAGGAGTCATTTCATTAGATAAGGTGGATATCATTTAATATTGCCCTCCAAAGCTAGAAACGTTGCTGTACTGCATATCTCAACTTCACCGGATTCTTCCTCAACACTGGGTAATTGCAATTCGATATCGTTTAGGTTTATATACACGTTGTGCAAGTTAGGATGCAACTGGGCCATCAAGCGTTTGGATAAGGCATTGGATAGTTGAAGGTGGACATATCATGTCAATATAGACTTGTCATGCATTTATAAACTGACATAACATAATTGGTTAAAACAATGGATGACTAAAAGGGGATATCTTTTAACATGGACCTGACAAACATTTTGCAGGAAACCCTTATAAGGCCATTGGCTGGTGCAATAGATAAGCGGAAGTGGATACTTTCACCATGGACCTATGCATATTGGAAACTGCACCCATAGAAGAGTGTCTGAACAAAGGTCGATATCTATCACTATGGACCTGATCTGACAAACATTTTGCAGGAAACCCTTATAAGGCCATTTGCTGGTGCAATAGATAAGCGGAAGTGGATACTTTCACCATGGACCCATGCATATTGGAAACTGCACCCATAGAAGAGTGTCTGAACAAAAGTCGATATCTATCACTATGGACCTGACATATATATTGCACACTGTCATAGTGCACTTGCTTAATTCGATGACCGAAAGTGGGTATCTATCATTATGGACCTGGCATGCATATTGCAGAGAGCATGCACGCACCTTTGATAGTCTTGATGACAAAAATTTGGCCAAGTCTTAGTTTTGATTTCATGTTGTTATACTTTACATGTACACTCTAGTTATTTTGTAGTTGTAGTTACGAAGCCAAGACAAGAGGCTTTTAAAACATGCTGTCCAAACATTAGCTTGACAATATTGTTAGATTTACAGTAACAGGTTGTAGTTTAAAACATGTTGTAGTTTCTAGCATGACTGGTACGTACTACAAAATGGACGAGGCGGGTAGAGGATAGGAATAACAGCAAATAGACTAGAACCCTTGCATAAATTCCCAAAGCAGCTCAATTTGGAGAACAAAACAATACAATTTCAATTCTCAGGAGAGTAGAATTCTATTGTTTTGTCCTCCAAATTGATCTAGTTTGGGAATTTATGCAAGGGGTCTAAAAGAACATACACTTTAGACAGAAACAGGGTCAAAGTTTTGTAATGCTTTATTATACGAGTTGTAAGCATCTACTGAATACATCGCTACATAACTTGCATAAAACTAATATCAACAAATGTAATAGTTGGGAGCTTTTTGTATTGTGAAGCAATAAACAAAGAAATTCTTAATTCAGTCTTGATCTTTGGACAATGAGGAATGCTACTAACTTTGGTGTTTTGTTGGACGTAAAACAGAAAACAAACAGAACGAAACGAAAGAAAGTAAAAAGGCAAGAAGACGTGGAAATGATTCAAATAGACTTCACGGGTGCTACATGGATCGTAATCAAAAGCTTTTGAATTTCTTTGATATCAAGAATATACGGGAATACACGTATATACGCTTGACTACTATTAACAAACTTGATAATGCTGTGCTATACTATCTTCTATAAAGTTATGCTCTCTTCTATAAAGCTATCTAGAAAGATATTGAGATTTTTCTTGGGATGTCATGAAGTTGGCCATATGTCCTAAGAAGAATAGAATAGGAAAAAAGGTCAGTACAGTGGGTTTGGTAACTATGAAGTAAACAGGTGCACGTGGTTTCCGTAAGTTTGTTCTCGTGCCTTTATTTTAGTTCCGCAACTTTTTTGCATCCCTAATTTTTGTACAATTTTTTTTCCATACAAGTAATTATACCGTATTTACTCGTTTAAGCGCCGCCCTCGATAAAGCGCCGCATGAGAGCAAAATATCAGTGTTGCCTCAATTGAATATTAAGTGCTTCCCCGAATAAGAGCCACAACCAAAACATTAAGATGTAAAGAACGCCGCGGCGCTTAAACGAGTAAATACTGTATATGTTACGATTCTTAATTATTCGTTTTCTCATTTCTTTACCTTTCAGTTCCATTTGCACCAGAAATTCGATGTTACTTTGCAGACTTCTCGTCCCTTGCCAACCTCATCAGGGACACAACGACACTGCAAGCAATTTTTTCCCTTGGAATATTTCAGTACCACATTCTTTACCATTTCCGAGAAAAACTTGTTAGTCTTGATTTTCTCAAATCTCTTGACCATGAAGACTGCTCCTTTGGTTTTTGAGACAACTTTCACATACTCGTCTTCTTCTGGAAGCCGTTCAACATGTTTGTGTATTATTCCTTCTGGGTGCTTACTGTAGTAGCGGTAGTCATCAGTGTCTCCTCCGTACATTTTGTTTTTGAAGCTAAATCAAAAAAATATCAGTTCAGAACTCAGTTGCTTAAAAATTTCTTGAGAGGCAGACGTGCTCTCGAGAAGCAACAATTTTACTACTTCGGTGACGAACAACACTCTGTATATGGGGATATTTTGAAAGGATGTTATGAAATGGGAACAAAGCCTAAACCTGATGCTTTGTGTTTGGTATTTGGACCTCTACTTTGGGCATAAGGTTTTCTTATTCCAGACAAGGCCTAGGTGAGTATTATTTCTTTTGTATGGAATTATACCCCAGCAGATATCTACTGGGAGCATTGGTCACTAATGCACATGTGCTTCTGTATGTCTTTTAGGAATGATTGGGTAAGCTCAAATGTATGTTACGAGGACAATTTACACTTACTAGTAATCACCAATGACGATCAATTTTGCATCAATGTTCTTCATAGCCTCACTGACAACATCACTTGTCAGGTCACTGTCTGCCACACGTCTGCTGTCAGTCACCAAAAGGAAGATCTTCTTGGCACCAGGACGGAAAGGATACTTTGTAGCATGGTAGATACCCATATATCCATCACTGATATTCGTATTGAGCTCCCAAGGGGCGAAGTCTAGTGTTTCACTTCCCTTGTACAACTCATATTGGGAACCAAAGAACTTGCCATCTAGCGTATGGGTGTGTCCTTTCCAATGAACAGGGGGTCTTCCACTAAACCCAACTAATCCAAATCGCGGGTAAATCTCGTTTTTAATGAGGTTCATGTTTATCCTTGAAATGAGTTTGGGAATATGATCGGCGACCTGCTTCATGTTTGTTCCTTCGCTGCTGATAACCACGATGTCGACTTCTCGTCTTGATACTATGAATCTGGTCTGTTCATAGCAATCAGCTGCCAGGAAAGAACATGGCCATATCAGTTAATACAGTAATTTTAAAAGTGACTTATCGCGAAGGATTTTAAAAAACCTCAATCACTCCATCGATTTCATTTTTAACGTTAAAACAAAGGATTTCGTTCTTTATAAGTTTACAGGCATCACTCGCCGTGAGAGATCTATCGGTGAGGTTCGCTCCTCACACACTAACTCTAGGTTCACTATTTACAACATACAGCACTCGACTCCAATGTCGATTTTTACGGAAGGAGGAAAACGGGAGAACCCGGATAAAACTATGGTGTTGAAGGAGAGAACAACACATCAAACAAACTCAACTCACATGTAATGCAGTCGAGTTCCTTCATTAGTAAATCATTTAATTTTAAGTCGCAATCCTTCAAATTTTAGTTTCAATAGATCTTGTCTTACTTACCGCATTTGGTTGGCATAGAGATTTTCACACCATTCTTTACGCATGCTCTGACATATGCCGCTGACACACTGCAATGAGATGTACGTTCCGGCCCTGAGTATTCACAACTTGACACGTCTTTGATGCAAGCTTCGAGGAACGCTGTCGGATCAATGACATCGAAGCATTTTTGGAAAGGAGAGTCTTTGGATTTAAGAAGCTCTTCACAACGTGAGGATTCTCTTGGTTTGCATAGCTGTCGCTGGACAGGTCTTTTGATGAGGCATTCGGAATCTCTGCTAACAAGCCATGAGTTCAGGAACTTTTCTAATCCTGTTCTGTTTTTGCCAAGAGGAGAACGCCAGTCATCGCTAACTTCACCGTTGTTTGTTCCCAGAAGACCTGCAGTGATCGAGACCAAAATTGGATGTAAGCCTAGCATTAAAACAACTGTATATATGCAATTCTAGCTGCTTAGCTAGATGACTAATAGACTTTGTTGTAACTTACCAAGGGTACGGTTGTGAAAGAATCCCGAAATGTAGGCGCCAAAAATGAAATGCTCCATTTCCAACTCAAACTCAAATCCTCTTTCCTCGCTTATGACTCGTATGTATGGACCATCTCTAAGAGCATACATATCATCAAACTGCACGGGCAAGTCTGTCATCACTAACGGAGAAGACACATTATTTGCTTTAATCCTGCCATCCTTGTAGATTTCTATATTGGAATCTGGTGTCATGATGATGTACGAGTTCTGGGTTGCAAGGACGGTAAAGTGGCCATCAAGGAAGTCCCTTGCTATCAAGAAGGAGCATCCTGGTTTTGTGAATTCGGGAACTCGGAAAGAGCGCTTGTCAAAGGTGATGTAGTTACGTTGGTTGATGATGAATGCAGTTTGATCTGAAAGGCAAGAAGAGTATGAAAAAGGTGTACAAAAAATTGAAGCAAAATAAATCCATATGGCATAAGTGTTTTAATCCCATAAAAGAAACCTTTGAGATATGTGGCATGTTCCTGGCAGTGTCAGCATAGCTAGTCTCCCGGAAAAAGCTTAATTGCAAATTTGCAATGTTTGTGTAAGCGTGCAAGTCATCGAGTCTTAGTGGCAAAGGATCTTACTGGAAGTGTCCCTGGTAGTGTCAGCATCGCTAGTCTCCCGGAAAAAGCTTAATTGCAAATTTGCAATGTTTGTGTAAGCGTGCAAGTCATCGAGTCTTAGTGGCAAAGGATCTTACTGGAAAATTATGCCCGTTGCATTCCATGTCCAGGATTCGCAATCAAGCACTTTTGCTTATCTTGATTTACAGCGCGTTTGTTGTTTAGACTTACTTTTGGGCGTGAACAAGATAGCAAGTTTTTTCGCCTCCATTTCGCACACTTTGTTCATTGTGTTCCACGCACTGTAGTAAGGAATGTTGGACTTGTTGAATATCATTTCCATCGTCTTATTGAGCACCCAGTTATGCACTTCCATTACCATGGGGCTGGATTTAACGTACTGATTCGTTAAGTTATTAATTGTCTCGTCAACCAGGGACAAGTTGACAAGACTCTCTGCAACTTCGAAGACCTTTGAGGTACCATTGAAGAAGACATCAGCCAATTTCATGGTAATACTTGAAGTGTTCGGCATTATCATCTTTGGCTCCTTGGATATATTGAACATCCAAGTTGTGAAGTTTTGGTAATGCCCAGAAACTTTGAAGAAGTATTTTGTGAAGTTTGGTCTCGATTGCATTCTATGAATCGTAGAGACCTTGAGAGTTTTCTTTGAGTATGCAATCTGGATACGTGGAGTTTTGGTTTGCTCGTCCGTGAGGCATTTGTTGACGTATTTGGTGAAATGCGAAGCCTTGTCAAGGGTGAAGTTTACGAATTTAGGCATCCAATCTTCGATCAGTTTCTCTGGCGTGTTGTTTTTTGCAAGGATGATCATGGTTGTGTTCCACAATCTGATTAGTGGTCGTGCCCACGGCATCCTAAAACGAAATGAAGATATTTAGCATGCAAATCTTACAACATCTTCATTGAACGCTATTTCTTGTATCGGCAATAAAAATGTACAGCGTCTACTTTTCTAGAGCTTTGTCATTCATGGCCTAAATTTATATCTTTTTGGCTTATCGTTTAACTTACTTTTCACTGGTATTCCAGTAGAGTTCCGTGACGTTCGGTTTCAGCATCTCCCATCTCCTAAGCGCTGGGATACTTACGTTGAGAATGGCTTCCCCCATTGACATGGTCAAATTCCAGGTTGTTCCAGTGATTTTTTTAGTTTGGTTGATGTAGAGTTCGACTATTTCTATCAAATCCTTCCTCGAGGTGCTGGTCATGACATTGTCAGTGTCGTTGTAGAGCATTACAATAAGGTCCCTTGCATAGACAACGTTATCGTGTGTCTTGTTCACGTGCCAAGATGGGAGTTTTAGCGTGACATTGTACATCTCCAGTGCCTTGTTCAGGGAGCTATTCAGTACCTTCTCAAGAGAGCTATCCAACACTGATTCGTGGAATACTTTGGTTATATGAACTGGTTGGCTTAGGAATGGGAATACTGTCTCAAAGGTTGTTGCATTAATCAAGTATTTATGGAGGTTATGGACAGTTATGTTGAAGATACTTGTGTTTAGTGTTTCAGAGATGTTCATCCAGAAAGGGTGCAGAATTCCGCCAGCAAAGGATGTAGGACTTGCCAACTCTTTGATCTTGCGGTAGAAGTCTTTGCTCTTGTTATAGACCCCGGGGTAGTTTTCATTGACAAAATGTTCGGTGAGGAAAGCAACATCTTCTTGCAAGATATGTAAATGTTCATGGATTTCTCTTGTTACTATCTCCATTTCATTCAACATATACAGCACTTTGTCTTTCAATTTCGGAAGGATTTCTTGGATGTGGCTATCGATTGTCTTGAAATGGATTCTCCATGAACCAATATCCTTCGATGCATTCCTCAGGTAATAGGTGATGTTACTGGTCAGATTTCTCAAGAAAAATGTCATATCGTCCGTCAGGTTTTTGAGATGAGTTGTATTTTTTGAAGAATTATACACAAGAATATTCCCCAAAACTTCGGACAAGTTTCCGATGACTCTTGTCTTGTTGAAACTTTCACTGATATTCTTCAAGCTTTGAATCAATTCTTTTGCCATTTCCTTGCTCTTGATTTCAATTCTTGGAATATTGACAATGGCCTTAGTCAGATCTTTCCAGAACTTGATAATTTCAAATTTATCTTTCTTGAGATAGATGTTATAATCAGAGGAAATATTAGGCAACGACTGAGATGTGCCTTTCAGAAGATGTTTCATCAAATTGTTCAAATTGTCACTGATGTTCTTTTGCGTGAAGTTCCAAGCTGATAATTCACGAGTAATGTTTTGTAGTATTATCTTGAGGTGCTCTCCAGTTTTCTTGATGTTCGCGCCCCTTGAAGTAAAATCCACGGTGATGTTGAGAAGTTTTCTCGGGATGTCATAAGTCTTCAAGTTCAGCTCCTTCCATATCCTCTTTAAAGATGTTGCGTTTAATTCTAAGTACATCCTTCCTCCAGGACGGAACTCTAAGCTGCTCTCGTTGTAAAGGTCAGACTTGTTGCGTCTAACAAAGGAGATGTTAAGGTGGCTGTCATTGAGGGAGAAGGCAGTCAAGTACAAGGACGTATTCACAAACGTGGTATTAAGAAGCGTGACATTAATATTGACTAGCGTGACATTAATAGTTGTCTTCTTTGTAATTGGGTTTAACAACCAGGTGAATGAACCGTCAAAGGCAGTCTTGTTGACCATATTCCAGGAACTGATGTTCAAGAACAATGACTGACTCTCGTTACAAGTGCGGCTTTCCACCATAACAGTACGATTCCAAAGGGTTAAGTTGGAAATCAGCTTCTGCTGAGAAACATAAGTGTTCCACAGAAGGCTGTCGTTCAGATTTGCGCTCATTTTGAATCCCTTGATGAACGTTCCAGAGCAATTCAAGCCAAGAGTTGCGTTTGGAAGGTCTAGGCTCACATTTAGGAAGCTTTTAGGTTTATTCCAGAACAGAGTGTGGTTCAGCTTCTTTTTTGATATCAATTTGTTTGGCTCCTTGTTGTCCATAACTTGGTAGTCAAACAGAGATGAAACATTGAGGATTTCTGTGTCATTTTTAATTTCAGCTTTCCATGAGACTGTTTTATTCACAAACTGCTTAGGTAGTTTTGTTTTTTTTTCTAAAGTATCTTTGGTTCTTGTTGAGAGAGTCAGTCTCACCAGCATATTCTTCATCGTGGTGGAGTTCAAAAACGTCAAGTTAAACGCGTTATACAGATAAGGTTCTGTTCTGTTCTTGGCTTTATGAATGATTAGAATGCGTCTTAACTTGTATGGTCTTGTCATCAAATCATCTTGATAAGAGTGCTGAAGGTCCAGACCCCAGTTCCCAATGCCGCCTTTCACACCAAGGAACTTCACTGAGAGTGTATTTCTGTAGGAAACGGTAAAGTTGGCTAAGGACTTATTCTGGCAAGTGTAGTTCACAAACAAGTCTAAAGGTCGTACAAGCCAAGTTGTGTTGAGTTTGTGAGTTGTATTGAATTTGTGAGTTGTATTGAAAGATGTTAAGTTCCAAATCAGATTCTTGACTTTGGTGCCATTATGGAAGGCGATGCAAGATGTAAAATTACTTTTGTTCCAGGAAGTTCCATTAAGGTATGTCCCGTTCAGGCAAATGCTTTTCTTTTCGGTGCTGTTTCTCATCGATGTTTCTAGAGTGATTGAGTTGTTCTTGTATGTCATGTTGAGTACCATCTCGTTCCATTTCGTGACAAGATTCTCATGCAACGTAAAATGGAGTGAAGTCGTGTAAGGCTTCAGTGTTGTGCGATTGTAGAAGGTAAAATTGGTAAAATAGGTGCTCAACTTGTCACCGATGGTCTTGACCACTTTCTTGCTGCCAAAGAGAGACATTCTCCTTGTGTCATTAATGCGCATCTCAACGCGAAGCCATTTTTCTGTAATCTTTTCAGAAGTCTTGTTTATCTGCGTGATATTGAATACCATTCTGTGATTAAGTAAAGGGCTCGGTCTTTTTTTGCACTTCATGATGCAAGAGATGTTGGTTTTCAGCTCGGAGGAGTTGTGCCCGACCTTTACTTGCCAAGTAAAGTCAAGAGGTAGATGTGTCAAATTGAAGATCATTCTTCCTGTGGGATTACTAGAGTAGTTGAGCGTGGCATTAAGGAACATTAAAGTGACAGGACGAGCATAAGGACCGCGGAATAGTGACGTCTTTGTTGTAATAATCTTGCTGGGCTTGTGCACCTTCGCAGTGTGGTACAGAGAAATATTGGACAAAGTAATGTTCATCTCAGCCATGAGCATCTTGGAGGTATCTTGAGTACCTTCGTCTTCCCGTGCCAATTTTATTATTGTCCAGTTTCCTTCATGGTCCCCAACACTGACGTCCCACTGATGGAACCGACCTTGCTTGAGTTGCGTTGTGAGGTTCATCAAAACAATTCGTTTGTGAGTGGATCCCGGCGTTGATAACTCCAAGCAAGTCTTATTGAAAAACTCGCTGACGTTCGTATCGGTGATTGCCAGCTTGTAAGTTGTGAGTTTGGGGTCTGAGCGATGAAGTTTGATGGTAAAGTTGGCTGGTCCTGTTAGGGGGAGGAAAGGTGCCTCTGTCTTGTCCCAGCTGACTGGAACTGATATGTTACTGCACAGATCCATCCCAACGTATTTGGTCACGTTAAATATGGAGCTGATACAAACACTTGCCTGTACAAAAAGAGTTTAGAAGTCAAATGAACTATTTTGTAATTGAAGGAGACTAACTTGATTCAAGTCTTTTTAGTTAAAACATCTACTCTACCTTTTTACGCTGATTTATTCCAATTATTGGTTTCTTCATGTTGTTGACTTGCTTGAATAACATGGACCTTGTTAAGAAGAAGCGAAGGAGTTTTAATAATGAGTTTTACATCAAAATAGGGCAACGAGAAATGTCCTTAAAAAGGAAGTACTTCTTGCTAAATCATCACTTATTGACTGCGTTACCCCTAAGACACCAACAGTGTTGGCTGTTACAACAAAACATATCAATTTAAAATAATGATTAGTCATTTTCACAGTTCCCTGCGCCATCTTGATAGGCATCCGTGCTTATGCATACGTGACCTTGCAACGATAGAGACCTGTGAACAATTGTTCAAGGTGTCAAAAAAGGTCTCTATCATTGCAAGCCCACGTACCGTTCGTTTCGTTTCAGGCCCGTACCTAGGGGGGTGCACGAAGTATTCGGACAGATTTCAGACAAGTTACGACTGGCCCTTCAACTGAACCTTCGGGCTAGGGAAAAGAGCGAAGGGAAAAGAATTGCAAATATCTTACGATATGTTGAATATCTCTTGAGGCTTTTCAACGACATTGTAGTGGAATTTAAACGTTTCATGTTTCCTGTAGGTCACGTTCGCACTGATGTTTGCCGAAGTGAACACTGTAGCGTTGACCAGTATTCCGACCTTGCTGTGGAAGGCGTTGACTGACATCATACCAGACAAGCTCACGGCAGCACTAAAACACAAATAAAAACAAAATATTGGGTATAAGTGATGGCCTTTGAAAAGGTAATTTCACATCATCTGAGAGCGTTTTAAAAATTACATTCAGTAATTTTGAGGTAGATTAAACTACTACCCACGCAAAAAATTCTGTTAGAATAGAATAGAAACGTTTATTTCAACACTTTATGAGCGCGTAATAGCAAAAGCTCGTTCACAATACGAACGTGATCATTTTTAAAAAGGCGGGTACAGGAGCTGGTGTGAGAGGGTTGAGTTTTGTTTATTTCCAAATTTCAGATACAAAATAACTTTAGCAGAGGCTTTGCACCATCACGTGATAGCAGCCATGACAGGAGGCAGGAACAAATGAGTCTCGTCTGGTTTACATGAGAAAGAGTTTAGTTTCCTAGGTTGTGCCGGCCTCCTGTAACAGACCCCTTGCAGCACGTCGGAATGCAGCTCACTTTGGAGGACAAAATAATAGGTTCCAATTCTCAGGAGATGGAAATTCTTTTGTTTTGTCCTCCAAATTGGGCTGCTTTGACGTCACGTGCAAGGGGTCTGTAGCTGTTATCATGTGATTACGAAACCCCTCTATAACCATGAGCATAAACCCTGTGCAGTTATAATTCTAAATTTGCCTTTGTTATTACACTAACCTTGGTTTCACACTCGCTTTGAATTCAATGTTAGGGTTCCCAATCCAGAACAAGCTGCGCAGATCACCTTTAGCGATCACGTGAACACTTCCTACAGCGGTGCCATTGAGACTTAAGGTCAGCGGTAACCCAATAGACGTTGGTATGGTAAATGAGTCTTGCAGGAATAACAGGTGCTTGGTTAAAGTCTTATCCTCTCCCTTTTTTAAATCATTTAAAAATTTCACCCAGTCTAACATTGGTACTCCATGTTCAAGCCACTCAAGGTCTTTGAGTGTGAAAAGTGCTAGATCATTGCCAAAGAGTTTGATGGAAAAGAGTCCCGAGGGAAAAGGCCGCGGCATGTTCACCTAAAAAATCAAAATTCATTATTAGCTCTTATTTGTTGTTTTTCTCCCTTTCAGATCACGCGCCATTCCCTTGAGTATTAATTCTTTATCTACCATTATCACTTGGAAATATGTTACATTACTTTGGATGACCTGGAGACTCAAACAAATAATCGTACTCTCAAGGGAATGAAAAAGATGGTTTTGGTTCCAAGCTCCGAGACCATATGGCAATGTATGGCAATTCAATATTTTCTATTGAGGTATCCACCTACTGTGGCTTCCAGTCTTACACCTATTTTAGTATTTACTGGTAAATCTTGAGTTTTTTCAACATTTGGTGTCCTTGGGACTATATGGCTATATGGCAATGTATGGCAATACAGGTATCGTCCTTCATTTAGTATGTTTTCCTATCTTAGAAGTATTTTACTATCCACAGGTAAGTGTTGAATTTTCACGTATCCTATTATTATCGAGAAATTGTTGGTAAAGGTTGAGGAAAATATTTCAACAAAATATTTCTACGCTCACACGAATCATGCAAACCTCTCGATAGTTTTTTCAAGGTTCAGTTTACAAAAGATCGTTATACCATTTGTTTTACAAAATGTCCTTCAACTGATCATAATGCAAATAATTTCCATACCCTGTCATGCAAGTATTGCAGTTCGTTGTTATCATCAATGCTTCTTTTCTCGACTCTTTTTTTTGTTTTGACGAGATAAGCGATGTGTTTATCAGGGAAGTGTCCAGATGGTCCAAAAAGTCTGTCCCAAAGGAGTTCCAGACCTTCTGTACGGGTGCTTGCTTCCAAGACAGGGAAGGCACCTCCCAAGACGTCAATGGAGATGTTCAAGTGTGTATGACGAGGAAGAAGGCTCTCGGGATGGTACAGGATATGACTATCAGCAGATATTCCAAGGTTATGTTTCTCTATAATAGAAAAATTCTGCATTAAATAGCGGCTCGCTATAAGTTAGTATTGTGAAACTATGTAGCCCCCTTTCAGCTATGTTTCTTGAAGTGGAACAGAAAGCACATTTTTAAATATCTTTCCAAGTTCTGCAGTGTCCTTCGCAACATTCAGTCAAGCCCTTCCTTATATTTTTGGCTCGATCCGCCCCTGGTACGCGTAAAATCATTTTTCCCCTGTGGATCTGGCGGGATTAAGGCACCCTCCCGCCTCTTCCCCAACTTCGAGACTCTGTGCTACACCGCTGGTACTTGCTTATGACTATGGCGATAAAATTACTACTGCATGTATTTCATGTTTTCACGCACTTACCATTTAAGGTCGATTTATGCCACACAGTTGACTTTGATGTTGTGTTGAAAGATCTAAGCGTCTTTTGAGTTTCTCTCAAGGCTTCTTTGATCATACTTCCAATGCTACAAGTACAATTCAAGACATTAGTGTCGATAAATTTTAATTTCTTCTTAACATTAGAACGAATCTGTAATTTGATTCACGTATTCATAATTACCTTTTTCCGCTCGTTGGTTCCACAGATGTGTTCATACTTGTAAGATGGCTCCATACTAGCGACCCAACTTGTGTATTCATTTCTCCGTCAAGTGTCTTCACGACAGTCTTGATGTCCTCTTTAGTTGGTTCCTTCATCCAGACAAGGTAAGCCATCATTCGTATCTCAGGGTCTTTGGTGTAGTCTTTATAAACGTTCTTTAGTTCCTTCCTGGTCTGGTAGTCTAGTTTCATGTCTCCAAGTACTTGCAAAGCAACGGCAGAAATGTTCTTATAGTTTGATTGGATGGCGCACTCGACGAGTTGACTTGGAGACGTTTCCATGTAGCGTGAGTTACCAATAGCTCGTAGAACAAAAATAATTTCATCAACGGTCTCTGGAGTGGCTTTGCAAAGATCTACGTTCATGTACATCTTGCTGACAAAGAATCTTGATATTTCGATTACTTTAGGCATCTGGTCCAGGCCTGAAAGCTATGTAAAATATGAGAACAAACTAAGTGAGTACTGAATTTGTCAAAGGAGAATTTGTGTTGGAGGACCGGCGAAGGAGGGAAGAAGGATAGAGGATGTGGAGGGTATAGAAAGGAGAGAAAAAAGTAACGAAGAGGAGAGAGAGATAATAAGGAGAGGTAAACCCAATAATAATAATTTTACATTTCACATAATCGACGCAATTTTTTTGAACTCTTCTCACCAAAATCTAAATTAATTCAAATCTTTAGTTAGTGTTTCCACTTACATCGTCCTTGCAGTTCTTTGGGTAAACGTCACAGTGAGTGCGAATCATTGTACCTAGAATAGTTATGGTATTCTCAGGTAGAATGTCCATTTTTTCTTTCACCAAGGTCTGCAAAAAGAATGGGTAATTTTTAAACGTCGTGTAAAGTTATCAGGAACAGATATTTCAAAACCTTTTAAAATTCAATCAAAGTAAAAGAAATGGATCAGAAAAATACCTTTCCACAACCCTTAATCTACCCCTTGCAGCACTCCCAATGCTTTTCAATTTGAAGAAGAAAAAAACTCTCAGCCTCATGAAAAGTTAAGAAATTCTTGCAAGAAGTCTACAAGGTCATCATGACTTGAGTTAATGAAAAACTAAAATTAATATTGCTAAAGAAAAAGAGTAGCCCAATGATGTAGTCTTACCCAAACTTTATCAAGGATTTTTTCCGTTGGCTTTCGGACCCACGTAAGCCCAAACAATAGCTGCTTCATGTATTTGTCGATGCCTTCTACATAAACTTTCGGTGTTGGGCGAATCTGGCGAATTTGTTGAACTATGAATTCCACACAAGCTTCTGTGCCACATTGTGATAAGGCGTCGGCAATCAACTGACTGTGAAAAATAATAGATAAATAGTGTTTGATGTCATTGTATCGTATTGTATTGCTATAGTAATGAGATTCATGATATTCATTCAGCTGATTGATGCCAAGCAATAGAATGCAGCTCTTCGGTTGATAGGGCAGTGCTTGTCTGTCATTGTAGGGTGGTAATGAAATTCATCTGATTGATGCCAATTCAAGCAATAGAATACTCTCTGTTCGATAGCACATGACGGGCACTGTTTGCCTGTCATTGTAGGCTAGCAATGAGATTCATGAGATTCATTCAGCTGATTGATACCAAGCAATAGAATACTCTTTGTTTGATAGCACATGACGGGCAGTGTTTGCCTGCCGTTGTAGGCTAGCATAATAAGATTAATGAGATTCATTCAGCTGATTGATACCAAGCAATAGAATACTCTCTGTTTGATAGCACATGACGGGCGGTGTTTGCCTTTGCCCAACTTTGCCCAACAAGTTTATACCGTTAGTTACGCAAAAGGAATGGAAAGATTTCTTACTTGTATTTCATATGCTCTTTCTCTGTGCGACAAAAGTCCCGGTCAGTTGAACATTCATAAAATTTGCTCCATAAATTA
Source organism: Anthopleura xanthogrammica (assembly GCA_964019055.1). Lineage (NCBI taxonomy): Eukaryota > Metazoa > Cnidaria > Anthozoa > Actiniaria > Actiniidae > Anthopleura > Anthopleura xanthogrammica. The sequence goes on from OZ025217.1 coordinate 11,463,754, forward strand.
GCTATTCCTTGGAGGTCCAGTCGTCTCATTTGGAAGACTAGTTTGGTATAGGCCATAGGAGCCATCCATGAGGTTTCTTTCGACAGTTTTTTCTCAACCAAGTCTCGAAGGATTTCGTTAACGGAATTAGTGTCTCCTTGTACACTTTGCTGAGGTTTTTCTTTTACATCGAAGTCAAATCTTAGATCTGACCTTTCACTGGAAGCATCTTGCAAAAGAAGTTAAAGCAAATTTTTTTAAGCCTTGGAACTTTATGTTTTTTAAGTAATTCAGAAAGTTACCCGACCAACATCTTTCCATGTTACCACCCCCCCCCCCCTCCCCCAAACCCCAACATTTTGCTAGTACCAACATATATCAAGGTAGAAACGGCAAGTTGTGACAGTCCAGTTTCTTGCCTGTAGAAATGTACAAACAGAAAGTATTGTGGCGCCCCACGGACAGACTATCCTATCTTAACCATCCTGTTAGCTAGGCGACTCTCATGGTGGAAAATTACTGCAAAGGCCTCGATTTCCGATAAATGGTGTAATTACCTTCAAGCTTATTGCTGTAGCCACCAACTAGAGATGTTTCCTCTAGCACTATCTTCTGCCTAAAAAAGGAGAATCCATGACACAATTGAGATAGAAAAAGTGAAGAAAGATTCGATGATTTTATGGCGTAGCGCGCGGTGAGAACGCTCGCCTCCTACCAGTGCGCGCGACCCAGATTTAATTATTTTCTACTCAATCAGTGTCATGTGTGAGTAGTATTGCTTTTAGTTGGTTCTCTTTTGTGTTTTGCAAGTTTTTTCCGGGTTTCCCGGTTTTCCTCCCTCCACAAAAAAGCAACTCTAGAATCAATGCTAGATACCATTCAAGATACATTCCTACCCATCTATGTCACGCAAGGTGATACTTACGTGACGGTTGTCATGACCCCAGCAGACTTATAGCTGAAAGGTCTCAGTAAGTGAGTTTCTTTGCATTCCACTGAGTTGATCTGCTTATTAGCAACCTGGTAATGGCACGAGCTGGTGCATTCGAGAGGTGTCCTCTTGCCCTAAAGTTGCCAAATAAGAACATTGGTAATTAGTAATGAATGTTAATTCATAACTATACATAAATAATATACGATGCCAAGGGTCTGGTTCTCCTTCTTCTCCCTCCCTCCCTCTCTCTCTCTCTCTCTCTCTCTCTCTCCCTCTTCTCCTTCTTGTCCTTGTCCTTGTCCTTGTCCTTGTCCTTGTCCTTGTCCTTGTCCTTGTCCTTGTCCTTGTCCTTGTCCTTGTCCTTGTCCTTGTCCTTGTCCTTGTCCTTATCCTTGTCCTTGTCCTTGTCCTTGTCCTTGTCCTTGTCCTTGTCCTTGTCCTTGTCCTTGTCCTTGTCCTTGTCCTTGTCCTTGTCCTTGTCCTTGTCCTTGTCCTTGTCCTTGTCCTTGTCCTTGTCCTTGTCCTTGTCCTTGTCCTTGTCCTTGTCCTTGTCCTTGTCCTTGTCCTTGTCCTTGTCCTTGTCCTTGTCCTTGTCCTTGTCCTTGTCCTTGTCCTTGTCCTTGTCCTTGTCCTTGTCCTTGTCCTTGTCCTTGTCCTTGTCCTTGTCCTTGTCCTTGTCCTTGTCCTTGTCCTTCTCCTTGTCTTTCTCCTTGTCTTTCTCCTTCTCCTTCTTCCTGTCTTTCTTCTTTTACTAGCTAACAAACCTGCAAGTTATAAATACTTAGCACTTACCGAGCCGGTCGTGTAGAAGACTGGATGCATAAGGGTGTCCATGTTGGATCTATTGGTACATTCGGTTAGATTCTTCACTTTGTAAACGTCCTCCTTGTCATCTTTGGTTATCTTAAGGTATCGAGTCTTGCAGTCACCAGCGATATCTCTCTGTTAATATCAAATAGTAGCATCATTGGATCAGTAAGGTCTTCATGCTTCAAATATGAAACTATATGAATGATTGTGCAGAATGCGCAGGATCAGATGTGCAAAGATTCACGAAACTTAATTATAATATCATGGAGTCAAGCACTTAATGGCTGAAAACACATGACGGGCAAGCAGACAATGATTGCACATTCTTGCAAACTTGTACTTGTCGTGAGATTCAATCAGCTGATTGATACCAAGCAATAGAATACTCTCTGGTTGATAGCACATGACGGACAGTGTTTACCTATCATTGTACGCTGATAATGAGATTAATGAGATCCATTCAGCTGATGGATAACAAGCAATAGAATACTCTCTGTTTGATAGCACATGACGGGCAGTGTCTGTCTGTCATTGTACGCTGGTAATGATATTAATGAGCTTCATTCAGCTGACTAAACCCAAGCAATAATAAGAGTAACAACTAACCTCTTTCACGGTCGATTCACCCTCTTCCTTAAACTCCAGCTGAAGTGCACTCAACATTCCCCTCTTGATGTTTGTCACATACACTGGTTCTACTTTGGAGATCTTGATGTTTAAGATCTGTCCATTGATCGCGGTGAACGTAAGCGGGCTGCCTTCAAGATCCCGAACGAATTCCGGATTTCCTTTCGAGATCGTGAATGGGGTGTCGGGCGATGACCGTTCCGACAACATCACATTATCAACCTGAGAAAATAATTTACAAAACGTCTTAAGATTGAACTAAAAACAACTCCTAACAGTTTGTTTTAGTTAATAGCTTCTCCTACACCGAGTTTTTTAAACTAATTTAACAATAAATTGTTGCCCATGCGTCCGTACTCTCTTACGTCTCAATCAAGAGAGTATAAAGTAAGAGAGCGCATCCCCCACACATAGGTCTATCCCCATGAATTCAAAATTATTTGAAAATCTATTTTTAGCTGCGCGTGCAGCCTGAACTGAATCAGGAATCACATGATGAATATTTCGGGTTGCGCGCGGAGCTAAAAATAGATTTTCAAATATTCATCAAAGGGCACGTAGACGTGCTCTCTTACTTCATATTCTCATAGTCCCATCTAGTCCCAATACATCCCAAGTGCTTATCATGTGAGGAAATACGCCCCAGATCGCTTTACGCACCTTTAAGTGGAAAACGCAAGACGATACGCCGGTCACGTGAAAGTAAGCATCGATTTTGATATCGGCTTTGTCGTCCGTTGTTCCTTGGACGCCAGTAGTAGATGTCCCAGCATATCGGTAGACGTACTTCTTGCTTGGAAGAAAACGACTCTCAGAATCTGCATCAGTTAAACCAAAAGTATTGTTGAAAAAAAAAGTTCCCTTCTCTTCTCTTCTCTTCTCTTCTCATAGCCTATATTTAAGTAGCTTAAAATTTAGAATTATAGCAATAGTTCACTTCATATCATGTACATATGGCTATATATATATTCTGTCTCCTAATCGTAGACTGTTAAATTTTCTTCTCTTTACCCTCCAGGCCCCGTCGAGTCTAGCTTCTTACGCAGACGAACGTTCTTAAACCCAACTAAATATATGATTGACTGTAGACAATAGAGGTAATCCACAGCTTGTACGCACAGCAAGCGCATATCAATACAGCGCGAACGGAAGTCTTCAGTTGACCCTGGTCCGGTTTTCTCTCTAACAAAAACTTCCGGGGATGATTGAATTGGAACTAGGGTAATGGGTCACCAAGCAAATATTTGTGTTGAGGATAAAACATCTTTGCTTTACTGTTACAAAAATAGTTGCTTGTATATTCAGCTGTGCCCATTATGGTATGAGCTGGGTGTGCTCCTCTCGATCCCCTTCCCCAATCGCTCCTAAATTCGATTTTGGGCCACTGGGGACCATCAGCATTTGGGCCCGGTTTCATACTAACATGAAACCGGGTCGAAAATGATACGATTAAAGAGCGTTTACTCGAGAACGGCATGAAGTATTAGTCTCAGCCAGCGTTTTCAAAACATCACGGTTTCATTCAATCGATGTCGTGTACTGACGCAAGTCGTAACCGAGTAGATAATGACACGGTTTCAAAAACAAAAAAACGCGTCCGTGTAAACGGGGCCTTGGTTCGGAAGGTCGAGTATAAATAATTGGACGTATATTTTATGTGGGGAAAAGAGGGAAAGTCAATTTATTTAAGAATATTGAGAAAATGCTTCATCAGGAAGATCATGTACATACCCCCGCCCCCCGGATAATAGCTGGTCTTATGAAAACCATCGCGATGTAGCTAGAAAGGAAGTGCAAGTAAGGCATAACGCCAACTCGGGTTAGTGTTGCTGCGTATTGAGCTGGATCAGACTTGTTCCACTCTATATTTAGTGACCTCTGATGACCTTCTGCTTGCTGCCAAAATATTAAATCACACGCGGAAATGAAACTCATAGGGCATTGAAATGACGCGCAAAGACATCCTTAACTACGCAGATACTTCTGCAGCATGTGTCAAAGGGTCACGTTATATTCATTATTGGAGAATTGAGAATCTAAATGCATAAAAATTTCGAGAAAGAGTACTCGGGAAAACCTTAGAAAGAATTAGAGAAAACGAAGAAGGAGGCGGAGAATAAAGTTATACATGATAACGATGTGGATGATGGTGGTAGTGGTGGTGACGATGATGGTGGTGGTGGTGGTGTTGTTGATTATTATGATGATGATTTACGATGATGGTGATGATGATAGCCTTAGAAAAATACAGAAGGAAAACGATTAAGAAAGAATAGGAGGAAAATGGAATAAGAGGAGACTAGAGTTGAAACCAAAAAAAAAAAAATAGAATCTTTATTGTTTTCCGGTTTTAGTGTGCAAGCTAACACGAACACGACTTTTAATGTCATTTGGAACAATACCAAAAAAAAACCGATGACGAAGAGGTCCCAATGTTAGATCAGATACCGAAAGTAGAACCGAGTTACTTCGTTAACCTCACCGCCCTTTATCGATCTCTCCAGGGCATACTTAACCCATATCTTCCATAACCAAACGAAAGAAACAAGATATCTTCAGTGGTTTATGCCTCAGTGGTATATGCCACAACAAACCGAACAAGAGGCTTAACAGGAAATACACTTGGTAGTTCTAGATCTTGCACATGGGTATATATTTATGTAAAGGATTTATATTATTTGCTGAGGATAGAAACGTGTGGATAACCTTGGCCTACGGTACATGTACCCTTATTGTTGAAGATCTTTGAGATAAAACTGGAGTAAAAGACTTGACTTCTACTCGACTTTCGGATTATTCGAACATGACGTTTTTCACGTGTCTCAGAATCTGGTAAAAAGCAGGCAGCTTAGACTACTAGGATGATGAATCTTAAGGAAACACTTTGAGGTCCAATTCGAAATAATCTTGCGCATTTTAGCCGCACTTTTTGCGCATGTATTATGTAATTTTGTGCTTTAATCTAAGGTTTTTATCAATTTTTCCAAACCTTTTTGTCTACGCCTTATCTGATAGCTTTTTCATTGTTACATATTTCCATTGTGCACAACAACAAGCTATTGAATGTCAGGTCTAAGGTTACTTTTGATGAACTTCATATGTCGTATCGAGAAGAGAGGGACTCTCGTTTATACGCTATACGGGAGACATGTTACTCGATCGGGTAGAAGTTTAGGGATTTTAGTCTTTCAAAAAATTTTATACTTTCAAAATTTAAAAAAAAATTATACTTTAAAAATTTTTTTTAATTATTTACTTCAAAAAGTATATATTTTTTTCCTTTTAAAAGTATCAAAATTTACACGAAAGTCTTAAACAGGGTTATTTGTCTTGCACAGCAATCTATGATCCACCGTTTCCAATGTAATAATTTACAGTAAATGTCCTCTCATCAACGCTATTTATAACGCCATTTATAAGAAGATCAATTTTAAATGTCTTAGTGAACTTAGGGTCAAGGCTTTGGCAAAATGCCCTCGCCCCTTCTATCCCTGATTATGTCGATCAATAAGAGCGTTTATTCCGAAGTTCCTGTTATTGTTTTTCATACAGAACAAAGAGATTTGACCGTTCGAAGACTTCAAGAAGATTGACCACACGACAGATAGGCAAATACAGTACAAGAACATACATGGGTAAAAGAATATAGAAAGAAGTGACACATAGTTGATGGGTTTTTTTTCGTGTTTGTGTGTTTGTTAGTTTGTTTTTTACTTACTTTCACAGCTCGACTGCGTTGGCGTGGGTCTCGGAGCTGTAAATTAAGAAAGAGAAATACCACAAATTAATATAATCGACCAGAAATCCCCTTTTTTCGACTGAGAAAGTATATATTGCATACTGAGTGAAAAATAGAGGATGGATGGAATATTTTTAATTTTTTTTTTTTTTTTGCTCGAGGTTCTTCAGGAGAAAGCTTTGTTCTTCAAAGGTTAAGGAGTCGTTTTTTTATCCGCTATAATTTCCTGATCAAAAATAAAAACGTAGTCGATTTGTACAGAAAAAAAATGCTGTAAAATTTTAAAATTAAGAAGTAACAATTCGAAAGAGTTTTTGCTACTGAAAATGAAATGTGTTCAGTGGATGACAACCAGTAGACCGATGACGCAGTCGCTGACAAACACTCGTTTTAGAATAAAAAAGATTATTGACAAAAAAGTTTCACAAAAAAATTACCAAAAGGAAAACTATCTTAGGGAATTCGAAGGAAAAGGTAAATATAAAGAAGCGAGAAATCAAGTTATACCTGCAAGGGTTCCGCAAGCTACAGCCAGCAAGATCGCTAGTGCCTTCATCTTGTGCCTTCAAGTTGCAGGCAACTGGCTAGAAATGCCAACGTTATCTTTTTTATACCCAGTTCTGTTCATAATAAGTTAGTGATAAGGTCAATGCGATTGTTATTTGACTGGACTTGATTTAGACAGGAGGGGTGAGGATACCAAGCACGTACCCACCACCTCTGGAAGTGGAATCCTGGGTTTTTGGAATGCAATTTCTCCGAAACTAAATTTCAAATCGTAGTTATAAATATACTATCTGTTTCAAAAGATGATATACAACGTATTTCTGTGTAGGAAAAGTTACTACCACCAGTATCGAGAATTACCAGAAACCTTTTGGGGAGGGAGAGGGGAGGGGTAAAACCGGGTGGCACCACATGAACCAATCAAATCGACACCTACCTTGAACCATTGTCTTGAACCCGAAATTTGAATCCATGACGTCATGAGCTTCACTCGTTAAAGCATATGATTACACTTGTCATAATCATGAGATGATCAAGGTCTATGGGATGCTGAGGAATGTCGATCACCTATGATAACACCACTTCCCTTGTGCTCCTAAAGGTCAAAAAAATACTTAGTCTCATAAAATATACATCAACATAATTTTTTTTTTTCACCCGTTGAGGAGCTCTTAAATTTTCTTTATCTATATTTCTCCCGAAGTCATGCAGTAATGGGCATCCCCCTTTGCAGGACCCCCTATGTAGATCTAGATGTAGATGTACAATTTTGCTAAATCATATCTACAACATGCACTTTGAGATAAATGTTTCGTACCGGTTGTAAACTGGATTTACTGGTTTCTCAGATTTCTTTAACTAGCTTGAAATCAGATCTTGCTTTCCATTGTATTTGAGGATAAGAGCCCTATTGCTCACGTAGTATGGGTGTTTATTTGTGATATCAGTCTCTGCGTTTAGCAGTCCCCGGGGATTGAGGGTACACCTATAATATCCTGTATCCTGGGAGATATTTTGAGCCATGTAATAGTTTTCGGGCTTGTAGCAGAGCCTATATATTTACAGATCTGTTTCACAGTTTAACATGATAAATTCCGATCAAGAAAAAAATCATAGGAACTTGGTGATAAATCAAAATTCCTGAACATTATCTTGTTTATTTGTTCAGCTACAGCGGAACTCGAGTTTGCAATTCAATCCTCATAGCTTAATGGTACTTAAATTGCTCCCAACCCCATCCCCCCCAAAAAGGTTGGGTCCCGCAAATATTGACCCGAATTCCTATACCTAAAATTTCAGATGAAATCTCTTTACTTGCAAGGCGCTGAGTTCTAAGCTTCTTGGTCTGACTATCCCTTCAATTAATTCGATCACCCGGTAACCATTCTTTTTAATGACTCTCATTAACATTCCGCAACTCCATAGAGCCAAGGTACCGCCGTGATCCAACGCCTATATTTGGATAGACATTGGTTAATCTTTTAATCTCAAGACAATCGAACGATTCTCATTAACAATATTCCTAACTGTTTTTTAAAACCTGGTGGCGTCGAAATACCTAGTGTACAGCTATCGTAAGTTATTTTTGTATTTTTTTTTAGTTTGGTTCTGGTTTGTGTTTTTAACTTTTTCCAAATGTATGAACTTAACATCTTCCTCCCTACATCTTTCACTTTGAGGATCTGTTTTCCAGGATTTGGTTTCAAAAATGCGCAAATCTCCTATTGTTGATATTTTTGGGTACTGTGTTCACGTGTGCAGGGAGTGTTCACTTGTCGCTGATCACGTTGGATTCTCTCAAAACGGGAGGGACGGGTGGGTGAGTGTAATTTACTCATATTTTACTGCAGCTCGTTTTGTTTTCAGTTTATAAAGGAAAATGTTCCAATTGTAAGTTAAGCTTGAGTAAGATTGGTTTACAAATGCGTTTAATTTCCACTAGACACAAATAATGTAGTTGTTCTAAAGATTTCCTTCAAAATGGCAGTTAAATGCAATAATATTTGATGGTGCATATAAAATCGTTTAATCTGCAAATGTCGAAGGACCCTTACAATGTGACCCATATATTCGGGCACTAGTCTATACCGTGTCTTTAGCGAGATAAAAGCCTGTGGCAATCTTCTCACATCAACAGTAGAGGCCAAAGTATTACAGAAGGGCGCAGCTTCGTGACCAACTTTTCCGGCTTTAACTGACAATAAAGGAAAGATCTAGATATAGAAATAGCCTGATTTTATCGGAACAAGCAAGTTCAAGCACAACCAAGTTCAAGGACAAAAAATTATCTCAACTAAAAATCTTACCATGCAGTTTATTTATCAACGGAATTATAGTTCAAACACTTGAAGCTGAGTAGCCTGTAAACTCTGTAACGTTAACATATTTCATGGCAAAGCAATATTTCAAATATTTTTATGATACGACTGAAAGGACCCCATGTTTTGGACCTATAACTTCTTCTATTTGAAATCAAATGCATTTCTCTTGAATATCATTTCTTTCTTTATCAATACAACGCGAGAACGCTAAAATAACCATTGAAAAATTAGTCGAACTTGGATTAAAAAACGCACCAAATTTTGAGATAAACCAAATATCTAGTAAGTACTTTTTTTCTGGCGAATAGCCAAAGCGGCGATTTATGAAACCAGGCAATCAATTCCCCCTCTATCATATTCTAAATCCCTACAATTGATGTTAAAGAAAATGATTCCTGCGAAAATGCCAAATTTTAAATTTTACCTATTTTACCAGAATTTACCTAAAATTCAATTTTCCATGTAAATGTACGCATGCGCGCGCGTCTTAGCTAAATTATTTTCCAAAAACGTATCCCACATGGAAATGAGTGACCACTGACGTCTACCCATCAGCGACACAAGCGTCACATCGGGTTTGCTGGTCATAGCAAGGGGTTAATCATCTACGGTCTAGGGGCCGATTAATCTCTCCCTTAGGCTTCGGCTGAGCTTCCTGATCAGTGTGTAACTGTTCCTCCCGGGATAGCGGTGTTGGGGCCGAAATCTCCAGCCTAGCCGTAAGTCCATACGATGCTTCAGCACTCGATGTCTGGAAGTATGGTCCTGGTTAATCAATTAATAGAAATAATTCAAAGGACGAAACAAAAAAAAAACATAAAAGTATTCACTCTAGCTTTAGAGTGCGAGGGAAACAGCAGTAGTAATTTCTTTGAAATACGATTTTCCCATCAAATTAAAAATGAGCTTTGTTTGGATGAATTTTCTCGTATTATTATCATTTCGGCATAAATGCTTCGCGCTGCCATACTTGGCTTCAGCACTGCGTCTGGAGGTATGTCCTAGTTTATTCAATAACTAAAAATAATTTCAAAAATCAGTCCCTAAGTAGATGAACAGGCCACATAGAAGAGGAATTTGTAAAGTATAAGATGAATAATATGACGTTTTCCCTGACATTATGGACTCACACTCAATTGAGTAGAAATTTTTAGGTGTCTCTTAATTAGATGGTTTTTCTTCAGTTTTCCTCCCTCAATTTTCAATTCGAACTAGGAGTTTGTGGCGCCTTGATCGACTTAATTATATCAGACCAAAGATGGTGTTAGTTGTTGATAAGGCTTGAAAGTATTGAATGTCTTTACCAATGGTCGGTGGTGCGAAAGAACGTCAATAGACTGTACTGACGTCATAAGAGTTAGAAAATGCTGACGATCTTCCGCAATAATAGCGGTCTCAACTTGTGCTCAAGTTCAAGTTCAATGATCATTTTTAAAATAATCCTACGAATAAGAATGTACAGGAGATGGATTGGATGAACCGATAGGAATAAGTATGTACACGAGATGGATTGGATGAACCGATAGGAATAAGAATGTACAGGAGATGGATTGGATGAACCGATAGGAATAAGAATGTACACGAGATGGATTGGATGAACGGATAGGAATAAGAATGTACACGAGATGGATTGGATGAACCGATAGGAATAAGAATGTACAGGAGATGGATTGGATGAACCGATAGGAATAAGAATGTACACGAGATGGATTGGATGAACCCATAGGAATAAGAATGTACACGAGATGGATTGGATGAACCCATAGGAATAAGAATGTACACGAGATGGATTGGATGAACCCATAGGAATAAGAATGTACACGAGATGGATTGGATGAACCCATAGGAATAAGAATGTACACGAGATGGATTGGATGAACGGATAGGTATAAGAATGTACAGGAGATGGATTGGATGAACGGATTGGAATAAGAATGTACACGAGATGGATTGGATGAACCGATAGGAATAAGAATGTACACCGGCGAGATGGATTGGATGAACGGATAGGAATAAGAATGTACACGAGATGGATTGGATGAAGCGATAGGAATAAGAATGTACACCAGATGGATTGGATCCATGGATAGGTATAAGAATGTACACCAGATGGATTGGATGAACGGATAGGAATAAGAATGTACACGAGATGGATTGGATGAAGCGATAGGAATAAGAATGTACACGAGATGGATTGGATGAACCGATAGGAATAAGAATGTACAGGAGATGGATTGGATGAACCGATAGGAATAAGTATGTACACGAGATGGATTGGATGAACCGATAGGAATAAGAATGTACACGAGATGGATTGGATGAACCGATAGGAATAAGAATGTACAGGAGATGGATTGGATGAACCGATAGGAATAAGAATGTACACGAGATGGATTGGATGAACGGATAGGAATAAGAATGTACACGAGATGGATTGGATGAACCGATAGGAATAAGTATGTACCTGAAACAAAGGATAATTTTCAAGATTAGTTTGTCCTGTCATCTCTATATTGAGCTCCATTTGGATATTCCTGTGGAAACTTCGTCCAAAATGAACCAGAAAAAAGAAAATAGACAATATTTGCTGTTCAAAGTATCCCTTTGTCTCCCTTTGTATAAATCCTATAACGAAATAGTACTTCAGTTCATATATTTTTTCGCCCTCTTTTACGCATCGATGGAGGCGAAATAAAAAGGGCGGGAAACGGACCCTCGAAACGGGCTCAAGCCAGCGGTCATAAGCGCAAATATCATACGAAACCAAAATGGCGGAAAAGAAGAAGTATTTTTGCACCAGGTGAAGATATTTGCTGAAAATAAACCCTGAATAAACACTTCTAGATACGAAATTTCTATTAAGAATTAAAGGTTAGTATCTTAAGATTCTTCTTTTATGGTGTTTGATTTAAAAACTTTGGTATGCTTTATTTTGTTGCTGTTTTTATTGACCTCGTCGCTCAAGCGATAAAAATTCGATTCCAAATAAGCTTACCTGTTGTTGGTTAAATATGAAATATTTTAAAAATAATGATGTATTTTGCTGCTATTTTTTAGAACTGTAGTAGAAAATCCCGACACAGTTCGTTTGTTTATATGCAGTAGTTAGTCTTTTCTTAACTACAAAATATTCAAATAATGATTATATTCTTGGCTGGTATTACCTTTTTTAGGACGACATTATGAATTCTCGACACAATTCCTTCGATAATTCAACTCCGTCGTCGAATTCTGTTATGGAAAAAATAGCTTCAATTCCTCTGCTGTGCAATGTTTTGGAGAGACAAATGTATAACGAATCTTATGCTCAAAGTAGCGGAGCCTCGGAGAGATACCAGAGAGCTGAAAATATCCCATATAATTTTACACAACAACAACAACAACAACAACAACAACAACAACAGCAATATATAGACTCCATCAATAAAAATACCTATGAAATGTTTCATTCATCGAGAGATGGCCATCCTTACAAGTTACCTTACCGACGACAGAGCCTTCCCACCCATTCGTATCACTCAAGTTCAAATGGATCTCCGTTTGCAAGCTTCCAGGCTAGTTATTTGGCTGGATCATCATATACTCCAGGCAGTGAGCGCAACTCACACTTCCGTCGTCATAGCAACAGCCCTATCTACCCATTAAATAAACTATATGGGGCACGTGATTTAAGGAAGGTCGCTGACGAGAAACCCAATGTAATTTCCAACTTAGATTTAGAATCCAAGCAAGAAGATCTTTCCAGTCATTCCACAATGACGTCATCTACTCATACTATAACTCACGGGTCTGTATCAGAAACTAACAATGCAGTTAAAAAGGCTGCATCAGGAGTAATTGACCTTAGAGAATCGGACAATGATGCCAGGAGTTCTGTATCGAGTTCTTCTCAGACTACCAGGAAAGGTAGAATTGACAGTGAATCAGAAAACAGGGATTCTGTTTTTGATATTAACAAAGGACCAGAGCAGACGAAGACAAGACTACTTGTTACTGGACTTAAGAGACCTCGATATTCTGAATCAACAGGTTAGTATATCTTCTTTTTACAGTATAATTATAATCTGGCCTTTAGTAATGCGTAGAATTGTATAACTGGATGGGCGGTGTTTTCTATTTGAATATGAACATTTCAAAACTGAATTGCAAAATTTGGAATTTGATGACGTCACACTTCAGTACTATATAGACCCCTTACATCACATTGGAATACAACTGAATTTAAAGGACAAAGCAATAGTTTCCAATTCTCAGGAGATTGAAATTCTTTTGTTTTGTCCTCCAAATTGAGCTGATTTGATTTTACGTAAAAGGGCTCTATTGCAAGGGTTTTAGAATAAACCTACCAAAATCTCACTACATCTCAAGCAAATAAATAGCATTGGTCTTCTCACATCTTTTCACATAATCACTAGGCTTCAACGACAACTCTTACAGTGTTGTTAACAAAAAGATGAGAAGAGCAAGTGGTCCTGACAGATTTACAAGCTATGCATCAAGTTCTACGTATAGCAGACCAAGAGAGAACTCCCGTAGCTCATCACCACGCCCAACTGATCTGCCGTTCACTCTAGATACAGTAAGTAAATAAACTACGGGACTTGACTTTTTATTAGTCGGCTAAATATCAGATGCTCTGCCTTTTGCTCTAGATAAATATACCTATTTCAATAAACGTTACAAGTCAGAGCCAAAGGCGATCGGCAATATGTATTGGAGATAGATGATAAGCAATATGAGATACTGTAGGTCATTTCAAGATCCAAACACAGATAAGCAGCATCGTTTGCAGTCAAGGAAACCATTTTGAACACAGGTCTTAATTATTTGTGTTTAGTTGTATGCCCATAAGGCAGTTTACTAGCCCAGAGGTAAGTTTTACTAGTCGTGAATGGACTAGTGGGCTAACACTAAGGTCAAGCACTGCGTACCTTTGCTGATAAAGTATGATTACTAGGATAAAAAATTCCCTTTAATTTCTATTTCAGCTTACAGAAGAGATCAAAAAGGAGAGTACAGAATCTTTACAGAGCTCAGATTTGCTGGCAAAAAAGCAAAAACTCAGATCTGTGCTGGAAAATATTTTCAGAGTACAATTTCCCGGTATTTGTTATTTTTCCTTGTATAATTGGTTTTTTCCTTTTGTTTATGTTCCTCCCTCCCCCCTTCCCCCCTTTCCGGTCCACCACTCATCTTACCCACCCACCAACCTGTACATCCATCCATCCATCCATTCACCCATCCATCCACCCATCCATCCACCCATCCATCCATCCATCCATCCATCCATCCATCCATCCATCCATCCATCCATCCATCCATCCATCCATCCATCCATCCATCCATCCATCCATCCATCCATCCATCCATCCATCCATCCATCCATCCATCCATCCATCCATCCATCCATCCATCCATCCATCCATCCATCCATCCATCCATCCATCCATCCATCCATCCATCCATCCATCCATCCATCCATCCATCCATCCATCCATCCATCCATCCATCCATCCATCCATCCATCCATCCATCCATCCATCCATCCATCCATCCATCCATCTGTTCATCCATCCACCCACCCATTCTCTCTGTCCTTTTATCCCATCCATCCATTCACCTCTCCTTCCATCCATCTTTACTGCCATTCATTGATTGATATCTTCTTGTTCACTAGGCTGTACTCTTCATCTGGTTGGCTCATCTGTCAATGGTCTCGGCAATGAACACAGCGATGCTGATTTCTGTCTTATGTTGACTCAATGGAGAGAGGTACATACCCATGTTTTGTACATCAAAATATGTATTCATTGATAGAATTATAAAAAAGACAGACACCAATCTGATAGCTTTTGATAGTATAAAAATTAACGCCATAAGCTTGTGACCCCCAAAGCAGTTCAAACATTTGAATAAGAAAAATAATTCGAAGAGGATTCTGGATTCTGATTCTGGCCAATGAAAGGGACTACAAAAAGGATTCTGGTAGTAGTGGTATCAAGCATAATAAGGGGAATTGAGAATTGAGTAAGAGCTAAAGCCAAGAAATTCTACTCACTCTACTCATAGTATTATTTCTATTCTTCCATATTCAGATAGATCAAAGGTCTGAAGCAAGAGGGATTCTCCTGAAACTTAACAGGATCTTGAGCGATTGCAGTGAGTTTATTGTTCTTCATAATAATGTGATTTTGAAATTGTGAGTGTGCTCACCTTTCACCAATGCAACCCGGGTTCCAGCCCAGTTTTCCTCCTTCCACAAAAATTAACTTCTGAATTCTAATTCGATCTATCAGTTGCTTTATAATTCGGTCCTAGACCTGTAAGGCTTTCCGTCCACCTTTAGAGTGGTAAAGTTCAATAAAAAATAAATTTAAAAAATGAATAGATAAATGTATAATTCTTGTTTTTACAAGGCCCTATGTGCCATAAGTCACGACGAGGATAGGTACTGTACTGTATCCTTGTTTTTACAAGTGTAGCACTTATTCTAGCCAGTGGCTAACAAACCTTTGCCACTTGTTCCATTCTTAAATTAGAATCTAGAAGTTGTCAAAAAAAAAATTGTGAGAGGGAAGAGTGGGAAAAGTGGATTACTTCAATCGGAAGGCTGAATTTTCCAGAACACATGTACTGTACCATTTGTTTTCCAACCAGGATTTCTGGTGTTTTTTTTTCCTGGTTAAATGCTAGTCACCCCAGAGAATAAAAATCATCAATTGTCAATATACGAACAAAGTATGATACTGTAAACAGTCATATAAATTGATTTCAAGTATTATTTTTTATATTCTTTCTTGTAATTAGGTTTTGTTGAGGACAATCAAGTCATCTTTGCTACTGTCCCTATCATTAAATTTGTAGACACTGTTAGGTGAGAAACATTTGAACTCAGTGTGTGTATAATATCTAGCATATTTACCTGTCATTCCATAAAGCAATATTGTATTCCATTGGATATTTACTAGGAATATATATATATATTTTTTATTTGTAGCAAATGTGAATGTGACATCAATATCAACAACCATGTGGTAAGAAAATCAGCATCCATAATGCATCCATAATAAGAGCTATAATTAATACTTGTCTGTTATCCTGTAATGAATGGTTAGGTCATTAGAATGTGATAATGATGAGATGGTGATGATGATGTCATAATGATTGAGATGTGATGATGATGTCAATGATCTGGATGTGTTGATGATGATGATATCATGATGATGGGAATGTGATACAGTAATGATATCATGGTGATTAGGTGATAATGATTTGGGTGTGATGATAAATAATGATGTAATGATGGAGGGTAATAATAATAATAACAACTTTATTTAACGAGGGTATCACTAAATAGTGTACACACTAATGAACTTGTGGCCCTTGTGGTATGATGATGATGTAATGGTGATGATGTCATAATGATCTTTATGTAATGATGATGATGATGTCATGATCTGGATGTGGTGCTGATGATGTCAAGGTAATGATGTCAATGATGGGTCTGGTATCATGAAAGGGAGGATGTCATGATAATGCGACTTTTGATATCATGATGATGATATAATGATTTTTGTGATATAATAGTGGTAATCTCTCTAATGTCTTTAAGATGCCATGATGAGGATCATGATCTCCTGATAAAAACAAAAACTTCTTTTCTTCCCAGGGAATAAGAAACACATTTCTCATAAAAGCATATTGCAAAGGTAATAAATGATACTTGATCAATTGTTATGGTTTAATACAGTACCTAGGCTATCTAACTAAAATAGTTTTAATAGTTGGGTTATACCTCATTTCTGATGCAAAAGAAGAATGATGAAGAAGAATGACCAGCAGGGCAAAGATTTGACTGGACAAGTCCCAATTCTTGCCAGACGTTGTCCGATGACCAGCCATTTTTTTTAGCCCTGTTCTCAGTTATGTTTTCCTGGTTCGGTAGAAGAAAAAAAACTATGATTGAGAAACAATGGAGCAAAAGAGTCTCTGGGAATGAGGCCTGCTTATCTTTTGTTGTTTTCTATGGGGAGAATACATGTACAATATTACAAATAGTTTTGTATTGCTTGAATTTTAGCTGATGAGCGAGTTGGACCACTTGTCATTGTGGTCAAAAAGTGGGCCAAAAAACATGGAATCAATGACTCCAAGGATGGGACACTGTCCAGTTATGCTCTCACTCTGATGGTTCTCCATTACTTACAACGTAAGTGCTATACTGCAAATTAGTACCTATAACCACAACCTGGTTAGCTCAATTGGGGGTGGGTTCAATCCCCTTCAATCCCCAACACTCAGGGTCTTTCAATAACGGATTAAAAAGTTCTGCCTTTGTAATTACATCTGCAAATGGCTAGACCTTCACATGGCTCGGATGACCACCTTACATGATGGTCATGTCTTTCCAAACTTCATTTTTTTACATATTAATTACTCTGAGGTCATCAAGGGTGTCGGAGTGGGTTTGTTCTCACCTCTCACTTCTGGGGTCTCAGGTTTGATTCCTTTTATTCTGCCCTCATTGAATTAGACTTTAATGTATATTATTTTTACGTTTGTGTTTCAGATGGCTGCCATCCTGCAGTCTTGCCATCCCTACAAAAAATATACCCGGTAAGTTTTGAACTTACTTAGAGTGATACTTCATGTGACATAAGGCTTTGTCATTCATATGCAAGGTTTTGGTGGGATGTCAGTAGGGTGTTGGTAGGTTGTCAGTAGGGTGTTGGTAGGTTGTCAGTAGGGTGTTGGTAGGTTGTCAGTAGGGTGTTGGTAGGTTGTCAGTAGGGTGTTGGTAGGTTGTCAGTAGGGTGTTGGTAGGTTGTCAGTAGGGTGTTGGTAGGTTGTCAGTAGGGTGTTGGTGGGTTGTCTGTAGGGTGTTGGTGGGTTGTCAGTAGGGTGTTGGTAGGTTGTCAGTAGGGTGTTGGTAGGTTGTCAGTAGGGTGTTGGTAGGTGGTCAGTAGGGTGTTGGTAGGTTGTCAGTAGGGTGTTGGTAGGTTGTCAGTAGGGTGTTGGTAGGTTGTCAGTAGGGTGTTGGTAGGTTGTCAGTAGGGTGTTGGTAGGTGGTCAGTAGGGTGTTGGTAGGTTGTCAGTAGGGTGTTGGTAGGTTGTCAGTAGGGTGTTGGTAGGTTGTCAGTAGGGTGTTGGTGGGTTGTCAGTAGGGTGTTGGTGGGTTGTCAGTAGGGTGTTGGTAGGTTGTCAGTAGGGTGTTGGTAGGTTGTCAGTAGGGTGTTGGTAGGTTGTCAGTAGGGTGTTTGTAGGTGGTCAGTAGGGTGTTGGTAGGTGGTCAGTAGGGTGTTGGTGGGTGGTCAGTAGGGTGTTGGTATGTGGTCACTAGGGTGTTGGTGGATTGTCAGTAGGGTGTTGGTAGGCTTTCAGTAGGGTATTGGTAGGTGGTCAGTAGGGTGTTAGTAGGTTGTCAGTAGGGTGTTGGTAGGTGGTCAGTAGGGTGTTGGTAGGTGGTCAGTAGGGTGTTGGTAGGTGGTCAGTAGGGTGTTGGTGGAGTGTCAGTAGGGTGTTGGTAGGTTGTCAGTAGGGTGTTGGTAGGTTGTCAGTAGGGTGTTGGTAGGTTGTCAGTAGGGTGTTGGTAGGTGGTCAGTAGGGTGTTGGTGGGTTGTCAGTAGGATGTTGGTAGGTGGTCAGTAGGGTGTTGGTAGGTTGTCAGTAGGATGTTGGTAGGTTGTCAGTAGGGTGCGGGTGGGTGGTCAGTAGGGTACTGGTGGGCTGTCAGTAGGGTGTTGGTAGGTTGTCAGTAGGGTGTTGGTGGGTTGTCAGTAGGATGTTGGTAGGTTGTCAGTAGGGTGTTGGTGGGTTGTCAGTAGGATGTTGGTAGGTTGTCAGTAGGGTGTTGGTAGGTTTTGTACCTTATTTGTTATAAGAAGAGTATTGAACAAAGCATTTTATGGTTGCCAGCATTTTGATTATCGTCTGTGTGCCTTTCAGGAGTTTTTCTCAGAGAATGGTGATGTAAATGTTCTCTTGAAACGAGATGTAGAAAAAATCATCCTAGATGCAAAGTAAGATAAGACCCACTGTTGATTATCTTTTTTTCTCTCCTCCCTCACTCCCTCCTCTCCCCCTTTCATCTGTCCGTCCATCATTCATCTGTCTGTCCGTCATTCATCTGTCTGTCTGTCCGTCCATCCATCCATTCTCACACACTGACCAAACCAACATTTACTCACTTGCCTCTTCACCCACCCACCCACGACCCACTTATTTTCTCACTCGCATCCCCGTCCACTTATTTATCTTCCCATTCATTCATTTATTCACTTTTTCCTGTTTTAATTATATTTTCTGTTTCATTTGCTATGATAGTATTTCAAAGTCCCAGAACTTCCAAACCCTTGGAGAGCTTCTTGTGGGTTTTTTCCAGTACTATGCAAATCAGTTCAGGTAGGTAGTCTGTTGTTTTGTACATGTATGGTGTCCAAATAAATTTTCTTTTTACTTCAAAACCAGCTGATCTTAAATAGTGACATAAAAATGATGTCACTGCACAACTGAGGTGCCAACTGAGATGCCTGTAAAAATTGACTTTTAAGTGATAATAGATAATAAGTTTATCTGAGATAAATCTAGATTTTCAGGAGAAGTTTTTGTTATTTTGTATACATTTACTATGATATTCATTATTGAATGGGAAAATAAAATAAAGAAAGAACTGTTTCCCGAGTCGCTGGGCTACTAATGATGACACCTCAGTTTTGTAAATTTTCTCGATTCTGATTGGCTTATATTTTTTCTCAGATCAGCTGGTTATACCTGATGACATTTTTAAAGAGATTAGGTGGAGGGGGGGGGGGGGGGGGGGGGGGGAGGGGGGTCGGATTTAAATTGACATAAAGTCTAAAGTTGTTTCTGGTTTTGTTGTCTAGTTGGGATAAAGACATAATTAGCATTCGTTTGGGTCACACGTATAGCAAAGCTTATGGAAAGGCTAAAAACAAGTATATCTACATAGAAGGTATGTGCAGAATCCATCATAGATATTGAAGGGGAGCTGCTACTGATGATGCTTCCCTTGATAATCCTTTAAGGTACTTCTAATAATCACTGGTTAAAGTTATTGAATTCCAATTTGACCTGTGAGTTAGCCATGCTCTGACTTAGATCAGCCCAGAAGTTGTTTCAGGGTTCAATCTGTGAGTTAGCCATGCTCTGACTTAGATCAGCCCAGAAGTTGTTTCAGGGTTTAATCTGTGAGTTAGCCATGCTCTGACTTAGATCAGCCCAGAAGTTGTTTCAGGGTTTAATCTGTGAGTTAGCCATGCTCTGACTTAGATCAGCCAAGAAGTTGTTTCAGGGTTTGATCTGTGAGTTAGCCATGCTCTGACTTAGATCAACCCAGAGGTAGTTTCAGGGTTCGATCTGTGAGTTAGCCGTGCCCTGACTTAGATCAGCCCAGAGGTTGTTTCAGGGTTTGATCTGTGAGTTAGCCATGCTCTGACTTAGATCAGCCCAGAGGTAGTTTCTGGGGTTCAATAAGATTTGAAGGTTTTGAAGATAATGTCATTGCTGCACCTTTGAACCTGTCTCTCTAATGGTGAAGGTGTCATATTCTGTCATTTCAGAGCCGTTTGATTACAACAACGTGGCAAAGACTGTATACTGTGAAGAGAATTTCAATAAAATTAAGATGAAAATTAGTTTGGTAAGAGAAAAATATTATTGAAATTTTAAGTAAAAGATGAGTTTGGTTTGAAAAAGGGGTGTGGGCATAGGCACCTGGGATAGGATGAGGATATAGTGGAGAGGCACGGAGAATGATGGGAGTGCATGGAGTAAGGCATGTACTGGATTAGGGCGATAGAGTCAGATAAAAACATTCTCATTCGTGGATAAAAACATTTTTTCCCCATGTGTTCTGTAGGCTGCCAACAAGCTCAAGGTTTCTCCATCACTTCAAAGTATTCTGTAGTCACTGCGAAGCATCATATGATCAAGAAGCAATCCACCTCTGGTTTGTGCAGTTTTGTGAATGTTTTATGCCCATCGCTGATGTGTGTTGGGCTCATTGTGATGTTCCTTGGTTAAAGTTGCTATATTTTACTCGTTTTGTCGTTTCTATGTGCAGTTACAATTTCTTGGCTGTGCCAGTTGCTTTAAAGCGAACATTTGCACTTGTTGACTGCAGATGTATTTGGTCTTTGTCTGACTTGGGGGTTAAGGAAAATTATCGCACAAAGACTCAATAACACTTTGAACGCATTCAAAAATGACAGAAAGATTCATTTTTTTTAAACAAAATTGCCAACCTTTGGGGTTCAGTTATTTGTTAAAAAAGAAAAGAAAAGAAACAAAAAGAAAAAAAGAATATGGGAAATGTGCGTGATATAAACAAGAAACATAGAAATTGTAATTGTTTCATGCCAAATATGACAATATTCACTCAAGTATTAAATTATAAAAACGTTGCCAAAAATATTAACCAAAAAAATAAGATATTATGAACAAAAATTTAAACTCAGCTCGATATGAAATAATAGAGAATAATTATTCCACAATGTTAAATCAGTGCTATTTATTTAAAATATTACCAGCTAAATGTTAAGTTAAAACAAATATTTTGAAATATTTTTTGTATATTGTAAAGCTTTATTTATGAGACCTTTGAAATAAAAGTTCAATAACTCTGTTTGGTTTTTATGATATATAAAACAACCAACGCTTTTGCAGTTTTAGACATTTGAAGGAAATTATTCTAAGAATTCTCTCGCAATATATAATTAAATAATGGTTGCGACTCGGACAATGTTGAACCAATCACTATAATAATTGTAAGTAGTTTTTCCTCTTGTTCCACAAACAACTACACGTATCTGTTTTAAAGAGTACCACAAGGATTACAAGACAGTTGTATTTTATTTTCACAGAACAGTTAACAATTTAAACAATGTATAATCAATTTTTGCAATCAGAGTTTTAAATTCTGAGATGTTCTAGCTAATTTGTTGAGCTTGTGGGGCATAGCAACGGTAACTAAGGGGAGTTGGAACCATAAATTGACTTTATTTTACCATTTTCTGGATTTTTAAAGTCTCATGAGTAAAAGCTAAGTTTATTTCGATACGAATTAGTTTAACCAACATTGAAATATATATGATTGGAGGATTTTTGCTGGATTAGTAAAAAAAATTGCCATCGTCCCAAATAAGCAAGGATTTTATTTATTTATTTATTTTTAACTTTTAAGTAATAAATAATTAAGTGAAAACTAAATAAGCATAATTATTCCAGCTATGGCCTTATCCTCAAGGTAAAATAACCCTAGTTCAAGGGAGGAAAGGTCTACTGTTACCTTTCCCAGGGACACGATAAAAAAGCTCCTAGCAGTAGGGAAAACCTTTCTTAAGCGAGGCCTAACATTTACTAAACTGTTTGAGGATTTTCGTTTGCAATCATTACTTGAAGCAAAAGCACCTGTCATAGTACAGGTGTGATATGATGTTCTTTAATTAAGTTTTGCTATTTCTTTATTAGTTGAATTATTTGAGGTTTAAAAAAGGTGCAAGATTTGCAATGGTGTTTATTAGGCTAATGAAGAGAACTAACATGTTATATTTTTAGTGGAATCCTTATAAATCTTATGGCCATTTTAGTGGGGAATTCTAAATACCAGCTGCCAGTAAAAAAATTTCATCTAAAGCCTGGAGAAACTATTTGCTTGCTATCGTAAACTGAGTTTCATTCAGCTGATTGATACCAAGCAATAGAATACTTTTGGGGTGATAGCACATGACGGGCAGCATTTAGCTGATCAAAAGTATACGATTATACAACAATATTTATATAACACAAAGTAATCGCAAGACAAGAATGAAGTGAGTATGAATACACGGTGCTTTTTGAACTCCAAATATAATTGATAAAAATACAGACCCAATGAATAATTAATCAGCTTTTGTCTTTTTAGGAACTTAAGAAGGAAATTTATCTTAATGTTGAGGTTGTCTTGGTAGTTAGCGAAAGTGTCCAAGACCTACATACGCTAAACATGAGAATGGATGTGGATTTCATCATCCTCGTCATTACTGCAATTTCTACACTTGTTAAAGGTAAATTTCGAATATTTTAGTACATTTGTTATTATTTCTGTTTTTTTGTTTTTCTCCCCAATCTTAATTTCTAATTTCAATATTCCAATCTTTGCTGTATTTATTATTTTATCTTTTTTCTTTTACCTTGCATTGTCCAATTTTCTTTTCTATTTTTTCCCACATTCCAATCTTTGTTACAGTTTTGCTTTGCATTTTCCAATTTTTATTACTACTTTTTATCTTCCATATTCCAAACCTTGCTTCGTTTTTCCTTAACTTAGTTTCCTTTTTTTATTCTTTCTCATTTCAAACCTTTCTCCACTTTTTCCTTTTTCTTTGTCCTTCCATTTCACATCCTAGTCTTGTTTTCCCTTGATTTGACTTCATCTTCAGTCACACGTTTTCGAAGTCTGTGGCTCTCAATCTGGCAATAACTTTCTCTCAACTTGTATACATTTCTTTATAAAACTCATGAATAACTAATGAGGAAAACACAATAGAAATCATTGTCCGTGGAGGAGGTTGTATATCTGATACAAAATCGTCCTGATTTGCATAAACTTTAACTCCAATTTTCTCAGCCAAATTCAATTTTATCTTTAAAATTTTAGTAGCCTTCGGCTTTTAGTAGCCTTCGGCTCGTGGTTGTATATCTGATACAACCCGGCCACTCATATTGTATATACTACTTATGTAGTGGGGACGTAACAAGAAACCAGGACATGTTTCGCGGACATTTCCGTATGGGGGACAAAATGCCTTTCGTTTTCATTGTTGCATTATGTGTACATCTCTCACGAACTGCTACGCAGGAAATACTGACTATAAACCAGTAAAACCGCGTTATTTACAATAACATGATTATGATCATTTGCCTTCTTTCAAATAAATGGTGTACTTAAGAGGACCTTCCCCTCTTCGCACCCCTGTCTTATGTCCACTAATGTGTTAAGACATATTTTATCCTGCAACGAGAAAGTTCCTTCAATATAGCAGTGTACATGAGAGCACATTACATGGTTCGCATCCCTGCGTTATGCTTCCTACTGTTTTAGGACACATTTTATCCTGCAATGAGAACATTTTCTTCAATATTGCAGTGTGCATAAGAGAACTTGCAGCGTGTGTGTGTGAGGACATGTACGTTATCCACCAAAGAAAAAAACCCTTAACAAGTTTTTATTCATTTTTGATTTCCTTGCACAGGTGAAGGTGGTTGTAAAGTGCTCGACTATCTTGCTTGTAAGAAAAATAAGATCTTCACTGGTCACGTGATCAAGTCTTTCAGGATCTTAGCACCCGGATTAGAGGATTGTCAGCACAAATGTTTTCTTGAAGACAAATGTGTGTCGTACAACTTGAGTCCAGTGAATGGGATGATAAGATCATGTGAGCTGAATGACGCTGATCACGTGTCACATCCAAGTCACGTGGTATCAAAGGAAGACTTTGAATATTGCCCAATCAAGGTAATGCATCATATCACCTGTTTGTTCCCTTATTCTATTATTTTGTAATTTGGCCTTTTTTTGTCCTGACTTTCGTTGTTCCTACCTTTCATTTTCTGTCTTGTTCTTTATTTCATTTCATTGTATTCTTGCTCTTTTTAGCTCTAATGATGTTATTTCGTTTCACCAGAACCCCTGTTCTTCCAGTCCTTGCCCTTCCAATCAGTGGTGTACACCTGACTTTCATTGGGACACGTTCAAGTGCAGCGGTGAGTGAGATTCATCATTTATCCACACTTACCCACCTTTTCTAACCTAGGACCCCCAACCTTCTACTCGCCTATCCACCTACCCTACCAAGTACCTGTCCCATGCCTGACTGTCAGATAACCTGCCTGCGTGCCTACCTGCCTCCTTCCCTCCCTCTCTTCCTTCCTCCTTGCGTACCTCTATACAACTCCTTTTTGTTTAACTCATCCAGATGGAAAGTTGACCCAGTGGAGTCAATGGTCTCCATGTCGTTGTCCTCAAGTTCGTAACCGTAACTGCATTAACCCCATGAACACCAGTGTTCCACTTTCTTGCGAAGGATCGAAGATAAAGGAAACGAAGAAGTGCAAATCTGCCACAGACTTCACAGGTAAAAAAAACCGAAAGCCTATCATTTGTCTTTTGTTTACCAACAAACTTCACTGTAGACTATCTAAGAATTAAGGAATTTATGTCCAATTCGTAGAATTTGCAATTAGGATTTTTGTTGACGGGGCTGAGCGTGCTTGCTCTTAATTCGCGACAATTTTTTCGGTTGACGAATACATTTAGTACAAATGAAAATTCAAAATTTGTTTTTCTTTTTCTGCAAGACGCAACCGGTTGGCTCAGTTGGTTGAGCATCGGACTATCGTGGGTTCAATCCCTGGTCGGACCTACACTCAGGGTCTTAAAATAACTGAGGAGAAGGTGCTGCCTTCGTAATAACATCTGCAAATGGTTAGACCTTCACGTGCTCGGAGCGCTCTTTTTCTCGAAAAAATAGGAATGTTTGATTTGCGGCAAGTTTGTTGGGAATCAATCCTTTTATGAAATATTCGTGCTTGCATTTAGGTTGTTCTGAGCCTCTTGGAATGCTTGATGGGAGGATAAAAGATAATCAAATTACAGCCTCTTCGACGTTTGCCGGGTATTGTGCTCCCTCTTACGGTCGTCTCAACAAAACACCGAGTGCTTTGAATGCTTATGATGGCGGGTGGTGCGCTGCACAGAACAGAATTGGCGAATACATGCAGATAGACTTGGAGACCACTATATGGGTGACGAAGATCGCCACACAAGGAAGAAATCTTTTCGTATCACATTATCAGTGGATCACGGAGTACACTTTGTCCTTCACGAACAATACCAACACGTGGGAAGACTACAAAGGGGATCAAAACTGTATCAAGGTAAGACCAAAGACCCGCGCTTCGGGGGGGGGGGGGGGGGATGGGGCACTGTTAATGCATTACCCCTCACCAATGCGACGCGACCCGTGTTCGATTCCCAGGATAGGTGGGTAAAGTTGCTCGTTGGTTCTCTCCTGTTTTAAGAAATGTTTTCATATATTTTCATTTTTCACAGCGCTTCATTGGTAATAGTGACAGAAACACAGTCGTGACGCGTGAGCTTCCAGTACCCATCAAAACACGATACGTTAGAATTCTCCCACAGAAGTGGAATGGACACATGACGATGAGGGTTGAACTGTATGGATGTACATCTGTATAAAACCACACGCACAGCAATGAGTACCAACAAACTGACGATACCCATCAAGACACGATACATTAGATGAAGAGGTCACATATCGATGAGGGTTGAACTGTATGGATGTACATCTGTATAAAACCACATGCACAGCAATGAGTACCAACAAACTGACGGTACCCATCAAGACACGATACATTAGATGAAGAGGTCACATATCGATGAGGGTTGAACTGTATGGATGTACATCTGTATAAAACCACATGCACAGCAATGAGTACCAACAAACTGACGGTACCCATCAAGACACGATACATTAGATGAAGAGGTCACATATCGATGAGGGCTGAACTGTATGGATGTACATTTGTATAAATATGCACAGCAATGAGTACCAACAAACTGACGGTACCCATCAAGACACGATACATTAGATGAAGAGGACACATATCAATGAGTGAGTTCTTAGGTGAGCGGGTGAGTTAGTTGATGTGCATAATTTGGTTTCAGTGAGTGATAAAGAGAGTCATAAACTACTTGAAAATTCATTAAAAAAAATTAAACTGCACAGAATAATTTCTAGAATTTACTAAAAGATGAAGCCACGTATAATTAGGGAAAATAATTTGTAAAACTTCTTGAGTAAAAATTTTTATTATATGATTATTAATGAAATACATATATTTCTCTATTTCAAAAATTTTCACATGTGAAGATAACATGTTATTTTCACATGTGAAGATATCATCACTATGGTAACATACTTCTTATAGGAGAAAAAAAGCTTAAAAAAGCTTTCTTTTCTTTTTCATTGATAATCATATAATAAACAGAATATTACATGGGTGCTTGGAGATACGAATTTTATCTTCTCGTGTTGAAAATCTCTAACTCGTTCGCTGTGCTCACTCGTGAGAGATCTTTTCAACACTCGAAGATAAAATTCGTATCCACGTACCCATGTAATATCCTCTATATAATTTTGTATTGATTATATAAAGTAAAAACGTTCGTAAACAATGCAAAGTGACGAATAACTCACATAAACTCACTTGTAAATTTTACTTATAACCACTTGTTATAAATTAAAAATAATATTCAAGTTACAATTGAATATGAATAAAATCTGACGATGTGAACGTCGCTTATAGTTATTATAAACATTCCTAATTTTGATATTTAATTCTCCACGCAAACTTTAATTTTTAACTTCGCCAGCTTCAATTTTTAATTTTTTTAAAATAAATTTATTTTATAGATTAAAATGCAAAAAAATTAGAAAACTGTTCGATACACACATTGGAAGGACTCTAATTATGATTACTAGAAAAATTCAAGACGTAATAATGTTTTGTAGTTTTTTCTTTCTAGTTTTCGCCAAACTAGTTTGGAGCTTTGAATGTTCTTGTTCCATGCCTGTTGTCTTCTGTGGTTTTCTCGAAACGTAAATTCAAAACCACATCTACAATATTTAGAAAACAGCTAACAATAGTTTTAGAGCAAAATTATTTCCGTTCAGCAAAAAACACAGCGTGAAGGAAGTTCGTTTTTTGTTTAAAAATAGTTAAGATCAAATCTTACCGGCAAACTGTCGAGTAGTTGTAGAGAGACGAACTCAGCTATTTACCACAAGTTAATTGATCCTAAGTTGTCAATCCAGTCTTGAAATAATAAAATCTTCAGATAATTCACCATTCAAAGAAAATAGCAGTGAAATTCTTCAAGC
Organism: Anthopleura xanthogrammica; assembly: GCA_964019055.1. Classification (NCBI taxonomy): domain Eukaryota; kingdom Metazoa; phylum Cnidaria; class Anthozoa; order Actiniaria; family Actiniidae; genus Anthopleura; species Anthopleura xanthogrammica. Next base: position 11,491,633 of record OZ025217.1, read on the forward strand.
TACAGGACCTACATACGCTAAACATGAGAATGGATTTGGATTTCATCATCCTCATCATTACTGCAATTTCTACCCTTGTTAAAGGTAAATTTCGAATATTTTAGTACATTTGTTATTATTTCTGTTTTTTTGTTTTTCTCCCCAATTTTATTTTCTAATTTCAATATTTCAATCTTTGCTGTAATTTATCATTTTATCTTTTTTCTTTTACCTTCCATTTTCCAATTTTCTTTCCTATTTTTTTCCACATTCCAATCTTTGCTACCGCAGTTTTCCTTTGCATTTTCCAATTTTTATTACTACTTTTTATCTTCCATATTCCAAAGCTTGCTTCGTTTTTCCTTTTTTAATTCTTTCTCATTTCAAAATATTCTCCACTTTTTCCTTTTTCTTTGTCCTTCCATTTCACATCCTAGTCTTGTTTTCCCTTGGTTTGACTTCATCTTCAGTCACACGTTATCGAAGTAGCCTGTGGCTCTCAATCTGGTATAACTTTCTCTCAACTTGTATACATTTCGTTATGTAGTGGGGACGTGACAAGAAACCAGGACATGTTTCGCGGACATTTCCGTATAGGGGACAAAATGCCTTTCGTTTTCATTCTTGTATTATGTGTACTTCTCTCACGAACTGCTATGCAGGAAATACTGACTATAAACCAGTAAAACCGCGTTATTTACAATAACATGATTATGATCATTTGCCTTCTTTCAAAATATATGGTGTACATGAGAGGACCTTCCCTGTTCGCACCCCTGTCTTATGTCCACTAATGTGTTAAGACATATTTTATCCTGCAACGAGAAAGTTCCTTCAATATAGCAGTGTACATGAGAGCACATTACATGGTTCGCATCCCTGCGTTATGTTTCCTACTGTTTTAGGACACATTTTATCCTGCAATGAGAACATTTTCTTCAATATTGCAGTGTGCATAAGAGAACTTGCAGTGTGTGTGTGTGAGGACAAGTACGTTATCCACCAAAGAAATAAACCCTTAACAAGTTTTTATTCATTTTTTATTTCCTTGCACAGGTGAAGGTGGTTGTAAAGTGCTCGACTATCTTGCTTGTAAGAAAAATAAGATCTTCACTGGTCACGTGATCAAGTCTTTCAGAATCTTAGCACCCGGATTAGAGGATTGTCAGCACAAATGTTTTCTTGAAGACAAATGTGTGTCGTACAACTTGGGTCCAGTAGAAGGAATGGCGAGATCATGTGAGCTGAATGACGCTGATCACGTGTCACATCCAAGTCACGTGGTATCAAAGGAAGACTTTGAATATTGTCCAATCAAGGTAATGCATCATATCGCCTGTTTGTTCCCTTATTCTATTATTTTGTCATTTGGACATTTTTTGTCCTGATTTTCGTTGTTCCGCCCTTTCATTTTCTGTCTTTTTCTTTATTTCATTTCATTGTATTCTTGCTCTTTTTAGCTCTAATGATGTTATTTCGTTTCACCAGAACCCCTGTTCTTCCAGTCCTTGCCCTTCCAATCAGTGGTGTACACCTGACTTTCATTGGGACACGTTCAAGTGCAGCGGTGAGTGAGCTTCATCATTTATCCCCACTTACCCACCTTTTCTAACCTAAGACCCCTAACCTTCTACTCGCCTACCCTATCAAGTACCTGTCCCACGCCTGACTTCCAGGTTACCTGCCTGAGTACCTACCTGCCTCCTTCCCTCCCTCTCTTCTTTCCTCCCTCCGTAACTCTATACAACTCCTTTTTGTTTAACTCATCCAGATGGAAAGTTGACCCAGTGGAGTCAATGGTCTCCATGTCGTTGTCCTCAAGTTCGTAACCGTAACTGCATTAACCCCATGAACACCAGTGTTCCACTTTCTTGCGAAGGATCGAAGATAAAGGAAACGAAGAAGTGCAAATCTGCCACAGACTTCACAGGTAAAAAAAACCGAAAGCCTATCATTTTGCTTACCAACAAACTTCACTGTAGACTATCTAAGAATTAAGGAATATATGTCCAAGTCGTTGAATTTACCGGGGGTAAAGTATCGGGTATGCTCGTCGGAAATTTCCAAAAATACCCCTAAAAGATACCGGAAGTTTTTTCAAAAGGGCGTGGCTTGGCAAGTTTTAACATTCTACGAGTTATTGGGTCGTGAAACATTTGGGAAAAAGTAGGTCCACTTTTTAGTCATTCAAGTAAAAAGATGCAATAAAATGTGTGTTATATTTTTTTTTCAAATTGCGTTTTTCAGACTTTAATTTTTCGGGAGTTTCTAATGTATATACGACGTCGTTTTGGTTTTGAAATGTATAATGTAAAATTTGCACTTGAAATCATGTTCCTTTAAAGAAAATCTTCGATTTAAAGTACCTATCAACTCTGACGGTTTAGTTTGAGAATCACTTCTACATGTAGGGTATAATACGATGGTACAGTTTTACAAGGTATGGACTTCTCATTTCAGAGATATAAAGGTTTAACATTTGTAAATGCAAATCAGATGACGTCAATCCAGGATTCATTTAAAATACGAAATTATTATCCTATAAGGTAATGCCAGTTTTCAATTACAGCGCGACGCGCCTTACCGTAGCCACCCAACAAACTTTTTTTACAAGTTAGCCAATCAGAAAGCGAGAATCTGTAAATTTGCATGTTAACTTGCTTTGTTGTTACCGCAAATATTTGAACTTCGGAGCAAGAACTTGAAGAAAATGCTTAAAAATCTCTATTTCTAAAACCAGTTTTGCTCTTTTGGCTTGCTAACACTTAATACTTTCGTAGGCATTCTTTTTCATGTGGAAATTCTTTGCAAGAAGTGATTTATCGTACTTGTACGAAACTTTGGCAGGGTGGCCACGGTAAGGCGCGTCGCGCTGTAATAAATGATTTTTATTACCAAAATATATGTTGTAGTAGAGTTTTGGTGAGTTTTTTTTTTTTTACCGGTAGTAAAACACAAGAAAAAAGGGCAAATACCTTTGTTGACGTCATCTGGTTTGTGTTTTTAAATTTTGAACCTTTATATCTCTGAAATGAGAAGTCCATATCCTGTAAGACTGTGCCATCGTATCATTATTTATTATATGAAATAGAGTTTAATATTGAGTGACATCAAAATGATAAAATTGATATCCCCACTCCCACCAGTGGCCAGTGGGGATACGATTTATATCAACACTTGTGGTGTCAAATTTCGACTTTTTGCTCAGCATGTCTCCATTATTTTTCATTGAAGATTTCATATAATAAACAGAACATTACATGGCCGCTTGGAGATACGAATTTCATCTTCTCGTGCTGATATTACCTCTCACTCGTTCGCTGTGCTCACTCGTGAGAGATAATATATAATATCAGAGTTGATAGGCACTTTAAAACGAACGGATGAATGAACGAACATAATTTCTTTCACTCGTCGATATACAAGAGCCGGTTTGGAGATCGTTTTCATACACTATTGAAAATATTCGAAGTAAACAAAAGTTGGAAAAACAGGTGTAATTGAAACGGCGATTAGCTGTCTCTCGCGTGTTTGATATTGAAACATACCATCATTTGTAATCAATAGAGTTTTTATTCATTTTTTTTAATTTATGTATTTTTATTACTATTATTATTATGACTTTTATGTAATATATACAATATGAGTGGCCGTGTTGTATCAGATATACAACCACGAGCCGAAGGCGAGTGATTGTATATTTGATACAACACGGACACGAATATTGTATATTACTTATGAAACGTCTAGGTGTATACATTCATGTTCTACTAAAAATTTTAAGATAAAATTGAATTTGGCTGAGAAAATTGGAGTTGAAATTTATGCAAATTAGGACGATTTTGTATCAGATATACAACCTCCTCCACGGACAATGATTTCTATTGTGTTTTTCTCATTAATTATTCATGAGTTTTATAAGATGATGATGATGATGCTGCTTTAAGGGTTTTCTCCTGCTTCTTTCCTGAAAATCAACTTCTAAATTCTAATAGGGCTGCGTGGCTGTGACTTCAAACTCAGACAAACAAACCGAATTTCTCATCTCCTTGAGTCCAATTTCTGCCGTTTGGTTTTTTTGAAAAGCAATGCTTTGTAATAAAAGATGAATAAATAAAATGTGTTTCTCAGCTTTTTTTTCAGTATAATATTACACTTGTCTGAGTCATGCATCTATTAAGCGGGCTATTTTTAGAATAGCCACGCAGCCTAATTCATTCCATGGGCCTTCATTTACATTGGAGTTCACTGGCTTTATTGTGATAGTCGCATGCCGTGACCCAGCCATGTAAATTATAATAAACTCTGTAACTTTAGAGCCCTTATCTCGAAATCCATCCTGATTTTTCACATTTTTGAGAATTTCTAGCTATCCTTTAAGCCGCTTTACAGTAGTCTTGAGAGCAGACATATATGTCTATAAAGTTGTAATAGACATTTCCGATTTAGCGGCATAGGCATAGTATATTCCGCGTTTCTTTAAACACGAATGAGTGGCCGGCATATAGTATATGCCTATTCCGCTTATGTGCCGCTAAATCGGAAATGTCTAATAAGAGTGTAATGCAGCAATCATAAAACCATGTAAATACACCAATTCACGGTTTTCGGCGGCCATTTTGAATTGAGACAAACCCGGCAAAATATATAGAAATCTGGATCACTTTGGCTTCCCGTAACTCCGCTCAATTTTGTCGGATTTTCAAAATTTTGATTTCAATAACCAGCAGGCATGTTTGAATATGAAAAGAGATTTTGAAAAGGATTGTGGTAGTTTAGGTATAAAACGTCATGAGGTTAGGGGTCTATTGTTTCTTTTTCAAAGGCGTAGTCAGTGTTGCAGAACCACATGAAAGAGCTCAAAACAAAAGAAGAACAAGGCGACGACAAGAATCAATTATTAATCATTTTCATTACTATCTTCTCATTAGACTTTTTATCAAGTATATCAAGTTTATCAAGTACTATATGTTTCAGCTTTGAAGTACTTGAAAAAGAAAGAAGAATTTGAGTTTCGCTCAGGGTTACAAAATGGAGTGGGTTTTGTTCTTACTTGCTGGTCTCACGACACTGACTAAATTATCTAAAGGTAATGCGTCCCGAGTTTAATTTTAAAAATGTGTTTTAGCTTTATTTATCTGCGGTCGAGACGACCTTGTCAAGTTCGATAACGATATAGTTAACTAAAGTAGCTTGCAGGAGTCACCGAGTTGTCGATAACAAGGAATCTGTATTTCTCCCTGTAATATCTGGGGTTCCTCAGAGATCTATATTAGGTCCCTTATAATTTTTAATTTCGACAATGATATGCCTAACGTATTTTTGAGGTATTTCCATCTTTTTGCTGATGATTAGACTACTTAATGGTATATAAGTCGTCCGGTCTATTGTTTTAATGCATTTTCGCTTTATTCATCTGCGATCGAGACCACGTTTTCAAGCTCGATAACGATATAGTTGACTAAAGTAATCCAGTCAAAATTTGGAAACTAGAGTACAAACAGTATATCCGTGAAATACAAATTACTAAATAGCACAAAATAGTGCTAATTAAACAATAGAAAACAATAGAATTTGCATAAAACTGTACTATTTAGTATAACTAATGTTTCACGGATATAATGTTTGCACTCTAAAAATATACATTTGGTAACTTTAACGGATTTTAATTTTCTTCATTTTGCTCGCGTAACTAGCTTGATATTTTCAGACAGGCGCTCTTAAAGTGCACCTAACCCCTGATACAATACTTTCAGTATTGATTCTACATGAAGTGAATAGTTGAATGGTAAAATATTTCTTCATTTGAGTGATGCGTCTTTAAGTTAAAAAGGTTTAATATACTTTCAATATGGTAATGACTGTGACGTCTACCCAGGCTTAAATATACAAACTTTAACAGGTTAACACAAACAGTATTTAAAAACCATGAACATTGTACTCATGGTTTCCACAATGTTTACTGTAAATTTGGTGTCTAATAATGGCCATTATTATTTATTCAAAATATTTCACCGTTTCTGATTGGCCCCCAGCCCCCAGTTAAGGTATCAGGGTACCCCTAGCGACCGGTGTTCATTTAACTCAATATAACGCTAAACCATTTCAGCAAACCCCCCAATAAGGTATACATTTTCTGAAAGCTGAATAAATGTAGAAGCTGTTCACTTTTTTATTTTTGTAAAATAAATTTATCCTTTTGAGTTAGAGCGAATTATCCAAATTTTCACATGGGTCTCTTCGCGGAGTTCGATGACAGTCGGTATTCATCGGAAACCAATGCTTATTATCTTTCTGAGATCCCGAGATATCACTTGTCAAAAGTTTGTCTCCGATTTTTGATATCTTGTTTTTTTTTAAGTTATTGTAGATTTGTATCTGATACACCTAATTTAGTAGTGTTACCATTTTAGACGCGTAAAAAAACGCAACGGGGCAATTAATTAAAAATCGGAGACAGTTTTAGCGTGATTTAAGTAAAATATATCTTTTTTCTGCCCTATTTTTCTGCCTTTTCTTTATTCACGTGTGTTATGTTCCCGTCAGAGGTATTGTTCCTATGATAAAGTATCTATTGCTTTGATTATAATTTCTTCTTATATATGCTTACCCCTCCCTACACAGGTGAAGGTGGTTGTAAAGTGCTCGACTATCTTGCTTGTAAGAAAAATAAGATCTTCACTGGTCACGTGATCAAGTCTTTCAGGATCTTAGCACCCGGATTAGAGGATTGTCAGCACAAATGTTTTCTTGAAGACAAATGTGTGTCGTACAACTTGAGTCCAGTGAATGGGATGATAAGATCATGTGAGCTGAATGACGCTGATCACGTGTCACACCCAAGTCACGTGGTATCAAAGGAAGACTTTGAATATTGTCCAATCAAGGTAACGCATCTAATCACCTATTTCTTCAATTCTATTATTTTGTCATTTCGTTTTTTTCTTGTTCCGCCCTTTCATTCTTAGTCTTATAATTTATTTCATTTCATTGTTTATATCCTCGCTCTTTATAGTTCTAATGATGTTATTTCCTTTCACCAGAACCCCTGTTCTTCCAGTCCTTGCCCTTCCAATCAGTGGTGTACACCTGACTTTCATTGGGACACGTTCAAGTGCAGCTGTAAGTTACCTACCCCCTACCCTACAAGGTTAAACTACCTGCTCGGGTCTGCTCACCTAACTAAACTACCTATATGCCGACATACCTGTCTCCCAGTCTACCTAATTACTAACTGTCTGCTTCCCTACTTACCTATCTTGCTGGCTGCTTGCCTACCTACCTACCCACCTACTTATCTACCTTCCCACCTACCTTCCTACCTACCCACCTACCTACCCACCTACTTACCTACCTACCTACCTACCTACCTACCTACCCACCTACTTACCTACCTACCTACCTACCCATCTACTTATCTACCTATCTACCTACCCACCTACTTACCTACCTTCCTACCTACCCACCTACTTACCTACCTACCTACCCACCTACTTACCTACCTACCTACCTACCCACCTACTTACCTACCTACCTACCCACCTACTTACCTACCTACCTACTTACCTACCTACCTACTTACCTACCTACCTACCTACCTACCTACCTACTTACCTACCCACCTACTTACCTACCTACCCACCTACTTACCTACCTACCTACTTACCTACCCACCTACCTACCCACCTACCTACCTACCTACCTACCCACCTACTTATCTACCTACCTACCTATACCTACCTACTTACCTACCTACCTAAATGCCTGCCTGCCTACTTACCTACCAACTTTTAACCTTCCTCCCTGCCTGCCGCCTGCCTACCTATTTACCATCCTCTCCGTTCCTGCCTACATGCCAACCTACCTACTTATCTTCCTCCGTCCCTCTCTCTCTCTCTCTCTCTCTCTCTCTCTCTCTCTCTCTCTCTCTCTCTCTCTCTCTCTCTCTCTCTCTCTCTCTCTCTCTCTCTCTCTCTCTTTCTCTCTCTCTCTCTACATACCTATATACGACTCCTTTTTGTTTCAACCATTCAGATGGAAAGTTGACCCAGTGGAGTCAATGGTCTCCATGTCGTTGTCCTCAAGTTCGTTACCGTAGCTGTATCACCCCAATGAACACCAGTGTTCCACGTTTGTGCGGAGAATCGAAGATGGAGGAAGTGAAGAAGTGCAAATCTGCCACAGACTTTGCAGGTAAAAAAACACATTTTAATCACGTTCACAAATATAAAAATGAAACCATGTTCGGTAGACACGAAAGGAAAATCATCTACACATGATTGTAGTCTGTAGGGAATTTCGTTTAAAACTTTGGGAAGTCAAATATACAAATTGCACTTTTAAAACTTAAAGTCGTTTTTAATAAATATCAATGTTAATTTTTTCATATTTTCTTTATTGATACAGTACCTTTATCCGACAAAAGTCTATTGCACAGCTACTTATTGTATAGTCGGAGAAAAAGGACATCTCTTTTCATCTTAACTTAACATACTAATGCCTAAGACCAATATTATCATACTAATGAGAAGTTTGACTTGCACGTAGGTTGTTCTGACTCTCTTGGAATGCAGGATGGGAGGATAAAAGATAATCAAATTTCAGCCTCATCGACACATTTCAGTTGTGCTCCCTCTTTCGGACGTCTCAACAAAACACCGAGTGCTTTGAATGCTCTTGATGGCGGATGGTGCGCTGCACAGAGTGGAATTGGCGAGTACATGCAGGTAGACTTGGAGACAATTATATGGGTGACGAAGATCGCCACACAAGGGAGAAATCTTTTCGTATTTTATTATCAGTGGGTCACGGAGTACACTTTGTCCTTCACGAACAATACCAACACGTGGGAAGACTACAAAGGGGATCAAAACTGTACCAAGGTAAGACCAAAGACCCGCGCTTCGGGGGGGGGGGGGGGGGGGATGGGGCACTGCTAATGCATTACCCTTCACCAATGCGACCCGTGTTCGATTCCCAGGTTAGGTTACAGTATGTGAGTAAGGCTGCTTGTTGGTTCTCTCTTGTTTTAAGAAATATTTTCATATATTTTCATTTTTCACAGCGCTTCATTGGTAATAGTGACAGAAACACAGTCGTGACGCGTGAGTTTCCACTACCCATCAAAACACGATACGTAAGAATTCTCCCACAGAAGTGGAATGGACACATGTCGATGAGGGTTGAACTGTATGGATGTACATCTGTATAAAACCACATGCACAGCAATGAGTACCAACAAACTGACGGTACCCATCAAGACACGATACATTAGATGAAGAGGACACATATCGATGAGGGCTGAACTGTATGGATGTACATCTGTATAAAACCACATGCACAGCAATGAGTACCAACAAACTGACGGTACCCATCAAGACACGATACATTAGATGAAGAGGACACATATCGATGAGGGCTGAACTGTATGGATGTACATTTGTATAAATATGCACAGCAATGAGTACCAACAAACTGACGATACCCATCAAGACACGATACATAAGATGAAGAGGACACATATCGATGAGGGCTGAACTGTATGGATGTACATCTGTATAAGTATGCACAGCAATGAGTACCAACAAACTGACGATACCCATCAAGACACGATACATTAGATGAAGAGGACACATATCGATGAGGGCTGAACTGTATGGATGTACATCTGTATAAAACCACATGCACAGCAATGAGTACCAACAAACTGACGGTACCCATCAAGACACGATACATTAGATGAAGAGGACACATATCGATGAGGGCTGAACTGTATGGATGTATATCTGTATAAATATGCACAGCAATGAGTACCAACAAACTGACGATACCCATCAAGACACGATACATAAGATGAAGAGGACACATATCGATGAGGGCTGAACTGTATGGATGTACATCTGTATAAGTATGCACAGCAATGAGTACCAACAAACTGACGATACCCATCAAGACACGATACATTAGATGAAGAGGACACATATCGATGAGGGCTGAACTGTATGGATGTACATCTGTATAAGTATGCACAGCAATGAGTACCAACAAACTGACGATACCCATCAAGACACGATACATTAGATGAAGAGGACACATATCGATGAGGGCTGAACTGTATGGATGTACATCTGTATAAGTATGCACAGCAATGAGTACCAACAAACTGACGATACCCATCAAGACACGATACATAAGATGAAGAGGACACATATCGATGAGGGCTGAACTGTATGGATGTACATCTGTATAAGTATGCACAGCAATGAGTACCAACAAACTGACGATACCCATCAAGACACGATACATTAGATGGAGAGGACATCAATGAGTGAGTTCTTAGGTGAGCGGGTGAGTTAGTTGATGTGTATAATTGGGTTTCAGTGAGTGATAAAGAGAGTCATAAACTACTTGAAAATTCATTAAAAAAAAAATTAAACTGCACAGAATAATTTCTAGAATTTACTAAAAGATGGAACCACTAATAATTAGGGAAAATAATTTGTAAAACTTCTTGAGTAAAAATTTTTATTATATGATTATTAATGAAATACCTATATTTCTCTATTTCAAAAATTTTCACATGTGAAGATAACATGTTATTTTCACATGTGAAGATATCATCACTATGGTTACATACTTATTATAGCAGAAAAAAAGCTCAAAAAGCTTTCTTTTCTTTTTCATTGATAATCATATAATAAACAGAATATTACATGGGCGCTTGGAGATACGAATTTTATCTTCTCGTGTTGAAAATCTCTAACTCGTTCGCTGCGCTCACTCGTGAGAGATCTTTTCAACACTCGAAGATAAAATTCGTATCTCCGCGTACCCATGTAATATCCTCTATATAATTTTGTTTTGATTATAAAGTAAAAAAGTTTGTTAATTGACGAATAACTCACATTAACTCTCTTGTAAATTTAACTTATAACCACTTGTTATAAATTTAAAAAAATATTTAAGTTAGAATTGAATATGAATAAAATCTGACGATGTGATCGTCGCTTATAAACATTCCTAATTTTGATATTTAATTCTCTCCCCGCAAACCTTAATTTTTAACTTCGCCAGCTTCAATTTTTTAATTAATTTTTTTAAAGTAAATTTAAACAAAATTTGAGTTTTTATATTTCGTCAGACGCTTTACGTACTACAAATACTTTTTTCAGAATTTTTAGAAAGTGTTGTTTTTGTGATGTTTAATTTCTCTTTGTTTGTAGGTCGTTTTCATTACTCCTAATTTCTTTATTTCTGTATTCGTCACAAACAAATCTACCATTATTTTCTTCAATTGGTTGATAAACTTAAATGAAAAGAGCATAATTTTTTCAGTACTTATTCAATACCATTTCTTCCCTAAATTTCCTCCGTAATAGACCCCTTGCATCATGTCAGAATGCAGCTCAATTTGGAGTGCAAAATAAAAGAATTTCTAACTCCTGAGAATTGGATCCTTTTGTTTTGTTCTCTAAATTGAGCTGCATTCCGACGTGCTGCAAGGGGCCTATTGTTATGTGTATTTTTCATTTGTTTAAGCAACGGATTGTTAACGAATTTAAACGTCGATCTTCTTATGAGCTAGCTGGACCTAATAACATCAAAGAAGACCGTATCATTTGGCAATGTTTACAATGCGTTCGGCTGATGTGAACGTATGAACTGCGCCTTATCGTAGAATACCACAGTATTTCAATTTATATATTGAGCCTTAAATAAACTTAATAGTTTGTTGAAAATATATTTCACGCAATTAAAGCTTAAACTGCACAAAAGAATTTCAAGAAACCAATGGAATAATGCACTTGTCAACACTAATATTTTGGAAATAATTTGTAAACTACTTGCAATTAAATTCCACAAGATAAATCATCTTAGAAGTCTGTAAAACAAACTCGCGAATAACTCACAATTATTTGTAAATTTTGATAATGTTTAATGAATTTCCAAAAGTTTTTTGTAAATTTAATTTTCAGGTTCTCATTGAAAATGAATAAATTCTGGAGATATTAACGTCGTTTATAAACATTCCAACTCGAAAGTTTTTAAGTGTACTTTGGCCACAACGCACGACCCTAAATCTCTCTTTATGTAATTTCTATAATTTTACACCATATATCATAATTCTTCGTCGATCTATACTTCACTTTGTTATATATAATTTCTTATTGCGTGTAAAGTCTAAAGTCTAGCTTTTCAATTTTTTTATTATATTCGATTTTTTACTCAACTTTGATTTTTACCCCAATTTGAGATAGTAAATTTTGACTAAATGTGGATTTTTTTAGTGATTTTTACGCTGTTTTCTGTTCTACTGATACTTTTATTGTATGACGAGGTTTAGAAGGTTTTTATATTTGAGTGGGTTGTTTTGTGATTGTTTATCTTTCATCATGGGTCGTTTTAATTACAGCTTTTCCGCGCTCCTAACAATTAAATCTACTAAAAAAAAATTCTTAGAATTAGTCGATAAATTAAATCGAAATAGCATGCGTATATTTTTGAAAATTTTTTTGAGAAAAAAAATGAATTTTTTTCTTTGTGTTAGCAATTATTTGTTAAAAGAAATGAAAGATCTTTAAAATATGTCCAAAAGAAGCACCTGTGTCCAACTGTGATGTTTTTCGTAATTTCGACTCCATAGTTACCATTGCTATATCAACAAACTCAAGAATATAGAGGAAAATATAAAAAGGAATTTGAATTTTGGTTATATTGATACTGAGCCCTGTCAAAATATTCATCTAACTCTTCTAGTATTCTTCGAGCAGTTCTCATTTTGATCGTATATATAGGACAAAAGTTAATATCCATCTTTTATAGTTATAAGTGCAAGAAAAGTATTTGTACTTGAGTGCTTCTAGGTTTTTGGCTTTCTTCAAATTTCCAACTTAGTACGTTGGTTACGTCACTACTTTAACCTGTGTTTAAATTAATGTTTTACCGAGTTTCTACCTACACGGTGATCACGGTGACCGAAGACAATGCATGGGGCGTGATGATAAACACAATCAAGAAGAAACGTGAACATAGTTTGCAAAATGAATGTATGGCACCGGTTGAATTTTTGGTCGAATTTTAGTAATTGTTTTTTTTTTGGGCGATGAAATTGGGCGCTACCTACAAACACGATAGCTTTAACATCATTTTGATATCGCGGCAAATGAAATTTTTTTTGTTCGTTCGTCTTCAAAAATAACTGTTAGATTTTTTTAGAATAGGATGACTCCCTGATGTTTTTTGGAAGCTTTTTTTTTTTAATTAAGTCTAAACAACTAAACTAACCCAATTAATTATGGAATACTTTTAGCCCTTTTATGGCAAAATTGGAGAACGTTTTATGCTACTTAGTTAGAGCTACTTAATTTAACAATCAGTTTGTTTTAGTTGGTGATGAACGATGGAAGAAATTGAGTTTCGCTCAAGCGCTATTAGGTGAAAAATGGACTTAATTTTCGTCTTTTTGGCTGGATTCTTTGCACTTTCCAAAGGTAATTTTTCTAATTTATTTTTGTGTAATTTAATTTGAGAGTTGTTGTCTTTATTATTATTTTGTAAATATTAGTTGAAATAACAGTACAGATAGTTTTGTTTTCTTCTTTAATTTTTTCTCTCTCCCGCTCTTGTTCGTTCTTCGTTCTTCCATCCTTCCATCCTTCCTTCCTTCCTTCCTTTCTTCCTTCCTTCCTTCCTTCCTTCCATCCCTCTTTTCTTCTTTTTTTCCTTCTTTCTTTTCTTTCCTTAGATGCATTTCTATAAGTTAGTTTTAATACTTTTAAAAAATGGGTTAAAGTTTTTCATAATTATCTATATGGATATTTATAATATTCTTACTTTTTGGTCTAAAACAAATTGTTAAACGCCTTACAGTCTATAAAAATATAGTGCTATAAGAATGTAGATTATTGTTAATTCCCTGATTACCTTTTTTCTTTCTTTCTTTTTTCCTGTTTTTTTTTAATTTATTTTTTTATCTTTTTTAATCTTTATCTCTGTCACGACATTTCTTAGAGGTCATCACTAATATCATGTTACACCGGCCCATACTCTCGCGGTACGTTTGGAAAGCGAGGATCATAATTTATTTAGTATAATTTGGATATTTCGAAACTTACTTATTAGTATGTTGTATCGCTAGAAACTCAAAAAAAGGGAAAATGAGAAGTAAATTATAAATTGGTATAACGTTTTGAAAACGCATTTTCAAAATAGAAAGAAAGACATGTTTTGACATAATTACAGCCAAAAAGTTTGTCCAAACAATCCGGACTAAATAGCGATTGATACCAAATCGCGATTTTCCTTTTTCTCTTATTCTTTTTACCGTTTGAAAACTTTCATAAATATTCCAATATTTTTCTAATACTTCGAAATTTTTTTTGAATTTTTTCTCTCACATTCTGACGATTGTTTTGCCCGTCAACTGCTTGACGATTCACTTTTGGCGAAATTATCAGCCCGAGCTAGGCTTAAATTTTATAATATGCTATCTTTTAGCCATATCCTCTTAACACGCATCTGAGAATTCAAAAATTAAGAAGTAATACTGTAGTAGAACACTTTCGAAACCAATTAAAAATTTCTAGACCACTTCGTGATCAGAGAAATACACGAGCGGAAAAATAGACGAACGACTTTTCGTGAAAACTTCGTTAGTAATGCCTTTCCTTGAACATTTCGTAATTCAGTCGACAAACACAAGAGCCGGAAATGAAAGACGTACTATTTTTTCGTAGACATTTCGTAATTCAGTCGGCGACAAACACACGAGCCGGACAGAAAAGACGAACGACTTTTCGTGGACATTTCGTAATTCCCTCGACAATTAATATACGATAGGGCATGAAGGGCAGACGACTTTTCGTGGACATTTCGTAATTCCCTCGACAATTAATATACGATAGGGCATGAAGGGCAGACGTCTTTTCGTGGACATTTCGGAATTCCCTCGACAGTTAATATACGATAGGGCATGAAGGGCAGACGACTTTTCGTGGACATTTCGGAATTCCCTCGACAATTAATATACGATAGGGCATGAAGGGCAGACGACTTTTCGTGGACATTTCGTAATTCCCTCGACAATTAATATACGATAGGATGAAGGGCCGTCGACTTTTCGTGGACATTTCGGAATTCCCTCGATAATTAATATACGATAGGACATGAAGGGCCGTCGACTTTCCGGGGACATTTCGGAATTCAGTCCACAAACACACTCACGAAAAAACATTTTTTTTTCAAATGGTACTTTTTTAGCAATATCCTCGTGCAACAATTAGGTGCCTATTTATAAACTCATTTCCTCTTTTGATAAATAATTCATAAGACTCCAACAACTACTTTACTCCAGTAAACGCTAAAGGGATTTTTCCCAAAAAAGGATTATACTTGATACATGATACTTGAGTCTGAAGTTGACATATTGCGAAAAAATTGATTTGTGAATGTGTTCAAGTCATCATTACGCCATGTTCAGGGAGGACAATTTCAAGCTTTTTTTACTTACCCCTCCCTACACAGGTGAAGGTGGTTGTAAAGTGCTCGACTATCTTGCTTGTATGAAGAATAAGATCTTCACTGGTCACGTGATCAAGTCTTTCAGGATCTTAGCACCCGGATTAGAGGATTGTCAGCACAAATGTTTTCTTGAAGACAAATGTGTGTCGTACAACTTGGGTCCAGTAGAAGGAATGGCGAGATCATGTGAGCTGAATGACGCTGATCACGTGTCAGACCCAAGTCACGTGGTATCAAAGGAAGACTTTGAATATTGTCCAATCAAGGTAATGCATCATATCACCTGTTTGTTCCCTTATTCTATTATTTTGTCATTTGGACATTGTTGTATTTTCGTTGTTCCACCCTTTCGTTTTTTTCGCTCTTTCATTCTTTCTTCAGTTTCATTTTTTTTTTTTCCTTTTTTTACTGAGCTACCCTTCTTTTAGTCTTCACTTCTTAGTTCTTATGACGTTTACTTTCATTTAACAGAACCCCTGTTCTTCCAGTCCTTGCCCTTCCAATCAGTGGTGTACACCTGACTTTCATTGGGACACGTTCAAGTGCAGCGGTGAGTTTGAAATACCTTTATCCCTTCTCAAATGAATTTCTATACCACCTACCTAATTACCTACATCCCTAACGACTACCTAACTATCTACACAATTACATACCTACCTAATTACTTACATCCCTAACGACTACCTAACTATCTACACAATTACATACCTACCTAATTACTTACATCCCTAACGACTACCTAACTATCTACACAATTACATACCTTCCTAATTACTTACATCCCTAACGACTACCTAACTATCTACACAATTACATACCTACCTAATTACTTACATCCCTAACGACTACCTATCTACACAATTACATACCTTCCTAATTACTAACATCCCTAACGACTACCTAACTATCTACACAATTACATACCTTCCTAATTACTTACATCCCTAACGACTACCTAACTATCTACACAATTACATACCTTCCTAATTACTTACATCCCTAACGACTACCTAACTATCTACACAATTACATACCTTCCTAATTACTTACATCCCTAACGACTACCTAACTATCTACACAATTACATACCTACCTAATTACTTACATCCCTAAGGACTACCTAACTATCTACACAATTACATACCTACCTAATTACTTACATCCCTAACGACTACCTAACTATCTACACAATTACATACCTACCTAATTACTTACATCCCTAACGACTACCTAACTATCTACACAATTACATACCTACCTAATTACTTACATCCCTAACGACTACCTAACTATCTACACAATTACATACCTACCTAATTACTTACATCCCTAACGACTACCTAACTATCTACACAATTACATACCTACCTAATTACTTACATCCCTAACGACTACCTAACTATCTACACAATTACACACCTACCTAATTACTAACATCCCTAACGACTACCTTACTATCTACACAATTACATACCTACCCTTACCTAACTGCCCATATTTCACCTTTGCACTTGCCTACCCACCTCCCTATTTGTTTATTTTCTTATTTTCCTACTTTTCTTCCTGCTAACCTGCCTACCTACTTAATGGTTACCTACGCACCCAAATTACCTTCCCAATGACTGCGCCCCATAAATGAATTATCGCCCTACCTTCCTGTATACCTTCCTACGTATGACTAATTTAACAATCGATCTGTCTTCGTATTTTCCTTTCTACAAGCATGGCAAACTAGTTTTAAGATTTCCTTCCTTTCCTACATCCTTCCTACGGTCTCCCTTCTTGAACGCCTGCTTGTTCGTTTTCTTATCTCCCTCAAGCTCATTCCAGTTTTTTTTTTTTACTTATTCAGATGGAAAGTGGAGCCAGTGGAGTCAATGGTCTCCATGTCGTTGTCCTCAAATGCGTAACCGTAACTGTATCACTCCAATGAACACCAGTGTTCCACTTTCTTGCGAAGGATCGAAAGAGGAGGGCCCCAAGGATTGTGCTTCTGCCACTGATATCATGGGTAAAAAATTGTACTCATTGATAAACATAGTTACAGATGCAAATAGACGTGTGTGTATATCATTTCGTCACGTATACAGGCTTTGTACCATCACGTGATGGCAACCATGATAGGAGGCAGGAACAATAGAGTATTTCCCCCTGGGAAACTGAATTCTTTCTCATGTAAATCACATTAGACCAGATTCAATTGTTTTTGCCTCGTGTCATGGCTGCCATCACGTGGTGGTGCAAAGCCTCTACTGGGTAGAAAAAGTAGGTCAAATTTGGAATGACGGATGGATGGATGGATGGATGGATGGATAGATAGATGGATGGATGGATGGATGGATGGATGGATGGATGGATGAATGGATGGATGGATGGATAGATGGATGGGTGGATGGATGGATGGATAGATGGATGGATGGATGGATGGATGGATGGATGGATGGATGGATGGATGGATGGATGGATGGATGGATGGATGGATGGATGGATGGATGGATGGATGAATGGATGAATGGAAGGATGGATTGATGAACTGTAGAGTTGTAAACACTGACAGTATTCCTATGCATTTATATTTTATAGGTTGTTCTGGGCCATTGGGAATGCAGGATGGGAGCATACCAGATGCACAGATCACAGGTTCCTCAACGTTTTCTACTTTCTATCCTCATAACGGTCGTCTCCATAATCCCAGATCGTGGACGGCAGATCGCAACATTGGCGCGTATTTACAGATTGATTTGGGGTTTATCAAATGGGTAACGAAGATTGCCACACAGGGTTTAAATGTAGACTACCATGAATGGGTAAAAGAGTACACTCTCTCTTTCACCAACGATACAAGCACATGGAAAGAATACAAAGGAGACCAAAATTGTACAAAGGTACGAGCAAAGCCTTTATATAGCATTCAAACTTGATATTTGCCAAATATGATCATGGTATACGTAATGATGAAGCTATTGTTGAATCTTTTCGGAATGCTAGAACAAGTGTTGTCTAATGCCATTCATGAAAAACTCGTCGTAGCGGATGAACGTTATTTTTTCGACCAGACAAAAATGAAATACTACGAGCTGTACAAATAATATCCCTGAAAATACTATTGCTTTCTTTAATTCCAGACATTCATTGGTAATTCTGACAGAAACACAGTTGTGACCCGCGAGCTTCCCGTGCCCGTCAAGACACGATACGTTAGAATTCTCCCACAGTTGTGGCACAATGATGCTTCGATGAGGATTGAACTTTATGGATGTACATCTGTATAAATATGCACAGCAATGAGTACCAACAAACTGACGATACCCATCAAGACACGATACATTAGATGAAGAGGACACATATCGATGAGGGCTGAACTGTATGGATGTACATCTGTATAAAACCACATGCACAGCAATGAGTACCAACAAACTGACGGTACCCATCAAGACACGATACATTAGATGAAGAGGACACATATCGATGAGTGAGTTCTTAGGTGAGTGGGTGAGTTAGTTGATGTGTATAATTGGGTTTCAGTGAGTGATAAAAAGATTCATAAACTAAATAGTTTGTAAACTACTTGTAAATTCATTTTTTTTTTCAATTAACTGCACAGAATAATTTCTAGAATTTACTAAAAGATGGAACCACTAATAATTAGGGAAAATAATTTGTAAAACTTCTTGATTAAAAATTTTTATTATATGATTATCAATGAAATACCTATATTTCTCTATTTCAAAAATTTTCACATGTGAAGATAACATGTTATTTTCACATGTGAAGATATCATCACTATGGTTACATACTTATTATAGCAGAAAAAAGCTCAAAAAAGCTTTCTTTTCTTTTTCATTGATAATTATATAATAAACAGAATATTACATGGGCTCTTGGAGATACGAATTTCATCTTCTCGTGTTGAAAATCTCTAACTCGTTCGCTGCGCTCACTCGTGAGAGATCTTTTCAACACTCGAAGATAAAATTCGTATCTCCACGTACCCATGTAATATCCTCTATATAATTTTGTTTTGATTATAAAGTAAAAAAGTTTGTTAATTGACGAATAACTCACATTAACTCTCTTGTAAATTTAACTTATAACCACTTGTTATAAATTTTTTTTAAATATTCAAGTTACAATTGAATATGAATAAAATCTGACGATGTGAACGTCGCTTATAGTTATTATAAACATTCCTAATTTTGATATTTAATTCTCTCCCCGCAAACTTTAATTTTTAACTTCGCCAGCTTCAATTTTTTAATTTATTTTGTTAAAGTAAATTTAGACAAAATTTGAGTTTTTATATTTCGTCAGACGCTTTCCGTACTACAAATACTTTTTTCAGAATTTTTAGAAAGTGTTGTTTTTGTGATGTTTAATTTCTCTTTGTTTGTAGGTCGTTTTCATTACTCCTAATTTCTTTATTTCTGTATTCGTCACAAACAAATCTACCATTATTTTCTTCAATTGGTTGATAAACTTAAATGAAAAGAGCATAATTTTTTCAGTACTTATTCAATACCATTTCTTCCCTAAATTTCCTCCGTAATAGACCCCTTGCATCATGTCAGAATGCAGCTCAATTTGTAGTGCAAAATAAAAGAATTTCTAACTCCTGAGAATTGGATCCTTTTGTTTTGTTCTCTAAATTGAGCTGCATTCCGACGTGCTGCAAGGGGCCTATTGTTATGTGTATTTTTCATTTGTTTAAGCAACGGATTGTTAACGAATTTAAACGTCGATCTTCTTATGAGCTAGCTGGACCTAATAACATCAAAGAAGACCGTATCATTTGGCAATGTTTACAATGCGTTCGGCTGATGTGAACGTATGAACTGCGCCTTATCGTAGAATACCACAGTATTTCAATTTATATATTGAGCCTTAAATAAACTTAATAGTTTGTTGAAAATATATTTCACGCAATTAAAGCTTAAACTGCACAAAAGAATTTCAAGAAACCACTGGAATAATGCACTTGTCAACACTAATATTTTGGAAATAATTTGTAAACTACTTGCAATTAAATTCCACAAGATAAATCATCTTAGAAGTCTGTAAAACCAACTCGCGAATAACTCACAATTATTTGTAAATGTTGATAATGTTTAATGAATTTCCAAAAGTTTTTTGTAAATTTAATTTTCAGGTTCTAATTGAAAATGAATGAATTCTGGAGACATTAACGTCGTTTATAAACAATCCAACTCGAAAGTTTTTAACTACTTTGGCCACAACGCACGACCCTAAATCTCTCTTTATGTAATTTCTATAATTTTACACCATATATCATAATTCTTCGTCGATCTATACTTCACTTTGTTATATATAATTTCTTATTGCGTGTAAAGTCTAAAGTCTAGCTTTTCAATTATTTTATTATATTCGATTTTTTACTCAACTTTGATTTTTACCCCATTTTGAAATAGTAAATTTTGACTAAATGTGGATTTTTTTAGTGATTTTTACGCTGTTTTCTGTTCTACTGATACTTTTATTGTATGACGAGGTTTAGAAGGTTTTTATATTTGAGTGGGTTGTTTTGTGATTGTTTATCTTTCATCATGGGTCGTTTTAATTACAGCTTTTCCGCGCTCCTAACAATTAAATTTACAAAAAAAAAATTCTTAGAATTAGTCGATAAATTAAATCTAAATAGCATGCGTATATTTTTGAAAATTTTTTTGAGAAAAAAAATGAATTTTTTTCTTTGTGTTAGCAATTATTTGTTAAAAGAAATGAAAGATCTTTAAAATATGTCCAAAAGAAGCACCTGTGTCCAACTGTGATGTTTTTCGTAATTTCGACTCCATAGTTACCATTGCTATATCAACAAACTCAAGAATATAGAGGAAAATATAAAAAGGAATTTGAAATTTTGGTTATATTGATACTGAGCCCTGTCAAAATATTCATCTAACTCTTCTAGTATTCTTCGAGCAGTTCTCATTTTGATCGTATATATAGGACAAAAGTTAGTATCCATCTTTTATAGTTATAAGTGCAAGAAAAGTATTTGTACTTGAGTGCTTCTGGGTTTTTGGCTTTCTTCAAATTTCCAACTTAGTATGTTGGTTACGTCACTACTTTAACCTGTGTTTAAATTAATGTTTTACCGAGTTTCTACCTACACGGTGATCACGGTGACCGAAGACAATGCATGGGGCGTGATGATAAACACAATCAAGAAGAAACGTGAACATAGTTTGCAAAATGAATGTATGGCACCGGTTGAATTTTTGGTCGAATTTTAGTAATTGTTTTTTTTTTTGGGCGATGAAATTGGGCGCTACCTACAAACACGATAGCTTTAAAGGGGGACTAGTACGAAAATCGTTCAAAATTTAATTCGGCTGAAACTTTCCTAGAATAATCTCTAAGGGTCTAATAAACACTGGTTAAAGTTTTTTCTTGATATTCCGAAGGGAAGTATTATATTTTTACGAATTTTTAAAGAAGTCAGTGACGTCATTTACTCAACACCATACATCGCTCTATGCATTTCCCTGTATTTTGCGATCAAAATATTCGCTCGTTCCATACTCAATACTGAGAAAAAGAGACTTAAAAATCAATTGTAATCACAATAAACGTCAGTAAAGTCTTTCAGCCGACCTTTGGGCTTTATAGAAATAAAATAAATCAAGAAGTTATTTACAAAGAAATGTATGGAGCGGTGTTTAGTGTTGAGTAAATGACGTCACTGACTCCGTTAAAGATTCGTAAAAATATAATACTTCCCTTCGGAATATCAAGAAAAAAAATGATCTAGTGTTTATTAGAGCCTTAAAGATCATTCCAAGAAAGTTTCAGCCGAATTAAATTTTGAGCGATTTTCGTACTAGTCCCCCTTTAACATCATTTTGATATCGCGGCAAATGAAATTTTTTTTGTTCGTTCGTCTTCAAAAATAACTGTTAGATTTTTTTAGAATAGGATGACTCCCTGATGTTTTTTGGAAGCTTTTTTTTTTTAATTAAGTCTAAACAACTAAACTAACCCAATTAATTATGGAATACTTTTAGCCCTTTTATGGCAAAATTGGAGAACGTTTTATGCTACTTAGTTAGAGCTACTTAATTTAACAATCAGTTTGTTTTAGTTGGTGATGAACGATGGAAGAAATTGAGTTTCGCTCAAGCGCTATTAGGTGAAAAATGGACTTAATTTTCGTCTTTTTGGCTGGATTCTTTGCACTTTCCAAAGGTAATTTTTCTAATTTATTTTTGTGTAATTTAATTTGAGAGTTGTTGTCTTTATTATTATTTTGTAAATATTAGTTGAAATAACAGTACAGATAGTTTTGTTTTCTTCTTTAATTTTTTCTCTCTCCCGCTCTTGTTCGTTCTTCGTTCTTCCATCCTTCCATCCTTCCTTCCTTCCTTCCTTTCTTCCTTCCTTCCTTCCTTTCTTCCTTCCTTCCTTCCTTCCTTCCATCCCTCTTTTCTTCTTTTTTTCCTTCTTTCTTTTCTTTCCTTAGATGCATTTCTATAAGTTAGTTTTAATACTTTTAAAAAATGGGTTAAAGTTTTTCATAATTATCTATATGGATATTTATAATATTCTTACTTTTTGGTCTAAAACAAATTTTGTTAAACGCCTTACAGTCTATAAAAATATAGTGCTATAAGAATGTAGATTATTGTTAATTCCCTGATTACCTTTTTTCTTTCTTTCTTTTTTCCTGTTTTTTTTAATTTATTTTTTTATCTTTTTTAATCTTTATCTCTGTCACGACATTTCTTAGAGGTCATCACTAATATCATGTTACACCGGCCCATACTCTCGCGGTACGTTTGGAAAGCGAGGATCATAATTTATTTAGTATAATTTGGATATTTCGAAACTTATTTATTAGTATGTTGTATCGCTAGAAACTCAAAAAAAGGGAAAATGAGAAGTAAATTATAAATTGGTATAACGTTTTGAAAACGCATTTTCAAAATAGAAAGAAAGACATGTTTTGACATAATTACGGCCAAAAAGTTTGTCCAAACAATCCGGACTAAATAGCGATTGATACCAAATCGCGATTTTCCTTTTTCTCTTATTCTTTTTACCGTTTGAAAACTTTCATAAATATTCCAATATTTTTCTAATACTTCGAAATTTTTTTTGAATTTTTTCTCTCACATTCTGACGATTGTTTTGCCCGTCAACTGCTTGACGATTCACTTTTGGCGAAATTATCAGCCCGAGCTAGGCTTAAATTTTATAATATGCTATCTTTTAGCCATATCCTCTTAACACGCATCTGAGAATTCAAAAATTAAGAAGTAATACTGTAGTAGAACACTTTCGAAACCAATTAAAAATTTCTAGACCACTTCGTGATCAGAGAAATACACGAGCGGAAAAATAGACGAACGACTTTTCGTGAAAACTTCGTTAGTAATGCCTTTTCTTGGACATTTCGTAATTCAGTCGACAAACACAAGAGCCGGAAATGAAAGACGTACTATTTTTTCGTAGACATTTCGTAATTCAGTCGGCGACAAACACACGAGCCGGACAGAAAAGACGAACGACTTTTCGTGGACATTTCGTAATTCCCTCGACAATTAATATACGATAGGGCATGAAGGGCAGACGACTTTTCGTGGACATTTCTAAATTCCCTCGACAATTAATATACGATAGGGCATGAAGGGCAGACGTCTTTTCGTGGACATTTCGTAATTCCCTCGACAATTAATATACGATAGGACATGAAGGGCCGACGACTTTTCGTGGACATTCCGTAATTCCCTCGACAATTAATATACGATAGGGCATGAAGGGCATGCAGACGACTTTTCGTGGACATTTGGGAATTCCCTCGACAATTAATATACGATAGGGCATGAAGGGCAGACGACTTTTCGTGGACATTTCGGAATTCCCTCGACAATTAATATACGATAGGGCATGAAGGGCAGACGTCTTTTCGTGGACATTTCAGAATTCCCTCGACAGTTAATATACGATAGGGCATGAAGGGCTGACGTCTTTTCGTGGACATTTCGGAATTCCCTCGACAATTAATATACGATAGGGCACGAAGGGCTGACGTCTTTTCGTGGACATTTCAGAATTCCCTCGACAGTTAATATACGATAGGGCATGAAGGGCTGACGTCTTTTCGTGGACATTTCGGAATTCCCTCGACAATTAATATACGATAGGGCACGAAGGGCTGACGTCTTTTCGTAGACATGAAGGGCAGACGACTTTCCGGGGACATTTCGTAATTCAGTCCACAAACACACTAACGAAAAAACATTTTTTTTTCAAATGGTACTTTTTAAGCAATATCCTCGTGCAACAATACTCCCGTTTCGAGTTCTCTTTTACGCTGTGTTAGCCTCAATTGTACGTAGATTATGCAGAAATTTAGATAAAACTCGTGAAATTTCAAAGTATTTTTATTGTCTTCTTTACACACAGATCTCTTGAATTTCCACGGGCTGTTACTGAATAAAAGAATATATTACACGGTTTTGAGGCTAACACAGCGTAAAAGAGAACTCGAAACTGGAGTATTAGGTGCCTGTTTATAAACTCATTTCCTCTTTTGATGAATAATTCATAAGACTCCAACAACTGACTACTTTACTCCAGTCAACGCTAATGGGATTTTTCCCAAAAAAGGATTATACTTGATACATGACACTTGAGTCTGAAGTTGACATTTTGCGAAAAAATTGATTTGTGAATGTGTTCAAGTCATTATTACGCCATGTTCAGGGAGGACAATTTCAAGCTTTTTTTACTTACCCCTCCCTACACAGGTGAAGGTGGTTGTAAAGTGCTCGACTATCTTGCTTGTATGAAGAATAAGATCTTCACTGGTCACGCGATCAAGTCTTTCGGGATCTTAGCACCCGGATTAGAGGATTGTCAGCACAAATGTTTTCTTGAAGACAAATGTGTGTCGTACAACTTGGGTCCAGTAGAAGGAATGGCGAGATCATGTGAGCTGAATGACGCTGATCACGTGTCAGACCCAAGTCACGTGGTATCAAAGGAAGACTTTGAATATTGTCCAATCAAGGTAATGCATCATATCACCTGTTTGTTCCCTTATTCTATTATTTTGTCATTTGGACATTGTTGTATTTTCGTTGTTCCACCCTTTCGTTTTTTTCGCTCTTTCATTCTTTCTTCAGTTTCATTATTATTTTTTCCTTTTTTTACTGAGCTACCCTTCTTTTAGTCTTCACTTCTTAGTTCTTATGACGTTTACTTTCATTTAACAGAACCCCTGTTCTTCCAGTCCTTGCCCTTCCAATCAGTGGTGTACACCTGACTTTCATTGGGACACGTTCAAAAATCCCTTCTCAAATGAATTTCTATACCACCTACCTAATTACCTACATCCCTAACGACTACCTAACTATCTACACAATTACATACCTACCTAATTACTTACATCCCTAACGACTACCTAACTATCTACACAATTACATACCTACCTAATTACTTACATCCCTAACGACTACCTAACTATCTACGCAATTACATACCTACCTAATTACTAACATCCCTAACGACTACCTAACTATCTACACAATTACATACCTACCCTTACCTAACTGCCCATATTTCACCTTTGCACTTGCCTACCCACCTCCCTATTTGTTTATTTTCTTATTTTCCTACTTTTCTTCCTGCTAACCTGCCTACCTACTTAATGGTTACCTACGCACCCAAATTACCTTCCCAATGACTGCGCCCCATAAATGAATTATCGCCCTACCTTCCTGTATACCTTCCTACGTATGACTAATTTAACAATCGATCTGTCTTCGTATTTTCCTTTCTACAAGCATGGCAAACTAGTTTTAAGATTTCCTTCCTTTCCTACATCCTTCCTACGGTCTCCCTTCTTGAACGCCTGCTTGTTCGTTTTCTTATCTCCCTCAAGCTCATTCCAGTTTTTTTTTTTTACTTATTCAGATGGAAAGTGGAGCCAGTGGAGTCAATGGTCTCCATGTCGTTGTCCTCAAATGCGTAACCGTAACTGTATCACTCCAATGAACACCAGTTTTCCACTTTCTTGCGAAGGATCGAAAGAGGAGGGCCCTAAGGAGTGTGCTTCTGCCACTGATATCATGGGTAAAAAATTGTACTCATTGATAAACATAGTTACAGATGCAAATAGACGTGTGTGTATATCATTTCGTCAAGTATACAGGCTTTGTACCATCACGTGATGGCAACCATGATAGGAGGCAGGAACAATAGAGTATTTTCCCCTGGGAAACTGAATTCTTTCTCATGTAAATCACATTAGACCAGATTCAATTGTTTTTGCTTCGTGTCATGGCTGCCATCACTTGGTGGTGCAAAGCCTCTAGTGGGTAGATAAAGTAGGTCCAATTTTGAATGACGGATGGATGGTTGGATGGATGGATGGATAGATGAATGGATGGATGGATGGATGGATGGATGGATGAATGGATGGATGGATGGATGGATGGATGGATGGATGGATGGATGGATGGATGGATGGATGGATGAATGGATGGATGGATGGATGAATGGATGGATGGATGGATGAATGGATGGATGGATGGATGGATGGATTGATAGATGGATAGATGGATGGATGAATGGAAGGATGGATTGATGAAATGTAGAGTTGTAAACACTGACAGTACTCCTATGCATTTATATTGTATAGGTTGTTCTGGGCCATTGGGAATGCAGGATGGGAGCATACCAGATGCACAGATCACAGCTTCCTCATCTTATTCTTCTTACTATCCTTATAACGGTCGTCTCCATAATTCCAGTTCGTGGTCGCAATTTTACCTAACTGGCGCGTATTTTCAGATTGATTTGGGGTTTATCAAATGGGTAACGAAGATTGCCACACAGGGTTTAAATGTAGACTACCATGAATGGGTAAAAGAGTACACTCTCTCTTTCACCAACGATACAAGCACATGGGAAGAATACAAAGGAGACCAAAATTGTACAAAGGTACGAGCAAAGCCTTTATATAGCATTCAAACTTGATATTTGCCAAATATGATCATGGTATACGTAATGATGAAGCTATTGTTGAATCTTTTCGGAATGCTAGAACAAGTGTTGTCTAATGCCATTCATAAAAAACTCGTCGTAGCGGATGAACGTTAGTTTTTCGACCAGACACAATGAAATACTATGAGCAGTACAAATAATATCCCTGAAAATACTATTGCTTTCTTTAATTCCAGACATTCATTGGTAATTTTGACAGAAACACAGTTGTGACCCGCGAGCTTCCCGTGCCCGTCAAGACACGATACGTAAGAATTCTGCCACAGGTAGTGCACAATTATCCTGCGATGAGGGTTGAACTGTATGGATGTACATCTGTATAAAACCACATTCACAGCAATGAGTACCAACAAACTGACGGTACCCATCAAGACACGATACATTAGATGAAGAGGACACATATCGATGAGGGTTGAACTGTATGGATGTACATCTGTATAAAACCACATTCACAGCAATGAGTACCAACAAACTGACGGTACCCATCAAGACACGATACATTAGATGAAGAGGACACATAACGATGAGGGCTGAACTGTATGGATGTACATCTGTATAAATATGCACAGCAATGAGTAGCAACAAACTGACGGTACCCATCAAGACACGCCCATTAGATGAAGAGGACACATATCGATGAGGGATGAACTTTATGGCCGGATCACGGTATTTTCTTTTCACCTGTAAATCTTTTACAAATTAAACTTTAATTTAAAAAGTTTACAGACTTCTTGCTAGGCTTTTCTGCATGCAGATCATGTTGGATGGCCCAAGAAAACGTTACACAATTCTACTTCAAACATAAATGCAAGTTGAAGTTTTTCGGATATCAGGAATAATGTACAAGCTCTTCACCAACATCACCACCATTTTAAGGTTCATTATAGTATATTTTACTATTTTATACTAGTTTTCAATTTGACCAACTTACACTCAAATACACTAGCTCTATTCATCAGTTGTATCGATAATATCGTTTGATCTCTTTATGGAAGTGATTAGCACAGGATATGTAAAAAGTTTTTTCCTTTATCTTAACTATCTAATTGGAGTATATAGATTTTACGATGGCTTTTGTCATTGTTCCATCTTTTTTCCTTTCTTATTCTTTCTTACTTTGGATTTATCATTTATTTCTTCATTTGTCCATCCATCCATTTATTTCTAATATTTCATTTATCCATTCGTTTTATTATTTATTCACTTATTCATTCATTCAGTAGTATTTTTGCTTTTCTAGGCCTTCATTCTTTTTTCCTAACCAAGAAAACATCCAAATAGAATGTCCATAATTAGAGCATTGAAGACGCACTTACGTCAGTAATACTTGTCACTCCAAACCAAGATGTTTTCATTTTAAGATCTTGTCTCTGACCAATCAGAGCAAGAGCAGTAATAGACGATTAGCGTTTGACATAGTACCATCCCATTATACGACAACATGTCGCTCGTGTAAGTGCTTTCTCATCTATAAATTCATACTTAATTCAGAAGATACATTATTGAGAAGAGATCTTGAAAATTGTCAGTTGAGTTGAGAAATAGAAGAAGGCGAGAGAGAGAGAGAGAGAGAGAGAGAGAGAGAGAGAGAGAGAGAGAGAGAGAGAGAGAGAGAGAGAGAGAGAGAGAGAGAGAGAGAGAGAGAGAGAGAGAGAGAGAGAGAGAGAGAGAGAGAGAGAGAGAGAGAGAGAGAGAGAGAGATGGAGAGAGAGATAGAGAGAGAGAGAGAAATTCATCTGTTTTTGATGAAATTAGGGTCCCACTTTATTGACTTTTCATATAAACTGAAAACTCAATGTCGCTTATGAAAACAAACATTTATTCATGCAAAAAATTGTAGATATAAACATTCTAAAACCTGAAGAAAGCAGAAATGTAAGCGATAATTTTGCTTACTTACATTTACCCTCGACGTTATTTATCGGGCAATATAAAACGTAAAATAGAGTATTCAATAAAATAACTCCAATTCCTGTTCATAATTATCGTAATATTCATTGTTTACATTTTTAATTGGATATTTTGAAATTAAAAAAATGGGATAAAGTTAAATATACACGCCTTTTCAAGTCATAGTCGAAAATAATCATGATATTAATATCAATATTGGGAAATTCAAATTTTTCTCATTGAGAGATATTGAATTTCATTTCTGAAAAATATCTATTCAATATTATTCAAAATGAAATATAAGAGTGCTTTATATTTTTTTGTAGAATTTAGTAGAAATGATTACGAATGATTCTTGTGCTTGAGTTAGTTTTGTTCTAGCTTGTAGTTGAAACGATTGTTGACTGTTTAAGTGAAGTCAGTGTCAGAACTAGAACTAAGATGCTTGTCGCCTTTCTCTTTAAAAAAACGTATGTTTTCCTATACCAGATCGTTAAATAGTTATTCTAACTTCTGAGAATTATTTATATGGGCTGCAGCTTTTAATCGTATGATACGAGATTAGGATCCATAAAAGTTGATGTCATTTCTTGAGTCAATGATAGTGAGTCTACAACGAATAATTTACTATGCATAATTATAAGCAAAAAAACGTCTTAATCTTCCATTTATCTTATTGAGAATCTTGCACTTTTGACGATAAACGAAAAGGTTTTGTTCAAATAAACTTTATAATGGGTCCTTCTTGAAATACGACTTCCTCTATTCCCTTCATTTCAGTAGGTTATTATTCCAATGACCAATAAAGTAATCTATAGAAAGTGACATGTATATCAGAAAAATGTCCATAACCTTATATTCATTTCTGTAAACTTAATTCCAAAAATAATAATGAGCCTTGCATGTGAATAAACAAACTTTCAAAGGTCTTGGCTTTAGCACTACACGACCCTGACGTTTACTCTGTGGCTAACAAACAAATTATATATTTTTTCGATTTCAAAATCGAATAAAATCCATCTTAATTGAATACAGCTTACCGGAAGTTTGTTATAAGACGGGTTTTTTTTTTTTTTTCATTTCTTATTTTGAAAAAATTTGAAGCTTGTAGACTGCATGACTAACTTTTTTGTAACATATTCTTGGCGTTATAAACGGATGCTCTCTTAACACTGTACCCTATATTGCTTCTGTTAATATTCTTACACTGTTCGCTGTGATTCCCAATTCTATTTCTTTTAACACAAGATGGTAGAACGGAGATCATTGCACGACGTATATCTTTCATCCTCCAACAATATAATACTGGATTGAGAACGGAGTTGATAAATACAATGCTTACAGTTGTTATTTCGGCCGCATGAACATGGCTATTATCAACACTTAGTAATAAAGCTAGCTGGACTCCAATGTAAGGAGAATAGCATAGCAGAAATAATCCATAAAGACACAACAACGATGTAGAGGATTTTTTCTTCTGTGCTACACTGTTATTCTTTTCTTTGTCATCGTGGTTTACCGTGGATTGGTACTCCGACGCATTCTCTTGGATCGTGATTTGTGTTCTGTGGTGACGTATTACGAGGTAGATTTTTAAACAGCAATAAGTACTTATTGTAAAACATACGAATGTGATGAATGCTGCTGCAAGCTGGTACGAAAATAAATCCACAAATTGAATGACTGAAAGCAAAGCCATCGCTATCCAAGACAACGTTGTGAAGATGATCACTTTGGCATTTGTCGCGATCATCTCGTAACGCAACGCCAAGTACAATGCAACAGTTCTTTCGACGCTAACCGCAGCAATTGTTACTAAAGAAACAGCAGCTAGAAGAACACCTAGACCATAAGCAATCCTCGTCGAAAGGCACCAGCCATAAAAATCGTCTCTTAAAAGAAAAGTATTCGATGCCAAGTGGAAAGGCAAGGCAAGGATCCCGACTCCAAAATCCGAAAAGGCAAGAGCACAAATCAGAAAATTCGCTGGAGAATGAAGCGAGCGTGTTCGACAAATTCCTGCGATGACAAGAAAGTTTGCTATAGTAATCGGCACAAGAATCAATCCCTCTATAATGGAAGCCATAATACAAGCATTAAAGAGTTCGTATCGGTAAACCCAAACCGAACTGAATGGATAACATTTGGTTAAAGAAGAGGATTCCGTGCTCAAATTCATGGTGAGCCTTTCCATCTTGCTCTATGCCAAATATTTTCTTGGTCGTTTATATATGTTCACTTCTTCGGACAGCTAGTTCCGTGAGAGGCAAATTCTTCCTCAGATTGTGTCACGGAATACTTAAATTTCCGCTTAGACTGTAGTTTTAGAAAACATCCTGCATGGCTGAGCGGCTGTTGAAAGGTTAGAATTCGACTCCAGTACATTAGCACACTCGTGTGATACGATATGATACAAAGATATATATCGCCCCCAACCCAATTCCAACTTGAATTCCAACTTGATGGACGAACTCTGTTCAAAGACCATGAATTTTCTAAATTTTTCCTGCCAATAAATGACCAAATTGACAAACTCTCCTCATTGGTTGAAAATTGGATGGAATTTTTATTAAATCTAAGAGGAAATTTGGTGAAAGTAGCTTAGAAGAGAAGTAATCTCCGCTATTTGGCATATGTAAACCTTGAATGACGGCACTGTCAGCAATACTAATCAGTAGAGCCACTGCTGAACAATCCAAAAGTATGAAAAAAACGATGAAAAAGAAAAATACCGTTGACAGCTGAAAACGCTGAAATCAAGTGATGACAAGTTAAGAGATTCGAGATGAAGTCAACGTACGCAACGGGTTTTTTTTTTTTTTCATTTTCCCCCGACATTATTTCTTTTAGCTTTTCGTTCGTCACTAGCTAATTCACCTCTACGTGATAAATTTATTTTCATATCTAAATAAAGGGCTAATTTTGTCAACACAGACTTCTTGCTTAGAGTCTGTAGCAATTAGCTTTTAAGTATTGTATTCAAAATTATGGAAAAACTTTATTCAGGCAGAAGTATTGACGAAAGAAATAGTAAATATTTGGAAACCTTATTTTCTTTTCCGTGGAAGGAGCTAGAAATTGTCACTGGTAAACTGATCAGAACTGAACGACAAAATACTTAGCCAAATCGCCCGAGAATCTTAAGATAACTTTTAGATTTACGATTCGCTATCTTAATGATATCTTACTGCGTTTTTATTACTTCCTTTTAGAATTTTTTCTTTGTTATTTGTTCAGTTTCTTGATGGGATGAAGCTATTGAACGAAACTCCTTCGTCAGTCAATACATAAACTACACACACACAAAAAAAAGGAAAAAAGAAAAAGATTTAATTTTACTGCTGTAGAGAACTAACATTGTTAGAATATGCTATTGTAAATTTTTATTCAAAGTATAACGAATGGTCCAAAGGATGTACCACACAAGAGCATTTTCTTTTTAACTCGACGTAAACACGAAAGCTTTTTCTTGGATTACGAAAGCCAAAGAAATGTTGAACGAAATGAATTTCAAGCAGAACACGTCAGCGCATTTCAAAATCTTAAATTCAAAATTATAACTTAGGACTTTAGGTATACCTCGTTTTTTTTTTCGGCAAGCTATTTGGTTATTAACTGCTCTTAATTTGAATATATAACTAATGAGTCCTTCACGTTCAAAGAAAGATTTTAGGTATTAAACACTTCATAGCTTGCTTCATTATCCAACTGATGGCCGGCTGGCGAGATAAGAATCTGTATGAATAGTAGGAAGTATTATTATTATACCTTCCTTATGCAGTTCTCTGCTAGTTAGAGATTAATAAGATAGATTGATTTTAAAGATAAAATTTGTCAGCATGATTAGGAAAGATCCGGTGTTTTCGTTGTTAAGGAAGAAGACTTCTCTTGAATATTATTTAAACAAGTTTACATACATTTTAGACCAAATCAGTGAGACGACGAGAAAATATATTTTTTAAGTTAGGATTCGCCAAAAATAAGATTGAAATTCATATTCAGTTTCATAATTAAGTTGAGTTATCACCGAGCTGCCAGAATAGACCTCGTTACCTTCGTATGCAAATTGCCCATTTCAGACCACATGACATTCCCTTGAGAAATGTTATTTTGTTAAAATATTTACACATGAAAGAATCAACTCCAAAGAGTGGCATCACGTGGTCTGAAATGGACACAACAAACAACGAAGGTAAAGGTCTATTTGATCAATTTCTATATATGAGAAATTTAACTTTTTTTGCTCAATGCGATATTAGTTTTTCTGAC
Organism: Anthopleura xanthogrammica; assembly: GCA_964019055.1. NCBI lineage: Eukaryota > Metazoa > Cnidaria > Anthozoa > Actiniaria > Actiniidae > Anthopleura > Anthopleura xanthogrammica. Next base: position 11,525,317 of record OZ025217.1, read on the forward strand.
GTCATCCCCCGTTAAAGAGGAGTGGGGTTTAGGGACTAGTCAATTTTTACATGGGGGGGGGGGGGGGGGGGGCTGGTGCATTTTGATTTTCCTTGCACTGATTTTCCTGACCCCTCCCCCCTAAAGTGCCTTTTGTCTCTCTTAGCTCCGTCCTTTGTGGGGTATAAAGGAATGCTGCTCCCCTTTTATTTACACCAGCCCCCCTCCCTTTAAATAATGACTGTTCCCTTACCCGGTACCAGCTACCTCGCGAAGTGTAATCTTGGATTTCGACTCAAATATTTCTTGACTAAAAGTCAATTCACAGAAATGAATGTGCTGTTTGTTTCATACCTTGGATAGTAATAGTCACTACAGATATTATGTGAAGTATTTGTTTGCTATCATGATCAGTTGTTGTGGTTACCTCTATTAAGCGACCAACCTCTATTAAGCGACCAGTTGTCAAAGTCCCAAAGAGGGTTTCTGCACTAATTTATACCTCTAATAAGCGACCAACCTCTATTAAGCGACCAGTTGTCAAAGTCCCAAAGAGGGTTTCTGCACTAATTTATACCTCTAATCGACCAACCTTTATTTACCGCGGGTCACTCGACAATACCGGACGCTTAATACAAGTTCGACCACAACAGAAAATATATATATATATATCAAAGGGACAAACTAATAAACATTACACGGCGGACCTCGCTGAGAGCGGATTCGAAAACACCTGAGCATGCGCACAAGAGACCACTATCGACATGATGCTCAATTAGAGCACGGATATGAACTTCGGCAACTCGATCAACGAATCTTAACGTTTAGTTAAATTTTTAATAAGGCCAAACTGCTTGCTGACTTAATACGTATTATATGATAAACTGAAGGGTAAAGTAATAACGTTCAGGACATGGCTGTCATCATCCCCCTTTTTTTAATATCCAAAACACTCCTATTTACTTAGTTTTGAAAATGAGTTATAATCATCCCTACCTCTGTTATTATACGTACGCTTAATTGAAAATAACCTTTATTTTATTGTTCTAGTGGTGTTTTTTTTTTTCAGCGATGGGGTTTAGCGGTTTTGTAGAGTAAATTTGGCGAGGACTTTATTTGTTTATATTATACTTATCCAAATAGACTGAAACTTTTCCAGGCATTTAGAATTAGACGTCTGAGTTTATGCATGCAAGTACTGAAGGAAATGTTGTTTATGATATATTTTTTTATAACTTTACATGCAATTTCTCTTCGCTAGAATTAAAGCAATGGAATAAAAACTGAAAGAAAGGAACGGAGGAAGAAAAGAATGAACGAAAGAAGGAAGGAAAGAAGTAAACAGCAATTATACTTGAGCTTGTATTCAACGCGAGACAAGTTTGTAAGCTAAAAGTCCCATGCAATATACTTACTTTGTCCGTAATCTTTATTGTTAAGAAGAGTAAAAATGCTTTCTAGTTATTCTTGCAAGTGAAGCTTGTGTAGATATGAAAATATAAGTTTAACCAAAAAGTTCATCGTGAACATTGCTCATATATACCAGGGTATTTTAGCCAACATTTTCAGTGCGTTACAGAGTTTTTTACTGAGAAATCTCTTCATTATTTTCTTCGTTTCGCGTTCATTTCCAAGGTATCCGCTTTTCCAACTTTAGCTAAAGGTACCATTAATTATTTGCCGACTTAAAACCAAAATTGTGGTCAGAAAAAAACTGCTAGGAGCCACTTTAAACGCGCATGCACGTTTAGGATTCCCTTTTGTCCTTTCCAAAATGATCTGCTTAAAAGTCAGTTCCTCTAGATCTAACCTAGCCTGCTTGGGAGACTTTTTTATTTTTTACTAGTCAATAAATTTTGGACCATACCACCAGAAGCAGCACTGAAGCGCAGGAAGGCAGCGCGTAGCATTTACGGCTATGCCGGAGATTTCGGCCCCGACACCGCTATCTGAGGAGTTACAGACTGATCAGGAAACTTGGTCAAAGCCTAAGGGAGAGGTTAGTCGGCCCGTAGACCTTAAATGATTAACTCCTTGCTATGACCAGCAGATCCCGATATGTGACTTCTGCCGCTGATAGCTATAGACACCTGCGGTCACTCTTTTCAATGTGGGATGCTTTTACTCGTAAACTCGTGGTACAAAATCAGACTGATAGAATTATCTGATTATTTTACATGGTTTTCTATTAGCTTGTTTGGAGTTATTCAAAATCAAAGGATATCGGTAGCAAGCACAGGTATTTCTTTAACAGGAAAGACACAGGGACCCCACTCACAGTAGGTGACACAGTTAGTGGTAAAACGAAGTGCGTCGTTTGGCTTGTGTGTCGTCAGGGAAGACTGCAGGTATGACCTGTAATTTACGAGTTAATAGGTTGTGTAAACAGCTTGAGTTCTCATCGCATGATATCTGCCTAAGATAATTACATAAGAAACATTGATTCAGTTTCCCAGTTTCCAAATTCCTTTATTTTACGTGCGTTCGAAGTTGATGCCAATAGATTAACGTCTAGATCTAAAAATTAAGAAATATCTCTTGAACAATGTATTCGCGCGCGCGTGTACAGTGTTCACAAATAGTTGTGCACGTCTGTACTATGACACAAACGTGCCTGTGAGTTGGAGAACACGAGAAAACGAAACATTTCTCTTGATTTTCGAAGCTACAGTTTTATAAAGTCAAAACAGATTTCAGTGTTATATTATTTAAATTAACTTTGATTGTACAAACATTTTTTAGTTTTCCTATTTGTACATGTATATTAATTTGTCTAAAGACCATCCGCAGAAAAGAGATAGGAAAAAATTGATTTTTTTGGGTGATAAAGCAAGTCCTTTGCAACGACTTGGGAAGAAAAATATATACATATATATATGTATAGGAAAACAAAGAATTTCTAGATTTTTTTGGTGATAAATTTGAGTAAAACGAAACATTTTGCAAAGACTTGGGTTACTGTTTTTTCCATAAGAAAGTATTCTTGCTTTTCGAAGCTACAGTTTTCGAACTTTAATAGTACTAGATTTTGATGTACGTGTATATAAAATCCTGTCTAAAGACCGATCGAAGAAAGGGGATTAGAAAACAAGTTCCTAGTTTTCTTAGCGATAGAACAAGACATTTTCAAGGACTCGTATTAGTTCCTTTTTTTCCCCCGGCATAAAAACTAGACAAATAATCTTTTGCTTCAGCTAACAAGATACTACCAAACAAAACGCAATATCTAACGGCTAACCTAATTTTCGAGTACTTTTTTGCCTTAGGGCAAGAAAAACATCCTAATGGTAGTTGTTAAAGCACAGTTAAGCAGCAGGAAACGTAGACGGAAGAACCCCTAAGCTGCTTGACTAACTAGTACCCGTCAACTTGACGCACGAACGAGTTCTTCCACATTTCGTCCACGCGAGACCCCTAAGAATTTTTTCCCCTCATTTGTATATCATTTTCAAATTCCTTTTATAAATACTCCATTATCGTCCTTGTTTTAACTGGTTTTCTTTCCTATAGGTAAACTTCTTTGCTTTCAAAGTCGTTGTTTCGTGTTGTCTTTTTAAACAAATAAGCAACCAGTTCACAGCACTCGTGTCGAACAAACCCTCCTTAAATCAGCGAGACAACAACTTGGTGGAGTGGATGTAATCCATCGGTTAGTCCCATTCAACATATGCACGTGTATGGCTATAAAAACTATCACCGTCCTTTTCTCTAAATTCAAAATATTCTGCTTCATTGAATAATATTTTTCTTTCGTAACCTCTTATCCTAGCTAATATGTTTAAGAGTTTGTTTTTTGTTTTTCGGTGAGCATTTTTATAAATTTTACAATCGTTTACTAAACTTAAGTGGTTACCCGACAAAAACAGTGCTACTGCCTTTCTTTACGTAAACAATCGTTTCCTTTTGAAACAGTTTATTTATTTGGTTATTTAGCAAACTACTATCATCTTGCAAACGAGCAAGAACAACTGCCACTAGTGTCTTCTTTGCGTAAACAATACTGGTTTTCATTGTCAAACAGTTTATTTATTTAGTTATTTAACATCCTACTGTCGTCTTGTACAAAAGCAAAAACAAGTCTTTGTTTTCCAAAGAGACAACGTTTTCTTTAACAAAGAAAAGTGTGGTTGTTTGTCCAACTGAACTGGTTAAGGATTGACATTGTTTGACTTCGCCATCACGCAAGGAAAAATTCTAACTCAATGCAGTTCAAATCTCTTAATGAACTCGGAAATTTGATTTTAAAAATAATATTTTTTCGTTCTCATATCTACGACAAGAGGTAAATCAGAATAAAGTTATAGGTCGATAAAGTTACCTTAAAGGAAATATTTCAAATATAAGATTTAATTATTATTTTTTAAATATATGAAAAGAAAATTCTGAGAGCTATCGAAATATTGTGTAGTAGATCAAAAAATAGTGGGGGAAATTAGATGCCTTAATAAGAGTTATTAAAATCAAGAAATAAATGAATAAATGAACTGTTATTCTGGCATGCAGTGAACTACTATGATATACTTTAAGCGTGTTCGTGATACTCACCTACTAAGTGCACTATTTTGAATTATAACATAAGTGTTTGATTATAGCATGATCAGTTAAAACCTAATAACCACTTAAAAGGTAGGACACGCGATCTAATCTAGCGATTTTTTTACCATTGTCGTGAAGGAAAAAAATAGCGCCATTTTTTCTTCATCTTGTACGCTGTAGTCTGTTGTCAATAGTCTGTTGCGAAGGCTGATCGATTTTATTCCTTTTTTTCTAGCAAAATTCTTGCTTTTAAAAGTATGACAACAAAACCTATCAAACCAGAAGTTATAATCGTAATTTGCTACAATTTTAGATTAATTATCTTCTTTATAAAGTTATCTTAAGAATTCGAAATTCCAATCTAATCAATCACGCGGTCAGTTAATTCAGTTTGTTTCGATCAGAAATATAGGCTAATACGTCATGGGTGATATATTTAGTGTCCTCGACCATAGCTTCCATATGTCCTAAATTCAATATAGTGATGTTCCTTATTTGCGTGTCTCCTTTCTTTACTATCAAAAATTTCACCATCGCTTACTATGATAACTGTCTTTGGTATGTTTTACTATCATAAATTGTAAAACCCTGTTTTTTGATGTATTTACTGTGTTTTACATTTTAGAATCTATTTTTCTTATCTTTTTTTAAGAGATTCCCGTACTAGCCCATTTGTTTACGCTACTATTTTTTTTTAATTCCAAAAGGAAATTTCATTCGGGCTTATTTCTTTGAATTTGTACTATTTAATTAAACTCAAATATATTCTAAAACGTAATCCATAAAAAAATTATTTACACTATTATTTTGATTCAATTACATTCTGATTGTGAAATATCGTAATTTTGTAATTATTTCCTTTCGATTTCCTGTTTATACCACAAGTTGTCGCGAGACATACCAACACATGCGTAACACGAGTATCCTTATTTTGTGATTCCGGAATCCAAATCAGACGTTTTCCGTTCCCCTCGGGCAAAATGAGTGGAATTATGCACTCGTACCCCCACTGATAATGACTTCGCACTAATTTGGGCTCCGGTTTCGTGTCGGTTAGACAATTGGTCGGCAACACCGCGAACACGCTATCAATGTTTAGTCGTGATTGTCTGGTATATCTAAGAAGACCACGAAGTTTTAAGATATGGTTAAAATCACGCACACTTTTCGTGATTAGGCTCTTGCTTTGGAATAAGATTTCTTGTGCTAGAAACTTGTCTATGAAGAGCTCTGATAAGGACTGATAGTCTTTTTAATCGATACTCTGAAACAACCTCTGGGCTGATCAAAGTCGGGGCACGGCTAATTCACAGATCGAACCCTGAAACAATCGCTAGGTTTGATGGCGCTACTCGCCCGGAAAGTCGAGTGTGCGCAATGGTTTTTTTTTTTTTTTTCCCTTCTTCCTCTTCTTTTTTTCTTTTTCATCCATTTTCCGTTTTATAAGAAACGAATGGAAAGAGGTGTCATGGCTCAGCGTTAATGGTACAAATAGCTTGGCAAAGATGCTAAAATTTTAATTTGGAATTGATCACTCTTCATCAGAAATAGGTTCTTGTACTGACGTCATAGTTCTCGTGAGGAGCTAGTCGACTTGAAAAAGTTAATCACAAAAATATCTTCAAAAAAATGAACGAATGAAGAACGGAAGAAAAGATAAAAAATGCAAGGCAGGAAGAAAGGGAAGAAGGAAGAAAGGAAGGTCTTAATCTAGAACAAATTAAAAGAAAGCACAATATATACCTAAAAGAATAATATTATAAAGAATGAAGTACAAAGAAAATGAAAAAAAAATTGGATTAAAAAAGAGAAAGAAAATCATATCTTGAACTAAAAGCGATGATAATGTACAAAGATTCCTAAAATGTTAAGAACGTGAAAGAAAATGCTAGAACCTGTAATTTTTAAGCATGATTTGCTGAGATAATTTATACACTTCTTTAGTATTGGCCACTAGAATTTGAACCGTAAAACTGAACTAAGGTAACAGCTTTGAGCTCAAAACAGGAAGTCAACAGTTTAATATTTTGGATTATTTCATTTCTTTTTTCTCTTGTCACAGACATTGACATCTGAAGTCTTTAACATTAATACAAATCAATACCAAAGAGAGTCTAAACTAGTGATAATTGAATTACAATATAGTTATCGAACTGTAAAAACAGGAACTAAAGAGTGAATGGTCCTTAAGCTTCTTAGAGCATGTCAGGCTATTTTTATCACAATGACGCAGAATTTGATCTTCGAAAATGAAAGCATTGGATAATATTGTCCAAACCAACTGCGTTTTCAAAAATTAAATTAGTCATGAAGACATTCTGGCTTTCTTGGTTGTTAAATTTTAGGAAAAAATGAAAATATAGACTTTAAAATTTCTTGTTTCTAAGCTGAGTTTCAAGATGCTAAGCCAATGACGTCATTGTACTTGAAGCTCCTTTGGTTCGCACGACACGGTTTCCATGGGAAATGTGTCCAAAACTAAATGATAAACTTTTGATGAGATTCTGTACAATAGCTGCCATGCAAGATATTGCACTCTGTAGGCAGATATATGCCGATTCTCTGCTAATGTCTCTGCTAGTGTCCTGGTTTCCAAAAAACACTTTATTAAAACAGAAAATGTATAAAAAATTCAACTTTTTCGAAACTTATTTTGCTAACTTTGTTTGATCTTGTTTTACTATTCAACTAAAAGAGTCCTAAAACAATGGCATGCTATTTGTTACGGTATATGTCGAAATAGTCAGTACTATGCAGTACGTTTCCCACTCATATGCATATGCATAACCATTCTTATGGGAAGCCATTTCAATGTTAGGGCATGTCGTACTGTGTACCTGTTGTAAGTCAGTACCGTACGTTTCCCACTCATACGATAACCATTCTTATGGGAAGCCATTTCAGTGTTACAGAATGTCGTACCATGTACGTGCTGTAAATAAGGTCCGTTTGTACTTGCGTAGTTCTGAGCAATGGCTGGTTATCTATGATAAAGTTGACTAAGTGTGGGAATTATGATAAAGAACAAGGACAAGGACAATGACAGGGAGAGGGACAGGGACAAGGACAAGGACCAGGACCAGGACAAGGACAAGGACAAGGACAAGGACAAGGACAAGGACAAGGACAAGGACAAGGACAAGGACAAGGACAAGGACAAGGACAAGGACAAGGACAAGGACAAGGACAAGGACAAGGACAAGGACAAGGACAAGGACAAGGACAAGGACAAGGACAAGGACAAGGACAAGGACAAGGACAAGGACAAGGACAAGGACAAGGACAAGGACAAGGACAAGGACAAGGACAAGGACAAGGACAAGGACAAGGACAAGGACAAGGACAAGGACAAGGACAAGGACAAGGACAAGGACAAGGACAAGGACAAGGACAAGGACAAGGACAAGGACAAGGACAAGGACAAGGACAAGGACAAGGACAAGGACAAGGACAAGGACAAGGACAAGGACAAGGACAAGGACAAGGACAAGGACAAGGACAAGGACAAGGACAAGGACAAGGACAAGGACAAGGACAAGGACAAGGACAAGGACAAGGACAAGGAGGACAACAACAACAAGATTAAGGAGAAGAAGAATGGTGAATTCAGCATTTTATGTAAAAACACACCCACTACCGATATCCGCAAATTTCAGATGTTTTTAAATTTAACTTAAGAACATAGTCTACATCCGTCTAGACTCACGCTAAGCCTTTTTATTTGCCGCAATTTCTTCGTACCACCGGATTCAAACGAACGGTTTGGGGTAAATTAGAAAATGAGTAAACGATAGCCTACTTAGCTATTTCCAGAGAATGAAATTTATCTTTTATCGCAAGACAGGAAAAAATTACCAACCATATTTGAAGGATAAGATCAAATAGTACTTTAATGTAATCTATATTTCCGTGTCCTCAGCCGTTTGATCACAATATTTTTCGTGCTATATATAGGTTTCGAATAGCGGCGATTAACGTACGAAGATGTTAAAAACGTTAACGTGAGTAAAATATATAATAAAGAGAAGAGAAGAGAAGAGAAGAGAAGAGAAGAGGAGAGGAGAGGAGAGGAGAGGAGAGGAGAGGAGAGGAGAGGAGAGGAGAGGAGAAGGACAATCTGCAAAGAAAAGAAAAGAACATTTCATGAACACCTAAAATACAATACAATTAATGTCGTTATCCCAGAATTTAAAAGTCAGTTTGGAGATCAATTTCCTAGTTCAATCATTAATCTTTCACCAGTAAACAAACAATAAACGTAGGAAAAAGTTTGCCTTCCTTTTTAAAAAATCAAGCCCTAAAACGCTATCGGAATAAGCTTTCCACGACTATTTTCAGATACCATTTGTCGAGCACGCACGCAACATCTAGTTCTAGTGCAGACTTTAAAATTCCATGACTTCCATCGTTCTTCCTGCGCGTCCAGGAGTTCAAACCTGTAATGGAATTTGCTTGGGGGAGCGATCCGTTGGCGGAACCACTACATTCACATCCAGGATCGGAACTCTTTTCTATTTGACTACAATTTCTTTGAAACTATTACAGCTCCTTTCTTCTGGTTGTTGGTTCCTAAAAATACAGACTTTGTGTCTTCGTGGCTTTCAATTTTAAGAGCAAAATTTGCCGATGGATAAAAGATTTTTCGGCTCAAGTCAAATGTTTGAAAGTGCTAGGTATTAGAGTAGGGGTTAGAGTATGTGGGTGGGGCCTCTAACATACCGTAGCATTGAAAGGGTTTAACTATGAGAAAAGTTATTGTATGGCTGGGAAACTTACGGCAATGACGTATTTTATATTTTATAGCTAATTTCTTGTATATACTGTGAACGCATTGAGGCTAGCAAAAATGCGTAATAAAACCGTAATTATTATCATGACTTATGGTACGTATACGATATATATGATATGAATGCCGTAACATTGAAATGGCTTTCTATAACAATGTTTATCTTGTGAATGGGCGGTAACACACGACCGGTCTTTCTTGTACGACATGCCGTAGCATTGAAATGGCGAGGCAAGATTCACCAGAAAATAGTGTTCTGTGAAAACACCTTTTGTGAAATTATACCTGTTTTACAATTGCATAGCACAAGCAAGTTATAAACTAAGATATTCACCATGTAACAGCGGCTCTCGAAGCTTCTCGCGTATGGTTGTAATAGTCCATGGAGCGAATTTTAGTTTACATGAGTGGATCATGAACGGGTACCGTGACATCCCACTGAGCCTATCCTCTAAGTACTCACTCTTTTGACCAGCAATACTTGAACAACGCACGAAAGGTTTTGAGAAATTCTGTCTTGTCTCGTCTAGCAAGGTATATTTTAACTCAGTCATTGAATTTTTTGTTTATTTGACCCAAATACAAATTATAAACAGTTTTTTAATGGGAAGTGTATGGAGGGTTTATGGCATTTTAAAATCCTTTTTGTCTCAGCAAACTTTGGAAAATACAATATCAAAGAGTAACAAAGAAAACAGAAATTATTTTGGTGGCTATAAAAAATCTCTACAAAATATTTCAAAAAACTCCACATCATTAACAGTTTTTAAAAAATTAAAACTGGTGGGTTAACTATGGGTTAGCGATCCTTGGAAAATAGAATTCCAAATAGTAACCATTAAAAAAGAAACTGTTTTGGTGGCTAAAAAATCTGTCTAATTTGAAGTCTTCTTAGAGGAGTATAAGATGTAGGCAAAGTCAATCTCCGCCTTGAAGTGAATGTCAAAATCTCGCAACTTTTGAACTAGCTGCTCTGCGTATTCGAATCTGCGTCACTGACCAGTATCACAAGTGTTTATCTGGATTTCGTCTGATTACGATAAACTACAGGTCTAGGTACGTGAATAACAGGTAATTTTCTTCTTGAAATTATCAAGAATCTTAAACTATCGAATGTTGTTCATGTAGCAAAATAATATTTGCACAGCACTGCATAACAATCTATTTTAAACGAGTTTTTTCACGTATTAATCTCATTCATTTATCAGTTTTACAATTAATCCAACTCATCTCATAGTTATTTTCAACTCATGTTTTTACCTTTCACAAACTCGATTAAAATTTCGAATCCAAGGTAATTTCAAGCTTAATAATATCCTATCCATCTATTGTCAAAATTACGACAAATTTTGTTTTTTATTTAACGTTTTAAAACTCTTTATAGGCGCCATTCCAACCACTCCATGGCCCTTCTTTCTTACGCAGTCAGACGAATCGCTAAGGCGTTAACTTTATCAGTAAAATTACGTCTTGTATTGATCCCTGAAGAGGATTTAGAGAACTAGAACTAGCTAGAGGAATAAAAACAAGTTCTAAAGATAGAACGTTAAGAAGCTTGTAGTTAATCTAGTGAAGTTTGAATTACTTCCTTAAACGTTCTTAGGAATCACTCTATTCACGCGACCAATCACTTTGCTCCGTTTTCTATTCTTCTTGAACTATCCCTTTTGACTGGACTCATATCTTATAGCTTTACGTATCTCATGAACTTAAGAAGAGGGTTAAGCTTTTTAGCTTAGTTCCAATACAGTTCGAAAGGAGGTTTAGTATTTGATGCAGTCTTAGTAGCAGATTCGTTAGAGCGCTTGAATCTTTTTTGTACCCGTTGCTATAAGTGCTTGAAATTTCTTTACGTTTTTGCCAAGAGAGAGTGGCGTAAGAGTTAGCTAGCCCGCGTCGAAGCCCCTGTGGAAGTATTGTTTATATGCGCTTGTGGCACGATAGAGAAAAAATATAATTTCTTAATATGCAACATGACTTCGTAATATTGATCACAACATCAGTAACAGCTGTTGTTTTGGACGAAAAGATAAAACTATGTCAGCGATATCTACCTCACGGTGGAGTGCTTTAGCAATGTGTTAATTTATCAGGGGAGTATATGGTATTATCGGACCAGTTACGGCGAAAAAGCTGAAGAAAATGAGATAAAAAGGAAGTAGTGTAAAAAAGGAGGAATTAGAGAGAGAGAGAGAGAGAGAGAGAGAGAGAGAGAGAGAGAGAGAGAGAGAGAGAGAGAGAGAGAGAGAGAGAGAGAGAGAGTAGGGAGGAGAAACGGGATGGAGAAGGGAAATAGAGGAGTGAAAAGAAGGCGGTAAGAGGCAAATAAGGGAGATTATAAAACTGTCGAAAAACTGTAAGAAAAAAGAATCAAGTTGGAATCAAATGTCTAAGATCAAGGGAAAAATAAGAAAAAGCAAAACACAAAGGAAGAATCGTATAAATTTAAACTTTACTCCTAATTTTTCTTGTAAGGCTGTTTTGTAAATATATTCAGAATCCCATTGCGCAAAAATAATTGGCAAAAAGGATCGGTAATGATAATATTAAGAAGAAAAGGAAAATTAGAAGTAACAAGGACTCGATCAAAGAGAATGAAAAGAACCAGTTTTACGCAACTGTCATTTGGACTTCAGATTTGACTGGCGTTTAAACGAGCAATGTCAATGTATTATTTTCAAGCGATGGAACGAGCCATTCACTCGAATTCTCAGTCCCAAATAAGGGCTACAAGATAGAGCTTTACCGAGACCCAAACACTTAAATATCAGGAAGCGAGTTGATGGCGAAGCCGCCACTTCGATTAAGATGTTTTTCACAAATAGGTGCAGCTTGACGATTAACGTCAAGTTGACGTCATTCTGACGTCATTGTGTCTAAAAATCGCCCACGCTTGTCTCTGTAGTTCGCCATTTCTATTTAGAATCGTGGCTTTATCTTCTTTAGAGATTCTATTTTTCTCTTCGCCCTGCTAAAGAGTGGGCCGAGTATTTGGTAACATTGAACAACTGACTGCCCTTTTCTTAGTTTCTCTAATACCACAAAAAAAATTAATTCCGATTTTTTTCAAACCGAAACCTTGAAAATCTTAAGGAAAAGTTGAAATATCGCATCGGTAAAAATATTTTGTGGCGTCTATAGATTGACCAAAAATAGCAATTTAGAAGGAAATCTGAGTGAATGACCACTGTGGCCCCACGATTCTATTTAAGGTAGGTTGGTATACTCCTAACTCATCTTTATCTTATACATTAAACACAAAAATGTAGGCAGACAGGGAGGTCTTACATCAATGTATTTAATAGACATCCACAAACGACCTCAAAATAGAAGCGATCAATATGTGTACACCTCTGTACAATAGTTGGAAAGGATGAAAAAAGGTCGCTAAAAATAAATATGACAAATATGGAAACTGAGTTTCGGTCGGGCAGCCGTGCGCGATCGGGAATAAGTTATATTTAAATCTCATCAGTTCACGGCAGAAAGAGCGCTGTTCATTGGTCATGTCATTTGTTTATTGACTTTTTTTAGTTTATTGAGCTCAATTTTGGTTTGTGGCTTGTAATCACAAACTCTTTTATCCTCATATTTGTCTGGCTTAGCAAAAAAAAAAAATCTCCGGAGTAAGAAAGACAATTTGAAGTTAATGAAATGTCGTTTCCTCCCGGTTCAACGGGTTCAAATTTCACCTAAATTCGAAGAGAGAATCGAAATTAAGATATTCTTTTGATTCAATTCCAATTGCTGTCCATTATATTTGTCTCAAATGAACCATTACATTGAATATCCAATCCTCCTCAATAAATTCTAAAATTGATTGAAATTGCAAATTCAATCTTGGACATAAAATTGCGAACCTTTTGACCTCAAGTATTTATTACTCCGTATTCCATTTACTCTAATTTAGAAATTAGACACTTGAGTTTCTTTTCTTTCTTTTGTGCCGACTCGCTAAAAATACTTTGGGATTGTAAATTTAATCTTTGTTGACTTGGAGACTTTGGAGATTTTTTCCTCAGTCGTATAGTAACAGTTTGCTTGGTGAATAAGTGTAAAGGTTTCCAAGGTAGTCACGTTGTCATGACAATAGCTTGCGCAATCAGAGATTCAAGTACAGAAACTTGCCCGGCCCAATACACAATGCAGTAGGAAGCAATACGGATAACGTTCTCTTTTACTCGGGTTATGAACTCACTCTAAGAAATAGAAGGAAGTTTATGACATTTTCATAGTCTTAACATCTCCGCCATCTCCCCCGCCCACCAAAACCACCGAAAGAAATTTCAATTTCGTTTTCATTCTCTACCCTTCTTCTTTTCAAACTTGTACCACGACCGCCTGTGTCTTCTAACAATGCTACTTTTCACCAAGAGGCACATTAACGAAATCATTTTCACCGGTTGCTATTGCTTTGTGCGAGTACTCAGAAGACTAGATCAGAAAAACACTGAAGACTAAATAATACCAGCCTTCATGACATTTTAATAACTGCGAAAATATTAACTGTGTGAATCGTCTGGTGTGATTCCGGTGTTAGTTAACCTTGTCAACGGTTGAGTCTCCTTTCTTTGTAACATTTAGTCTCAGATGATTGAGGAATAATTATGTTAAAATTCTTTTTTTACAACCTGTAAATTCTCCTTAAATTTGCACGTGTTTTGAACGGAGCGGAAGTTAGTGGAACAATATAAAAAATTCGCAAGGAAGCGATTTGTATTAACTTTGCCTTTGATGTTTGAAGATCAGCTCATAATGACTAAATCGTACATTCAAAAAGTGTGGAAATTCTGAAGGAATTTTGACAAGGTTTATTTCAATTCGATGACACCGTTTCATCAATCGTTTCTTTATTTTTGGCGGAAATTTTAACCTTATTCGTATCATTACAACAAGAAAGAAAACATGTTAAAGTCAACAAAAGTACAATAAACTTTGTACATATAAATATTGATAATTGCACTCAGGGTTTTAAGTGTTATGCAACCACGTGGCGACGTCTCCAATAATCACAGCGGAGTTTTGACGGTTTAGCTTTAGCAATATAGTTGCTTGTCTGCGAAAAATTTTTTTTTATGTTGGTTGTGGCAGTTCTTCTCCAAGAGTAGGAACCCTTCCAAGATCAGGTAACTAGCTAAAAAACTGTACAACAATGGTTATAAGAAGCCTTTTTATGGACCTAAGCTGTAATAGAAAATATATATTTCAGCCACGCTTCAACATCTGTATCCAAATTGGTTACAATTCTAAATTTTGCTAGTTAATATCAAGATAGAAAATCAAATTTTAGCGACAACTTTATTTTTGAAGTTGGTGTTATATATATTTATTTATTTTTGGTGATTAAGTTTATATTTATTGATGTACTTTTTGGAAAAACAATATATAGATAATTATGTTTTCTGTAGATACGATCCCACTCCTCAGCCTTGATAAAGTACAATAACATATTTGCAATTGCAAAGGTTTCTCAAATCGTGACTAACTATTTTGAAACTATTCAGCAGAGGAATTCTTTCAATCGATACTTTGAAGCTCTGAATTCATTAACAGATTCATAATTAGATTCCTACGGAGTTAACCATCATTAACTCTATGGGAAACCTGCTCGTGACTCAGTTAGAAAGTATGCTATTCAGTAAAATCTTGTAACTACACGCGTTAGCTCCAATAACCCGCCAAAACTGAAGTAGTCACAAACGTGGCGAAATTTCACCTCACCATTTTTTCTCGCCTTTATTCAAAACTGTTTTATCTTAAAATCGTTTCCAAAAGTTTTTTTCAATAGCTTTTTAAACACATGCTTGTATTTGGTTTACCACAACTTTGTTGTTACATTAAGGGACATGTTTTTGTTAAATTTGAGTCGAATTTATTAAGATAACTTTGATCATTATACAGTCGTTTACAGGTACTTGTAGCACTTACACTTGTGGCTCATCAAGCGAATTTCTCAGCACAAACCACTTATACAGATACTATTTTAAAATATTTCTACATACTTCACTGAGATCGAGCTTTACCGCAATTTTATTTCATTTATTGCGTTTCTTCAAACAGCAGAGTATGAATTATCTCAATTCTACTTCAGTGTAAACGTTGCGTAAAGATACCACAGGAATCCCATATGACAGGTGCTACATAAATATTAAGATGTAGGTCTGTTTGTGGTCTAGAGGGTGTTTCTGGGGGGAAATTACACGCAGGTTCTAAAATTTATAAAAAAATAAATGCAGTGTTTAGGATTTTTACGACATAATTTAGTCGCTCCACGATAGATATTTTCGTTTTGGGAGCCTTTAACGATGGTACGTTCGTATCAGCGAGATAGTTTAAGCAAGTGAATGATCTGGTATTAGCATTATCAACTGAGTCTTATAGCTTCTAATATTGCGAGATAGACATTGTAACTCGAATAAACAATATTCCCAACTGGTACTTTGCCATTGTCGGCCAAAAAACCAGGAGACAAAGTAATAACCAAATGTATTGATTGTTCGAAGTATTGGATCCTGTAAGTCAAACTTTAGAAAATTTCAAAACCATTTTTTAACAATTTTTAGTTTCGTGAAAACGAAGAGAAACGTTTCAAAGTTTTGGATTCCTCTGATTCAATCTTGAGAGAAATTCAAAGGCTTTTTAACACTGAGTTTTTTTATTTTCATGAAAAAGAAAGAAATGTTTGGGCAAGAGCACTAGTTTGAGTATAGTGATAATGTATATGGAGTGGAAATTGCTTTCACATTCATTTTAAATTTATTTTTTCACGTTATAACTCGATCAGTAAAGATTTAATCCAAAAACATTTTGGAAATATTATTTAAGAATCATGCAAAATGTCTGCCAAGAAGAAAATCAAAAGAATTAGGATTTTAAGAAAATGGGACAATATAAAGAAACTCTCAAAGGTATTTATAAAATCAGAAAAATAAATGTCACTCGAATTCTAGATGTCGTACAGCAACAAATTCAAAGTACAAAGCAGCGATGAAAGGATTGATTAAGCTTAATTTTAAATCAAAATAAAAGGTAATGAGAAGTTAATCAAGGAATATCTTCGTTTACTCTGATTATATGCTAAAGAAATTAGGGATTTGATTAAGGAATCCAATCAATGCCTTTTTTATCTTTTTAAAATGAGCAACTCAGTCAAATTCGCACCGAATTGTATTTCTTTTAAATACTTTCTGCCAAGAATTTTTCCAGCACTTGTCTGTTTGTTTATCCAATTATTTCTTTAATTCTGTGTTTGTATTTTCGTTGTTAGAACAATAAACTTCACTATTCCTTTCCTCGCTGTCATGATGCGATTTCAGACTATTTTCATTTACGATTTCCAAATCCTCCCACTTAATTCCACAATTATTTCAGTTCCCCTACTAACAAGCTTCGTCTCGAAAATAAATATTTGAGTTTCTTTACTGAATGAAAATTAAGTGCTCTTTTCACAAAAAGACCTAACAATAATATTGAGTTTTAGTTTCCAAGTTCCGATTCAGAATTAACTAGCATGGCTTGAAGGTAATGACAATTTCAAAAACAAAACTTCCTAAATTAACAGCCCTCCAATACTTTTTGTTTGACTTAAAAATGAATTTACCTTAACTTATAAATGTATTTTGATTAACCATTCGTTAAGAAAAGGAAGGAAAAGAAACCGAACAAGCGTGTGAAGAAAAACAATTCAAATAATACCATCAAGTGGAAAGCTCAAGTCGTCAGTATTCCTTGGCGTTACATTCAATCTAAGCAAACAGTTCTAGTATGTTCGCCATGCCATTACATATGGCAAAAATATATTAAGAACTAATAGATATTGCAAATGATAAAATAAATGGCTTTGATATTAAATAGTGTCTTACAAATGGAAAAAAATAGAATATCTAACACGCCCCAAAAAAAAAAAAACGTTCAGCTAGTGATAGCAAGTTTAAATTCAAGATGGCGGACTTCAGTCGTAAACAATACGTACTTATATATTAGAAAACAGCAAAAATACACAATTTCTGTAAAACAAATGTAGTACATTATATTGACCATGTTTTAAACAAGTTTCTCCCCTGAATTTGCAGCCTAATTGTAATGTTATGTAAACTTGTTTTAATGGATCAGTAAACATGGATTTTTTTTTAAACCCATGCAGTTGTTAGTATTAGGATTTTGAAAATTGCTAGCTTTGAAAGCATGGTGATAAAGAATATTGACCATGTCTTACAGAAAAGCACAGAACTAAGATTAAACTGAATCTTCTGTCTCATTTTTCCTTTCCATTCGTTTAATTTAGATCAGATAGAACTCATAATAATGGTTTATATAACCACTTAGATTGGTAAGTGAGTGTACGTGGGCTGCTTGACTGATTTTTATTATATAAATTTTTCACTTACGGGTAGTTAATCACGCTAAAACCTTATTTCTTGGCCTAAAACCATATTCAACAGACACATTCGTGATAAAAAGCCTGGAAAAAGAGCTCGTGGGATTTACTTTTGATATAATTTCACCAAGGAACTGTTCTACTATACGATCCCCATGGCAACCATTTTTTTTGCACGCGAACGCAGTATTTTATCAACCTCGCTCGAAAGATGGTCTTTTCCGAAGTCTTTAGTTACAGAATAGAAAGAGGAGAAAATATCGAGTATTTTAAATATTAAGCGTGAAGCGATACTTAGATTTATTTACACAATATAGTAAATTCTATTTTGAGAAAATACTTCAAGTTTCAGACGGTTTTTCGTCATCATTTCTCTGCGACTTGTCAGAGGCAAACTCGTTGGCCTAAGGGTTAGGGAAAAAAGAAATTAACTACAGACTTACTTCAGGAATTAAGTTTGTTTTGACTTCAAAGACTAGAGATTAAAATTAAATAATATTCATAAAAACTAGAAAATGTTACAAGAACACCTTATATCGAAGTTCGAAACACTTCGCGCCCGCACATCCGTGACCGCACTTTTCTAACAACTACGCAAGTCGTGTCCTGTTTTCGATGAAAATAAATGCTTTTTGATAAGAATTTTATATGTCTTAAGAGAAAAAAGAAATTATAAATGAGAATAATAATATATATCAAGCTTCGCGTACATGCCTACGGTTTTTTCCTCAAACTACACTAAATTGAAACTAGGTTTGGATTTCATATACTCGATTGAGTTGCCAAAATTCAGTTTTGCTTATCCCTTCGGCTATAAATAAAGACATAAAAGCCTTGAGATATAAATTAAACGTCCCTCATTTTGCTAGACAAAGCACATCTTTGCACGAAGAGATAGGATGAGTTTATTGCTCGAGGGTAAAATCTTATCATACTGAATTTCGAAGCCGAGTTGAAGCTAGACTAGCTGAAATTTTTTTGATGGGGATTCAAAGAATTATATACAAAAGTCGTTAGATCTTTATAAGTTCCTTTGGGGAGGGATTTTTATGTTTTTTAAAAACTTCCCGTTTTTTGTTCTATTGAATTTTCTTGGAGAAACAGGAACTTCATAAAGTGAAACTTTGATGAGCCATTCAGAGAATGGGGACGTTTCAAATAGCTAGTCCGGTGAAAAATTGTTTACTATCGAAAGTCAATGAAAATTCAAAAAAGAAAGAAAAGGATTTTGTCATATTTGGAGTGGGCAGTAAAACAAGAAAAAACTTGATCTGAATGGCTAAAAAAATCGAATAAGAAAAACAAGACATCCACTGATAGTAAATAACGGGAAAAGTCTTGAGGGCAAAAACCAAAAATGTCACGAAAAAAAGTATATCTTATTTCTTGAATCACGCGAGATTTTGACACAATACATATGTAATAGGAAAGTAAATTTATTCCATCTTTGGCTGTCTATCTTGAGAACACATTTCTGATAGTAATTTTCGTAGATTCTCTTGTAGTCGTGATGACCTTCCGTCACAAAGTGATGAAAAATAAGGTCGAGAAGCGAATATCTCCTTGAAAATGTGTGGGTTGTTCGCAGACTTTAGACTCAACAATTAGAATATTTATTTTGCTTTGGATGGAGAAAATGTCTCATAGGAGACGAATTTTCCTTGAACTTAGAAATATTGTCTTGCTCATTGGCGGGAACTCGCTTATGGCTCCACACTGAACAACACAAACAGGAAACGAGAATGACGTCACTGGGAATTTACGGCACCTAGGGCATCAAGTTAGGAGAATCTTTTTTTGATCAGGTGTATCATTAGATAAGTTTATTGTATTTTATGACGGCTTTTTAAATCAAAAAGTCATTCTTTAACTCAAAATATATTTATTTATAAGGAAATAAAAAGTTTCTCTTATTAGAATGAAATAATTTAAATTAAATTGTATTTTTTTTCATAGAGTTTTCTCGTTCAGTCAGTCTGC
Organism: Anthopleura xanthogrammica; assembly: GCA_964019055.1. NCBI lineage: Eukaryota > Metazoa > Cnidaria > Anthozoa > Actiniaria > Actiniidae > Anthopleura > Anthopleura xanthogrammica. The sequence goes on from OZ025217.1 coordinate 11,544,975, forward strand.
TAGTAATTTCCATACTGCTGTCTGCGAGCTTCAATTCGTACGAATTAAAAAAGTTCTTACTAAAATCTTGAATGGAAATGAAAGAAGAGATGTTGATTGTTTCCTTGATTATGTGATTAATGTTTTTTTTATTTATTTAAGTTCCGTAAATTGATAATTTTAAATTCAAGAGTCCACATATAAAACAACGTACCTCCAAAATAGAGTTTCAAATATTTACAGTTCGTATTCGAGACCATTTAATCACATTAAAAGCACCCTTCATTTGCTTTTATCTCCTTTTCGTAGCTATTAGTCAATGTAAGGGCAAATAGAATATAATGGCTGGTAAAATGTCGGGGTTTGTGATCAAAAGTGAAGTTCTCCTTTGGTTGGTATGACATCATGTTGACATCACACCCCTCCCTGTATGCAAATGAAGGAGAGTAAGCCTCAAAGCTCATCGTTGTTACCACAAATAGAACAAACATACATCGTCGGGCAGCTGTAGCGAAAAGGCCTAGTTACTGGTGGGTAAAAATAGATCTTGAATTTTTATTTCCGTCTACTATGAACTATAAACAGGGCTAAAGATTGCTGCTAGATTTAGCTTGGTTTGGAAGGATTTTCATTTTTTATCGTTCATGTTGAATTATTGCGTTTGTTTATGTGTTCATTTTCATTTGCGAAGAGTAGCTTTCAGTTTATCAGAAACGCTTTTCTTCCGCAAAAACACTGAGTGATTTTCCGCTCTGAGTCTGAGATCTGCTCTCCTATCAGTACCTCTGATGTTCTCATACTCTTTCTCTCTTAAAAAAGGTTTAATCTTTGATTGATTTAGCAAAAGCGATCGCAGTTTTGAGCTTGCATTTTGTTGTGCCGAAGTTTCGTTCGTACTACACGACACATGGTACCTTCTCAGTTCTACGACTAACTTGCTCCTCTCTCGAACAACTTTCACCGGTAAATTCTAGCTTAAACATCAGCTAATCTACATTAACAGACCTTGCATTTAACAGGGCATTTATTCTTTTAAATTCTGGTCAGTATTTGCGATCATTTTGGATATAATTCTGAGCTCAATTTGTGTCGTCAAACCGAAATACAAACTGAAGACGAAAATAACGATTGTTTTTACTCTCGTTTGCAGGACAATACTGTCGAATTTACCTCCGTTTCAAGCACTTAGGTTTATTTTTTGATATTGTTTTATCTTTAATAGGAGAGTCTATGAGAATAATATGTGTGAATTGATATTTCTTAGCTTGACTGACTTGACTAATGCATTGGACGATTCGTCGCGTCTTCTCTGAATTATAACATATTTACATCTTCGAACTTCCACCCTTGTTTACCATTTATTATTTCCACTGGTCTCAAGACACCCAAGGTTAAATTATTTTCTTATACAATGTTTAAATTTCATCATCGATGGAGAAAAATTATCCAACGAGGAATTTCGGAAATCCAAAATGGCGGGAGATCGTTTTCTTGGACATCAAAGCTCCCAATTTCCGGTCTAGAAATTTTGGTTTTTCCTTCATAAAATATTATTCATGTCTGGAAAATAATCCCATGATCAAGGCCTCGTATTTGCAGACTTTCGACTCTAAATTTGGTGTATAGACTCCAGTAGAAGAATCAAAAAGATGTCTTGAATATTAGATCATTAGGCAAAGAATCGAATCTACATTCCCAGGGACAACCCCTCGGAATTACATCATACCACGCAATAAAACTCCAAGATCCAAGCTCTCGAAAATTCCCTTCTTCTCGCTTTTTATAGATCGTTTAAGCTTAAAACTTAAAAGAAATAATCTTGATGCCCAAGTGTTGTGAGTATTGCGCTGTTTTGGACGATCTTGGCTTGACATCGACCGAAACTTTGAATGTTTTTTCCTTTCGCAATCGCTCCAAAATAAGCTAGTCTAAAAACCCTTTTCTCTCTGCATTGGGAAAAGTTTCTCTCACATTCTTGATTTCTATGGTGAAGAAGGAACTCACTCATTTTTACCTCTAAATTCTCCAGGTAGAACTTTGAAAGATTATTCCAAGGAGAACGAATATTCTCAACACAAGTTAGAAGCATAAAATCCTCTTCTTTCAACGCTGGACAACAAGAAAATGGGACGAAAAAAGATTCAAATTTCCAGAATCGGAGACGAAAGAAATCGCCAGGTAAAATCCTCAAAGACTGTTTCTTATTTATACTGAAACTGCGGTTCATCAGGTGAAGTAATAGTGAAGTTTATTATTAAGAGCTTAGCTTTTTTGAAGCGCGCGGGCGGTTATTTTAATTTTGCTTCTATATTTTGCATCAAACGAGTAAAAATAGCCTCCCGTTTTTGATCAAGAATGTCATTAACCAAGGTATTTTTAGCTCCCCAGGTCATTCGGGTTAGAAATTACTGATAGCGAAACTACAATAGTCTTAAAATAGCGCTCTTTTTATCAAATGTGTACATTTAATTTTGCAAAGCAAATTGAGCGCGAGTTTGGAAGATCATCTTCTTCGACCTTTCAAATGGCTTTATCGTCGCGAAGGCTTTGACCGATCTTTGATATTCTGTCATGGAAACCACTATCACTACAATGTCTTTTTATTCAAGCACGATATTTTTTTCAAAGCATTGATGTCGTGGTTTTTTTCTTCTTTTCGGATTACAAAATGTAATCATAGTTCTCATGTTTTGTTGACATCTTAAGTGTTTGGTACCGAAATGGTTTTCTACAGCAAACATCACGCACATTTGTATAAACCTTCTTCTCGTAGTTTTAGATAAATTTAGGTTTTTTTCTTCTTATGGATGGCTTCTCGTATCATTAAACTTCGCATTCTAAGGCATTTTGGGTCAAATTTTGGGGTCATTCTGAAGCCGTTTTAGATAATAAGACGACACATAAGAAGTGTTCTAGAACATGTGTGCGTGTTGGAATCCTACTCCAGAGTTAGTTATCTTTTCGCACATTTTCAACACGATTCGCACAAGTCTCAGAAAAAGAACTAAATTCGCTCTTCAAGTCGATAAAAAATATTGACAAAGTACTCCAAGATCTTGTCGTTTCTTGATCGGAATATTCTCATATTCGACGTTTTTGACGATGAATGAATTCAGTAAACACTTGAGTTTAATGCCTACTTCTTCCATTTGTCCATCAAATTCCTATTTCTGAATATTCCTAAAACTGGAATCCTAATTACTGTATTTAAGAATGATATTGAGGATTTAGGTAACATTGACATCCTTTCATGGTTTTAAATGAATATTTTGGCTATTCAATTTACATTGGATTTAGAAAGTACACGTACAATTTTGTACCAAAGGATATACAAAAAAAAAATCAAAAATAACTTGGAAACATCATTACTCTATTTATCAAAATTATGAAGAGAATTTTCCCCTATTTTATTCTTAAATTGCTCTCAAAAAAATAGATATATTTTGGAGTAATTTGATTTGAGATGTTGAAGAATATTTTTGTGCGGCAGTGCAACTTACATTCTCCTTCGAAAAATTATCTCCGAGTAATTTGATTTAAAACAAAGGCCTTTGAAATGTCTTGAATCAATACTATGTTTACCTAAAGGTTTGATACAATTGGAGTGATAAGAATAAAGTTCATTAGGACAGATGTGTTGTAATAAAAGTATCGGTTGATCAAAGCATTCCTACTTTCTATTTCTCTTTCTCAAGTTTCAAACTTTGACCAAAGCATAGACCGGTTGAATTACGATAAATAATTTTTTCATTTCTCTCTTTTTCATATTCATTTCTTTCGAGTGGAATTGGGAACATTTTCCGAGAAACCATGACACAACATAATTTTGTAGTATGCCATAATATTATTCAAAAAATTAATATCTTTCAAATTCTAGTCATTCTCATGTTAGAAACTTGGATACTCGTATCATTTACATAAGCAATAATATTTTTCTTTTTGTTGTGTTCTGGTTTTTCTTTTCCTTTTTTTTTTGTTTAAAGAAAGTATTATATATGTATTTTCCTAAGAATTCTATCCTTACACATTCATGGTTCCCTCTGGGCATGAAAAAAATATGCCATACATAATTTAGATTTCCAACCATCGGAGCTTTGATATTGACTTGGCGCTTTGCAATTCATATCACTGTATTAATATATGTTGTCGTCAGTTTATATTATTGTGTAGAATACGAGAACAAATACAAACATTTATTCAAAAACCAAAGTTTTATATTTGTCTTATGAGTAATTTATATTAATTCAGCTCAGAAAGTTTTAAAAAAAAGATGAAAAATATTTTTCATCTGATTGCATGACAAACTTTTTCGTGCAATGATATTGTATATAACTTGATTGAATTATATTTTATAACTATTTGTACAAGTAGTAAGAAAAAAACAAGTCCAGAAGAGACAGGAATTGCATGATATGATATTGTAATTCCTTCGCTTAAAGTCCAATAAATGATTTATTGCTATGGTATTCTGTGAAAAATTTAGGTCCACTTCAATGAATTGATTTATGGGGACATTTAGATAGTTTGTGGCTATTGGAGATTTAGGATATTTAGCATAATGAAGTGGTACTAAAATCACAGATTTTTTTAATCAAGAAATATCACAACTACTTTTGATATTATTGAATAGCATTTTTCATTTTTATTTCTTTCTAATTCCTAATGTTTTGTTGAATTACAGTCAAAATCAAATATTTTAGAATGACAAACTGAAGTAAATAAACTATGTGGAAATGTTGAATTACATTGTTCAGAGCCGACTAATGTTTGACTAACTACATTGCCATGTACCTCTTTGTGAAATGAAAATTAGAATGTTCTTTAAGATTCTTTTTATGAGCAAAATGTTCTGCTTTCTGTGATTCCCACTAATGGCATCTGCAGTGGAGACTATTTATATAATAACTCTTTTTCGTTAATTGACTATGAAAGGAAAATTTTGAGCTGCGATCTTTTAAGGAAGGTCTATTTCAAATCCTCTATATCTAAAATATCTTATCTTCAAAGCCATGATATTTAAGTAAGAAGGCCAAAATGTAAATGTGACCATTAATAAAAGGGAAATAAAGAAAGAAAAGATAAACTGAATAGATATATTATTCCATATGTAGCGGTGATAAAAGATTGTAATAATATCTGATGATGAGGAAATTTAGAAAGAATAGTGTTTAGATAAGTTTTACATGTTTTTCTTCTCTTTCATCAAACAGTTCTGAAACAATTAAATTAACTAAGCTTTAAAAAAAATAAGTTGCATTCAGCTTTTAATTAAATCTTATGCTTCTTATGCTTGCCGCATCCAATCTGCATCCATTTACTTAAGTTTTGAAGTCGCTGTTGCTCATGATTAGCTGCAATTTTGTGTAGAATATTCACATGTTATTCCACTAAAGGTTTGTGGAGTTTTCAAAGTGTTTGTATTGAAGTTATGCATCTTAATGATACTGTTGTTATTTGTAAATGTTTTGATGCTGAAACTAGGTTACTCCTGGTTGAACAAAACATTAACTAATAAATTCAAAATTGGTCTATCTTGTGGGATTTAAATTAAAGTGTTTGAACTGAAGTGTTAATCTTTACTTTAAAGTTGTATTAGTCTATAGTTGAGGAAAAACAGTATGTAATGAATCCAAAATTGGTCTATTTAAGGGAGTATCGTCGTGCATAGGAATTATCAAGGGATTCTATTCCAATTCAAATTTCCTATATATGCAAATTCATTCGGCTAGTATTTGTACCTCTACGATAGCATATAGTAAAATATAATAAATATTTTTGTGCATATAATACTAATAATACATCGTTTAAATATGACAAAAAAAGGAGAACAACCAAGCAAATTCACTTCGTGGCTGAGTGGTTAGGGTTAGGGTTGGGATAGACATTGTATTAAGCATTTGGTGCCGAAGGGCTGGGGTTAGAATCCTCCTGCCTTCACTTAATTTTTTTCTAAGTGAGGAGAACCAAAATCCTCGAAAAATTTCTAAGTCCTGCTCGTGTGTTCGGAAACCTATTTCGTAGTTGGTTAACCCATACACGACAATACTACCCTATTTAATAGAAACATACTTATGAGAATTGTAATAATTTCTTAAAATTTTTCGTTGGTTTGTGTTTCTTTAGGTGACTTTCACAAAAAGAAAGTTTGGTCTGATGAAGAAAGCGTATGAGCTGAGCATCCTTTGTGACTGTGAAATTGCATTGATCATCTTCAACTCAGCCAATAAGCTGTTTCAATATGCAAGCACTGACATGGACAAAATCCTCCTAAAGTATACTGAATACAATGAGCCACATGAAAGCCGAACAAATTCTGACATCCATGAGGTAAAAATCATGAATGCATCCACCGGCCTACAGTTGTCAATGCATATTATCATGAATGTGGATATAGCCATTCAGGGCTTATCATAAAGGTCGGTCGTCAGACAATGTCCAGCAAGAATTGGAACTTGTGTGGTCAAATATTTGCCCTGCTGGTCATTTTGACGGTATCATTGAACCAGAAACAACATGTACAGCTGTAACTGAGCCAAAACTAATTTGGTCGGTCATTGTGACCGGTAACTGAGCGACCATTATTTTATGCCCTGGCCATTGATGATTGATGTTGTGTGGAAAGAGTCCAGGAAATTATTTTGTTTGGACATTTCATTGGGTAATTAATGGATTATGGGATAAGAGTATACCCTAAATGGATTGCAATCCCATTGGTTCTGTAAATCTCCCTGGAAACAATGTCAGGTGCAACTGTGCATGTGTGAGAGTTGATGGGTCAAAGTTGAAAGTGTTTCAGCCTTTGTGCAACAGCATCTAACAGCATGCAGTTGTGTAGTTTTTCTCTATATACAAAGTGGGTCCAATCCCTAATACATTTTTTTTTTTTTTTTTTAATTTGGATGTGTTTGTAAAAAAATGATATTATTAAATTATCATTTATAATTTTTATATCTAATATTATCCTAATGCTTTGTTGTGTTTGGTTGTTAGACTATTTCAAAGAAAGAAAACAAGCAGATATCCTCACCAGAAGATGCTGACAAGGTAAAACCTTTCAAACAACTTTATTTAGACATATTTCTCTAGTTTGCCCAAAAATCAAAACCTCATTAAGGGGGCTCACTACTGTAGTTATTTTATTTGCATTCTTGATATGACGACGATCAAAACAAATTTTTTGATTGTGTAGATTTTTGTAGTAAGTTGTAGTGTGATATTTTTGAGGTATCTCTCCCATTTATTTTATTAATTTTGTTTTGTTTTGCAGCAGTTTGTCTTGACACCAAGAACAGAAGCCAAGTATAACAAAATCAATGAAGAATTTGACCAAATGATGAAGAAAAACTATGTTCCTCAACAGGTAAACAGACTTTAAATTCCTTCTCTAGAACACACAGATTCGTACAATTTGCCGCCACGACAAAATAGGGTTTTGGTGGACGTCAATCAAAGTGGAACTACTGTATAAATTATGATAGTTCATAAACCCTCTTTGTGAATTTCACAAGTGATTTGCTAAAAATAGAGGTTGGTTGCTTAGTACAGTAGGTGGCCATGGGCTTAATCACGGCGGCAATGTTTATTCCCGAGAGAGGAAAGACTTCTTTGGAATGTTCTAAAATGCCGCAAAGAGAGGGCAAAGAAACCTAAAGCGAATGTGTTATAGGTTCTAACTGTCTAACTTGTCACAATTAAACCCACATTAACGACCTACTCGCCATTAGAGTCTCCAGCAGCTCAGTGGTAGAGCGTCCGACTAGCATACGGAGGGTCATGGGTTCGATTCCCATCTGGGGCTCAGAATTTTTTCTGAGTCCATTCAGTATGGTATGATCACATATACATTTCATATTCCATCATCATATGCAAACCAACATTATCAGGTTCTAACTGTATCTTAAAATTTTTGTTTAATTGTGACAGAACCCAGATGGGTACCCACAGGCAATGCCAGTATCAGTGCCAGTTTCTCAGAACAGCAATGGTTCAGATGACACCAATGGGTACTCTGTCAGTAGGAGCAGTAGTGTTGACACTATTGGGAGTAACTCTGGTATGGGAAATTCCAACCCCACTGGTAGAATATCCACAGGAACCCCAAGTCAGTCAAACCCAGGACTAAGCATATCAGGTTAGGAATGTTGCGCATTGACTTGTTTCTCTTGTCTTCTACCTCTTCTCTTCCCTTTGCTTCCATTTGCTTTACTTCACTTCTCTTGTCTTGTCTTGTCTTGTCTTGTCTTGTCTTGTCTTGTCTTGTTATCATTTTATGTTTTAGTATATTTTATACTGCACTTTGTATATAACTGGACATTATTACTTTGCATTACAGACCAAACCTATCTCAACTAATGCGCCTCGCAGCATTCCTTGCTGACAATCTGCGAACACTGTTCACATGCCCTGCATAAAGCAACATTTACTGACTTGGTTACAGAAACATAATGGACAACTGACTGACGTGACACAGAACTTTACATTTATTTATTCACCTATGCACCTATATGTAGCTATTTATTTAAGTTATTTAAGTTAAAGCAGATTGTGCTTAACCTAATACAATGAAGTTTGACTCTGAATCATTTTTGAAGTGACTGCTGATTCAGACAGTCAAACTAAATAAGGCCCATTTCATATGCTGCTCCATTTATGTGCCGAACATAATTGATGAATTAAGCATGTAGCTTCTGCAACAGATGTAGCATAAGCTTTCTCTTGTTATAGTTCCATAGATTCTACTGTTAAACAAGATAGTTATTACTGAACGTATGATTGTAGGAGGGGGAACAAAAACACACTTAGAAGTTAGTATATATTTCAGTTGCAGAAACAAAAGGGGTTGAGTGAATGAATATTACAACGTATAGTTATCAAGAGCTTTCTATTTTATACAGTCATTAAGTTTAAAACAATTTTGTCCTCAATAATGTAAATATCAATTCTTTTGGCAGAATTATTTTTATTATTCGAGTTTTCAGTCTAGATTTCATCTTTGTGTTTAATCTAAGTGTATAAAGTGAGATCACATGAAACATATTACCCATTCTGAGGTTGAAGTAAAAATTGGATCAAGTTGGCTTTGCAGTGCATTGTGGGACTGTTTGAGGGAACATATTTCCTGATGGAGTTTATTTCATCCCTAAAACAGTTCCATATATATCACTGCAGTACCAACTCAACCCAGTTTTCCCGCAACTTTGGAATGGCTTACGGTAAATTTGTTTTGTTTGAAGCATGAAAAATATTGACGGCTAAAGATAAATACACTAAAACAAAATTACTAAAATAACCAAAAATAATTTGTTATATTTATATTTTATTTTACTGTAGTTGTCCTCATTTAAAAGTACATATTACTTTTATTTACTAATGGGGTTAAATCGGTAATTTTTACTCTTAAATCCTAAAGTTTTTGTAATTAGTTCTGTTGAATAAAGACAGAAGAATTATTTAGAATATTAGATTATTAGAGGCGAGCGTAAACTTAAAATTATAGCAAAATGTAAACCAATTAGGAATTGAAAGACTTACAGTATTAAAAAAAGTTCATGTTTATTTAAAGTTTGTGCTAAGTTTAAGTTTACGTTGTTCATAAATGTCGTTCAAGTGCTATATTTGTTCAAATTTAAATTTTTAGACACAACAACAAAAATATTTATGAAAATCTTTAAAGAATGTTTAAATTAAATGTATAAAGTAGTTAAGATTCTTAAATTAGAAGTTAAAGCTAACATAGATTTCACATTGGAATATCAAAATAAATATGCTTGTAAATGAGTTGAAATTAATAATAATTAATTCATAGTTATACAGCTAGTTTATGTAAGAATATAAGAACAATATTTAAATAATATTAATTATGAATCAGGATAATTTTCATATCCACTATGTTTTATTTTATTGACAAGCTTTCGGCAATATTGGCCATCTTCAGCCAGGGCTACTTGTAATAACTTACAACTGCGCGAGCCAACTATTTGCAAATGAAAGCATGGCCGAAAGCTTGGCAGGGGCCTCCTTGCATAAAATGTAGTGGATACAAAATCCTGATTCATGCATCCTACGTACAAGAATACACTTGAATTAATATTTAATCATTATTAGTAATCATTATGAAATAAATAACTACTATTAATGACTAAAATGTACCGTTGTTTTTGGTTGTTTTGTGATAAACTTTTTGTTGGTATTTTGGTACAATACTGTATGTAATGCTTTTTGCTTTGCAGTTATATTTGTTACAATTTTACAACTTAGTATAGCATTGCATTTAATTGTGTATTAAAGAATACAGTTAGTATGTACATGTAGATATAATGGTGTTATTTATTGTTGAATTTCGTTAGTATATGTTTTTTTTTTACCCTTATTTTCTTTGTCCCTATTTTTACCATTTGTTTGTAATTTCTCTCTCTCTTTTCTTTCTGTTGTTCCCCTCCTTTTTTTCTTCCCCTCTGAACTTTCTTTCTTTCTCTCTTCAAATTTGTCTTTTATTCAATAACAAAATTCCCTCATATTTTATTTGCTTCCCTTTCTTCTATATCTGTCCATCCATTCATCCATCCCATTTATCCATCCATCCACCCATTCATCCATTCCTCCATTTTTCAAGCATCTTATACTAAAGAGATTTGAATAAAATCCTACCACAGGACCCCCACAACAAACCATGTCAGACCTAGTCGCAGCAGCCGAAATGAACACCAATAAACAAAGCATGGCTGGCCAATATCAAAGGTCAACAAACTCAGTCGGCAGTGACCATGGATCAGGGTTCCCTCCACCTGCGGTTCATGGTGGTCGTAATTCTGTCTCTCCCAACCCTCAAGTTTCACAGGCTCCCAACCGACCTCATCTCAAAGTAGTTATTCCTACTTCTACAAGACCTAATGCTCAAATGGTAAGTTAATACATGTATGTTGATGTTGAGTTTTTTTTTATGTGTGAAGGCTGTGTACTTTCATCTGTCAGGAGCCATGGGTGGATGATTGAATGAAATATTAGTAAATTTATGAATGAATAATTAAGTTAATGAATGGAAGGATGGATGGATGGATGAATGAATATTCAAGTGAATGCATGAATGAGAAGAGATATAAAACTTGCTTTAGTTTGAAAATAAGCAAACAAATGGATGGATGAATAAACCAGTGAATGATTGAAATTCTTGGGGTACAACCATTTGACTCAAAATCCTTTGAGATACAGTATAAATAACAATGAAACAGCCACCATCTTGGTTGATATAACAAGAGAATTTTAATGATGAATGCTTTGTATAGTCAACCAACATGGCAGCTTGTGGCATAACATGCACCCCAAGAATAACTAAATGCATGAATGAATGGATGAGCTTGAATGAATGAGTGAATATCATTTTGTCATCCAACATGGCTGCCATCACCACAATCCTCCTAAATTATATGATATACTTATATGTATACATTATCAACCCTATTCCTATTATCTATTCTCCTTCTCTAAGGCCTTAAAAACAATGATCTTTATTGTTTTCTGGAAACAGAAGTAAAATTTTTGGTGTTTTTTCTTCAGGGTAATCGCGGCAATTTATCATCGAACTCTCAACTTCAGTATTCTCAGGGGAATTACTCCCTCTCAACACCAGTTATTTCTCTCGCAACGCCGAGTAATCCGGCTGCTCCACCCTCGTTCTCCATGCCTTCTGGATTCTCGAGCGAAATACATCCAGACAGTGCAGATGTGTTGAAGCAACTTGGGCAATTTCCCCAATTACTGCCACAACAACAAGCATTTCTACAGCAACAGATAAATTTGCAGAATTTGCAGGCATTAAGTTTACTACAGGGGTGAGTAAAAGACATGATTTTTATTGATATTTTTTCCCAATTTTGGATCAATTGATAAGTTTTATACAACTTTATCAAGCGGTATTTTTAGTCTTTTTTTACATACAAAAAAATGCACAAGTGGAAATTATTTCTATTAATATTTTTTCCCAACTTTGGAATCAAATTGATATGTTTTGTACAACTTTTTCAAGTGGTATTTTTTTTTTTTTTTTTTGGACATACAAATGCACAAGTGAACTTTGAAATGGCTTCCCATGAACCAATCCCAATGCACAAAAATTCAAATCATCCAATCACATGCACATGTGAAAGCCTCTTGAGTGCCTGTACTAAACATTCCTTGCATTTCTTACTTCAACGCAAACTTTTTTAGTTAATTCGATGTCAGAACTCGATTTTAAAGTTTTCTTTTCTTTAATGCAGAAACCCAGGCCTAATGGGAGGAGCAAACTTACTAGGCAACAGACTGACTGTACCTAGTCAAAGCCAACATCTTGTCAACGTCAAATCAGAACCAATCACAGAGCACGACCCATCATCACCAGGTTCTCGATCATCCGTCTCTCCCACATCTCCGTACTGTCGACAGACACCAAGTAGGGAAGGGAGAGAAGTGGATATTATGGAGAACACCATGTCAAAGCGACCACGGTTGGATGTAACAGCCAATGGTTGGCGTTAGCTGTGAGTGCTTAAACTTTGATTTTGGATATACCTTAACTTTGAGATAATATTGACCAAATATGGTATGTATTGCGAGTACTTTGCTAGGTTGGATTCTTGGAAAAGTACACTCACATTTAATTTTAAAAACAGAAAGGAATTCATTCATGGCTGATATACATTGCTTTTGTCCAACAAAGTCATTTGTAGACGATAGAGATTTTTTTGTAGATTATTTCCAAGACAAATTCAACTGGGATATTTGAAAGTTTCGATTACCAAGAAGCTTTTGGAATTTGCATGCAATATTTATACCATTTTGGTCAATATTTTCCCAATGAAGTGTATATTTAGTTATTATTAATCCTTATAAGTAATTTCTTAAATACGTGTAACTTCAAAAAAGAAAAATGTAGCTATAAAATTTTATTGTTTGAACCAAAATTATTGTAAATGGTGTTATTCTTAAGAAACGAGCCACGATTTAAAATCCTAGGAAACAGTTGCTTTAGTCTTAAGGCCAATAGCCCCCTGCCTTTATTTTGCTGGGAGTGCTGTCCAAAAATTAAAATTGCCATCAGCTCTTTTAACAGCAACAAAATTGGTTGTTTTGTGTAAGAAAGCTAGGTAATATGAGACAAATTTCCAAACATTATACAGTTAAATTTTTCATTTCCGAAAAGAATTATGGTTTGTCCAAAATATTTCACCCACATATGAAAAATATCCATATAAGGTCAATGGTCTTAAAAGAGAACGCCATTTATGGGTATATTTGTTTAATTATTTTTAAGGTCCACAATTCTTTTCGGGATTCATATAGATTATTACGTCACGTTATTTAACCACGTGACTTTCGTCGGTGTAACACAGTCTGTCACGCTTTCTTCTGTGACGTATATTTATTTGACAATTTCTTTAAACATTTTGTAAAACAAATTATATATAAATAGCATGTCTAGGAAGTTTATTATTGAAATTATTGATTCAAAATAATTAATACAAGTATGTTAATCAAGATAATAATTTAGTGCTTTCATTTTTTTCTTTGTAAGATAATACTAGACTGTGTTACACAATCTATTTTACTTATTTACTCGAAATCATTTTTCACAAACTTTCGTTTTTAGATTTCATTAAAATTGTGGCTGTGTTTTAAGCTAAGGTTAGAATTGTGTGAAGGTTTAGTTTTAAAGAAGTATATATATATTCAAAATTAGAATAGGTTTAACTTTTGTGAGTATGTCACAAAACATTGTGCTTTGTTTTTGCCATCTTTTGTACATAAAAAACAACATTGTACTTCACGTTAGAATTTTAAAAAGATTTATTATACCAGCTATATGCTATTGTTTCTTGCTAGTATAATTGCAAGGTAATAAAATGGTGAATTTGCAAAATGATGTCAATTTTTTTGGAACTTGGTTTCCTTGATAACGAGCCTATTTTGTCTTAGGCTTTATTTTCCCGCCTTTTTGAGGCTCGACTTTGCCATTACGCATGCGCTTTAAGCAAGAATATATTTGCGAATTTACCATTCTAGTGTTTCAAAATGTTAGCTTAAACTTAAAAAAGTACGAAAACCTAAGAGCCGTGTTTGACAGGCTCACTTTCGTGTAAAACGATTATCCATTAATCAACTAAGATTGCTAACCTTTTGAAAAATAACGCTTATAAACATAATTATGATGAATGATTATTATGTCATTTGTATCCATTTTGTGGCTATTTTGTAATTAGCGTTGAAAACTTAAAGATTAATTTGTAAAAAATTCGAAGAAAATCAGCAAAAAATTTAATCTTTAGCTAAAACTCACAGCTCACCTTATAAGCCAACAAGAGAGGCAAACATTGCGAAAGCCTGGCCTCCATCCAGAGGCGCGGTTACTTTTCAAAATGGCTGCCTCCATGAAAAGAAATACCTGTCTTTATTTAACAAGAGTAGATTTAAACTATAAAAATCTTGTCTTAAGACACTCGAGAATTAAAGTAAAGAAAAAATATTCATCGAGTGTAACCAATATTGTTACTAAACATGCTTATATTTTATTCAAAGTGTAAAAAAATCATGTAATCAACTTTTTCATTTTGACTTTAGCTTTTGAGTTGTGTTTGAAGGGTAATCCATCATATAGTAGCTTGCAAATAGTTGCACATAATTTCTTTTTATACATGTATGTTTGGCAATACTTGTAGTTTTTAAAAGCTTAAAGGAGAGCTGGTCTTTCCGTAATTATATTCACAATATTTCCAATATATTCAAAAGTAAACCAAGCTTAAACATTAAACACTTCACAATGTTATCTTAACAACTCAAAACTAATAAAAATTCAATTAAAGATTTTCGAGCTCTGATTAATCTTTTATATGCTTGTGATTCTTTTCATTTTACAGTGAAAGGAACTGATGTAGAGGGCGATTGCTTTTTCGATTTTTCTGTGGGTACTCTGGCTTTCCTCGCGCTCCACAAAACAGCTTCTTTCTTTCTTTCTTTACTAATTTTGAGAATGTTATAAAAGCAACGCTTTAACTTAATGCATCCATTGTTGACAACTTATTGACAATGAAGAATATTGATAAATCATTAAAAAAATCAACTTTATAAATTATAAATAAATCACTGTACTCTGACTGAAATGACTTGCGCTCAGGTTGTCCCAACGTCAGTCACCGCCAACAACAGTCTTTTTCAAGATTACACTCACCCGGATGATCACGGCATTACTCACCCCACTACTTCTCCTGGGTTCAAACCATTTACTCTCTTACAACCAACTTTGTTTATAGAGGGTGACACTTGACAGTAATTCAACTCGTGGCCCTCTTTTAACGTCTCTAGTTGATTAGGGACGGGGCCGCCATTAACGTGGTCATCCGAGCCACGTGAAGATCTTAACCATTTGCAGCTGTAATTACAAAGGCAGCACCTTCTCCTCAGTTATTTTAAGACCCTGAGTGTTGGTCCGGCCGCGACTCGAACCACGACCACACAACAGGCCGACGCTTTTACCAACTGAGCTTACCAGAAACGAAGGGCAAATCAACAAAGACAAGCAGGTACTAAATGAACTATCTAACGCTGCTATGATATCTATATAGATCTATGTGTCCGTCTCAACCCGGCTTCTTAAATTTATGCTTCGAACATTCGTTTGGTTGCGTTTGAGTAATCGTTTGATGAGGTCAATGAGAAGCTCGAGGACCTCAACCAATGAGAGCAAAGACATCCCAACAAACAAACCAAGCTGACCACCAAGGTCACCCATTAGGTTTCCCAACTGGAAAAATGAAAACGCAATATAAGTATAAAAAGGAAAGGAAGGGAACTAAGGAATGAACGAAAGAAAGGAACAAAGAACAAAAGAAACAATTTGAAAGTGAAAGAAAGAAAGAAAGAAAGAAACAGAAACAAAGAGAGAAGGAAAAAAGAAACGAAAGACGTATTTTTACTGACCTTGTACCCTTCCATTTCTACTGTAGTACGAAAACTGAACGTTTTGTAGAAAATATGGACATTAAGGAGGTTTTCCCTTGAAAAGAAAATACTTATTAATATCCTCAGCATTTATCTAAAAAACTGGCAATCAAAACAGGGTGTTAGTACCTTGCTTTATTCAATGACGAGACAAACACCGGTGATGTCCGGTTTGCTAAGTCTTGCTTCAAGTATCTCTAAAGAAGAAAGGCATTTCTTTGAATGATGAATGGAAACAACTGCACATCTGAGTCGGTCAGTCATTCGGTCAGTCAGTCAGTTTGTCGGTCTGTCAGTCGGTTGGTCGGTCTGTCGGTCTGTCAGTCGGTTGGTCGGTCTGTCGGTCAGTCAGTCAGTTGGTCGGTCTGTCGGTCAGTCAGTTGGTCGGTCTGTCGGTCAGTCAGTCAGTTGGTCGGTCTGTCGGTCAGTCAGTCAGTTGGTCGGTCGGTCCAGTCGCGTAGTCGCGGAGCCGGTCAGCGACAACGTTTTTTTCAAAAGACTGTATTCACGTTATAATCCTTTACCCAGCTTTGTCTGCTTGGCCAAACAGAGAACGATGACGAATACTCGTAAACAGTTTCACTGCAAAGAATTGAGATTGTAGTGTCAATACGTTTCTTATAAATGAAATTGTAAAGGAAGCAATCAAGCAAGCTTGGAAGCAAGAAAGGCAAGCAAGCAAGAAGGAAGCAAGCAAGCAAGAAGGAAGCAAGCAAGGAAGCAAGGAAGCAAGGAAGCAAGGAAGCAAGGAAGCAAGGAAGCAAGGAAGCAAGGAAGCAAGGAAGCAAGGAAGCAAGGAAGCAAGGAAGCAAGGAAGCAAGGAAGCAAGGAAGCAAGGAAGCAAGGAAGCAAGGAAGCAAGGAAGCAAGGAAGCAAGGAAGCAAGGAAGCAAGGAAGCAAGGAAGCAAGGAAGCAAGGAAGCAAGGAAGCAAGGAAGCAAGGAAGCAAGGAAGCAAGGAAGCAAGGAAGCAAGGAAGCAAGGAAGCAAGTTAGGAAGCAAGGAAGGAAGGAAACATACCTGCATGGTGGGTAGCAATTGCATTGTAGTAAAGCCTTTTCCAGAACAGACTCTTCCATGTCATACAGGCATTTTCCTTTTATTGCAATAGAAGAAATTAAAACAGTTTAGCCCTGGTAGGGCCGGGGCAGTAACAAGATATCTAAGGGTAAGGGCCGGGTACGATAGCAGCAATGCAATCTCCGCTCACTTCTGGGTTCTTGGGTTCGATTCCTGGACTCAGCATCACATGTGAGTAGAGTTTGTTAATTCTCTCCCTTGATTTCAGGGTTTTTCTCCGGATCCTCCGGATTTAATTATAATTGCTCCATTTGCAAAATCTAACAAGCTAAATCCAAATTCGATCTGTGGGTTAGTCATGCTCTGACTTTGATCAGCCCAGAGGTTGTTTCAGGGTTCGATCTGTTGGTTAGCCATGCTCTGACTTAGATCAGCCCAGAGGTTGTTTCAGGGTTCGATCTGTGGGTTAGCCATGCCCTGACTTAGATCAGTCCAGAGGTTGTTTCAGGGTTGGATCTGTGAGTTAGCCATGCCCTGACTTAGATCAGCCCAGAGGTTGTTTCAGTGTTCTATCTGTGAGTTAGCCATGCCCTGACTTTGATCAGCCCAGAGGTTGTTTCAGTGTTCTATCTGTGAGTTAGCCATGCCCTGACTTTGATCAGCCCAGAGGTTGTTTCAGGGTTCTATCTGTGAGTTAGCCATGCCCTGACTTAGATCAGCCCAGAGGTTGTTTCAGTGTTCTATCTGTGAGTTAGCCATGCCCTGACTTTGATCAGCCCAGAGGTTGTTTCAGGGTTCTATCTGTGAGTTAGCCATGCCCTGACTTAGATCAGCCCAGAGGTTGTTTCAGGGTTCTATCTGTGAGTTAGCCATGCCCTGACTTAGATCAGCCCAGAGGTTGTTTCAGGGTTGGATCTGTGAGTTAGCCATGCCCTGACTTAGATCAGCCCAGAGGTTGTTTCAGGGTTCGATCTGTGAGTTAGCCATGCCCTGACTTAGATCAGCCCAGAGGTTGTTTCAGGGTTCTATCTGTGAGTTAGGCATGCCCTGACTTAGATCAGCCCAGAGGTTGTTTCAGGGTTCAATCTGTGAGTTAGCCATGCCCTGACTTAGATCAGCCCAGAGGTTGTTTCAGGGTTCTATCTGTGAGTTAGCCATGCCCTGACTTAGATCAGCCCAGAGGTTGTTTCAGGGTTCAATCTGTGAGTTAGGCATGCCCTGACTTAGATCAGCCCAGAGGTTGTTTCAGGGTTCAATCTGTGAGTTAGCCATGCCCTGACTTAGATCAGCCCAGAGGTTGTTTCAGGGTTCTATCTGTGAGTTAGCCATGCCCTGACTTAAATCAGCCCAGAGGTTGTTTCAGGGTTCTATCTGTGAGTTAGCCATGCCCTGACTTAGATCAGCCCAGAGGTTGTTTCAGGGTTCTATCTGTGAGTTAGCCATGCCCTGACTTAGATCAGCCCAGAGGTTTTTTCAGGGTTCTATCTGTGAGTTAGCCATGCCCTGACTTAGATCAGCCCAGAGGTTGTTTCAGGGTTCTATCTGTGAGTTAGCCATGCCCTGACTTAGATCAGCCCAGAGGTTGTTTCAGGGTTCTATCTGTGAGTTAGCCGTGCCCTGACTTAGATCAGCCCAAAGGTTGTTTGAGTAAAATGGCTGGTATTTCATGTTCTGGTTGACTTACTGTGAGTCTCATTGAATGGGTCACATGGTGGATTGATATTGTAGACAGGTTTAACACAACCACACTTCTCTAACGAAACATTCGCTTCACAGATTGTCAAACAAGCCTATGGAAAGAAAACATACGTAAATACCCCCTTTTAATACTCCGTTGCTTTTTCGCGTTGCAAGCGGAATTCTTGCAGACAATATGAGTTCACATTCATTTTGGTCGGCGAGGGATAAAAAGAAAGAAGCCTTTTGCAGGAAACGAAGCAGAGGAATGCGGGCTCTAGGAAGACTGAGAATGAACGACGAAGACCAAAGTCGAATAAAATTTTAATCATTTGCGGCGGCCATATTAGATGGCAGAACAATAAAATCCCTTTTCTCTCGGGAATTGTATTCTTTTTCGTTCAAAACGATTCTATTATTCCTCTATCTAATATGGCTGCTCGTAGTATTTGTCACGGCCAAGCTAGTTCACGATGAAGGTTTCACCACTTTTATCAATTAGAGTCCCCTTCACAGTTACCCTTACTGGTACTATTACGTTATAGCTTAGTCGATTACAGTCGTGTCACATTAATGTCGTATCCACAGTCAAAGTCACTGAGTCACATCACTGTCATATAGACCTTATTGGCTGCATTACAATGCTTTCCCATTTCAGACCACGTGTCATTCCCTAGAGTATCATTTCTTTGTTTAACGGTTGCACACGAGAAGACACATGAATATGGATACAACTTAAACAAAGAATCTTATTCTCAAGAGAATGACACATGGTCTGGAATGGGAAAACATTACGCTCAAGGTAAAGTGGATCTAGTGGTCCAGTTGTCAATAGCGGTCACAAGTCACCGTCATGCGCAATCATGTCGCTGTCGTATGATTGTGAAAGAATCGTGACCGTCACGAAACCGTGTCTGAGCATTTTCATTGGTTAAGCAGTGACCTCACGCACTTTGATTGGCTCAAATGATGTCGTGGGTTCTGTACCATTGTCGTGCGTCAGTGATGTCACTCTTACTGTATAGAGTTGATCACTTACATCTATTGAGTACAGCTTACTACTGTAAATAACCTCATTTTCATCCCTGCATTTGCTAAAAGGATCCCCTAGACGTAAGAAGTTTTTCTAGGACAAAATAAAACACATTCAAAATTTCGTTAAAACCGCCATATAGAACCATGATTTTAAAAACGGTTGAGGGGCGAACGGCGATTTTACAGCGCCATTAGTTAATCAGCGAAGACCTTAGATGGCATTGTTAAAAAAATTCAAGAAATGAATATGAAGAAATTATCCCTCAGTTCCTTTCGGTCGTGCAATTACCGATCGCCATTTGCTGTTCGCTTATCCATTCTTTTTTGAAAGATTGCGGACCTTTGGTTTGAAATAAGAAAACAGACAGGTCTATTCTTTCACTCGACGGCACGTACGTACCTTAGAAATCCCAATGTTAGTTGAAAATCCTGGAGAAATTTTTAGTCCTTCCTGAATGGGAAATGGCATGACTTTGGGATGATGAACTTCCAGAATCACCCCAAGATATGGTGACAAACCTCCTACGTATTCATCTCCTTCTACGTTCAGGGTGAGAGAAAAAGCTGAAAAATAGAAAAAAGGTTTTATTCTAGTGGCGTAGTGGTACGTAGTGCATTGATTTCATTAAGCCTAATAAGAAGCTCTCTTTAAATTTAAAATGACCGCAAATGGAAAAAATGAACTTTGACAACGTTAAGTGATAGTTGATGGAATACTTACGTTCCTCGTCTCCTGTGGATGTAGCGTAGAATGTGTCAGAGCCTTCATGTGAGTTGAACGTATAGCAGTTCCCATATGTAGGTATAAACACCTGAGTGAAACTGTTATTGACACAAAGCATTAAGTATTTGGACCCCCCTTGAACTCATGTTCCATTCCTACAGTATCTGGACCCCCTTTGACCTCATGTTCCATTCATTGAGTATCTGGACCCCCTTTGACCTCATGTTCCATTCATTGAGTATCTGGACCCCCTTTGACCTCATGTTCCATTCATTGATTATCTGGACCCCCTTTGACCTCATGTTCCATTCATTGATTATCTGAACCCCCTTTGACCTCATGTTCCATTCATTGAGTATCTGGACCCCCCTTGACCTCATGTTCCATTCATACATTATCTGGACCCCCTTTGACCTCATGTTCCATTCATACAGTATCTGGACCCCCTTTGACCTCATGTTCCATTCATTGAGTATCTGGACCCCCTTTGACCTCATGTTCCATTCATTGATTATCTGAACCCCCCTTGACCTCATGTTCCATTCATACAGTATCTGGACCCCCCTTGACCTCATGTTCCATTCATACAGTATCTGTACCCCCTTCTTAAACTACTAAACTTACTTTCCTTTACAGTTTTCTTCTTTCCAGGTACATTTAACGATCAAATCCTTTGCTTGGTGCCCTATTCTCCTTCTTTCAGTGTCGTTCATAACGTTGATAAAAGTGTTCAACATTCTTCTAATGTGCTGTTCTTGGGAATTTCCCCATCCTGAAATAAGACATAGGTGAGTTCACGGGTAGGGTGAGATGGATGGATGGATAGAAGATGAAATGGATGGGATAGGTGTACGAACAGATGTGACAATATTGACGGATAAAGGATTGGATGGATGGGATAGTGTGGATGGATAGGATCTAGGATTGGGTGAGTGGATGGATTGGTTGACGGACGGATGACTAGATAGATGTATGAACAATAGGGATGGATGAATTGGTGGGATGGGATCGATGGATGGGTGAGATAGATAGATGGATGGATGGATGGAAAAATGGGATGGATAAGTACCGGTGTGAATTTTATCATTTAAAACACATTGACAAATATAGAGCTGTTAAGTGTGACGTAAATTGAATGAAAAAAACGACTTCCGGGTCCAAAATGAAAAGCAGTTTTATAAAGATTTTTCTTAATTTTTCTTCCTGACAGGATTTGTTGTCCAAAGTTCTAATTGTTTCAGGTGAAGATTAAATCATTGAGAATATTTTTCACTATATTTTAACGTTTTTATGAGCAGTTGGTCCCGGAAATACGTCACAACTTAACTTTTCTATACAACTAAGTTTATTTGCAACTATGGCTCATCACAGGGATCCCAAGCCTATATCATTTGTTATTCGCTCCAGTCTCTTCTCTTTCTCAGGATCATTGATACGACGTGCTTTCTTGGGGAGTTTACAAATGTAGTACTACATATATGTATACGCCGAAAAGAGTGTGTTTAACCACTGAAAACTGACATCAAATGGTAAGTAACTAGCCACTTTGCCAGTTATCCACTTTGGAAGAAATAAAGACGTTAAATTACCTCCGTAGAGCGATGAAGCTACATAATATTTATGATTAAGAACACAAATGCTCAGTAAAAGACTCAAATATTCTATCTCCGAGCTCCACAAGCTTGTGTTTATTTTAACAGAAATCGATTCTTTCGTGCTATACGTCTTAATATATATTTTTCTATTTATCTTGTCAAATATACTTTCTGAGGATCTGTTTTTGTGGAGATGAAATTTAGATATTTTTCTAGTCATATTCGAACCACGAGGAGCCGAGATGGTGCTCATTTGAATACGTTTTCTCAACTTCTAACACTCCATCCCACATGGGACATGCTGGTATGCTGTACGCGCGGAATAGTGTCTTGGCAGTAGCGTAGGGAGGGGGGGGGCAAGGGGGCACGTGCCCCCAAAATGTTTTGGTAATTAGGTAATTGTTTGTTTGTGTACCTAGCCCTGTTTTTTTGGGACTTTTTTTGCCTTTTTATGTACTGGGACGAAGAGGGAAAGGAAGGGAACAAGAGAGGGATAAAGAAAGGAAAAGGAATGGGATGGAAGGATTGGGAAAAGAAGAGAACGAAAGGTTATGGATGGATGAAATGAAATAGATCGAATGAACGGAATGGAGATGAAAGGAAGATATAATAAAAGCAAGAATAATGGGAATGGAAAATGAGGCAATGGAAGTGAAAGAAAGAAAATGGAATGGGAAAAACGAATGGAAAGTAAGAGAATGAAATTTTATGTACTAAATTCGTTAACTTACCCCAAATTGTGCTGTTTTCCTGAGAAAAAAGGTCGAAGAGAATTAGTAAATTTAGAAATTGCGCTTTTGTCAAATTTGACACTTGCGCTTTCAAACGGAAAGCAAATGTCACGATATTTAGATCAAAGAGAGATATTCCAACACAGACTTGTCCTTATCATGTCAATGTTATCATTTTCCTTCAATTAGCGTAAATTGACCTTCATGATCAAGAAACACAAACAGGAACGATAAATTCGAAGATAACTTTTTTTACGTCGTGTAATTATTACTGAAAAATAGAATAGAAAATAATTTTCTTGCGTTTTTACTTTATTTTTTTCTTTTTCTTTTGAAAGATTCTCTTAAAACGCAGATTAACATATTGTATTACTTTGCCACTTTCTTTGAATTTCATTTCATTTATTTCTTATCTCCTTGAGTCACGAAGTCCAAGGAAATATATTTACAACGAGGAACCAACCCACTCCATGGCAGACATCTAACGATCTAATGAGCTAAAACGTCTGACATGACCAAAAGGCTATAGTCACGTGATCAGTGTGCCAAACAGTTGTCATGACAACGAACGACAGTCTGCTTTTTTGCACTCGAAAATCTTAGACAGTAAAAAATCGAGTCTGTAAAGCAGTGAAGGAGAATAAATAAATCTGAAAAAAATTAAGAAAAATGGGTTGAAAATGAAGCACAATATCTGTTTAGAACCTTACGTTCTTATATTTGTGATAGATAATTTTTCCAATTTCACGAGTACATGTAGAACATATGTTGAATAAAAAAAACATTTCTAGATTAATTAATAAGCTCGAGTTGGAATGGTGATTTGAATTTAGTGTATTCGTTTTTCAACTTAACTTACGATTCTGTAAATCAGAGATTATTAACAGAACTGCTTATAACAGACTAAAGTAAAAGAAAGAAAGGCACTGAAGAAAGAAAGGAAGAAAGAAAGAAAGGCACTGAAGAAAGAAAGGCACTGAAGAAAGAAAGGAAGAAAGAAAGAAAGAAAGAAAGAGAGAGAGAGAGAGAGAGAGAGAGAGAGAGAGAGAGAGAGAGAGAGAGAGAGAGAGAGAGAGAGAGAGAGAGAGAGAGAGAGAGAGAGAAAGAAAGCAAGAAAGCAAGAAATCCATCAATCAATCAAAAAAAGAAAGAAAATTGAAAAGAAAAACAGACTAAAAAAGAGAGCAACTAAAACGAAAACACTAATCATCTTTATTTTACGAAATCCTTTAATAAAGAACATGCTTATCGCCATTGTAAAGGCGACACCCCTTTCTTTTCATAACAAGTACGATAGGCACCCACCCTTTGTCGATGCTCTTAATAAGAAGTACGTAAGAACAGACAGTAATCTGAAGTGCTAATGACATGTTATATCGAACCCAATAGAAATTATCCTCAGCACGTTGTCGTGTTTTCGCTCCTAATAAACTTTAAATCTATAAGAATTTTCCTTCCATTTTGCTTAATTACGAGGTAAAAGAAAACATTGAAAAAAGCCAGCGAACATTAAAAATAATCTGACTCGCTTAAATTTTGATGTTAAACCAGTGTTAACATCCTAATCTAACATCCAAGATGTTCTAGTATTTTTTTTAATCATAAAGATATTCATTAATTACAATAAAGGCAGTAATTATCTAATTCCACCTGAGATGATAAGAATACTTAAAAGTTAAAAGCCCTTAGTTGAGCTGTGAAGCTCATTCTGACGAAATGTTGAATATTAATAAGACTTTTTCCAAGAAAAAGCTAGTAATTCCTTAATATTTTTAGTAAGTTGTTATAAAATTACTTACAATATTATGAAATCAAATGCTGGAATTTTGGTCGTTTTGCTTGGCATTTTTCCAGCAAACAAAGCGATTGCCAAATTCGAAAAAAAACCGCGTAAAAAAGATTAAACCATAAAAGGCTTCTTTCACGATAAAATAAATGTGTTTTCGAACGCTCGATCAATTTTTTCTATCACCGAAAACGCATCGAAACATTCGAGTCTCCGTTTTCAAAAGTCTCCACTCTGGAGAGCGTTTTCAATATATACTTTTGTGATGAAAAAGCTCAGCATTTTTTCGAGCATTTAAGTGTGGACGCAAGGCCAAAATGTATCGCAAAGTATGCGAATTAGGGCTGACGGGGCCCAATGTGACGTTACATTTCTGTGTTTTCCTTGCCTTTTTTAACTTCTTTTTTTCTCTTTTTTTTTTTTTTTTTTTTTTTTGTCCATTCCTGTGATTTAAACGACATTCTAACGTTGAATATTAAGTCAAAATATCTTACTTACATTCGAAATTTTCTTCCAAAAGCTGCTTGAATTGATCATGGATTTTCTCAACGGATTCAAATTGCAGATAGTAACTGCAGGGAAAGCCAGTCTTCTTGTTGTTGTCCAGTCGTTTCGAATCGTCACAGGGCGAGAGCCATACAAAGATATAAGCTCTTTAGCCTGATAGAGCAAATAGCACAAAGATGCAACGAAAAGAACCATCCAAATCAATCTTCTAAGAACTGGAGTCTCAGGATTGACTTGCTTGCTAATGCTGTGGATTGTCGTGTTGGCTCCGAACTCAAAAATTATATCTTTCATAGAATCCTTTTTTTGGGGATTTTCTGCCATTTTTGCGAACTAGCGACGAAAAAAACTCTATGTAAACCTTGACATTATCTTGACTACACTATTGAATAGGTAAATAAGAAATTCGAGAAGATTTCCTATTCACATTGAATAAGGCTGTAATCTGATTGGATGACAGCAAAATATTTGTCTTTTGTGATTCAAAATCATCGCGAAATTACTTTTCACGTCATATTTATAATATTATGATGTTCAAACTAATAAAAACCAGAACTAAAACATCTCAGTATTAAATTAAAAAAAGCACCAAAACAACTATTTATTTTTTCATGTCCTTGCATGTTTTTATATGTTGCAGACGTTTTCGAAATTGAATAAAGAAAGGAAGGATTTTTTTACTTTTTCTTTAAAGGAGTTACACATAAAAAACATAATTATCTCCAACATTAATTTCATGGTATTTCATTGAATAATATTTCTTTATATTTACTGGTGAACGAGTACCAGCTGGTTGTCGTATTCAGCATTGTTTTTACTTTACTTTTCAGATAATAAAACTAATAAATTATTCAAGAAATGTTTCGAAGTATATGAAGATATTATATTGATTAGAATGAGTTTGTAAATATACAAAGTTGGATGAAACCTAATGATTAGTAGAATCAATTTTTCACTCGTTGCTTCTTTTTGGTTTTCTTTCGTTTGTTTGGTTTGCTTTCTTACTCTCCTCTTTGCTTCTTTGCTTCCTTGCTTCCTTGCTTCCTTGCTTCCTTGCTTCCTTGCTTCCTTGCTTCCTTGCTTCCTTGCTTCCTTGCTTCCTTGCTTCCTTGCTTCCTTGCTTCCTTGCTTCCTTGCTTCCTTGCTTCCTTGCTTCCTTGCTTCCTTGCTTCCTTGCTTCCTTGCTTCCTTGCTTCCTTGCTTCCTTGCTTCCTTGCTTCCTTGCTTCCTTGCTTCCTTGCCTCCTTGCTTCCTTGCTTCCTTACTTCCTTGCTTCCTTGCTTCCTTTCCGATACGATAGCATTAGATACATCACATGGAATATTACGTGTTTCACTAACATTTTACTTTATTGCTTTCGGAACATCATCTTAAATTAAATTAAATAGTTAATATACCAAAAATTGATTGAAATTTTCATTAAAATATTACTTTTACTTGTAGATAAAAAATTTCTTGAATGTTAATTTTGACATGCATCTTCCATATTTTATATCTTCTATTTGAAATATTTTTATTTCATAGCCTATTTATTTGGATGGGTCAGTAGTTAGTTGTCAGCATTCAATCTGACCATTCATCATCATCATCGTCGACATCCCAGTCATCATCATCGTCGTCGTCATCATCATCTTCATCTAGGGGATAAATTTGAAGAAGTTTATGAATAAAAGCGCTGATACACTTTAAAACTTTGAGCTGAAACCTTTTACTGCTCGCTAGAAATTTTTAAAAACGAGAGTTGATATCGAACACAAAAAAGAGACACAAAGGGCTGTTCTTTATAACTTTCATAAGACATTTTTTTTCATCGATGATCCACAAGGATGTCCTTCTCCTCGATCTGTCTGATATAAAGACAGCGACCATTTAAACAGAGTTCGAGTTGTATCTCAGATGTATTATTTTACAGCACGTCGGAATGCAGCTCAATTTGGTGGACAAAACAATAGGTTCAAATTCTCAGGAGATTGAAATTCTTTTGTTTTATCCTCCAAATTGAGCTGCTTTGACGACACATGAATGGGGCCTATATTGATCTAATCAGTGATAATTATTTCAATATATTTTCATTTGTTTATAGACTTACCAGATGAATGCATTGCTTTTGATCTTTGATCCATAGCTCTGGCCAGTGCCCCACCCATCCCCCCTTGGTTGAAGGCAGGACTTTGTTTGGGCAAAGCTGACCTGTCAATCTATAATAGATCAAGTTTGTATGAGCTGGATGTAGCATTATGATTAGTTGATATTTAGTCAGATTGGTTGAAATTAAGTACACACCCTTTGACTGTCAAACTACCGTATAATTTTATTTTATTTTTATTTTATTAGCTTCGCCAAATAACTAATTATGTACAACAACAAAACACAAGAAGAACAACGTAAGGCAGGGTAACCGCAACAGCCGTGGTAGGCCAATTATTTTTATAGTCCCATTATGATCGGCTCGTAACGTACTTATTTCTTGCTATTTTATTGGTTGGGATTCTAACTTATTTGAAATTTATTGTACTGTATCATGAGAGTAGAAAGTAAGAGCGCACATCTCCCGTATATATGTCTATCCCCATAAAAAAAATATTTGAAAATCTATTTCTTAGCTGCGCGCGCAGCAGAACTGAATCAGGAATCCCATGATAAAGTAATTCTGGCTGCGCGCGGAGCTAAAAATAGATTTTCAAATAATTATCATAGGGCACGGAGATGTGCTCTCTTACTTCATACTCTCTTGGCCGTATCAATATGGCTTTTCCGGAGTTGCAGAATACATCATGGGACTGGGTTTTTAGCGAACGCCTTAATACTTATAAACCTCTTGCATGTGACGTCAAAGCAGCTCAATTTGGAGGACAAAACAAAAGAATCTCAGTCTCCTGAGAATTGGAGGCATTTTTTTTGTCTTCAAAATTGAGCTGCATTCCCACGTGCTACAAGCGGTCTGTATAAACTTTCCGGAATAGCAGAACGCGTTACATCAGGGGTTGTTTTAGGAGACGCTTTGATACTTATCAAGAGACCATGCGGGACAGTGTCCCTCGATCATAATCTCTTGTACTTATATGGCGACTTTTTCGCGTAGCTTGATCCAGGAATTAATCTCACCTTTTTCAGTTTTGTCCCAGCTAAGATGCTATCCATCAAGGAACCGGCTGCGGAACTCAGACCACCTCCGACCATTTGAACTATATTACCACTCATGGAGCCATCCATGGACTCAGGGTAGTCCAACAAAAAAGTTTGTGAAGACCCTTCTGGGAACATCGGGGGAGGAGGAGGGGGAGGCGGAGGTGGTGGTGGTGGCGGTGGTGGTGGGGGTCCAGCACTTGTAGGTGAAGATGGTGAAGAAGACGGTACTGGATCTGGTGGAGAAACCGGAGCTACCTGTAATGGCGGTTCTGGAATAGATAATGTGATCGGTGACTGGCGTGTTGCATTCGGTTGCGTACCCGGACCTTTGATGGACTTTTCTTGTTTTGAAGCAGCAACATTCACAGGTATTGGTCCAGTGAAAGACCCAACTGAAGGCGGAAAAGCCTGGATTGAAATTGACGAAGATCGATGAAATGATGGAGTTATTGGTAGAGCTGGTGGTGGTGGAGGTGGAGGTTTTGGTGGTGCAGGTTGTCCAGCTTGCTGAACTACATCTGGAACCACTGGTTCACAATACTCTGGTTCTGAAGGCTCTTGTTTGTGGACAACTTCGTAAATATGATGGTGCTCATTCTGTACCGCTTTGCCTAAGAAGGTGAGCATAATTTATATATTTGTAGTTTTGTAATCAAAGAAATAATACTCAAGGAAATGGCACGTGGATTGAAGTGGAACAACCTTAAAATGCCTTTTCAACTGATAATCCCCTTCACAGTTCCCTGCGCAATCTTGAAAGGTAGCCGTTCCTTTGCATCCAAGTGAGACATGAGGTGACCTTGCAATGATATAGAGACCTTTATTTAACACCTTGGACAATTATTCACATGTCTCTATCATTGCAAGTTCACCGTTCGTCTCGCTTCGATGCAAAGGATCGGTAACCTTTCAAAATGGCGCAGGGAACTGTGAAGGGGACTATTATTCGATGCAAACAAATAATGCTTACCAGGAATTTGTAATTGTCGAGGTTGAGCACTAGTCTGCGGTACATCGGGTTGGGAATATATATCTGATGGTGAACTAACAGGAGCTGACTTTTGATCAGATTTGTCAGGTTTCTTACGTTTAAGAAAACTGAAGAATCCTATTGAAATGTAAAAAAAAAAAACACAAAATATTATTGGTTTTTCACACCACCATCTTGGTGAATTTTAACAAGAATTTTGGCATCTTCTCTTTTGTTGTGTCAACCAACATGGCCATCACTGGAAACACTTGAAAACCAGCAATTGTTTGGAAATTGGTTGGAAATGCAAACAAAACGCGCAGCGGTTTTCTTGGGAGAAAGGGTGAATTACAAATCCGTAATTGGGCATGAAAAAGTTTTAGAAATGCAAAGGCAAATCGTTATTGCACAGTATAATCCTTGAGTTCGCCATAAGATAAGGCTTTCGTATACAGACTAAGTGTTCGACCTCACCTTTCTTTTTCTTGTTTTTTTCTATAAAAAAATAAACGTACAATATCAGAAGAAGTCAAATTGGCACTTGTTCGCATTCATAGGCCTTCACAGGCATATATGTATGCAAAAAATCATCTTAAAAGTTGTTTTTTCAAATTGAATGCCTGTTGATGGTTATTTACCTTGAAGAGTTTCAGAAGTTCCAACAGTCGAGTAAGTAGCATATATCGAAGAAGTATTTGATGCTGTTTGGTTGGGTACGGGAGGTCTTTGACCTTCCATTGCTCTCTGGACCATTGGTGACTCCGGGTGAGGTTTTCGGATTGGTCTGGGCATTCCCTGCATGTTGCTCATTTGAGGGCGCATTCCTTGCATGGTGCTCATCTGAGGGCGCATTCCTTGCATGGTGCTCATCTGAGGGCGCATTCCTTGCATGGTGCTCATCTGAGGGCGCATTCCTTGCATGTTGCTCATTCGTGGGCGCATTCCTTGCATGGTGCTCATTTGTGGGCGCATTCCTTGCATGGTGCTCATTTGTGGGCGCATGGGGACCCTTCCTTGCATGGATGCCATTTGAGGATGCATTGGACGCATTTGACTCATTTGTTGGGGCAAACCCCGACCTACGTGTGATAAAACATGAAAAACAATCGACTTAATCCTTTCAATTTTCATGATATATGATAATTACCAATATGATCATCATTTAACATCAACCACCACCATGCACCATCATCACTATCACCACCATGCACCATCATCACTATCCAGTCTATCTATCTATCTATCTATCCAGTCATTCATTCATCCATCCATCCCTGCTTCCCTTTCTCCCTCCATCCAATCCCATCCCACCATCGATCCGTGTATGTTCATTAGCTAGCTGGCATACTGTCATATGCTATACCTCTGCCTAGCCTAACCATCTGTTGTTGCATCCCAGCAGGAACCCCAGCCTGTGGAGGTCCAGCGCCTTGGCCGTACATTCCCTGGGGGTTCGGGATGTAAACCATCTGCATGCCTTTACCACTTGGATGTTGGATCATCATGGCTGTATAGCGTTGTTGGGTAACTTTCTTACGTTTACGATTTTCTAAAAAGAAAAACAATCCACAATTAGAATAAAGAGGGGTTCCAGGGAAGTCTGTGTTGTGGGGCAAATAATTGTTCTCGTTTGGAAAATGAGTGTTTTTTTCTTCAATTTAAAACATTGCCTGCCAAACAATATAACTGCCACGAAGCCCCTTTATAGCGAGGTTTAATTCTCTTGAATTTAACTTTAACGATATTGGAGAAAAACGTTTGCGCATGCGTGCCTTGCAGTACGCTTTCCAAGAATTTACAAGAGTTTGAGTGAGGAAATAGTATACAAAACATTTCGTGAGCATACTTTCGTGAGACCACTATATTAATAAACACAAAATGAAAGAATAAGCCTTAAGTTTCAAGAACTTACTTTAAGTTTTGGCGTTTTGGAAAGACTGTTTTTCAAACATGTGTGAAAGTCAAATTTGCATATATTTTTTTACAATAGCACGAAGATACTTTCGACTAATTTGCATGCGAACTTAGAGCATGCGCAGACGTTTTTCACGCGTGTCAACTTGAACAACTTTCGGGATCTCTTTTCAAAAGGATAATTCTTAAAAGTGCTTGACTTGAAGCATCACTTTTTGCGGTAAATGATGATTTTAAAATATATATTTTACTTTAGCTTTATACTATAAATGTCTTTTTATGGCTTTGGGATCGAGTTGCCAACTCAGTCTGGGGGCCTGAAGTGGATTAGTATATTACGAGACTAAGCTCTCATCAACTTTCCTCCAAGGTTTAAGATTTATTGCTTGTTGCATGTTGCATGCTGCATACCGAGCCAGAAATGCAGTATGGGTGAGGTGAATTCAAGCAACGAAAGGTCACAACAATATGGAATTTTCCCAAATTTTGTCTGCAAGTTTTTCCCCAGCATATTTTCTTCTGTGCTGACATTATTTACATATGGATATGATGTAATAAGTCAAGCTTCGTAAACAACGTGCAGCAAGCAACAAGCAACATGTAACATGCAACAAAACCTTCACCAACCTTTTTTGAAATAGCTGTATGCAAATAATTGAGGACATAGAATTTAGATTTACCAATTTCCAGCCCATCCCCGTCACATAAACAATGACTTATTACCTTCTCTTTTTCGCTTGAAGTCTCGTATTCGCTCCTTCACAGCCATACGAAACAAACCGGCCTCTTGTTCATCACAGAAGTTCAACCCTGCTCTGCAATCCTGGATTCGTAAAAACAATGTATTATTACGGACCATTTTACGAGGGCTTTTTGATTGGCTCAAACATAAATCCATTTGAAAATAGTCCTCTCCATAGTTAACTGCGCCATCTTGAAAGGTAGAGCCGTGCCTTTGCATCAAAGCGAGACATGAGGAATTACCTTGCAATAATAGAGACATTTTTGGACAATTATGTACGTCTTTATTATTGCAAGGTCACCTCATGCCTCGCTTCGACGCAAGGGCACGGCTACCTTTCAGGATGGTGCAGACAACTCTGAAGAGGACTGCAGTACGCTGCTTTCTTAATTACGACCCATAAAGCATTTCGATTTGGCTCATTTGCATCATATTTGAGGAGCACTTTGCATAAACACAATAGGTTTCATCTGCAGTGAAGGATACCTTTATCCTGTTAAGTGTGACGTCAATCGTATGGAAAAACGACTTCCGGATCCAAAACGAAAAGCAGTTTTGAAAAGATTTTTCTTACTTTTTCTTTATGCCAGGATTTGTTTTCAAAAGTTCAAATTGTTTCTGCAGGTGGAGGTTCAATTGTTAATAACATTTTTTCGCTGTGTTTTAGCGGTATTTATGAGCAGTTGGACCCGGAAATACGTCACAGCTCTCAAAGTCGTGGATAAGAAACCAGTGAATTGTAAATTGTAAGTTCCGTGCGCCATCAATCGTCGACATCCAGCGGTTATTCAAAACAACAACAGGAAGCCCAAGCTAATATAAAATCCATTGCTTACTTACGTGAGCATTAAATGTGTGAAAAGTAGCAGTAACAGCTCGATACTTGAACTGTCGATAAATCTCTTGTTCCCAAATGATAACTTTACTCTGAATGGAAAAATTAGAATCAGAAGTGCTTATAAAAATATCTTAATTCAAGTTACATATATCAGGAACTATGGTGGGAAAGTGCTTCATATGAAAATACGTGTCTTAAAACTTTCAGTGGAATTTTGATCGAAGATTTTCATATATATTTTTTGGGAAATATCTAAGAAAGTAAACATTAAAAAACATAATGTTTAAGAGTTTTAAAAATTTCCAGAATTTTCGGGAATTTTATTAAAACCTTTGGCACAGATTCTGTTTTTACCATAACCTGAAGCTCACATTATTAACATTTCTTAGTCATGTTTAGAATATTAAGATATTTAAAGGAAGTTTACGTACCGCGATGTCCACGATTCTGATGTAGTAAGACCTTGTGGTCCCATCTTTGACAAGACAGCTAACACCCACACCAAATTTGACCCATGTTGTTCTGTCTGTTGGTGGCGACAAGAGAAGCTGCACGATGGCTGTACTAATAGACTGGAATGTGGGATAACAATATTGATGACAAGGTAATTCATTTTTTGGTATGAATACGAAAAAAATAATGTATTGGCTAGAATAGGTAAAACATGTTGGTTTAGTCTGGTTTTGGCTTCTAAAAGACTCGTTATAATTTACCGCGATGACTTGAGCTGCAATTCACTATGCAAAGTAAAGAAAAGTATTCTGTATTTCTACAAAAGGAGATATATTGGCTACAATAGGTAAAACATGTTGGTTTAGCCTGGTTTTGGCTTCTAAAAGACTATCGTTATAATTTACCGCGATGACTCGTGCTGGAATTCACTATGCAAAGCAAAGAAAAGTATTCTGTATTTCTACAAAAAGAGATGTATTGGCTACAATAGGTTAAACATGTTGGTTTAGCCTGGTTTTGGCTTCTAAAAGACTCTCGTTATAATTAACTACGATTAAAACACGTCTGTTCTTCATATACTCACATATTTTTTGTTCCCTAGAATTTCTTTTACTGTATTATTTTCCTCTTCCGACAGAAGATTTGACTGCGCATGCTTGGGCGCAGCGGCCGTCATTTTTCATCCAATCGTTTTTCTTCGTTTGAACTCGTCGAAACAGCAAAGGAATATGATGTGAGAACCAGTTATGGCGCTATTATGACGTTGGAAAAAGATTACGTCTGTTACAGAGCGCGCGCACCATAATTTCAGGCACTTCTAAAGCTACGGTTACACGTGGCAACATTGCGCGCATTGTTACAGGCAATCGATGTTGCGAGCCATGTCACACGAAGCAATTTCTTGCTATGTTGTTTGACGCAATGTTATTGAATTAAGTAGAAAACGATCCTACTTCAGCAACATTGCCTGTAATATCGCGCGCAATATTGCACCGTGTGCCTGGCGTTGATTTTCAAAATCCTTCTACGCAGGGCAACGAACTTGCACACTGCGCATGCTCTCAGCACAAGTTTTGCGCAGTCATTTTCTTCAAGACCAAGAGGGGTAAAAACAAGAATGTAGTATATAATATTATATATTGTCTTTATTCAATCAAAATAAATCAGTTTTACCTTTCCTATCTAAACTGGCCATCCAAGCACTAATAACATATCACTAACCAGTGTTTTTGCTTTTTCTCATGATCAGCAGTGAGGAGGACAAAGTAAGGTAAAAATTTCACGCACAACGTAATTCTTGCCAACAAGAAAGCAAGGTAGCTTGCTAGCAAGTAAAAGAGCAATCAATCAACCAAGCAGACAGGTAAACGAATCTAATACTAAATACTCTAGAGTATAACACATTTTATTCTTACACTGATTGTTTTTTTTCATAAAATGCTAATTAAACTCATTTATTTTTCAATTATATCTTTTTTCGTCTATCTGATCATAAATGCTGTAGTACGTCTGTCCTTTAGGAGTTCTTGACGGGGATTTTCACCGTCACCTACAATAGATAGAAACAAAGGTTGTTACATCATGACGAATTGGACGGAAGGCTGGGGGGAGGGGTGAGGGGCACCTTTAAAGTCAGAGTATGGTGATACAGATGCAATTGAAATTTAGCGGAGGGAGGAAAACCAAAAACACCTTGGAATAGTTGAGAGCTCTATCGCTACATCAACGTTGATTCACTAGAAGTAGACACAAGGTATGTGCATCAAAGCTCAAAAAGCACTCTGGGAAACAGAGTCCTGCAAAAATAAAACCGGGAAATCAAAGGATATATCAGAAAAAAATTACTGTTATTTTCGTCTGTTGAAATACTTACATTTCCATAGAAAAGGTCGGAGGAAAAATTTTAGATGAATTTTTAGAGGAGCCAAAAAAGCGTAAGGACTCGGTTTCCCATCATGCATTGTGCTAGAAATTCGAGTTCGTGCACATTGGCTAATGTGCCGTGGAGCAATACGTTGCGCAGTTTGTATTGGCATGTATAAGGTAAGCCAAGCTGTCATATACTGTACTTACCGTCTTGACCTCAGTGTAAGATTGCAGGCAGCTTTCACCCCTGAAACAAAATAAAATGTTTGACATCAAATTCTATCCAGCAAAACAAAATTGTTCTACGGGCTTGGAACGAGCATTGGACAGCCGTGAGCAATCTTTGTGGATATCAGTGAACACTTACCATTCGCGTCCAAAACCTGACTGTTTGTATCCACCAAAAGGATTTTGACACGCGCCAGCGAGGAAGCAGTTGACCCTGAATGAATGAAAGAAAAAAAGAAATTTAAAACCTCGCCATCTCGTGTTGGTAGAGTTTGTTTGGTCTCTTCCTTGATTTGAGGATTTTTCTCGGGTTTTCTTCACAGCGCAAAACCCAGTACGGTAAATTTTAAAAGTTGTGAGTAAGCCGTGTCCTGACTTAGATCAGCCCAGAGGTTGTTTCAGGGTTCGATCTGTGAGTTAGCCATGCCCTGACTTAGATCAGCCCAGAGGTTGTTTCAGGGTTCAATCTGTGAGTTAGTCATGCCCTGACTTAGATCAGCCCAGACGCTGTTTCAGGGTTCAAAAATTCAAGAGCTTATATGATAAGTTTTGTATGTCACAGTTTATTGCCTTACCACATAGTTCCCGCCTGGACACTGTGTGCAACTGTGAGCGCCTTATCAATGTTCTTCGTAAACACCCCACCAGCCAGGCCATAAGTGGTGTCATTCGCACGGGCGATCACTTCGTCCATTGTCTTGAACTTCAAGAT
Source organism: Anthopleura xanthogrammica (assembly GCA_964019055.1). Taxonomy (NCBI): domain Eukaryota; kingdom Metazoa; phylum Cnidaria; class Anthozoa; order Actiniaria; family Actiniidae; genus Anthopleura; species Anthopleura xanthogrammica. Next base: position 11,580,848 of record OZ025217.1, read on the forward strand.
CTGCATTACAGGTCCGAAAATCTAGAATAATGGAACCCTAGTTAGTATAGTAAGACAGTTCAGTGGTGCTACTTGACTAAAGAAAGTGCGCAAAGGATTGTGGTAGTTGTAGTATAAACTCCTTGCAGCACTTCGGAATGCAGCTCAATTTGGAGGACAAAACAACAGGTTTCCATTGGACTACTTCGACGATGCGGCGGCCATCTTGAATCTGAATTAATGAAAATAACTTTTTACGAGATGCCGGGGGTGTACGTAGGATCTGATGAAGAAAAAAGCAAGTCCTGGGTTTCTCTGGCCCTATCATGCTGATTAAGTGACAAGCATTTCCTTTTTCTACGTAGTATCAGTCATTATTTTCACATCTTGAATCGCAATGCATTATGGGGCGTCCAGGGGGCAAAAGAAAACAAAAATGTCTGATAAAATAGGTTTCGTTTATTTGTCTTTCTTTCATGCCCATCTTCTTAATTCATCTCTTGTCAAGTTGTCTAGGGGTGAAACGTTAATTTTAATCGACGCCATAAGTGTAACAAAGATTTGTATATTTGCCCCCTACCAAAATGGCCGCCGTATCGTCGAAGTAGTCCATTCTCAGAAGATTGAAATTCTTTTGTTTTATCCTCTAAATTGAGCTGCTTTGACGTCACGTTGAGGGAACTATATATAAACGGCCTATTCCCTACTTGGTACTTCATTGCATAAGTTGATCTTGAACGAAAAAAGAACTTTAGTGGATGAGGATATCAGATTTAAAACTGACCTAAATTGACTTGACCGTGGTAGAATGAGAGCGAATGAACCTCTTCCCTTGCCACAGGGATACAGAGCACAAGAAAAAACAATGAGAGATTATTTTCTACTTGCCTCTTCCTTAGCGATCCTCATATGATCCTGAACACCAGAGAACACCGTGGGCTCAATAAAGTAACCCTTGTCGCCATGACGACTACCGCCACATTCCAGCTTGGCTCCCTCGGTTTTTCCGCTCTCGATTAGTTCAAGGATTTTTTTGAATTGGTCTGAATCAATCTGCAATAAATTTATAAACCAAAGGAAAAAGTTAGATAATATTTTTTGGACTTGTAAATGGCGGTGGATCGTATCTTTTCCCCCAACATTAATATCATCGCGCGCGCGTTTCCAAACATGAAATTTCGTGTTAGAACACGTGGGAATTTGACTTTCCATATAAGGAGAGGTAGAGAATTTCTCAACGGTAGTTCCCCCATCCTTACTTTATGGCGTGACTGGCTCACCTGTGGTCCCTGTTGGGTTTCATTGAGCAATGGTTGTCCAACTTTCCTAGCAACAGCCATTTCAACCAACTTCTTGACAAAATCATCGTAAATGCTTTCCTCAACAAAGACACGTGACCCTGCACAACAGCACTGTCCTTGGTTGAAGAACAATCCCACAAAACATCCCTGTGCTGCTTGGTCTAGGTCAGCGTCTGCAAACACGATGTTAGGGCTCTTGCCACCAAGTTCAAGAGATACTCGCTTGAGGTTTGACATGGCGGCTGCCTTCTGGATTATTCTTCCAATCTGTTCGTTAGCAATACTGATATTATTGATGGGGAAAACCTTTTTGAAGGTGAATTTTAGTGAATTGCAGCTCGAGTCATCGCGGTAAATTATAACGAGATTATTTTAGAAGTAAAACACCAGGCTAAAACAACATGTTTTACCTATTGTAGCCAATACATCTCTTTTGGTATATATTGATACAGAATTTCAACATTATATTTCGAACGAATGAAAAAAATAATAATTTCAATTCCTGTACCTCGGTTGAACCTGTGAATGTGACTTTATCGACCTCCATGTGCTCACTGATGGCTGCTCCTGCTGTTGGGCCGTAACCTGGGAGAATGTTGACGACTCCTGGTGGAATACCTGCCTGATGTGGAAAACACGTAAGATTGTAGGTGTGTACGACAATGGATGGATGTGAGAGATCTAAGAATAGACCTTTTTACCCATATTTCCACGTTTGTTGCCTTGGCATACCATAATTTAAGATGGCTACCGTATTAGTAAAAAGGTCTATTGAAGGGAGGAAGGAAGGAAGGAAGGAAGGAAGGAAGGAAGGAAGGAAGGAAGCAAGCAAGCAAGCAAGCAAGCAAGGAAGGAAGCAAGGAAGCAAGGAAGGAAGGAAGCAAGCAAGGAAGCAAGCAAGCAAGGAAGGAAGCAAGGAAGCAAGCAAGGAAGGAAGGAAGCAAGGAAGGAAGGAAGGAAGCAAGGAAGGAAGCAAGGATGGATGGACGTTACGTGGACGAACGGACGGATGAATGGACGGATAGATGGATGGATGAATGGACGGACGGATGGATGGATGGACGGACGGACGGATGAATGGACGGATGGGCGGACCCATGGGTAGATGATGGATGAAAGGAAAAAAGGGACTGAGGAAAGGGAGGGAGAGTGAAATATAGAAAGCAGCTCTCCTCACCTCCTTAATCAAGCTACCAAGGTAAACAGCAGTCAATGGCGTTTGCTCCGCAGGTTTCAAGATCACTACACATCCACAAGCAAGAGCAGGTGCAATCTTCAATGACGCCAACATCAGAGGGAAGTTCCAGGGAGTGATGGCACCAACCACCCCAACAGGCTCGTTCCTGGTGTAGGTAAAGAGCTGCCCGTCAGATGGGATCGTCTTTCCATTCGTCTTATCAGCCCATCCTGCATAATACTTGAAGCAACCGATGGCAGCCTGCATATCACCTGCAGATTCATTGACGACTTTGCCTCCATCAAGGGATTCCAGTCTCTGGTTTAGAAAGATGATCAAAACTAGGTTAGAACAGAGTAGAATCACATCTCTTTACCTTGGGTGTAATATTTTTCCATTCCACACCACGTGTCATTCTCTTGAGAATAAGATTCTTTGTTTGATTTGTATCCATATTCATGTGTCTTCTCATACACAACCGTTAAACAAAGAAATGATACTCTAGGGAAAGACACATGGTCTGAAATGCAAAAACATTTACGCGACACGCGTGAAAAACGTCTGCGCATGCTCTAAGTACGTATGCAAATTAGACAAAAGAATGTCTTCATGCTATTGTAAAAATATGCAAATTTGTCATTCACACTTGCCTGAAAAATAGTCCATTACAAAATGGCAAAACTTAAAGTAAGTTCTTGAAACTTATGGCTCATTCTTTCATATTGTCTTTATTTATACAGTATCTGGGTCCCACAAAAGTATACCCCCTTTTTTTTTGTATACTCGGAGAAAACAAGCATTTATTATCTCACTTAACTCTTGTAAATTCTTGGAAAGCGTGCTGAAAGGCACGCATGCTCAAACGTTTTCTCTAGTGTCCATTTACGCCTAATGTAAAGAAATCTATAATTTTACCCGTGTTATGTCCACGCATTTTTATTGGATAAGATTATTGTTAGCTGTGATTGTTTAAACGTATACTGCCATTCACATAGCGTGACAGTGCCGTGTTGCGTGACCTTTCACAATCAATGCAATCGAAATATACTGACTAGTTCCCAAATATAATAAAGATAACGAGCCAGTTCTCTTAAAAAAATACCTTCAAATTATATCGAACCATGAAACAGCCTCTGCACTCATCAACGTCAGGGTACGGCTAGCTCACATATCGAATTTAGTATGCTAGGTTTTGCGCAGGGAGGAAACGACCGCAGAACCCCAAAAAACCCTCCCTCGAATCAATGGAAAGACGTATCAAACTCTACTCCCATGTGAGGTGGAGTCTTGGATTCGAACCCGAGATATAATTCCATTCCCTGTTAAAAACGTCTTTTTTCATCCACATTCTTTACTTTTTCAAAAATGGGGTCACTTAATTTTCGCGTCATTATATTTTCAAAACACTTTAATTCAGTCGCGATTTTTTCGAAATCCCGAAATTAAAATATCTCGGAAATATCATGTAATAAGGCTGATAGTATTTTCTAAACTGTCTCTACTCACGCTCAGATATTCGGCGTCTCTTTCGATCAAGGTGCCCAGCTTGTATAACAGTCTTCCTCTTTGCGAGGCATCCATAGTTCTCCATGGGCTACCGAGCTTGAACGCTTCTTTTGCTGCTTTGACTGCGATGTCAACATCAGCCTACAAATTAAAGAAACATTTGTTAAAGTATTAGTCATATTCTTAGGTTATAAAATAATCAATTCTTTATAGGTACGGTGAACGCCAAATTTGGCGAATTTTCACTCACACACTACCACTACATTTATACACTCGTTGAGTCCTGCCGGGCTAGGTATTGTACGAGTAGAGTTGCTTATTGCTTCTCTCCTAGGCCTGTGCTTCGATGGTTTTTCGCCGGATTTTCCTGTTTTTCTCCCTCTGCAAAAATCAACTACTAAATTCCACTAAATTAGCATAGATACCACTGCTAAATCCCATTTTATTCCTTCGCTCTTTCCTTCCTTCCCTCTTTTCCACTAACCTTGTCTGCCTCGGCGACATCACATATTTTTTCTTCAGTCGTTGGGTTGATGGTTGGGAAGGTCTTCTTGCTTACAGCATCCACAAACTCATTGTTTATGAATAACTGAAAATACAATTTTACGATACTGAGAAAACCCGAAAACTATAGGCACATTTCTGACTTACAGCACGTGCATGGTACGACATGCCGTAACATTGAAATGGCTTCCTATAAGAATGGTTATCGTATTAGTGGGAAACGTACGATACTGACTTACAGCACATACACGGTACGACATGCCATAACATTGAAATGGCTTCCCATACGAATGGTTATCGTATTAGTGGGAAACGTACGATACTGACTTACAGCACGTACGCGTCACGACATGCCGTAACATTGAAATGGCTTCCCATGGTCTTTCAGTAATTCATCCAATCACAAGTTACGGTTACCGTCGGTAAAGTACGACTACGTATACGATTCTAACTCTAAGAATCTCGTACTCTAGAGTAAACCTAAATCATTTTTTTAGCTGTTGATTCGACAAGCTAACCTCTTCGACCCACTTATCTTGTGTCACCAGCCAATGGTTTTGAATATTTTGACTATGTCTTTTTTATCTTCAAAAACTCAGCTACTCAATACTCCAGTTTCGAGTTCTCTTTTACGCTGTGTTAGCCTCAATTGTGCGTAAATTATGCAGAAATTTAGATAAAACTCGTGAAATTTCAAAGTATTTTTATTGTCTTCTTTACACACAGATCTCTTGAATTGCCACGGGCTGTTACTGAATAAAAGAATATATTACACGGTTTTGAGGCTAACACAGCGTAAAAGAGAACTCGAAACGGGAGTATTAACTGAATTTATTTTGTAAACCAAAAAGGGAAAACGAGACTTTGATTTTGGCTAGACTATAGGCCCCTTGTCACAGCACGTCGGAATGCAGCTTAATTTGGAGGACAAAACAATAGGTTCCAATTCTCAGAGGTTGGAATTTTGAGCTGCTTTGACGTCACGTGAAAGGGGTCTATAAAACGAGGAATCTGGAATCGGGAAGTTTTGAATCCGAATGATGCAGAGCTAAATCGGTGGTAGTATTATATACTAAATTTGTAAAAAAGTTACTGATATATATAAGTTAAGAAAAAAATAAATGAAAATAAATAAACGAAAATAAATGAATAAATAAAATTATAAATAAATGAATGAATTAATAAATAAATAAATTAATAAGAACAGGTAAGAAAAAGAGGACAAGATGGAAGGAAAAGAAAGGGAAATAGAGAAAGAAAGAAACAATGAAAAAAAGAAAGGAAGGAAGGAAGAAGGAAAGAAATAAGAAAAGAACAAACGAAGGAAAGAAAGAAAGAAAGAACGAACGAACGAACGAACGAACGAACGAACGAACGAACGAACGAACGAACGAACGAACGAACGAACGAACGAACGAACGAACGAACGAACGAACGAACGAACGAACGAACGAACGAACGAACGAACGAACGAACGAACGAACGAACGAACGAACGAACGAACGAACGAACGAACGAACGAACGAACGAACGAACGAACGAACGAACGAACGAACGAACGAACGAACGAACGAACGAACGAACGAACGAACGAACGAACGAACGAACGAACGAACGAACGAACGAACGAACGAACGAACGAACGAACGAACGAACGAACGAACGAACGAACGAACGAACGAACGAACGAACGAACGAACGAACGAACGAACGAACGAACGAACGAACGAACGAACGAACGAACGAACGAACGAACGAACGAACGAACGAACGAACGAACGAACGAACGAACGAACGAACGAACGAACGAACGAACGAACGAACGAACGAACGAACGAACGAACGAACGAACGAACGAACGAACGAACGAAAAAAGAAAGAAAGAAAGAAAGAAAGAAAGAAAGAAAGAAAGAAAGAAAGAACGAACGAACGAAAGAAAGAAAGAAAAAATAGAGAAAGAAAAAATAGAGAAGGAGGGAGAATGATAGCAGTAACAAGTCCGATATAAAAGCTAAAACTCGATGGCTACCGTTCCTGGACCAACATTCCAGTTATTGTTTGTTAACACCAAGTAAACACGTTGTCCGTGTTAACCATGTCCTGATTCTTGTGTTTTCTGAACAGCATCGAGAAAAATACAAAGCAATTCTTTAAACTTAATCCTTCGAATTACATTATACACCTAAATGAGCTTTTAATATACCTTTTTGCTCTATCACTAATTTCAACTTCATCAAAGATTGTACGAAATTTAAACATCTTTAGAATGTTTAGATGAATTTGAGCAAAAGATGCTCGTATCTCATTGTTGTTGAACAATAGTTGTAGTCAGGTCACGCAAGTATGGCGCGACTCGTTGATTTAGCTCAGTTTGATATTAAAGCATTTGCTATTTACTCAGAAAATGAAGTTGTTTATTTACATAATCTGAAACTTAAAAATCAGACTTAAAAATTAGAGACTAGAGATGCATATCCTATTGTAAACTGAATTTAAAATTATGCAATGTTTTTTTTTTCTCGTGATGGTACAGTAATATGAACTATGGATATTGGATTACGAGCTCAGTTTGGGAACGGCCCGACTTGGTACTTGAGCAAATCGGTTGCACTTTACATGGTTCATTGTATAAAATAATTATTTTAAAGTTCTACAGCCTGCAGGATATTACTTCTCAAAACAGGTTAAGGAATAAATGATAAAGATATTAATTAAACTATATAATCAGAGCTCGAACTCCTGGAAAAGCACTACAAAAGGAGGACGAGTCGAGTCGTTTATAAATTAGGTAAATATTGAACGTACGTTTCTTTAAGACCGAACATTTCATATTAAAAGACGGTTTTACACCCAAAAAAATGGCAAGTAAGATAGCTCTAGGGTAAAAGAAAGAACTGACAAAATAATTTTAGGGAAACCTTATAAAAGGGTAAGTCTTCAGGGGGTAAAACTTACATTTTTTTCTCGAAACCATAAGGATTGGGACGGATCGAGTGACCCCCCCTAAGACGAGGAACTCAGTAAAGATCTGGAAAACCCTCCAAATAAACGGTAAAATTAACATACTATACCTTGGTATATTTGACTTCGGGGATATTCATTGCAATGTTCGTTAATCGAGGGTATAATTGTTGGAGAATAGAAGCAGCGAGACTTGATAAAGCTGATCAGCAAGACGCGTGGCTCTGAAAGAAAGAAATCACAGGAAGACCGTAAACATATTAGCTACGATTAGTATTTGGCATGGGCTTCCTGTGTGTGTGTGTGGACTGGAATATAAATAGAATAGAATGAAATTGAAAAAAATGGAATAGAATGGAACGGAAGGGAATGATAGAATAGAATGAAATGGAATGATAGAATAGAATGAAATTTAATGATAGAATAGAACAGAATGAAATGGAATGATAGAATAGAATAGAATAGAATGGAAGGGAATGGAATAGAATAGCATTGAGTGGAATGGTATGGAAGGAGAGGGAAGAAAATGATATGACAGAAAGCAATAATACAGTGTTGAATGAGCTAGCTGTTTTCGATTCACAACTGGAAGTCTTCGAATTTTTTTAATAAATAAAAAAAATGAAAAAAAAAAAGAAATTCATTTTTTTTTTTGCAATAAATATAGCAAAAATAAAGCATAAAACGTCGGAGTTCTGAAAACCTTTTATAAAAACAACATTTCCTATGAAAAATATACTAAGAAACTAAAATATTTCTAAGATTTGAAATCCAAGTAGAGCTAGGCTCATATTTCAGCCGTCGGGGTTTCGTGCGCGCCCGCGATACACGAGTGGAAACTGAGCCCTATGTTACTATAAATAGCCGTACTGGGGGGTGCTACACTCACGCTTCACTGGGATCTTGTTACGTATGTTCCAAGCTCTTATCTGAGCGATTGCACTTCTACAGAGAATCGAATATACTTCCCGAGGTGAGTCTTATCTTGAATGTTGAGTATATTTAAGTTATTATCAAGTATAGTGTTTAAACCACAAGTCGGAGGTGCGATAATTTCTTACTTGCGGGTAAGTTTTGGGTGTCTGAAATATACAAATAAGCTTAGTACAACTTTATAAATTTGGAACCCAAACTTTGTTTGCTGATGGCTTAGTATGAAAATACATGTAGGTAAATCTTGTTAAAGAGAGGTCACAGGCCCTTCAAACGCACAAAAGAGGATTACGTTAGATTATTAAGCTCGTAGTTGTTGGAACTTTTCATTTGCAGTTGATATCTTGAATATTTTTTTAGCGTGCAAACCATCAACCAAGTGTACGTTAGTGAGAAGTGAATAAATTATTTTGAAAGAGCATGCATTGTTTTTGTTCTTCATTGGATCTCATTGTACGTAAACTTAAGCTTATATGCATGTATTTTTTCCCCCTCAGGATTCAGCATTCAGGTTTTTCAAAATATTTGCTTCTAACCTGAAAAATTTGAATTATGCTTCGAATTTTGTCGATTTTTATCGAGTTTACGTGATCTACTGTCAGTAACGATTTCTAAGGCATTTGTATCGGTCTTTCAATATTCTTTCGTAAACCATATCATAATGCATATGACTAGATAAGAAGTCTTTTGTAGCACACGTTTATTGATTTTTTAAACAGTAAGTGTAGAAGTTAAGCTAGCAGCTAGTAGTATATGAAGTAGCCAGGTTTGTAGGAACGTTAACAGTTCTAATTCTTGTCGTTTTGGTCGGTTCTGAGTATCGCCTTGGGTTGTTAAATACGTAGGATTTAATTAGTCGATGTTCAATGGGATATACCTTGATTTGAAAATACTAAAGTTAAAAGAACCTTAAGTTTCGAGTTTCAAGTTTTTAATAGGGAAGGATCCCCCCCCCCCCCCCCCCCCCAAAAAAAACAACAACAATTAATAGGGATCCAATTGCTTAATTAATTAATTTATAATTAAACGCTTTAAGTGGATTTGGTTTAATATTTTTTATAGTGATTAAGCTAAGTTTGGATGAAGTTTGACAATTATTTTTGCATGCACTTGAGTTAATTTATGTCTGTACCGCATGGTTAAATTGACCTTTTGGTTGTTCAGATCGAGCTTCATACGTACACCCTACCACAGATTTAAATAACAATAGCTCCTATTGTTTTATTCCTCATTTTACAAAGAGTTCCATCAAGAGTCCACATTTTCTTAATATGCCTTGAAACAGTTATTTAAATATTAATGCTCTTATCAATGTTTAAAAAGCCCCTGGGTGGAGTTTGCATTGACAGGGGGCAGACCTGTGGATGCCAGAGTCAATAGTTTGGCAAATTTTTCCCACATGTCATGTCTTTCAAGAATAAGATTCTTTGTTTGAGATGTATCCATATTCATGTGTCTTCTCATGTGCAACCTTTAAACAAATAAATGATTGATACTTTAGGGAATGACATTGGGAAAATATTACAACTTTACTAAGGTAAAGATGAGGTCTATTTTTCAACCTCTGGAAATCTAGAACAATTGTCAGATTTTCGTTAAGGCTGTTTCACACTTGACATAAGCATAAGCATATAAGCATAATTATATAGACATAAGCATAATATAAGCAGAATTGTTATGTTGTGCCGGTTCACACATTGAATTATGTTAAGTGTGAACCACCTTTGAGGTGATTTTTACCTCCTTTGGGGTGACATTAGGTTTAGATTTCAGGGCTTGAAATAGCGGCCTGCCAATTATTAATGTTAAGTGTGAACCACCTTTGAGGTGATTTTTACCTCCTTTGGGGTTACATTAGGTTTAGATTTCAGGGCTTGAAATAGCGGCCTGCCAATTAATGGCCAAAAGCCAGGCAAAACTTAAGGTTTGGCAGGCAAAAATAACAGTGAACTGCCATTGCAAAATCAAAAATAAAAATAATAAAAAGGCAGGCAAAATTTACTGGACTCAGGTTGGCAGACTATAATTGTTTCCTATTTCGAGCCCTGGATTTCTAGCAGTCTGGGTTTTGTGTACCTGCGATACTTCAAATTCATCTCCAACACAAGAGCATGAAATTAACCCCTGAATCTGAGCCTATACATTTTTACTCATAGGTAACAGTACAGTATATACGTAATGGCTCTTCGCTTAGCTGCATCTTTTCCCAGGGCTGTATTGAGGCGTTCACTGCCTTCTGTCACCAAGCTTTGTAGATTTTCAGCTCTGGCACAGGTAACATATTATTTTCCTCAATATATCTCGCCTGCACAATTATCATACCAACATTATAGATAACCCAGCATGCAGACCAATCAATAATTTAAATTGATTGAATTACAAGGAGATTAAGTTTAAGAGCAGCTTTTGTATGAACATATGAAGATTCGGGAGAGCCTATGTAGCAAGTATATATAGTTGATGTAAATACAATAGAAAGAACGACAATAAAATACAATAGATTTTATGAATACATTACATCAACTGAATGCTACGTAGGTACTCCCAAAAAAAAAAAAATGGCACGGACTGCACCTTATCAGGCCAAGGTGCTAAGGGGTTTCGTGTGACTCTGCCTTTTTTGGACTGTGATTCATGAAATTCAAAAAAATAAGTTCTTGATTCGTAAATTGTAATCCCCCTGTGATACGTAAATATCTACTTATTTCAAAAAACCGTGATTCATTATTTTGCATGGGTTTCCCTGAATCCTTGCATCAAATTGAAGGTTAACGTTATTCATTAATCGTATTTCGTGATTCATGAATTTATGAGAAAATTGTCCGTGATTCGTGATTGGTACCCCCCTGTGCCACCCTGCTTACTGTTACCATGTCAGTGCCATGCCATGAAAACATTCAATATTTAATGTTGTGATGGTGCAGTACCGTAACCCTGCAGTGTGCCATGACTTTTCACACTCATCCGAGATCTGCTCTATAGCATGGAATTGTCAGTGATAAATATCAGTACTATGCTAGCACTAGCACTGTGGCTGAGGGCATGTCCTACCCTATAGGCTATGTACAGCCACTTCCGATCCCACCCCTCCTCCCTACAGCAAAAAATCCATTTTTCTCAGTAGAGGGGAGGGGTGGGAAGTGGATGTACACAGGTTATACCTTATGCATGGCCTTGGGTGATCGAGGCCTATCCAGTAATATTAGTCTTACAAATCAGTCTTTCATTATGATTCTAGGAACATGTGGATGATAACCCAGATATCAAATACAGACAGGTAATATGCCATATTAAATTGCCTAACTTTCCTTTCCTTTTCCTTTTCCCATTCATTCCATTTCATGCCCTTCTTTCATGCCCAAAATATTCATACATTCTCACTTTGCATAATTTTTTTCTTTTCCTTTTTCCTTTTCCTTTCTTTCTCTCCTGCCTCTTATTTTTTCTTTAATTTCTTTTCCTTGTACCAAAGCTAAACCACCAGAATGCACCAAGTTCCCTATTTCAGAAAAGGTGTATATGGTCACTCAATGGGAATTCAGAAAAGCTATGTCTATAATATCAAAAACAACTCACTAATCCAATGGATGGCATATGTTACTTTCTTTAAGGTTTTTATCAACAACAACTTTGTTGATTCAGTCAGTGGTAAGACTTTTCCAACTATTAACCCATCCACTGGTGAGAAGATATGTGATGTGGCTGAAGGAGACAAGGTAGGCTATCTGAGTAACAATTACACCTGTATATGTCCTTAAAGGGGCACTAGCTTGGATGAAAACGCCCCATATTTTGAAAGTCTGAATATATAGTTCAAGTATTTAAGAATAATATATGATTCAATCATGATTATGAAAACCAGATTGGCAAAAATTTTAGCCTGGGAGCCACTTGCAGTTGAGAAATTTTGGTTTAAAAACTAAAAGAACAATAGGGTTGAGTAAATGACGTCATTTACTCACAATTTAGATGCTGAAAAATATATATAATTTTTATCCTACTATTGGGGCCATATAGATAAGTTTAACCAAGTTTCAAGTCATTTCCAATTTTCATCGATTTTCATCCAAGTGCCCCTTTAAAATATGGCCATGGGTTATGGGGTGGTTGAGCTTTATATTTAACCATATAACTTGCAGAATATGATCATATCATATAATTACTACATATTATAATTTCAGGCTGATGTGGATCTTGCAGTCAAAGCAGCTCAGCAAGCATTTGAACTGGGAAGTCCATGGAGAACAATAGATGCATCAGAGAGGGGACGTCTGCTATACAAACTGGCAGATCTCATTGAGAGAGATCGAGCTTATGTTGCTGTAAGGACATGCGATCATTGCACTTATCATGTAACTAGCCTATAACCTGACGTGTTGGTTGGGTAAACCATTTACCATTTCACCATTCCCATCACTCCAATTTCATTTTCAAAATCCAATCTGGGATATGTGGAATCATCAATTTCCTAGACTCACCAACATCATTGCGGCAATATACTTAACTTTTTCTCATATTTGAAATAGAGTCTTGAATCACTTGACAATGGAAAACCCTACCGTGATTCCTTTACCATTGACCTGGACCTGACCATCAAATGCTATCGCTACTATGCAGGATGGGCCGACAAGATCCATGGCAAGACTATTCCCCTAGGTAAGACTATACTTTATATATCAGTATACATTGTCTTGCCGACAGGGCTTAAAATAATGGCCAGACAGTTGCTGGTCCTGCATGATGATGGGCCAAATTAGTTTGAACTCGGTCAAACATCATTTCTGGCTCAACATTGCTGGTCAAAATGGCCAACAAGGCAAAGATTTAACCCGACAATTTTAAATTCTGTCCAGACATTGTCAGGTGACTGGTCATTATTTCAAGCTCTGTGCTGATGGAGGAGGGGGAGGGGTTTGTCGGCCAAAATCCATGGACATTTCTTTAGGTGCAATGTATTGACAGTCCAGGGGGAGGCATACTTTAATCCAGCGACATCCTCTAAATTAAATGCAATGGTCCAATTCAGATGTTGATAGGTCCTAGTTAGAATAACATTTGCTTTTTTCCTGTAGATGGCCCATTTTTGTGTTACACTCGCCGAGAGCCTGTTGGAATTGTTGGACAAGTGATTCCCTGGAACTTCCCTTTGTTGATGCAGGCATGGAAGCTTGGCCCTGCGCTGGCTACTGGGAATGTTGTTGTCATGAAACCTGCTGAGCAGACCCCCCTGACCGCCTTGTATGTGGCTTCTCTTATTGCTGAGGTAAGTTGAATGCCTTGTAGTCCCTCTAAATGAGAAAATTAGATATTTGTACCATAATTGTAATAGTGTCATGTGACCACAATGTGCAGTGGTGTCAATAGTTTTGAAAGTAGAAGGCTATGATGGTAAAGTAAACGTCTGGACTACATTACTTGGCCCGGACGGCCGAGTAATTTAGGGGGTCCGAGGGCATGCCCCCCCGGGAAATTTTTAAATTTAAAGTACTGGAGATGCACTTTTCCTGCATTTTGAGGGCACAATAATTGGGAGATTCATGTCTCATAATGTTTTAATATTTTCCTCAAAAATTATGAGTATACAATAACTTTTGAAAGAATGGACGTCAATGCCTTCAATACTTCCATGCGTTCGCTTCTTGGACGCCATGTTTGAAGAGAAGTACCGCTGAGCAGCTGGGCTCAATACTACCCATAATCCATTGGTGCTAAACAAATCCAAGAAAATGACACTGAAGGACTTCGCTCCACGAATTTAGTCAAAAATCTTGCTAGAAACAATGAAATAAAGAGCAATACACAACAACAATGAACAGTACGCTAGTTTTTAAATATGAGTAAGTAGTTGAATAGCATTTTTTTGCAATTTATGAGCTTCGTTGAGAAAGATTTGTTGAAAACAACTAAACTTAAACTTTCACAGTTTTAATGTAGCCGGCGGTCAGAAGTAAAGTAGACGGTGGTTTATCGCTGGTAGGCGGCTTCTATTGACACCCCTGAATGTGGGACAATAATGTCATGCAACTGCAGTATTGCCTGACTGCATGTGACTGTAGTGTCATGCAACAGCAATGCAAGGTGGCCACAATGTTGTGACGGCAATGTTGTGTGATCACAGTGTCGTGAGGTTAGTGTGGTTTGACCACAGTTTTGTGTGACCACAATGTCGGCAATGTTGTGTGACCACAGTGTCATGTGAGGGTAGTGCGATGTGGCCACAATGTTGTGTGACCACAATCTCATGTGACGGCAATGTTGTGTGACCATAGTGTCATGTGAGGGTAGTGCGGTGTGGCCACAGTGTTGTGTGACCACAATGTCATGTGACGGCAAAGTTGTGTGACCACAGTGTCATGTGAGGGTAGTGCAGTGTGACCACAATGTTGTGTGACCACAGTGTTGTGTGACTGCAGTGTATTGTGGTGCAAGAGCAGTATTGTCTGAATGCAGTGTCATGTGACCATACTGTTGTGTGACCACATAATGCCAGATCCATCATCTCACAGCTTCCCAGGAAGATGATGCACACTTTACCACCTTACTTTAGAATGAGCATAAGACCTCCTGCTTAACCGCCAGCACATACAGTTACCAGTGTCACTTGATTCTAATGCTGCTTTTGTTTATTTGTTCAGGCTGGTTTTCCTCCTGGTGTTGTGAACATGATTCCTGGGTATGGCCCAACAGCTGGAGGCGCAATTGCAAGCCACATGGATGTGGATAAGATTGCCTTCACTGGATCTACCGAGGTAAGTTGTGGACGATAAACTCACGTGCACATGTGGCTTAGATTGGACCCAGAAATCTCTGAGCTGATCTAAGTCAGGACATGGCTAACTCACAGATCAAACCCTGAAATAACCTCTGGGCTGATCTAAGTCAGGACATCAGGCTAACTCACAGATCGAACCCTGAAATAACCTCTGAGCTGATCTAAGTCAGGACATGGCTAACTCACAGATCAAACCCTGAAGCAACCTCTGGGCTGATCTAAGTCAGGACACGGCTAATTCACAGATCAAACCCTGAAACAACCTCTGGGCTGATCTAAGTCAGGACATGGCTAACTCACAGATCGAACCCTGAAAAAACCTCTGGGCTGATCTAAGTCAGGACACGGCTAACACACAGATCGAACCCTGAAATAACCTCTGGGCTGATCTAAGTCAGGACATGGCTAACTCACAGATCGAACCCTGAAAAAACCTCTGGGCTGATCTAAGTCAGGACACGGCTAACACACAGATCGAACCCTGAAATAACCTCTGGGCTCATCTAAGTCAGGGCATGGCTAACTAAATTTAGTGTATTGGGTTTTGCTGAGTGAGGAAAATCTGAGAAAATTAACCCCTCGAATCAAGGGAGAGACCCAACAAACTCTACTCACATATGATGCCAATTGCAAGTATCGAACCAGAGACCCCAGAGGTGAGAGGCGTGTCCACTACTGCTACACCGCATTGATTTCCCATACGTGACATACTTCTCTCTGGGCAATATCAGTATATATACTGAAAAATATTTGATATTCAATTTATCACCATCAGGTTGGAAAACTCGTCCAGCAAGCTGCAGGAGCGAGTAATCTGAAAAATGTCACCCTGGAGCTTGGTGGCAAAAGCCCAAACATTGTTCTCAAAGACACTGATGTTGATTTTGCTGTAGAGATGAGCCACTTTGCGCTCTTCTTCAACCAGGGACAGTGTTGCTGTGCTGGAACTCGTACCTTTGTTGAGGAGGCAATCTATGATGAGTTTGTGGAGAAAAGCGTGAAAAGGGCCCAGAATCGACCTGTGGGGAATCCCTTTGACTTGAATAACGAACAAGGGCCACAGGTATGTCTTATTCACACTTATCGTAGAGTGTAAAAAATTGGACCCAGAATGGAGCCGTGGGGTACCCCCTTGACTTAACGGACAAGGGCCACAGTTATATTTTCTATTTGCACTATCAACTTTTAGACTGTAAAAAGGGGCCCAGAATTGAGCTGTGGGGTACCCCTTTCACACTTGACATGCTTTTTCTTCCAATAAAACAATACTTTCCATTCACTTGTTGCAGGTTGACAAGGAACAATTCGACAAGATTTTGAACTTGATTGATAGCGGCAAAAATGAAGGGGCCAAGCTCGAAGTGGGCGGTGGTCGTTATGGTGACAAGGGTTACTTTATCCAACCTACTGTTTTTTCTGGTGTTGAGGATAACATGATTGTTGCTAACGAAGAGGTACCAGAGAATAGACCTTTTTTTGAATTTCCACGCTGTGTTCCTTTATTACAGACTAGTTTAAGGCGCAGAAATGCGAGCAACAAAATGGTGCAAGTTGCAAGTTGCAAGTTGCAGAGTGAATGATGCTCGTATTATCACCTCATGGGCAACAAATTTTCATTGTTCCAGAGAGTAAAAAGCGTTTCTTCTTCTGCAACAAAGCTCGCGCAACAAAATTTTGGTTACACGTGGTAGTAATACGAGCCACATTCACTCTGCAACTGCAACGCAACAATGTTGCGCGACAAGTTGCACGATTTTGTTGCTCGTATTAACGCAGATACGTTTATAACTAAGGTGTTTAGTACTTTTTTGTCTTGTCTTTCGTCAGATTTTCGGGCCAGTAATGCAAATCTTGAAGTTTAAGAACAATGATGACATCATCAAACGAGCCAACAAGAGCATGTATGGATTGGCTGGATCGGTTATCACCAACGATCTTGAACGAGCTATGATGCTGTCCAACAGTCTTCGAGTTGGAACTGTGTGGTGCGTAATAGTAACGAAAATTAACAGGTTTAAGGGGCGGTAATACGAGGAACAAATTCGTGCAACTTTTCGTGCAACATTATTACGTTGCAAGTTGTAGAGTGAATGCTGCTCGTACTACCACCTTCCCTGGTTTCTGCTCTCTTTAAATCTGCGGGGAAAAAATTCCTCTGGCACCTAGGGTAACTACCACCCCGTGTAACGACAAAGATGTAGAAGCTCTCTCTACTCTCTGCAACAAAGAACATTTTTTAAACGCTGAGTGGTATTACCGCGAACAACAACTGCAGCTTTAGTTGCGGTAATACGAGCAACAAAATCGTACAACTTCTCACGTTGCAAGTTGCAGAGAAATGTTGATCGTAAAACCACCCACGCACACGTTAACACAACTTATCACGCAACAAAAATCGCTGTTGCAAGTCATGGCTGCATGTTGCAAAAAGCTAATGCTTCTAATTTTTGCGACAAATTTTGACTGCTTGTAAGTGTTTTTAGACCTAAGGCAGCAACTTGAACCAAGTTTAATATTTTGCACGAGAAAAATGTAATACTGTTACGGAAACCAAAACTATTTTTCTTTTGCAGGGTCAACTGCTACGATGCTCTTAGTGCTCAAGCACCTTTTGGAGGATATAAAATGTCTGGATCAGGAAGAGAGCTGTAAGTAGGATAGGGAATCTATCAACTGATATTTCTTTTTGTCTTTGACAGTGCGTTTCACAGAAGTTTTGACGGTAGATTCCAAAGTTCGTTCGGATGTTCAAGTCGTACTTTGGATGTTGATAACGAACTTTGTTGGCGAATTTCGAACTTCCTGCATAGTTTGTTCGTTAAAGCCATCTTCTTTCTCCTTGGTGCCAAATTCTTTAGGCTAAGCAATGCCCTGCTTTGTGAAGCAACTTATCGCTACTAAGCTCCTCGTAAACCATGAAGATGATTCTATCGAACTTACATGGGAAGCCACTGCTGTCCAATCTTTCGGTCTCTCCTTCACTGACTGACTTTCGTTTTTTTTATTTCCAGGGGAGAGTATGGTCTAGAGCAGTATTCTGAAGTCAAAACGGTAACGTCATAATAGTTATAGACCTCTTTGCCTTGAGCGTAATGATTTCCCATTTCAGACCACTCATTCCTTAGAGTATCAGTAAAGTAGGTTTTTGGCATCATTCAATTCAGAAATTGTTTCCAAAGGTGGCTAAACTGTCAGGAAACATTGGGAAACAAGTGTAACATTGTTTCCTTATGGTTTGGAAACAAAAAATATTTCTGCCATACTACAGAAACATATCTTACTTCTCTGAAATTGCCATGCATAGCAATGCTTCACAAGTGGCTAAACCGTTTATAAAAGTGTTTCTGGAAACACGCTTCCTTGTTTAGCCAGGGCTTTAAATAAGGAAATTCCTAAACTTATGAAATGTTATCCTGTATCTAACATTTATATAATGATTTTGTTGTGCTAAGGTTACCATCAAGCTTCCAGAGAAGAACTCCTAGGTAGGATGTTACCATCACCAATGAGGATATGACATACCTCATAACTTATACCCTAGACAATATATCAGTGCACTGAACACAAATGTAGTCCTACAATACTGGCCAAATCTATATCATACAGTACGTACGTATACCTATCACGATCAAGTCCCATTGGATTGGATAGCTATAGCTTGCCTCATATCTACAATATGAATGCATGTATTTTAATTATACATGATTTTGTTTAATGACACACTTTGATGATCCTCAAAGCATGCACAGTTTAAAGAAAGAAAGTACAAATAATAGACAGCGAGAACTCAAAGGAACTATACTGACAGTTATGATTTGCATGTTACGGTAATCAACGGTTTAGTGTAATGCTTGGAAACCCCTACTAATAGATCTTTCTTTAGAACTTTAGATCTTTCTTTAGAACTTTAGATCTTTCTTTAGAACTTTAGATCTTTCTTTAGAACTTTAGATCTTTCTTTAGAACTTTAGATCTTTCTTTAGAACTTTAGATCTTTCTTTAGAACTTTAGATCTTTCTTTAGAACTTTAGATCTTTCTTTAGAACAGTACAACTATAATGAACCATGATTGTAATCAGCAAAAATTACCAATAAATGGAGCTCATGTTTCCAATCAAAGCTAAGCTGATTCTTTATTTCTTTCTTAATTGTATGAACATGACTTTTGTGTGTGATTAAAATTCGTATTCTGAGATTTCCGAACTCTTACAAGCTACCTAATAGTATATGTTCAATCGAAAATGCATGTACCGTATTTGCCGGTGTATGAGTCGACTCGGTGTATAAGTCGACCCCCAAAAATCAGGTTAAGAAACATGAATTTTTAGTATATTCTTTGTATATCATATTTACAGTATTAACATTTAGCAATAATTTAGTGTTATTTAACATTTTATGTACTACTTATAGAGGGATTTTACTTAACCCGTGAAACAAAAGTTACTAATAGATACAAAGGAAAACAATGGAAATAAAATCTACTACTGGTAACCTCTATTAATCTACTAACTATATCACGGGTTAAGTAAAACCACTCTAAACTGTTTCACACATTTATAACTTGTTGCGTTTTTGAGCCACCAATACAGGTTTATATTGGCGGCTAGTTGGGAGTAAATATATTCTTATTGGCCATAGTTGCAAAGCAACGAAGGCCATTGCAGAATATATTAAATATATATAACCCGTATTGGCGGCTCAAAATTGAAATAAGTTTTGTATCACGATTCTCCTATCACATGGTAATTCTGAGCCAGCAATACAGGTTTATTGGTGGCTCTCTCCTGATCAAACTTATAGGAGAATCACGAATCATACAGCTATACAAAAATTAATAATAATAATATATATACTGTTATTAGTAGCTCTGGTATCCGGTACTTTCGCTACCATGTACTTTCGCTACCAGTACCTTAGCTACCAATGACTATGCTTTCGCTACCATGTTGAAGTACTTTCGCTACCATGTCCAAGTACTTTAGCTACCAAAAATATTTGCAAACCAATATCGTAAAAAAAACTTGATCAACAGTGATAAAACTTTATGTCAACATTCGTAAAGCAGTTTAGAGTATTTTTAATCGATCATGACACGATACGAGCGATTAAACAAAGATCGCATAACGATCAAACTACAGCACGATCGCTACCATAACAAGTCCATTGGCTACCAACTTATAACTTCACTTCTATTTAACCAAATCAATGAGAAACTGTTTGTTAAGAAGCTCTCGCATATCGTTATCATTTCTAACTTGCCAAAAATCAAACAAACGAAGAAAAAATCTTGATTCAATGGTCAAGGCGACGCGCGACGCCATCTTAGCTTGTTTTCGTGAAATCAACAAGCCTCATCAAGTCATACGTTCACGACTTTTTCAAATAAAATACATCACGTTTTATTATTTTCACGAAATTTAAAAAGAAATGATTAGGTGCCTTAGTCTGATATAAATTGGAAACAGTTATCGTATGTATAGACGCCAAAAACTGAACAAACGAACTGAAGTCAACTTGGTTAGATTTTAATAATTCTAGCCGGTACCGTGGTATTTTCGCTACCAACCCAAAGTTTCTCATATATCTCCGCTTTTGCTTATCAAAATATTCAGTATCACGGCTTGTTGTAAAGCTCTAGCTTAGTATAATCGTTTCAAGCAAACGAGAAACAGTTTTTTGATGATAAGAGTTTCATCAACAACAATGTGTGAAGTCCGTTCGCTACCAAGAAATTTGTAGTCTCGGTACAGTTTCTCGGAAGAAATTCATTACATATAGCAACTTTAGGTATAACGACATGGTTTCAACTACACCAGTTTTCTCTAATAAAGATTTCTTTGATTATCTCTGTTTTACTTTACAAAGTTATGCTTTGGAAACCGACTATGTTTAAATTTGGCAAGTCCGATAAGTTATTGGTCTTTGATTGCCTGATAAACGTCTTCTCAATTATGTTATATACACTTGAAGTGCATTTTATATGAACATATGAAAGGTATTGTTGGCTTACTCCGTTTCAATATATTTCAGCATAACTTTGTAAAGAGAAAACTGGTGTAGTTGGAACCATGTCGTTACACCTAAAGTTGCTATATGTAATGAATTTCTTCCGAGAAACTGTACCGAGACTACAAATTTCTTGGTAGCGAACGGACTTCACACATTGTTGTTGATGAAACTCTTATCATCAAAAAACTGTTTCTCGTTTGCTTGAAACGATTATACTAAGCTAAAGCTTTACAACAAGCCGTGATACTGAATATTTTGATAAGCAAAAGCGGAGATATATGAGAAACTTTGGGTTGGTAGCGAAAATACTACGGATACCGGCTAGAATTATTAAAATCTAACCAAGTTGACTTCAGTTCGTTTGTTCAGTTTTTGGCGTCTATACATACGAAAACTGTTTCCAATTTATCTCAGACTGAGGCACCTAATCATTTCTTTTTAAATTTTGTGAAAATAAGAAAACATAATGTATTTTATTTGAAAAAAGCGTGAACGTGTGACTTGATGAGGCTTGTTGATTTCACGAAAACAAGCTAAGATGGCGTCGCGCGTCGCCTTGACCATTGAATCAAGATTTTTTCTTCGTTTGTTTGATTTTTGGCAAGTTAGAAATGATAACGATATGCGAGAGCTTCTTAACAAACAGTTTCTCATTGATTTGGTTAAATAGAAGTGAAGTTATAAGTTGGTAGCCAACGGACTTGTTATGGTAGCGATCGTGCTGTAGTTTGATCGTTATGCGATCTTTGTTTGATCGCTCGTATCGTGTCATGATCGATAAAAAATACTCTAAACTGCTTTACGAATGTTGATATAAAGTTTTATCACTGTTGATCAAGTTTTTTTTACGTTATTGGTTTGCAAATATTTTTGGTAGCTAAAGTACTTGGACATGGTAGCGAAAGTACTTCAACATGGTAGCGAAAGCATAGTCATTGGTAGCTAAGGTACTGGTAGCGAAAGTACATGGTAGCGAAAGTACCGTAATTCGTAGCTCTATATCCTTTTTAACATTATGACTGAAATGATCATGTCCTAAGAACTATTGTGGCAGCCAGTAGTTACTGTACAAAAGACCACTTTGCCTTGGGCATAATGTTTTGCCCATTTCAGACTGTCATTACCTTGAGTATCATTTCTTTGTTTGGATGCAAATGAAAAATAATAATCCTATTCTCAAAGGAATGACACATAGTCTGAAATAGGCAAAACAAATGCCCAAACTAAAGAGTTCTATTGATTCTTGAAGCCCAGTAAAGGAACCCGGTCCATTCCAAGGGCAAAGATTGAAAGTGGACCCATGGAAATCTTGCAAAGAATGTTGCAAAATAGGTCCTGTGAGGGGATGGGTGGTAAGGAGTGCAGCACATGGACAGCACTAGAACAGACATTCTTTGCTGCTATGAGTTACAAAAGTCAATGCAACATCCCCTTTCACTAATACACATCTGCTAAGATTCAAGTGAGTTCAACAACGATGACATTGCTTTAGCATACTCCTTAGGATTCTTGTAATAGATACAATTATTAGCACAAGTGTCAGGGTTTGTGTCCCATATTGAAGGTCCACATGCACAGAGAGCAGGCACTTTTATTCCTTTGCTCTTGATCTTCTCCTTAATAACTGCTTTCATAGCATCGACAAACCTCTCAGATTCTTTACTCTTTTGTAACCTTGCATTTCTTTGTTGTACAGATTTCAAATACTCTGCCTTTTCCTGTTCTTCTCTTTTTTGAATCTCAAGTTTTTCGTCTAGATTTTTCTGCTCTGCTTGAGCAAGCATTTGTTTATGCTGGTGTTCAACTTCTAGTCTTTCAATTTCTTTTTCAACTTTTATTTCTGCCATTCTCTTCCGGTGTTCTTTCATTCGAATATTCTCTCTCACTTGCTCTCTTTCAATGTCCATAAAAAGTTTTCTGTAAAGTGCCATTTGACTTTTTTGGCGCCTTTTAGAGTCTTCGGCAACTTTACCAGGTTTTAACAGGTCTTCAACCGCTCGTTGCCTCAGAGTGTTTGGATGATTTGCTTTAACATACAATCTTTCTTGAAAATTCTCCTTTTTGTTAACACAATTTCTAGCTCTGTCATCTGCAAATGTAACTTTTTTCTCTTGCTTCTTGTGTAGCATATTTGGGTTAAAAATTGTAACTTTATTTTGATCTTCTTCTGCTAGCCATTGTGGTAAAACATCGGCATCATTGTCTTCATTTTCGTCATTTTCTTGCGGGTTTGGGAAATCTTTAATCTCATTATCTCCAAGCCAGTAATCTCTGACATCATTGTCACCCTCTCCTTGAGCCTGTGGCATGGAAAGTTCATCAGATAAAGCTTGCTCTTTTTCTGTGAAATTCTCTGGAAATCCTTGTCTTTGTTTTTGGCTTAAAGAATCTTTCCACTGGCCACCTGGCAGCTCGTTCTGTAGATTTGTATCTCGTCTTAAACCTCTAGACCTCAAGACAACACGAGCATATCTAGCAGTAGAGCGAATCTCTTCTGCATGTTCTTCCAACAACTGGCTTGCTTTATCAACTGC
Source organism: Anthopleura xanthogrammica (assembly GCA_964019055.1). Classification (NCBI taxonomy): domain Eukaryota; kingdom Metazoa; phylum Cnidaria; class Anthozoa; order Actiniaria; family Actiniidae; genus Anthopleura; species Anthopleura xanthogrammica. The sequence continues at coordinate 11,604,524 of OZ025217.1, forward strand.
TTCATGACTATGAGCAAGAATTCCAGGCTTTATCGGCCTCATAATAGTTTGCTCCGAATTATCCCGATAACTACAAGTATCTTGTTTTGCAAGAGAAGAAGACTTTCTAGTTGAAATTGCTTTGGGAAAAGAACTTTGATGGACAATATTTCGAACGATTTCTACCGCTTCAAAACTCTTCCCCATTTGTTCCTGCCTCTTCATTTTCTCTAGTATTTTAACCCTGCTTGCTACTTGTTGCTGGAATTCCTTTAAATGTTGTTCTTTTTCACTTAAAACTTTTTTTAACTTTACCTCCTCTGAAATGGCATTCTGCACAGCGTCTAAAGGGCCGGAACTTTCGACAGGCTCTACCCAAGCAGAAAATGGCGGGATTCCTGCCGATCGCTGCACAAGATGTCCCTTGGACTTACTCTTCTTACTCGTCTTCTTATTTGCAATTTTATTCCTTGTTAAGGCTGTGTGATCAGGGAATCTTGGTCTACAAATAAATGCGTTACTGGACGCCATCTTGGTTGACCGTTATAATGAGCCCGCAGAATCATAACATTGCGGTCATGCATAGTCTCACCACAGGTAGCCCAAACTTTGTAATAAAAAAAAACTTTATAAAATATCTATAATGTACATAAATATGTTCGTAAAATATAAAAAGCGTAAGATTTGTTTACATATTGTTCATTTTTTTCCAATTTGCATTATTGTTGGGATTTAAGATGGTTTGAAATAATTTAATTTGGTCGAAACAAAATTTTTAACTTTTAAATTTCTCCCTATCGTAATCGAATAAACATATACTTGTGGGATTATCTAACATTTACTTTTTAGAAGTAAATGCTAAAGAAAATATTTCCGCCGGATATTTAGTACTTTTTTAACTCTTATTAATATATTTTGAGAAACACTAAAATATCGCTTGGGCTACCTGTGGTTCAGTCCCTCACGTCCAGTTCCATCAGAGGTCAACTAGTGTCCAGTCAGTTTTAACCTACATTTTTGTCAGTTCTGTTCAACTTTTTCCCGAAAAAATCCAAACTTTTCGGGTATTTTTCAACAATGTCCGACGTGGACGATGACTATATGTGCGATGATGAAGAGGACTATGAACTGGTGAGTAAGAAATGCTCTAAAACCCGGTCAAAATCATCAAAAATTGCCTCTAAATTTACAGTTGATTGACTTGACTTGAGCTGACTTTTTCTCTCGTTTTTTGTAATTTTATTTGAAGAATAAAGTTCTAAGCTTTCCTTTAATTATTGCTGCAGTTTTATTCTCTATATGCAGTAGTTTTTAAAGTTTTAGAGCCGAATGCTTCATAGAATTTGCTCACAGAACAATTGCAGATATCTTTGAAGCAAGTTTGGGGTGACTGTGAATATTGAGGGGGTTTCTTGTCTGGGATATGAAAAATCTGTGGTACAGACAAAAGTGGCTAGCTAAAAGAGTGCATTGTCCTATAACAGTCTGATTGAATTACAGGGCTCATCTGTGTTTTAATTATTTGGAAATACTCTTAAAAAAATGAAAACATATTCCACTAAAAGCTGTTCCGAGGTTTAGAAAAAAACTGGGTCAATTTGACATTACAGTGCATTGTGGGACTGTTTTAGGTGACAAAGTAGATACCATATTGGAAATAGTATTTTCCTTAAACTCGGAATGGCAAATTTCTTCTTTTCCAACTTTTCATGGATTTTAAAAATGCATAATGAGAATGGGAAAAGATAGAAATGAATGAAAAACTGGGACGTCATTTTAATGTTATGGCAGTGTCATACCATGCAAGTTAGGGATTGCACTAGTAAGATTTCTGTATAATTCACCTCTCCAAGACCATCATATATAGTTCAGGGTTCGCACAGTCATGGAAAATTCAGGGAATTCTGAATTTCAGGGAACTGTCAGGAAATCTTGTTACCCAAAAGTCAGTGAAGATCAAGTCAGGGAATTCCTGTCAGCATTCAAAATTATTTTAAATTTGGAATTCTTTTTGTGGAGACAATACACATCCCTCTTTACATTTTTCTGTATTTTGTAATCAAGACATCCACTAGTTTCATGCAAAAGTATAGTCATAAGTAATTTCTTTTTCCCCCAGGAATATTCAGAGGACAGCACATCAGAACCTGACGTTGACCTAGAAAACCAATATTATAATTCTAAGGCACTGAAAGAGGATGATCCTAAAGCCGCTCTGCAGAATTTTCAAAAGGTGAAAAAGAGTACATAATTTATTTATATAATGCTACACTATTGTACATTTCACTGAATAAAAATGCTTTGTTACACTACACAATAATGTACCACATCACACCACACATACTACACTACACTACACTACACTACACTACACTACACTACACTACACTACACTACACTACACTACACTACACTACACTACACTACACTACACTACACTACACTACACTACACTACACTACACTACACTACACTACACTACACTACACTACACTACACTACACTACACTACACTACACTACACTACACAATAATGTACCACATCACACCACACATACTATACTACACTACACTACACTACATTGTAGAATACCTGTATATTACAGCTGCTACACTATATCCTACAGTATATTGAGGTCTTTGTCTATTTTATTGAAGGTCCTAGATCTAGAGCAAGAAAAAGGTGAATGGGGATTCAAGGCTCTTAAACAGATGATAAAGATTAATTTTAAACTAGTAAGTGTATAGTTATCATATAGCATACTGTATGTACAGACAAGTGTAATCAAGGGTGGTGAGTTAAGCCTAAACACGAGTTCTTTTGGGTTGCAATAAAATTGATGTTTGTTTGCATCCTGTCTGTTAGATTCGCCATGGCTATTTTAATGTATTTACCTTTTAGTTGCCTTGAACAATTAACTGAATGCCTTCAACACTTGCATGCCTGTGTTACATTATTTTTTATAATTTCTTCTTTTCCAGGGGAATTATGAAGAAATGATGACTCGTTACAAACAACTCCTGACATATATAAAGGTATCGTGTGATATCCAATGAGTATTGTGTGATATCCAATGAGTATTGTGTGATATCCAAAGTTATGTGCATATACACTGTCATGTAAGTGAGGCTAATGGGTCAATAGCGATGTTTACGAACATTGATGTCTGGAATCTTTTCTCATTTAAATTTGCCAACCATGAAACAAAAGATCTCTTTGTTGCAGCTGCCAATAGATCTTTGGTTGGCACATTAATATCAAAATGTGATGTCTGCGCGAACATTGCTTTACAGTGTAAAATTTATGCAAGCTACTGACAAATGTAATATATGTATTTTTTTAATCATTGTTATTTTCTATTGATTTCAGAGTGCAGTAACAAGAAATCATTCTGAGAAATCAATAAACTCCATCTTGGATTATATTTCAACATCAAAACAGGTGCTTTAAAATTTTAAAATCAATTTCATACAAGGGTTAAGACAATAGTCCCTTTCACAGTTCCCTGCGCCGGAGAGCTTGCAATGATAGAGGCCTTTTTAAACACCTTGGACAATTATTCACATGTCTCTATCATTGCAAGCTCACCATTCGTCTCGCTTCGATGCAAAGGCATGGCTACTATACTGTACTGAACTGTGAAAGAGACTATTATGATAAGTTGCATTGCACATATTACTTTTTAAAAATTGAGGATATGCTTTTGTGGGATTAAAATTGTAAAATGAAAAGAATTACGAGAAGTTAAGTAAACAATTTTGGATGTTTAATAACGTTTTATAACTTCATTTTCTGTGTTGTCTTTTAATCAAAATTGTCTTTATAAACTTGATCTTTCAACAGATGGAATTACTTCAAAATTTTTATGAAACTACACTGGAAGCTCTAAGAGATGCAAAGAATGACAGACTATGGTTTAAGACTAATACAAAGGTAGATATTGGAAAAGATTCTTGTTCAGAATAAATGCTTCGTACATGCTTAAAACCCAACAAGCAGTGTCCTGACTTAGATTAGCCCATAGGTTGTCTCAGGGTTCAATCTGTGAGTTTGCCATGCCCTGACTTAGATTAGCCCATAGGTTGTCTCGGGTTCAATCTGTGAGTTTGCCATGCCCTGACTTAGATCAGCCCAGAGGGTGTTTCAGGGTTTAATCTGTGAATTAGCTGTGCCCTGACTTAGATCAGCCCAGACATTGTTTCAGGGTTCAATAAAATTTGTAGCTTTAAAATTGAACTTTTCTGATTTTTTTTTTAGCTTGGGAAGCTGTACTATGACAGAATGGAGTTCAATAAATTGTCAAAAATCCTTAAACAATTGCACCAGTCATGCCAGGTAATTTTATGTACTTGTACGTAGGTTTTAAATCTTATCATTCCTCAGTGATTGCAACAATTTTCCAGGTGGGCAGGCTAGTTGCATGGTTCAAGTACATGTGTTTTGCCTTCTAGTGGTTGTTCCCAACTTTATTATTTTATTCTCTTATTATCTCATGCAGACAGATGATGGGGAAGATGATCTGAAGAAAGGAACTCAACTTCTTGAAATTTATGCTTTAGAAATCCAGATGTATACAGCACAGGTATTTACATTTACATTTATAGACCTCCTTACCTTGGGCATTATGTTTTCCCATTTTATTCAACGTGTCATTCCCTTGAGAATAAGATTCTTTGTTTAAGTTGTATCCATATTCATGTGCCTTCTCATGCACAACCATTAAACAAGCAACCTCAACAATACATACCTGCAATCTTCATTCAATAATAAACATGGGATTTGGAAGGTCTAACAGTCTGTATTCTTTCCTTTCTTGTCCCTATATGCACTTCTCATTTCTTTTCTTTCTTCCCATTTTTACCTTATCTTATTCAGACTATCTTCCTAAAGTTTTTCAAATCATCAGCTTTCAACAGAAGAAAGACCAGTGTTTAATTTTAAATTTTTTTCTTCAAATTTTTTTCCAGAAAAATAACAAAAAGCTCAAAGCATTGTATGAACAATCTCTTCATATCAAGTCTGCCATTCCACACCCTCTGATCATGGGTGTCATCAGAGGTAAGGAAAGAATGTTTTCCCATTTAAGACCATGTTTGAATGTCACCCAACAGACCTTGGTAAAACATGAAAGTCTTGAAACTACTAGAGCATATGGCTAGAGGGGTATACCAGACAAGGACCAACATTTTTTTGTAACCCAAGATCTGTAATCATGTATTTCAATTATGAAATTTATATTAATTTTTTTTTTTGCAAAATCCTACTTAAAATGACTAGTTATGACTAGTTATGATTATTAGAATAAAATTAATAGGATAAAAGCTGCAAATTCAGTGTAAAACTTTTTTTGCGATCCGGGAGGATCCAGTAAAACCGAAGTCCATTCCAGTCCAGCCATGCACGGTTCCGGATTTTCCAAAATAAAAAATCTCTCATAATTCAGAATTGAGAGGCATAAACCAAATTTTAGAGGCTGAGCATGTTTTTGCTATGTATTAAGATTATCTATACCCTTTTAAAAGCTGAAAATTCCATTAATTTTGTTTTTGCGATCCGGGAAAATCCAGTGAAACGGAAGTCCAGTCCAGTCCAGTCCAGCCATGAACGGTTCCGGATTTTCCAAAATTTAGAAGCATAAATCAAATTTTAGAGGTTAGGCATGTTTTTGCTATAAGTTAAGATTATCCATGCCCTTTCAAAAGCTGAAAATTTGGGGGAAATATTTTTTGCAATCCAAGATCCAGTTGACCATATGATGAAGTCCTGATCCAAGAGAGGTTACAGCTAACTCATGGATTAAATTGAAATTTAGCTTGTTAGGTTTCGTAGAGGGAGGAAAACTGGAGAACCCAGAGAAAAAGCTTTAAATCAAGGGAGAGACCCAACAAATAAACTCTATTTCATTGTGATGGCAAGTCCAGGAATTGATCAAAGAGTGCGCTAGAACTTTGTCACCCTCAGCTCCCTTTTTTAAGCTTGTTAAGCTAATGAATCACACTTATTGTTTATCATAGAATGTGGCGGTAAAATGCACTTGAGGGAAGGTGACTATGAGAAAGCACATACTGATTTCTTTGAGGTATGTGTGCATAGCAATGAGAGTACTATAGTAGAAACAAATTCAAATTTGATGCACAGTGATTGGCTCAAGCAAGAATGCTTTGTTTTCATTGTACATTGTGATTGGTTAACTTTCTAAATTTCGTTTTAGTTAGTGTCAAAGTGTCTTCATGGTAAAGATTCTTTATTGTGTTCATTGTACTTGTTTCATATATCATGTATTACATTCTTGTAGGCATTTAAAAATTACGATGAGTCTGGTAGCCCAAGACGTACAACCTGTTTAAAGTATTTGGTACTAGCAAACATGCTGATGAAATCTGGTATAAATCCCTTTGATTCTCAAGAGGTTTGTGCAATATTTTGACAGTACAGTATTGAGGTTCCTTATTTAGTTATTAAAACAATGTGTTGCTGTTATTTTTGTAGCTGCTGTTGCTGTTTTTGCTGCTGTTGCTGTAGTTGCTGCTGTTGTTGTTGCTGTTGTTGCTGTTGTTGCTGCTTCCATTGCTATTGCTGTAGTTGTTGTTGCTGCTGTTGTTGCTGCAGTTGCTGTTGTTGCTGCTGTTGATGTTCTCATAGATGATTTCTAATAATAAATAAATTACAATATAATTCTTATATTTCTTATATTTTGTTACTAATATTCCCAGGCCAAGCCCTATAAGAATGACCCAGAAATCTTAGCCATGACAAATCTAGTCAGTGCTTATCAGAATGATGACATCAATGAATTTGAGAAGATCCTTAAAACAAACAGGTAATATATACTGTAATAAAAATCTTGATCTTTAATAACTTTATTATATCAGCTACAACAGTTGTAGCAAGTTGTAGGGTTGATTTACATGAAGCAATTCATGTTGTAAGCATGGCATAAGGGGATTGCATGCGACACTGAGTTGTAAGCAAAAGTTGTACTGTGTAAATAGTTAGTTATTGATGTATTTATTTCTGTTGCAGAAAAAACATAATGGATGATCAGTTTATAAGAGAACATATTGAAGGTATGCAGGGGAGGCATGGGTGGCAGGGGATGCATGGGTGGCAGGGGAGGCATGGGTGGCAGGGGAGGCATGGGTGGCAGGGGAGGCATGGGTGGCTGGGGAGGCATGGGTGGCAGGGGATGCAAGGGAGGCAGGGGATGCATGGGTGGCAGGGGAAGCATGGGTGGCATAGGTGGTGCCACTTCAACAAGTTCCATTCATATCATATCAATTGTCTTTTATCTTTTTTCAGATCTTTTACGGAACATCAGAACACAAGTATTGATAAAGCTTATCAAGTAAGTCATACATGTACTGATACTATGGAATCTGATGATTTGGTATCAATGGACACATTCTAGTTCATAAAAAAGACGATAACAATAAGTAAATAGACGTTATTTGTTACTTGGAACATGAAAACAAAATCTCTAATGATAACATTGTATAAGATACGGTAACTTGTAGCTTGGCTTATTTTAACTGCCAGATAAATTGTAATAATGTACATGTATGTTGCTTTTATTAGATAAGATGACCAAGGCAGTTGATGGTGCCAGTGATTTTAGTGATGATGTTTGATGTTGATGATGATGCTTGATGATGGTGGTGATGATTATGAAGGTGATGTTGATGGTGGTGATGTTCTTGGATAATAATGATGATGGTGATGATGATGGATGATGTTGTTGAAGATGATGCTTGTTGATGGTAGTGATGTCCTTGGATGATGATGGTGTTGATGATCATGTTGATGGATGATGATGATAATAATGCTTGATGATGACTGATGATGATAATGATGATAATTGCGATGTTGATGGTGGTGATTTTGTTAATGATGATTATGGATGATGATGGTAGTGATGATTATGATGATGATACTGACTAGTTTTACCATTTTCCATTTCTTTTATTTCTTTAGACCTTATACAAGAATCCATATTCCATTTATTTCTAAGGTATGCCACTATTTTTACCTTACTCTGCTGCATTCCTTATCTTCTTCCTCATCTTGCGCGACTTCACAAATTACTTTGCTGCCAAAACTCTTCGGAACAGGATTATTTGTTTGCCTCATATCAAGGGTGGATCCAGGGGGAGGGTCAGGGGGAGGGTCAGAGGAAGGTCAGGGGGAGGGTCAGGGGGGTCCAGATCCTCTGTCATACCTAAGGTTCCATTGTTTGTTTTATCCTAAAATTTAGTTTTGCCACAAGTTTGAAGTAAATTTTGTATGAAATAATATTATCACTGGTTTGCTCACAGGAACTCAATATCGACAGAGATGAAGTGGAGAGCTTGTTGGTATCGTGTATACTAGATAAGTAAGTACCTTGATTGTCATCTTACTCGTAGAGGATATCATTGAGAAGTCGTATTAATTGTGGCGATTTGTCTTTCATACAAAAAAAAAAGATATTATAATAAGACAAATGGAATTTAGCAATACGGCGGGACTCGAACCCGGGTCGCATTGGTGAGAAGCGAGCGCTCTTATATCTGGGGTGCTAGATTCAACGTATGTGTTTGCGCGCACGTTTTATCATTTCCACACGCGCGCGACATTTCGTGGTGGGATGCGTGGATACGCGCTCGACTTGGCAAGGTAAGCAGTGTAAGGATGAGCACAAAATATTTCTAAAACTTCTCCAATCTGTTTTTTCCCCAGTACAATTCACGGTAGAATTGATCAAGTAAACCAGTTGTTAGAACTCGATAGAAGATCGCAAAGTGCTGACAGGTAAGGAAATGATAGGGAATATTTCAGTAACATCCAATAACGGCGCGAACAAACGGTGCAACATTTCAAGCAATATTGCAGGCAATGTTGCTGAAGTACGATTGTTTTCTACTTCATCAACATTGCGTGCCACAATTTGCGTCATGTGACATGGCTCGTATCATGTGTCCCATATCTTAATTGTGTATTTCTGGTCTTCAGATTCACAGGACTGGACAGATGGACGACGCAGTTAAACTCTCTTCACACGGCCATCATCAACAAGATTGCTTGACGCAGTGCTATTAATGTAACATCGTTTCTCTTATTCCTATTTCCTTACCTCAATATTGACCTGGTGGTTTGTTCCTTTCCATGAATATAGGTTGATTAATTTTCGTATATAATCAAGTAAGGCCAGTGTTAAAGGCGCGGAAATATGAGCAACGAAACGTGCAAATTGTCGCGCAACCTTGTTGTGTTGCAAGTGGCAGAGTCAATGTTGCTCGTATTACCACCCCGTGCAACAACAAAATCAGTTTTGTTGCGCGACTTCAGTTGTTGCAGAAGTAGCTCTCTCCTGTTATCATGGCTTTGAACTCCCGGGTGATATTCCCTGACTCTTTCTCAAGGATTTCCCCATTTAACATAAAACAATTTGGCTGTTTTTGTATTGCGACCTTGGGGTGTTTTTCCTGATGTATTATTGGTTGGTATAAACAGCCAATAAACATCGAACATCTTATGTAACCAATCAGCTTAAAGAACTATTGGTTGACAAATAGCCAATCGGCGTCAAGCTAACTCAACACATTCAGCCAATCAGTGTCAAGGTGACTGATTCATTCAGCCAACCAGCCTAAAGTTTATCGTCTGATCCGTTCAGCCAATCAACGTTAAGCTTTATCCTGACATTTCACCCAATCAACTTGAGGCATTGTTTTTTAGGTAAACAGCCAGTCCAAGCTAAGGCTGTTATTGAATAACAGCATCAAATACCATTGGCTTATCTAAGTAACCAATCAGCGTAATGATGACCGATAACGCCAATGCCCAAGTTTTATTGGCTAATCTGTAGCCAATAAACTTCAGGCTACTCCCTGGGCAAAAGAGTTAATACCATAATGTCAAAAACGGGAAAACCAGGTCAAAAATATCCAAGTCTGTTAAAACGTGTCCGAAAAAAGGGGAAAATTGCGATATCCATACAGCTGATGTATCTGATAGTGTAAAAAATGAATTATGTAAAATTTCTTGTATATTTGCTGCCAAGAAACCAAGTATTTTAGCTGCAGCAGTATCGTTATGGTGCACTTAACAAATGAAAATACTTTCTTGTATACTCGATGTTATATTTGTGTTTCTCTTTATCCTTTCATACCGAAATGAATAATATTTTACATTGCGTTCTTGTAACTAATTCTTGCGAATTCTTTTCATTCGTTCATTGTTCATACCTTCTGCCATTTCGATATTTTTCATTTTGAGCATAAAATTTCGTCACAACAAATAATTACATTTGCAACTAACTTTTCTCCTCGCGCACATGACGGGCCATTTTAATGACTTCTTAGCGGACCGAATGCCAATATGGCCTTCATTGACATTCGGAAATAAAACGTAATGTCAAAAAATAAGCGCCAACATCAGAAAGTGCAAGCCAGAAATATGTATTTTTGGAAAGTTTTATTGCTATAAATAGCTATTTGGAATCAAAATTACCGAGATTTGTGTGTGTTCAGTGAACTGTTTACTTACTAGCCTCGTGGTGTTTTTCACATTTTAAAAATTCTCATAACTTATCAAGAATTTGATATTTTTGAATAAATAAATTAATGAATTTTAGTGACGTCAATAGGGCGTGGCTGTAGCTCCGATCTCCCCAAAACCAATATCTGGTCAAAATTCATCGAATTTGTAGTCGTTCACGAAAGTGGTAAGTCTAACAGATGTCTATAATGGGAGTTACAGCCGTTTAAAATTAGATGGGTGAGCTTCTAAAAAAAACCAGATCAGCCTCCTTTTAAAAATGCTGTAGTTCTATTTCACGATGTTGCAAATTGTCACAGGGAGCCCACAGCCACTGGTAAAATCAGTGATTACAATAAAATCTATCATGCGTAAATGCACGTGCTAGCTCCCGCACGAGCACGAGCTTTTACGCATGATAGGTTTTATTCTAGACAATGATACCAGTGGCTGTGGGCTCCCTGTGAAATTGGCGGGGAATATATTGTTATGAAATTCAATGTCTCAAAATACATGTTCAAACTTTTTATGCCTCGCGGCGGTCAACGTATCATCTTTGGAAATTTCCACAGCTATTATTTAGCGTGAAAAGTGTTTTTGTTTCAATGATATTACACGTATTTTTGGATGATTGATTGTAACAGAACTTTGGAAATTTCTTTAGCAATTTTAGCGAGAAAAGTGGTCATATTTCAATTATAATTACACGTATATATATGGATGACTGTAGAACCACTTTTACTTGTCCATGGAAACTAGATCCTAAAAGGACATGAATAACCACTTTACGAAAAAAGTTAACGACTTTGAAAGCTACTCATGACTGTTTGTTCCGGTTCCAAGATCGTCAACTAACATCCACAAGGCAATTGTTTTGGGAGGAAAAAGGTTGTTGACAGGTAAAGACAGAGGTGGATTGCTTTTTTTTTGGTTGATCAAGAACAGAGTTTAGGAAGAATTGGTTCAGCTAATAAAAATCTTTGAATCTCATTAGACAATCTGCACTATAAAGTGGTCAAACACTGGCCACGTGCTGTCAACCAAGAAGAATCACTCTTAAAAACTCGTGATTCAGCTGAAGATCATTCTACACAAGGCAGGAAATCAAGTCCGGTAAAAACAAGGAAGTCAAGAAAGAGGAGGCTAGCTACTTGACACTAAAGGAAAACTTAATCCACGGCAAAGAACTGTCCTTGGGGTTGCAGTAAGCCAACAAAGCTATTAAGGTGAGTAATTTGCACTCGAAGATGGAAGGGAAAAACACATTTAAGTGCGACGTCTTGTGTATCGAAAAACAACAAAATGCTCTAACAACAAAAGCAGTTCGGTAAAATGTTTTCTTCAAAATATTTTGTCATAGATTGATTTAATTTATCCCATGAAAGAAAGATGACTATTTTGTTAGTACTACAATTGATAAAGAACAAAAGAAAACAATTTAATTTATGGATGTAGAGTCTACTACTAACTATAAGGCCCATTTTTCTAATGAGCCGAACCTCATGACATCAAAGAAGACCGCCTTATTTTTAAACCTTTATCTTAGCGGTTTGAAGGGCAATTGCACTCAAAAAGTCGCAACTTCAATTTCTATCGATGTGAGCAACTGTTTTTCATTTTTTTCCGAAGTTCAAAGAAAAACTGGCAATGACCTTTTGGTACAATGCATTGTGGGATTGAATTGTCGAAACTTTGTCATCACGTCCCATAATCCTTTGCACCATGAGGTCGTTACCAGTCCTCCTTGGAACTTGGAAAAGGTACATTGAATAGCTGTTATTATGGTACATGCAAATGAGATATTCTTTTGTTTTAAGAATCATACAAGTGAGGCTATCGGGTCGATACAATGCTTGTTATCTCATTTGCATGCATCTCCATAATATCAGCTATTGATTGTGTGATTGGATCGTCCCAGTGTTTCCAAGTAATTAAGTACCTTTCTTGGCTAAACATCATGCATAACTAGCAAAAAGGATTTAAAATTGTAACGGCGTGATTCGGGAAGGACTGCTATATGGAAGAAGCTGGGTACGTTGCGATATGATAAATTCTTTATCCAATAACATCTCATTATTTACTTATTTTTCATGTATTATACGCTTTTCTTACGAATATATGCAAGAATATGAGCATTGTGTACTAGGCAAACAATAAATTTGGAAATAATACGCTAGATTGAAATTCGATCTGTGATTTAGCTGCATCTGCCTTCCATTTAATCACCTACTTTTCTCGAAAAGCAAAAATGAAGTCATGGAACGAAAACTCCACGGAAATAATCTTGATTTCTTTCTCCATCACTGTCATCTTAGTTACGCACAGTTAGAAAAATCCGTCAAGTTGCTTTGTGCAAGCGGTTTCTATGGAACGATTCTATTCGTTATGGAATTCAGAACACGAGGCGCCTCATCGGATGATGATTTGTTTTGCTTTCTTTAAAACCTTGACCTACACAGCCAATCAGTTCAAATCCCTTTAATTTGTTTTTATTTCAAGTAAAAATATCGTTCTAACTGTTTAAATAAACACCTAATGTTTTTTTCAATTGATACATATGTTTTAGAATCATCGCCGCAGACACTCTAATCATCAAAGCCTACACTAGCTAGACGTTATTATGCTTTAAGAAACATCAAATATCCTGTAAACAACTTGTGGTTCATCATCATACTGTCTTCACTTCGCTGGACTCACTGCATGGATTCAGAGCCAACTGCTTAAGGAGAAAAGCAAGCCCTTTGCACGTACAAGAAAAGTGTTAATCCAAAAACAACTTATCAGGTAATCTACTTGCATCTTTGAACTGAAATTATAATCGGGAATGATTTAAGATTTCATTTTAACATGAAATATTGCTCGATTGTAACGCTAATGAATTTGAAGAGTTAGGAAATTTTCTTTCTTCTTTTCGTTCCTTTTAATGGTTTTTTTCATTTGAGTTGTTTTTTTCAATGTGTTGGTCTCTAAGGCTTCTTAGACCGGAAATAAAGTAGCATCAAATGATTTTTTTTCTCCTTTTTCTCTTTTTTTTTTTTTTTCTTTTCTTTTTTTTTTCTCAGTTTTCTTTTCTTTTCTTTTCTTTTCTTTTCTTTTCTTTTCTTTTCTTTTCTTTCTTCAGTTGCTTTCCTTTTTCCTTTCTTTTTTTTTCTTCTTTCCTTCCTTCCTTCCTTCCCTTCCCTTTCCTTTCTTCCTTTTTATGTTAATGTAAGTAATCTTAGATGAGACAAAATATTTCTACCAAAAGTAACAGGTTCTTTTCCTAGCCTCAATCTCTCCAAAAACCCACATCTGAAAGGTCCCATTCAAATCTTTATCCAATAAACTTTTTGAATTTTTTATTATGATCGAAGAAACAATCTTTCCAAAGTAACATATAGTGTGTTTGAAAACAAATTAGCTTATCGTATCTGTAGTTCAAACAGAGTTGAACGGAAATGTTGGATAAGACGATCGTTACATCTCGTTATCAATCATATAGATCTATACGTTGATTTTTTATTCGACTATCTAGGAGTGATTTCCGAGTAGGAGTAGGATTTACAGCGTACGTGGTTTGCTAATGAATACGGAAAAAAAAAAAAGGAAATATAAAGACGGACGTGCATGGGATTAAGCAAATGAAAGATATTTTAAAAATGAACTTATAGACATCTGAAAAGTCTAAAGTCTTTAAAAAAAAAAAAGTAATGTTTCAAGATATTTCATATGAAAATTTGATTCTAAAATCTCTTCTCTTCTCTTCTCTTCTCTTCTCTTCTCTTCTCTTCTCTTCCGTTCCGTTCCGTTCCGTTCCGTTCCGTTCCGTTCCGTTCCGTTCCGTTCCGTTCCGTTCCGTTCCGTTCCGTTCTGTTCTGTTCTGTTCTGTTCTGTTCTGTTCTGTTCTGTTGAATGTCGAAAGGCTGGACAAAAAACTAGGAGGAGCTACTTTACAGATGGAATTCCAGAGACAGACTATACGATTAAAATATGATGCTTTAAATGTGCTGGACTTGCACAAAGGGACTTCGAGAACAAGGCTAGGATTTTGATTTAAACGAGTACGTCCATGATTAACAAACTTAACGAATTTCTGAACATTAAGATCTATCTGACCAAATAAGGCCTTATAAAAAAAGACCAAGTCCTTTATCTCTCTGTCATAGCAAAGAGGAAGTAAGTACAGCGCAATTAATCTTTCCTTGTAAGACATTTCACCAATCTTGGTCCTGAGAATCCATCTTGTGGCTCTTCTTTGGATTCTTTCGATCTCTGCCTTCAGCTTAACATGTCTTGGAGACCACACTTCTGTAGCATAATTCAATTGTGATTTCACGAGCGCCAAGTACAGTGTCCTTCTGGATCTGACGTCTGTTAGCTTTGGACATGTTCTCTTGAGTAAACCAAGAAGCTTGTTGGCTTTAGCTGTGATGGTATGAATGTGAGTGTCCCAGGAAAGATTGCTTGTGAAGATGACTCCGAGATCCTTTTCCTCTTGTGTTCTAAGAATTTTTTCTGTCCCCAGATGGTACCCATAGGTTGTTGGACTTTTCTTGCGTGTCACCGTCAATATCTTACATTTAGACACGTTAAATTGGATGTTGTTGTTGCGGCTCCAGTGTTCTGTTCTGTTCTGTTCTGTTCTGTTCTGTTCTGTTCTGTTCTGTTCTGTTCTGTTATGTTCTGTTCTGTTCTGTTCTGTTCTGTTCTGTTCTGTTCTGTTCTGTTCTGTTCTGTTCTGTTCTGTTCTGTTCTGTTCTGTTCTGTTCTGTTCTGTTCTGTTCTGTTCTGTTCTGTTCTGTTCTGTTCTGTTCTGTTCTGTTCTGTTCTGTTCTGTTCTGTTCTGTTCTGTTCTGTTCTGTTCTGTTCTGTTCTGTTCTGTTCTGTTCTGTTCTGTTCTGTTCTGTTCTGTTCTGTTCTGTTCTGTTCTGTTCTGTTCTGTTCTGTTCTGTTTTCGTCAGTTCTCTTCTGTTCTCTTCCCTTCTCTTCTTTTCGTTTGAGTGAAAATTCTACATTTGGCATTCTCGTATTCCATTTCTCTTCTCTGATTTAATTCCGTTTAAACTGCACGTAAAATATTGCCATACGTGTTCATATTATATGTGTTTTTATATATAATTGAATTTAACACAAAAGTTTCAATTAACCGCTTCATGTCATTCGATTGATTATCTCTCTAAAAAGTCAAGATAAATAATTGGTGACGGATGAAATTCGACACCCTTCATTACTTTGATATACAAGCTTTTTATTCATTACTTGGTCAATAGCGAATCCTTTTAGCTGGATATCTTCTATATTCAAATATAAATATATACAGAGTACTGACTTTAATTCAGTCAAAAAAATAAATTGATTCAAGAGGAAACCAAATATATATCTTTGAAGCGAGATGTAATCGAATGAAATCTCCCCAAAAAACCCTGATAATATTGAAGCTAAATACATTAATATAATCTATAAATCATCATTTGCACAACGAATATTTATGTATGTGCTATTCCTTAGTTACAATCGGCAAATAACAATTTTTTAAACCAGATAATTCTCATTTCCTTTCGCCAAACCGCTTAAAGCATTCGTTATCTTCGTAGACAAGGCCTAGGAAACAAACAAAATCAAGAATACTGATCACTAAAGATGCCAGTAATTTCCGGGAGATAACAAAATAAAATGAATATTTTAGTTCCAAATTTATTTACAAACTTTCCTACAACCACGTTATATTAGTATTCGTTAATTTCAATTATCAATCAAATATCATTCTAATTGAGTAAATCTGTTGTTGAATTTTCCAGAAACAACTGAAGTGTTCTTTGATATTTACGCGAGATGATACGATCCACAAAGGCGTGCACGTTATACATGTAATACATACTCTCAAATACACCGCCTGTACGGAAGGTTTCCTTACTTACCATCTGGCACTGCTCTGGCTGACTTGCGAGGCATATCACGAATTTCTAAGTCTAAGTTTTTAGGAGTAAGTAAAGCAACAACTTATCAATCTTATTTATAACTTATTGCGATTTTGAGCCGCCAATAAAAGGTAAAAGAAACTATATTTAACGTCGGTAGTTCCTTCAGCTACGTGGCTGGTATCAATGGAAGCCGACGGTGCGCACTTTACCCCCTCTCTCCATCAGTGCTCTGTTTTAAGAGTATTCAAAGCTGAAGCTACACGGATTAGAAAGAAGTCGAAAATACGGGTTTATATTGGCGGCTAGTTGGGAGAAAATATATCAGTTCCGTATTGGCCGTATTTTCTTCCAACGCCGTCAGGCGTCAGTTTGATCGGGAGAGAGCCGCAAATATAAACCCGTATTGGCGGCTCAAAATCGCAATAAGTTTTGTATCTCGATTTTTTTATCGCCCGGCAATTCTGAGCCGACAATACGAGTGTATATTGGCGGCTCTCTCCCGATCAAACTTATAGGAGAATCGCGATACATATAAGTTATATTCTCATTCGGTTTGGTTGTAAATTCAACCAATTTAATCACAAAGTACAGAGAAATGAAAATACAAATAGCTATGGGATAGGAGGAAAAGTTTGATGTCGAAACCAGTGGCTATAGTTTTGAATGGCTTTCCGAGATCTGGCCTTCGAAGATCTTAAATTAGTTTGCATGCTCACGAACTAAAAATGTCCTTAGCTTATAATTTCGAGTATTTCTCGTGCAATCGTGCAGATTTAGTCTGTGTAGCGGCGCTTTTTTTTTTGGGGGGGGGGGGGGGGGGGAGGAATCGAAGAGGGAAAGTGAGGGAGCGCCTTTCTCTCCCTAGACTCTTCCACAGTTCCCGCTCGGCCGCTGCACTCTCCACACTAACCATCTCTTCCTTCTTGTCCCACACAACAAACAAACCCCTTCTCCCTCCCAACCCCAGGAGATGATGGTTTACACTCACACTAACCATCTCTCATCCCTCCAACGTTCGCCCCAAACTACAAACAAAACAAAAAAATCCCCCCCCCCCCCTCCCAAGGTAGATGATGCCTTCCCTCCACACACACATTTCTTCCCTCTTGTCTCGCAGTACAAACAACCGGCCCCCTCCCCCCCACTTTCTCCAGTACCATCTTTCCAAACATTTACACAGGACACCCAATCCCATGTTACTCATATTACACCATATACATTCCCTACATTCCTTCACTTCCTCTATACGATCTATTCATCTTCGAATATGCCAGCAAAGACCACATTGCAAGCCGTAAACAAGCTTTACAAACCACTCAAGCCCACTTAAGTAAGTCTTTAACCTTTCTCACTTTAATTCCGTATCCTACACCTTTCCTTATGTCAGTTTAACTTACCACACACGTTACCGACCGATATATATATTTCAACACAATTGTCAACATACGACGCAGGTCAACGTGGTGTGTCCCTGGTCGTTTCGTTACACGTAGGGTTAAGCCTTTGGCGCCATAGGTTTTGAAACGTGTAGGTCGATCACTGACCTCTACCTTGTGTCTTAACCCCTGATGAGAAACACTTGGTAGAACGAAGGACCATCCCAGAACCATCGTATATTTATAATTCACCTTCCCCACGCCGCCGCGAAAAATGAGCTCATGTTTCGAAACGTTGCCTTCACTCATGGCAACCTCTGGACTGATCTAAGTCAGGGCATGGCTAACTCACAGATCGAACCCTGAAGCAACTAAATAGGCGAAATATGTGCGAAATATGTTTCTTTGCTATATATAGCCGGCTTTTCTTGTTAGAAATTAGTCACTTTGAATAACAGATTTGAGGCTTTAGGTTTAAAACATCTTGGAGATTGCTAAAGTCCCAAGAGCAACGGAATTCGTAGTTAATTCCTATCAAGGAATTGAGAAAGGTTTTCGGCATTAACTTCTTCGAGAGTACTTAATATGCGTTCAATATTTGATATAAAAAAAACAACGATGAACAATTACTTGACTTATCAAGGTTAATTCCTTATCTCATGTAGACAACTTATTCTTTGAAGTAGAAACATTTTAAAGATTAAAATCCTCGGCTAAAAGACACTTCTTGCATTTTCCTTGTCCGCCATTTTGTTTTCCCTTCTCGTCAAAGATTGGACGCGCAAAGACGCATGGGATTTGGATTCATTTTACGAAAACACAATTCGCAATCTGATTGGCCTTCTTGAAAAGAAGCCAAATATGTGCGATGTCTGTCGATAGTCACGTGATAGTTATATTTATATATTTCGTTTTGATCAACATTCTTTGGATTGACTCGTATATATAATCAGCATAATAAACATATTAACGGCTATATTCGAGGGGTAAGAACTCTTATTTTATTTGCCAAACAAGCTAACGTGTGCTTATTTAAATCCTGCATTCTGATTGGCCATTCCACTATGGAACAATCTATCAGTTACATCCTGCTAGTAGATAAAACACTCTATCAAAATAATGTGTTTCCCAAATCTTCAAGAAACTTCATCAAATCCTTCGTATGTCTTCGATAAATGCGTTTTTCGTTAATTCTGTAGTTTAATTAGGCGTATCGCCCGCATGGATTGACTCTAGGAGCCTTAAAGTCTATTCTACTCAGCCTTTAGGGCTACTCTGCTCTACGTACGTTTTCACATTAGCCAAAATTCCATTTATTTTTTTTTTTCAATTTCTTATCTCATTTTTGTATTTTTTTATTCAGGATATGGCATCAATTTGAGTTCCTTGTTAAAGAAATTAGCAAAAAAGCGAGGGAAAAAAACCAAATTGATTTATTAATGTCTTATAAAAATCGGCAGATTTTGCATTCTATTGATATAATATTAATGTTGGATTTAATACAATGAGCTCAGTTCTGTAGAAAGAAAGATCATTCCTTTGTCAAATCATATTATTCTTTTGCGTGTTATTTTGTACCAAATAATAGTCTTTTTTATAGTTAAAACAATTTCATCCTTCCGTGACCGTTGATCGCCTATAGAGCATAAATATTAACTTGCTAACTCCCAGTTTTTTCAATTGATTTCCGAAAGCTTTCAGCACAAAATAATTGTGTTAAAAAAATTTACATCCAGGGCATTATGTAAATCAAAAACTATATATTTTCGCTTATAGTGTATAGAAAAAAACCAGGGCGTTCATTCATAATTCGACTGTGTTTTACTTACTGCCAGCTCTATCCGTTGGTCTACTACGTTTCCGAGTTTTGTAAAAGCTTATTATGTTAGTAGAGAATGCATGACAGCTAAAGATATTAATTTAGGCATAAAAAGGAAAAACATATCAAGTTTAGAGACATTTGGTAATTTGATCTGCAAGTTTCAGAGAGGTTTATAGTTGTGGTCGGTAAAGAAATACTACTGTCTAGTTACAAGTAAGTTTCGTAATTTGTTTAACTTGACATTTTTTTTCATTTCCAAATTTCTAATATTTTTTTCTTCAACTAGCAGTTGAGAAATTTCAGCTTAAAAACTAAAAGAACAATAGGGTTGAGTAAATGAAAATTTAGATGCTGAAAAAATTTATCATTTTTATCCGCCACTTTTGACTGTTAAGAAAATATTTTGCTTGGCTACTATTGGGGCCATATAGATGACTTAGTTTATCCAAGTCTCAGGTCATTTCCAATTTTCATCGATTTTCATCCTTGTGCCTCTTTAATTCTTTAATTCATTTTCTCATTAAATGATGGATATCATACTAATTTTACTAATTTTACAAAATATCGATAACCTCCTAAACATCTAGATTTATCTCAGAATTTTTGTAAATTGATTTTTGCAGTAACGTCATATCTACGTCACTGTTTCAAATCAGCTAGCAATAAGCCAGTTCACAGTTTAAGAATCGTTTTCAGTGCGCATGTGATTTTATCCCGAATTTCTCACCTTCTTTTGTTTAATTAAAAAAAAAGAAGGTTTAAACAAAAGAAGGTGAGAAATTCGGGATAAAATCGCATGCGCACTGAAAACGATTCTTAAACTGTGAATTGGCTTATACTTCCAATAGACACTAGAGAAAAACGTTTGCTTATGCGTGCCTTTCAGCACGCTTTCCAAGAATTTACAAGAGTTTTAGTGAGAAAGTCAATGCTTGTTTTCTCCTATTATACAAAAAATTTCGCGGGTATACTTTTGTGAGAACAAGATACTGTATTAATAAAGACAATATGAAAAAATTAGCCTTAAGTTTCAAGAACTGACTTTCAGTTTTGGCATTTTGTAAAGACTATTCTTTAGGCAAGTGTGAAAGTCAGATTTGCATATTTATACAATAGCACGAAGACGCTTTTGACTAATTTGCATACGGATTTAGAGCATGCGCAGACGTTTTTCACGCGTGTCCTTCCAAGATGGTAATGACTGCATGTGACGTCATACTGGACACATGAGTGTATTTGCTTAACCTGCAATACTAAACACTGACCATTATGAGACACCAAATGTTCAAATACATTGTTTAAAACATGAGTATGTTGATGATGCTTTTTGAAATACTTTTTGCTTAACATTAGCATATTTGAAGTATAAACCTTCATAACTTCAGTAAACACATAGTACTCGAATGAAGAAACATTTCAATATTCAACTATTCACTTCATGTAGAATCAAAACTATCAAAAGTATTGTATCAGGCATTAAGTTATGCTTCTTGAGTGCTTAAGCAACCTCCCAAGTACATCCAGAACTGGATATACGCACAGCTAAGCATTGACCATTGCTTTTATAACATAGCTGTTCGTTTCATGCAGATGGACTGAAGTCTCTTTCCAACTTACGCGCGCGCGCAGAAAATTAGGCGAACAAATTCAAAATTTCCTTCAACAATGTCACCAAAAAGTATTTTCCATCTGAAATTTATAACAATGACAAAACTAACATGATTTTAGAAATGTTTTATGTTTTGAAAGACAGTTTTTAATGTTCGAAAAAAAAGACGTATCAGACGTATCAAGGAACGGTTGAAAACGATTTTTGACGTGCGCGTGCGTTAGCTCGTGGCTATGGCGTGAGCGCGTGAGTGTGCACAATCCATTTAAGAAATAGAAGACGATTTGCTATATAACACGGAAAATCGTCTTCTATTTCTTTCATAAAATATTTTTTGAGGCTAAATCGTCATTTTAATTGCTGATAAGAATAGCAATTCTCCATACGTGCGCCATCCACCAATCCACAGATGACGTGAGCATGTTTATATAGCCTCATCCAACACGCTTTTTGACCAATCAGAGCGCACGTACTATCTAAATTATTTTATAATTATTTTTCATAGATATCCAACCAATCAGAGCGCGCGTAATATCGTGGATATGTTATAAATAAAAAATTTAGCGATAGAAAACTTTTTTTTTAAAACATTTTAATAAAAGACGACGTTTCGACGTTTGCTTAACGTCATTATCAAGCCTAAAATGAATTGAAAATTACATGATACATATATAAGAAATAGAACAATGAAACTAATTTACAAATATGTGTATAAAAAATATGTACAAACAAGAAAAGAATAATAAGAATAGCTATGTTAAACAAAGAAATAAAAATAATAAAATAAAATTAAGTAAAAAGTTTAGCATTAATTGAGTCGCTTTGCACGTTCAAAGTTGGCTTAATTGTTAACAATTAATTGTTAACAATTAAAGTTTTCTATCGCTAAATTTTTTATTGAAATTATATAGTAAGCCACTATTAATTCATATGTTATAAACAAGTCTTTAAGACTTCAACCTAAAATATAATGAGATATTTTTCAGATCCCCCGCTGTCTATATCTTTGGACGAAAAAACCTGTTTTCGAACCGGTTTTTGATACCTATTACTCATGTGCATAGCCGAGAAATATTTGCACTAATAGTCCCGTTTCCTAACCTCCTTAAATCCAGCACCAGCTGATCTGAGGAAAAATGTTAGCCAATCAAAATCGAGAAATTGTGATCGAGAATCGAGGTGTGACCTTTAGGAGCCTGGCCTCTTGAAATTGTGAATTTTCAGGCCACCAAATGAAAAATAACGTTGGAAATAAGCGCTTGATAACAATGACACATTTTTATATTTTTACAGGATTTTTTTTATTTTTCGCTTGTGCCAGAAAGCGGCGCATCTTATTAAATATAACACCTCAGTTTTTGCAGTGACGTCATTTCTACGTCACTACTTCAGATCAGCTGGCAATTGTGTCAAAATTAAGGAAATCCCGAAATGGAAAGAGCACCTCAAAATCTAAGAAGACAGAAGTTTCAGTAGATAAGAGAAATGACATTAACCATGAAAAATGTTTGCTTTAATGTTTAAATAAATTGATTCCAGTTGAGCCCGCGATACGGATATCAAAATTAAGTTAAATAACTAACAGCGTTACTAGGCGACCACGAAGAAAAACGTACAATTAACCTAAGTTTGCAAAGGCATTTCTTCTCAAAAACTAAAAAGAAAAATTGTAATCTTCTAGCAAGGAAGGAAGCCCGCTGTTCAGTGGCGATTCTTGATTTTGGCGTGACGTCCCAGCTACTAGCTATATTGGTTAAATGAATAGAACTTTTGACGTCAATCGTCTGGAAAAACTTCCGGCTCGAAAACGAAAAGCCTATATCAGTAGAAAAGTCTATAACGATTTTTCTTACTTTTTCCTCTCGAGAGGATTTGTTGTTCGAAGGTCTAATATTTTAGGTGAAGATTAAATGTTTGAGAACATTTTTCGAAGTTTTTTTAGCCTGCGAAGCGGCTCATTGGGGGAGTGGGAGGTGAAAGGGGCCTCCCCCCAATGAGCCGCTTCGCAGTTTAAAGTTTTTGTACAAGAGAATTTGAAAGACGTCACAACTTAACAGCTCTATTCTATTCTCACTTACTTATGAATGGCTGTAATTAGTATTTGCAATCCAAACAGCTTTCAATAACACTCTCAAGCCGTATTGTCGCTTGACTTGACTTTTAAACGCTTTTAATGTCACTGAGTTTTTAGACTTGATGACTACCATATTTGATCGTTTTTCGAGTAGGTTTAGATTATTGAGCAGCAGATTAAAGAATCTCTTTGACCAAGATCCAATTTAGTTTAACTCAAAGAGAAGAGAAGAGAAGAGAAGAGAAGATGCAGTGAAATAGGAATAGAATGAAACACAACATCAGTCAATCAATTTTCAAGTATTCTTTACCATATGAATTTACAGTAATTTACATAATTAAATTTAAAAATTCATATGGCAAGGCGGTCTAAAAAGAAACCGTCGAGCTTATGATTTTTTTAGGCTACCTTTAGACTACAATATAGGGAAGCAATGCAGAGAGAAAGGAAACGAAACAAAGTTAAGCGGAAGTAGGCTAAATGAATAAAGTAAAAAGAAAAGAAAAACGATTTACCTTGAAACTTAAGCATCCACTGAATTCAAGACAAATATAATATATTTTTATTAAGGTCACAATAGAATGAAAACATGCTTCGTAACCAATTTCATCAAGCGCTCCTACTGTTTTTTAACAACGCGGTCTCCTAGTGTTTACCCTAATAATGAGAGATCTCTTTACTCCGTGCGTAATGATCTAGATACTTATTTTTCTATCTAGGGCGATTGATTTCTTATTTATTTAATCCGATTGGTTGAGGAGTCGTTGTGTTTTCGTAATCGTAGATAATTTCGTCTATATGGGGGATATATTTACTTCAGTCGATTCTCTTGAATTCTATAATGGCTTGGAAATTTGAAATGTAGCATGGATATATTAGCTCCTTAGTTTTTGAATGTTTTCACCCGCAAGCACTTGAATAAGAAACCTCGAAGAAGAAAACTTATGATATCACTTATTGGGAAAAAAATAGACTTTCGTCATTTCCGCTGGCGGACAAGTTTAAAAGGGATTCGAAAATTGGGCTATCTTCAGTTGGAAGGACTCTGCGAAATCTTGTGCTTTGCAAGGTGTTAGCCAGAATTGGTGGGTATTTTTGACTTCTTAACCTTGAGTGGCTTCAATATTGCATATTATTCTAGTTCCTGTTTTAAACCGACTAACGCTGCTTTTTCTCTCTTTGCTTTTTTCGTTTTGATTCATCAACATATTATTATCGTTTCGGTCCGTTTATTTTTTCCTAGCTTTTCCTGGCTTAATTCCGGTGCTAGAAAAATGTTTTTGTACAACGTTTCTTGTTTTTGCGAATTGATTCTATCGTTAAAAGCAAGAAATAAGTATGTCTCTGTGTGAGAGTAGATAGGAGAAGAGTCAGACTAAACTCTGTCATCTATGCCGGTAATAAACCTTAGGATTCTTGCTGTGCGCAGCCGTAAGCGGATGAGTTAACTCAGCTTCAAATAACAAGGATTTCTATCTCTGTTTGCTGCAAATGGACTTACAAAGGTTCAATATGATCATTTTTAGTTTTCTTGTAGCAATTTTCGACTCGCTTTTGTAGGAATATTATTTGGCAACACATTTTCGGGATTTTTTCGTATCTTCAAACTAAAAAAACTAAGCATTTTGCTTGAGTTTTCAATGTGGAGGAGCGGTTAATACTCAGGTCGAACGAAAGGTGAGGTTGTAGAAAGCTTTATTTCGTATCACCAAGCGAATAGAATTCCACACACGTACCAAGAGATAATCGAATTTGCATGTACCATTCGTTCAGTCCTTCATGGCCTTAAAACCGAAATCGCCTTAACTGTTTCGAGATCTAGACATTTTAAAGTGTTCAAAAAAGTTGAAAATTTATTTTAAAAAATTGGATATTGTTCTAGATTTTATCAAGGCAATAAAAATCCAGACCAAATGGCGTCGTTTGCACAGTCTCATTCCGAAAGTCCTTGTATAGTCGACTGCCAGATAAGACTTTTAGGCTTCTATATATTTTTTCCTTATCTAATGAAAAAGAAAACTTAAATCGTTTAGGTCAAACAGATTTGCATTCGATCTAAATTATAATTTTTAGACTCGCTTTCTTGTTTTCAATTTTTCACGAGTGGAATGGGTTACCCCATATGATGTAATTTCATCGCTAGTTTTCATCGATTTGTAAATTTAGGGAGGAAAAAAACCCCAAGGAATTTAAGAGATTTTTTTTTTAAAGATGACTTTTGGAAACCCTTCCATTTAATGGCATAATAGTTTAATAACTATTTTATGACAGTCATTTTTCATTTTTATAGCATTTTATGGTTTACTAATTGTGTATTGGTACCTGATTTGTTCTGATAAGTGCTTTTACATTAATTGGATTTCGAGAGCGATCTGTTAAAACTGGTAAATAGGCGAAGTAGTTGAGTGCAAAGAGCGGGGCAAACAGGGAAAAGGCACGGATTGAAGATTAGAGAACTGATAAGCGAGTATGGCGCCGAGCTCATAAGTCAGGGGGTCAGGTGCGAACAACGCTTGAACATACGAACGAACAAAAAAACTGATAATGAAAAACTGAAAATAAAGGACGGGAGGGAATGTTATGAAGGATGAAGGACAGACGGATAAACGAACGAACGAGCGAATGAGCCACTACAGACAGACGAACGAACGAACGAATAGACAGATAGATAGACGAACGAACAAAGAGACGGGTGGACGAAAAGACAGACAGACAGACAGACAGACAGACAAACGAAGGAACGAACGAACGAACCAAGAAACGAAAATACAAAAAAACATAGTAGCGAACGAATCATAAAGTAAACAAGTAAACAGACAGACAGACGGACAAACGAGCTAACAAATAGACAGCCGGGGTGAGACAAGCAGGCAGACAGACAGACAGACAGACGAACAAACAAACAGACAAACGAATGAGCAAACAAATAGACAGACAGACAGACAGAAAGAAGAAACGAACAAACGAACAGACAGACAAACGAACGAGCAAACAAATAGACAGACAGACAGACGAACAAACGAACGAGAAGACAGACAGACAGACAGACGAACAAACGAACGAGCAGACAGACAGACGAACAAACGAACGAGCAGACAGCACAGACAGACAGACAGACGAACTAACGAACGAGAAGACAGACAGACGAACAAACGAAAATACAGACAGACACAAAGAAAAATGAACAAACAAACAAAAATACAACATAATATACGAATGAACTAACAGAAATACAAACCTGTAAACCAAATAACTAAAAAACAAGAAAATGAACAAACAAACAAACACGGAACGAACAAAAACTATTAAAAAAACCGAACAAAACAAACAAAAACCAAACCAATATACATAATAACCATCAAAGGAATAAAAAGGCCTAGTGTATTGTATTACACAAAGACAGTGATGCTGGGCTAAAAGCCCCACAGAGGGGGGAAAAAGAGCACGCACAAAAGCCAGTTTGAATTACTCTTATTGAATAGGATTAGGGTCAATTTACAAGGGCTTTAAGTCCGGATAAAGGTTTTGTTTTCAACACATAGTAAAGCCACTATCTATAA
This sequence comes from Anthopleura xanthogrammica, assembly GCA_964019055.1. Taxonomy (NCBI): domain Eukaryota; kingdom Metazoa; phylum Cnidaria; class Anthozoa; order Actiniaria; family Actiniidae; genus Anthopleura; species Anthopleura xanthogrammica. The sequence goes on from OZ025217.1 coordinate 11,631,360, forward strand.
AAGAACTCTTAGGAGTGCATGGTTCGGCTCTAAATATTGATTTTTTACCTATGCTCTCTCTCTTTGAAGCCGTTATTTTATATCCTTGGGCTACGGTCTAAAGTATGTGACAGTTTGCGTGCTTTTGTGCAATGGAATACTTAGCTTTTTGTAACCCTTGGAGAAAGCTTATCTTTCTATATTTGTGCGTCTGTATTTGGTTGGTTTTCATGGCATAGCAACTATTTGTGAGAATTTTTCAAAATGGCGGTTAGTGTCGCAAAAGAACTCATCTTTGACTTCAAATAAAGCTCAAAACTAAAGAGTCTTCAGCTTCAATGTATCGATATCTTTAAAGACTTTCGTTGATCTTTAAAAAAAATTACTTTGCAGGCAAAATTTGCTGTAAAAACTGAAGATTGCTTCAAGGTTGAAAATTCAAAACCAAAATAGCCCAGTTCCTGTTCATTTGGTACATATGAGATTACAAGTCCTGGAGGTAGGAGTCATTGAATCACACTAAAAGGTTAGTATAATCTATTATATTGAAACAAAAATGTTGGCGGTAACTAAAACATATCCTTCCAATTTAGATAGTATGTTAGAGATTGCTGGTTTTCAATCATTCCCAAGAGAATGAAATAACAAAACACATGGTTGCCATGCGGTTGCGGTTATAAAAACCAGCCATTAGAAAATGTATATACAAATTTGCTTAAGTTATTAAGATTCTCGAAACTTTGCGCCACAATCAACCCAAACATAACATCAGTCATACCGCGTAAGTGTGGTTTTTATTCAGTGCTCAACTTTTAGCGTAGTAATAGGACAATAACATGTTTGACTTTTGGAGGGCATATTGTTTATTTGTGGCCCGAGTAGCATCAATTACATATACAAGACCAAATCATACAAAGTCTTCAATATCAAAAGTTAGAATTTCAATAAAACATTTTCATTCAAAAATAAAGTTTTTATACATACAAAACAAGAAAAAATCACACTTGCACATATTGAAATGGTATCCTTAAGATCTGATTGGCTCACAGCAGTCATAAGACATGCTCTCAACCAATCAGATCGAAGCAGGGCGGTAAATGTATTTGCAGCCCGCGCGCTTGGCGTTTTGCCCGCTAGACTGAACGTTTTAGTGAGGGCAATTTAATATTTGGCCTTGTATATTGATGATAATACTGGATATTTTGTGTGGCGACGACATATTGCTGTCATAACTTTAAGCTAGGAGCTCAAATTGGTACACAATTAATAGATGAGATGAGGAGAGGAGAGGAATGTTTCTTTAAAATACTTTCAAAAGGCTTTTTAACATTTAGATAAAGGATTGGCATTCCGGCAAAACAAACAGAGAGTTTGTGGAAGAGAGAGTGTGGCTCTAGCTGAGCATGCGCATACGCTATGCCAACCAGGCTGCAGAAACGCTTTTGCTTCTCATTTTCTGAGCCAGCATTCCTAGTGGTCTCCGCCAGCCGAGTAACGAAGGATTCTGGGTGAATCAAACTGTTACTTCTTTCTTACTCCCTCCGGAAAACCTAACATGCTAAATTCCAATTCGATCTTTGAGTTAACAGTGCCCTGACGTTGATCAGCCCAGGGGTTGTTTCAGGGTTCGACCTGTGAGTTAGCCATGCCCTGACTTAGATCAGCCAAGAGGCTGTTTCAGGGTTTGATGTGTGAGTTAGCCATGCCCTGACTTAGATCAGCCCAGAGGTTGTTTCAGGGTTTGATCTGTGAGTTAGCCATGCCCTGACTTAGATCAGCCTAGAGGTTGTTTCAGGGTTTGATCTGTGAGTTAGCCATGCCCTGACTTAGATCAGTCCAGGGGTTGTATCAGAGTTCGATCTATGAGTTATTAGTGCCCTGACTTAATAGATCAGTCCAAAGGCTGCTTCAGGGCAAAAAAATTCAAAAAAATTGAAATAATGAATGAATGAATGAATGAATGAATGAATGAATGAATGAATAAATGAATGGATGGATGAATGGATGAATGAAATAATGAATGAATGAATGAATGAATGAATGAATGAATGAATGAATGAATGAATGAATGAATGAATGAATGAATGAATGAATGAATGAATGAATGAATGAATGGATGAATGGATGAATGGATGAATGGATGAATGGATGAATGGATGAATGGATGAATGGATGAATGGATGAATGGATGAATGGATGAATGGATGAATGGATGAATGGATGAATGGATGAATGGATGAATGGATGAATGGATGAATGGATGAATGATGAATGGATGAATGGATGAATGGATGAATGGATGAATGGATGAATGGATGAATGGATGAATGAATGGATGAATGGATGAATGGATAAATGGATAAATGGATGAATGGATGAAACGGCTTAAAAAATGTGAATGAGAAAACCGGAGAAAAAAACAGCAAAAACAAGCAACTCTGACTCACATTTGTCGATGGTGAGTTCCAGACAATTACTTGTAAAAGCAGACCGCATAACACCTGTGCCAACAACAACTGAATTAATCTGTCAAATAATCTACTCTCTTAAAAACCTCAATTTAGATTTTTTTCACAATAACGTACTGTGTTTTGCCGCTTGTTATCAATGTCTCCTCGCTTATTTTGTCTAGTTAATTGAAACCTCATTTATTTCTACGGACATCAATCTAATTTCTAGCAATTTCTTATTTCAACTAAGCATTGGGAAGTTGATAAAATAATCTGTTAATTATTTCTTTTCAAAGAGAAAACATGAACGGATATTAAAAGAAAAGTATTCTGTATTTCTACAAAAAAAAAAGATGTTGCATTTTTTATTTTTTATTTTAAACCTTTATATTTCTGAGATGAGAAGTCCATATCCTGTAAAACTGTGCCATCGTATTATACCCTACATGCAGAAGTGATTTTAAAACTAATCCGTCAGGGTTAATAGGTCCTTTAAAGTAAGGTACGGATTAGATAGGATGAGTATGGAGTATTTTTAGATAGTGGCCATGGTTAGAAATTTAGTTTTATACTTTATTATGAAGTTGAGTGAATGTGATAAGAATGGCATTTACCTATCGGCACTGATACCAGCATAGTATTTTTATTTGTTTGTTTGCTTGTTTGTTTGTTTGTTTGTTTGCTTGCTTGTTTGCTTGTTTGTTTGTTTGCTTGCTTGTTTGTTTGTTTGTTTGAAGACGACTAAACCATTTTTTTCAAAGGCGATTACTAGTTCTATATTTCTAAGAAGTGAATATGTTTTTAGGCCTGCAGTTCTTAGTAAGGAAATGAAATAATGAATGAAATAATGAATGAAATAATGAATGAAATAATGAATGAATGAATGAATGAATGAATGAATAAATGGATGAATGGATGAATGGATGAATGGATGAATGGATGAATGGATGAATGGATGAATGGATGAATGGATGAATGGATGAATGGATGAATGGATGAATGGATGAATGGATGAATGGATGAATGGATGAATGGATGAATGGATGAATGGATGAATGGATGAATGGATGAATGGATGAATGGATGAATGGATGAATGGATGAATGGATGAATGGATGAATGGATGAATGGATGAATGGATGAATGGATGAATGGATGAATGGATGAATGGATGAATGGATGAATGGATGAATGGATGAATGGATGAATGGATGAATGGATGGATGGATGGATGGATGGATGGATGGATGGATGAATGAATGAATGCATGAATGCATGAATGGATGAATGAATGAATGAATGAATGAATGAATGAATGAATGAATGAATGAATGAATGAATGAATGAATGAATGAATGAATGAATGAATGATTAAATGAACGGATGAATGAATGAATGAGTGAATGAATGAATGATTAAATGGATGGATGGAAAGATAAATGTTTGACAGAATGAGCGAATAAATTAATGAACGAACGAAGAAGTCATTAAATGAATAAGTGAATGAAATGAGAATAAATAAATGAAAGATTAAGTAGATGAGCAAATTAATGATTGAATGAGCATAGATGAATGGATGGACGGATGGATATCAAACAAATGAATGAACGAAAAATAACTGAATGAATAAGAGAAGGGATGAATGAGAGAAGAAATAAATGAATAAGAGAATGAATGAGAGAATAAACGAGCGAATCAAACAATGATTAAGAAGATGGTGGGTGAAATAATGAGCACATGAATCAATGATTGGAGAAGTGAGTAAAAGAAGGAATAAATGAAAACAATGGAGAAGGAAGGTAACAAATAAATCAATACCGATGAGTGAATCAACGAACGAACGAAAAATTAGAAGATGAAACAAGAAACCAGTGAGAAACATAACAAAGTCAAACGATATCATAAAATCAATCAGCACGGTAATCTTATCATAATTACTTTTCTAATAAATATCATCAAAGATGACGGCGGCTATGACGTTACATGTTAATTTCCAGTCACAATGAAAAATTAACACTACAGTGAATATAATACTAACAGTGTCGCAAATATCGATAAAAATACCCAAACGCAAAAAGGAAAAATGCTCTAATTGATAATGCGTTGATTACTCTCCACCAATCTCATTAGAGCAGCGCTAGCGCTGTCATAAGGATTTAAAGTCCAAGTTCGACTGTAAGAGCAAATATGATAAGGATTTAGAATCAGTTGTTGTTGTCAAGCAGAGCTACGAAAGGCTTAGTAAGGTATGGAATATTGATTGTAAAAGGCTGGGATTTTTTATTTTTTTTTATAAAACTATGATATCACATTTTCGTACAGTAAAATTTTGTTATCATTTTTTGCATTATTAATGGTATAGGTTCACTAGAAATTCATCGTTATGGACGGAATTCGAATTAAAGATATTCAGACAGATCCCTTGCACTCATTCCCAATCTGAAAATCACAACAAAATAATTTTCTTCTTCTATTAAATGATTGTATTCTTTTTTTATTTTAATATTTTTCGTTATTTTGACCCTAAGGCAGCGGAGTTTATTAGTGTAAGGATTCAATTCCAGCAAGAAAACTGTGTAAGGTTTTTCTTGAATTATTTCCAGTTTTACGAGATCCAAATTGAATTTTATAGATAAGACATGGTCAAGTTAATCCTGCTTCAAAGTTGTTTTCTCTTAGTACAACTCGACTCCTTTTGAAATATACTTGAAAAATACATTGTAAATGGCATCTATTAAGGCTGCTCCGAATCGACTTTAACATGCTTAAGGGGAAAAAAAAAATCAAAGAATGATAGAATTGATAAAATTCGAAATCTAAGTTCTTAATTTTGTCTTATTATATTTTTGTTGTTCTTGTTTTTGCTTTTAACTATATTTCAATGATTATAAGTTTGTTTGTTTGTTTCGTCTTTTTTTCTTGGTTTTATTATTATTTTTTATTTATTTTTTTAAAAATCTCTTTTTTTCATTTTAGTTCAGTTGTTTTTCTTTTTCTTATCTTTTTTGCTTTTGTGTGTACTTTTAATTAATTTTTTTTTCGCCTGTTTTTCTTGTTTTTATATTTTATGCTAAATTCAGTAAACCAAAGCCAAAATATTAATTCGTGCAGAAATGAGAGGACGATTTGGGAAAAAGCTGAAAGAAAGGCTGAATAAATGTAGAGAACAAGTAGTTCTTTAATTACAAGCAAAAAAAGCAGGGGGGAAAAACAGGAAACATTTTTGAATCCTCAGAAGAAAAGCCAGACGAAGCTGTTGTAGTATACATAATTAAAACTAGCACTTACTATTTGTATTTTAAGTAGCTTTAAGTAAGATGATACTTCGTCTCTTTACAATAAAGGTTCCATTAAGACTCTAGTTCAAAACTATACATATTTTGAAAACCCACGTAATGTTGAGAAAGTTTGAATGGATCTAGAAAACGCAGTAAAAGGAACTCATCTCATAAATAACATCAACTTCACTTCCTCGATCAACAGAAACATTAAAATTTCAAGCATTTGACATTTGAGATTTACCAATCAACTATCAATTGTGAATTACTTTCGTTCAACTCAATTCAACAACAACTGTATGACAGCTTATAAAAATATAAAAATAGTATAGATTAAGAAGAAAACTTGTAGAATATTTTCTTGAGGATTTGCGGATTATATTTTTGGCGACATCTGCTGCGTGGGTTCTTTTGAGCGAAAAAAAAAAATGGAATAAATTCAAAAAAAAAAAAAAAATGTCAGCCTTTTTCCTGAATCTTAATGAAAAAAGTAAAAATGTGTTAGACTTGATTAGACCTTGTATTGAAACCTTCGTGTGAATTAGTCCTTAGATTTCAGCTGTATGTATCCGACATTCATTCAACTGACAATTTTAACATCCATCCCAGACAACGCTCAGCTTTTCTGTCATCAACCTGCCAATATTTTGATCAGAAATCCTTCAACTTTATTACTGGGCACCTTTGCATTTAAACCTCACTTTAAAGAAGATATGTGGGATTTCCAACGCTTGTATGTGACTGAACGAATTGACAAATTAGCAGCAGATGCTTTTAATTCCATATTTTACGAATATGCAAATGTTTTATTACCTTCTGAACTTAGATTTCACTCAAAAAAAACATTTCGAACAAAATAGATGAAATCGGTGGTGTTTAGCTGAATTCCTCCGCTATGTTGAAATTGAAGGAACGTATTCTGTATTTCTACAAAAAGAGATGTATTGGCTACAATAGGTAAAACATGTTGGTTTAGCCTGGATTTGTCTTCAAAAAGACTCGCGTTATAATTTACCGCGATGAATCGAGCTGCAATTCACTATACAGTATTTACTATTTACAAGACAAACAAGGAATGTTTAGGCATAGCGTAAAAGTGCCGTAGAAAGAAAATATTTACATTTTCGTGCTTGGACCAAATTTTGTTAACACAATCTTTTATTACACTAGGCAGATAATTGATCATTCTAAGGTAAACTGAAGGCCATTAATTCGTCATTTATGAGTTATAGTAAACATTGTTCTAGAATGCACGAATCGCAGTGAAATTACCCATGGTTTTAGTTTGAAGCTCGCCGGATTAAATGACTTGCAAAGAAAAATATTAATATCCGCAAATATTTCCTGTTATATTTAAGGCACATACACAACATTGTGACATTGCTTACAACGCTGAGATCATACTGTGCAACTGAACGCGCAGCAATGACGTAATGCTCTCGGCGAATAAATATGGAAAGCCGTTACTGCCAAAAGCCATTGAGTTGTCGTAACTTGTTCAGTTTACCACATTTTATATTGATCATGAATTATTCATGCTCCTAGTCGAGTTTGGCAAATACACTGTCGAGTTCCACCTCATTGTTTTTGATATCTCGACGAGTTCCTAAAAGTCTCGACGAAAACTCGACGAGTTTTTTTTACTAAATCTCGACGAGATTTCGAATTCTATAGAAAAACCCTTTTATTACGTTTACGGGCTACCTGTAAATATACGCAGAAGCTTTAAACATGGCTGTGAATGCGAAGTTGATGAGACGAACTTGAAACCTTTTTTCAGGATTTCAATAAGCTCTTGAATCAAGCCAGCTGAGTTGATTGCCATCCCCGAAAGGAATTATGGGTCACTATTTTTGGTTAGCATTTTTCGAGCATTTTCCGAGTATACAATGTAGACTTTTCTTGTTGATTGAAATAAAACTCCGCTATGAGTTCGACTAGCGTTTACGATTAATTTAAAGAAGGAAGAACTCGTATTTCATAAATTCTCTTGGCAGAATAATGGAAAAACTAAATGAAAAGACGATGTCAAGTCCTCACTTCTGATTGGTTGACCTTGAGTTTGTTCTGAAGGTCAACTCAGCTGGAGTGGAGTCCTCTACCGATCACCTTTTCTTGAATATTTAGAAAGAAAACTTGAAAAACTATGCAACTACTGTATGTTATTTGGACTAATTTGTAAGCTAGAAAATGCGACTCAAATACGAACAGCCTAGAACAGCAATGAATCACACTTCTTATATTATCTTCATCCGGTCCATCCATCGTAATCTTTTAACTTTAATTTCACTTTATTTGACACAGAATTCAGAAAGATTGAAACTTATTTACATTGAAGCTGGGTATGAAATAAATAATAATAAATATATATCATAATGAAACATATTATTAAATATAAAAATAAGAATAAGAATTAATCACTAAAATTGAAATCTATAAAAATACAAATAATATCATGAAATCGAATATATTCACTAATTAAAAAGATTAATATTAAATAAGTGAGACTATAGTACATGACTAAGGCTTGCGGCTACATGAAAGAAGAAAGAGAGATGAATTCTCACCTATTCAAAACAAAACAAAACATTTTTACGATTTCCTATCATTCTTCCACGCAATCGTCTTTGCTGTGACATATTTATTCTATGTATTATCCTAAAACTTGGTTAATTGCCAAACTTCCCTAAAATTTCAAAATATACTTTATCACGGCACAGCCGTCTTCCGGTAAAAAAAACAACGAAGAATAAATGTTCATGTGAAAATATTGTATGGGTCGATGAAAATATACCTGTTATTCAATGTGTGAGTAATACTTTTGCTGGAAGGATCGAAAAAAGTAACCTGATATGTTGATGAGGTAGGGCGGCGGTCGATAATGTTTTAGCTCAAAAGCGATGTGATATTTATCCCAATTTCCTAAGGAAATTAACAGAAAAAGCTTTCTGAAAATGGAATTAAATTTAAGTGTTTCTAGAGTCAGTTAGTTATCCAGTCAAGTCAGTCCTTTCCTTTTCTTTCTTTCCTTCCTTCTTTCTTTCTTTCTCTCTCTCTCTCTCTCTCTCTCTCTCTCTCTCTCTCTCTCTTTCTTTCTTTCTTTCTTTCTTTCTTTCTTTCTTTCTTTCTTTCTTTCTTTCTTTCTTTCTTTCTTTCTTTCTTTCTTTCTTTCTTTCTTTCTTTCTTTCTTTCTTTCTTTCTTTCTTTCTTTCTTTCTTTCTTTCTTTCTTTCTTTCTTTCTTTCTTTCTTTCTTTCTTTCTTTCTTTCTTTCTTTCTTTCTTTCTTTCTTTCTTTCTTTCTTTCTTTCTTTCTTTCTTTCTTTCTTTCTTTCTTTCTTTCTTTCTTTCTTTCTTTCTTTCTTTCTTTCTTTCTTTCTTTCTTTCTTTCTTTCTTTCTTTCTTTCTTTCTTTCATCTGTCTATTCGTTCGTTCGTCCATCCGTCTAGTAATAAGCGTTCTGTTTAGCCAGTCTTTTCTAATCTTGTAGTCCCCTGGGGCAAATCCTTTACCTCCCGTCAATCAACTCATTAATCCTACTCCGTTTATCACGCAAAGCTCACAACTTCCTAAGTTATAATGTAAGCCATTTTATCAAACCCTGTAACAACTTCAGGGCAGATCTAAGTCAAGTTATGGTCAATCCACAGATTAAATCAGTAGAATCGAGCGTGCCGTGTTTTGCCGAGAAAAGAGTCTATTTTCATCGTTTAACTTCTGTACATTCAAATGAATTAATAATTGAATATATTCGAAGCATCATTAACTTTATGCAAGTTCAAGTTCAAGGATTTGTATTTCAACGTACTAGTTACTACGTGCCTAGCTGGTGTGCAATGTAGATTAATGATTAAGTTTAGTAAATTAAAGTTACTCCAAGCAGTTACCCTTAAAAAAGATGGAGAAAATTTGATATTCTTAATTGATAGATAGATAATTAGCATATAAGATAATACGATAGACGTTATTCTAGGGTCTGGGTTTGAGGGTCCAGCTATCAGATGTCAGCTAACATTTTGCTTATTAGTCAGTTATCAGTTAAAGTCCAGGCTTTTTTTTTTGTAGTTAAATTTTGGGGCATTTGTCAGCTGTCAGTAAACTCCATTCAGATCCTGTTATTCCTTTGGGCGTAGTTTTTCGTGACCTTATCTTTTAAAGATAATGAATGTTTTCTAGTAGAGTCTCTAGGAATCTTATTTTTTAAATTATCATATTTTGAATTTATTGTAAATATTTATATATTAATATTAATCATTTTTTTTTTGTTTCTATTTATTGTGTTTTGTGTAAGTGTAGTAACAGGGCTCCTTTTGATAGCAGTGGCATATTATAGCCACTGAATGGACTACCCTGTTTTTATTTTTATTTAAATTTAAATAAAGGTTTCTATCTATCTAGTGGAAAGGAAATTGGTCAGTCTTTGCAACAGACGACTGTAATTTACCTCAGTCAAACTTAATATTCATTTCAATTAATTCTTCGTAAAAAATGGATAAGTTGTCTATAGGTATATGTCATTAATCAAATGGGTTGAAACTTAAAAAAAACAGTTCATACCAAAGATCGAAAACAAACAGGTGAAATCATATGATATAAGAAAGTCGTAGAATTCTTTCTTTTTTTCCCCATATTTCTGCTTGTTTAACTAATGTTATTTTTTTTTGCTTTTTTTTTGTTTTCAGTTCGGTAATTAACGCCATTTTGGTTCCATCAACCTTACGTCAATATTGTGGGTCATTCTTATCAGCTAAGTGCAGGTTTCTAAAGATCTGACCACCAAGACAACGCCATATTCTATATACAGCGCCTTCGGGCTATTATTCCCATACATTTCAATTAACAAATAAAGAAAATCGTCAGTGTGCTTTAGATCACACAAGCTCAAGCCACAAGGGAGGAGGCACTCTTCCAGGAGATTACCTCTCATTCTGCTACCTGAGGATTGAAATTTTAACGAAAGAAAAAAACGATGAATATTTCAAGTAACAGTTCAAGTTTTCTTCCCTTGCAATCCAGAATAGTTGAGTTCATCATCATAGGGTTTCTAGGATTGGAAGGAGTTCTCGTAATTTTAATCAATGCGTTGGTCATTTTTCTCATTATTCACAACCGTCTTCTACGAACTGTTACCAACCTCTGCCTTGGTAGCTTGGCTCTTTCAGATATGCTGACTGGACTTTGTGTGATCCCTCTGATTATCACCTGCAACTATCCGAGATATAACTTAAATATTTGCTTGGCAATGGATTTGGGAAACCGCTTTTTGGCTATATCGACTATTCTTCATCTTCTTGTGATTACGATGGAACGCTATTATACCATCGTGTTCTCCAGGTCTTCCTCAAGCTCGTCTTTTACTATTGCGAAGTCAGCACGTATTCTGATTATTTTGTGGATGTTTTCGCTCGCTATTTCACTCGTTCAGCTGCTGTGGGTCAAGTCTGAGCATGAAGACCTCAAACACAGAATAACTGTCGTATATGACCTGATTGTCTTAGGGTTACTTGTGATTACACCGTTGGTACTCATGGCTGTGGCCTATACCCACATCTTTTGTGTCCTAAGAAGGCAAATAAACAAGATCAAGCGTAGCATTAGGTACATTTGTGAAGAATCAACGCTCAAACACGACCGAAAAGAAAGAAGAGCTCTCTTCATCTACGGTGCCATGATCATCCTCTACATAACTGGATGGTTCAACTATTTTCTTATGGCTTTACAGGAAGATCTCTCAGACAGTGAATCACACGCGTATCCGTTATGGGCCATTATACTTCTTTTGTTCCTTAGACTAAGCACCGGGATCTTCAATCCTATTCTTTATACCTTTCTGAAGCAAGATTTCAAGGCTGCTAGAAAATCTTTGAGGATTTGTTATTTTAGAAAACCTGCGTGCTCAAGGAATGCCTATTCACGGTCTGAAAGCACGTTTGGTTTTTCTTCGGCTATCTATAAAAAAGACGTGGACGCTATTTTGTTCTTGAACAACCATTACTAACAACTGACAAGAGCGAGTCCGTCTGAGACGAGGTCAAATTAACAGTTTTATGGAAACCTCTGCAAATATCTGGCAAGGGAGGGGAGGGGAGGGGAAATTCTCCCCTTCTCTGTCCCAGCCCGGTAATAGCCGTTCAAAGCTTAAGGAAAAGAACTGGGTCGAGTTGACATTCCAGTGCATCGTCGGACATACCATGCCAGTTTCCAAGATGGCTTCCATTTCGTCCCCTAAAAGTTCCCACAATGCACTGTAATGCCAACTCGACCAAGTTCTTTTTCTCAACCATGAAATGGCTTATTCACAATTGACCGTTGGTAAAACACAGAAGATTTCGGCTTATATAGCGTTCCAGCTCTAAGCAATTATTGGTCATCCCTCGCTCCAACACCAAGGGATATGGAGAAAGAGCATTCTACGTTACTGCACCAAAGCTGTGGAACGAACTTCCCCTCGATTTAAGAACCACGAACAGTTTAGAACTTTTTAAGAAAAAACTCAAAACTTTTATTTTTCATAAGACGTAGTACATATTTTTAGTTTTATACATAGATATCTGTAAACAGTGCCTTTGGGCTAAAGGGAGTTAGGCGCTATATAAATTAGCTTATTATTATTATTATTATATAAAAGTAAGCGATATATCTAGATAAGTGATTTGACCTAACATTTCATATCCGGTTCAATCAATATCATCTTCAATAACATAATAGACCTCATATAAGATACGGCAAAACTAAAATTACTGAGTCAGCAAAATAAACTATGCACTGAATAACAGAGTTGTAATAAATTATATGAGTCAAATAAATCTAAATGGATAAACGAGTCAGCAGTTGTGCATGGTCTGGATCGCGGGCTCAGCTTCCTACGATCAGGGTATGTACCTTCCGGATGTGGTGTTTTGTCAGTTTACATCAGTTTTAATTTTCCCATTTACGACCTTTTGTCATTCCCTTGAGTGTGATGTCTTTATATTTATCTAAAATCCATGATTTTATTTTGCTTCGTATTTTTAAAACCCAAACACGAGAACGTGGGAGAAATCGATGACGACGACGACGACGACGACGACGACGACGACGACGACGACGACGACGACGACGACGACGACGACGACGACGACAACTTTATTTCAGTCTCAAAATCTTCTAGCTTAGCACGAGTACTAAAGCTAATCTGGGAGACTAAATAACGCGAACACACACGAACACACACACACACAGCTCTAGACTACAAGCACGTCATTAGCTAAACCAAAAATTAACATCAGAATTGTAAATAAAATAATTTAAATAAATAAGAATAGATGTGGTTTGATCGAATTTAATCAACGCGATTTTCAAACACTGACTCTTTCTGAGTACTTGGAGCACAAACTTAATCCAATACAGAATATTAAAATTCAATCGAAGTTGATAAAAAAAGGTATTAAAAAGATAATTAGAGAACATATTATTAGTAATATTCATAATTCTCTATGCAAACTAATCGTGAAAGCGGTTTCAGTTCAGATATTCGGGGGAAATCCAACCATTTCTTCCTGCCGTGCTACAAGCGATGTAACACTCTAAATCTCTGATACATACTAGATTCTGATTGGTTCATTCACTTAATTAGAGAAACAAATACTTTCTATGAGTTTCAAGCGGAAGTCATTTTGAAGTCAGGGAGAGGAAGTCCTCAAAATATGTCGAGATTTAACTATAAATTTTTCAGAAAATTCCACTTCAAAAGCCATGCATAAATAGTAAATATATTTCTGCTACATAAAGGAATATTTGACAAATAAATCTGGGAATTTCAACCAATTTCTAACCCACTGAAAATACATGGTAGTCGTGGTCGAATTGAAAAGCCGTTCGAGTGCAAAAAACTCTTCCTCGCTGTTGAACAACTGCAGGTGGAACTCATTAAAGGATGTCTTCCAAAGACGATCAACAGAAAAACGGTGAGTATGCTATTTGATTTGTACTATTTTTATATCAATTAAAGATTTTAGCATCGTTGTATAGTATTACATACTAAATAAATTCCAAGAAAGGGGAATTTCTTCTCTCTTCTTGAAAACAAAAAAACACTTATGCAGTAAACTTTGCGAGAATTTTTTTCTTGACTGTAAAATATTCCAAAATAATTATTCTAATATCAGACCCGTTTGGTTTAAGCATATCTATTCAAGTTCTTGGAATTGTTGTTTTTGAATTCGCCTTTTTGACTTGTTTGTTTATTATTGAATTATAAGGTCAAACTTGGTTCAACAAGGTAATTGTTAGTTCAAAAAAAATTTACTTTTCAGAGCTAAAAGTTTTATATCTCTTCAAATATATTTATTCTATTATTTTGAGAGGATAATATTTGTATATAAGCACTTCCATTATTCAATATAGAAAGCTAATTCTAAAAACTAGTTCAACCAGAACATTTTCACCTTGTCAAAAGATTTTTCGAATGAATTCAACTTGAAGTTGATTGTGGTTTTGAGGTTTCCTGCCAATCGTTCCAAAACTCTTTTAAAAAAAGCTTATCCTTGTCATTTTTAAGGTAATATGATCAATTTTAGTTAGAGAACTAAACTAGATTTAAATCCATGAAGTAAAGAATTAAATGCCATTTTTTTCAGCAAATTGTTTTGTGTAAATCAGTTCTAAAAAATTCCCTTTATTTTTTAATTTTATGAGGTCAAAAATGAAGCTGAAAGTTAAATATTCTATTCCTTTATATTCTTTTGAAAAGTTATTTGTTGTTTTACATTACATCTCAAAGTCTGCAAAGCTATTTAGTTTTATTTGTATTGGGATATCTGCTCAAAATTCTCCTCTATATCAAGGGTTTTTTTTATTAATCTTTTGTAAACCCAGTAGACCTCTTTTGTGATAAATGCAGAATGCTTTTCTTAACTTTTCCACTAAAGCTCCCAAAATTCCTACATGATGATAAAATAGTCATATTTTTATAACCAAAATATGCATTTGTATGCAAGATGTACACAAACTTTAATTTCTATTCGAGGATACTTCTCAAATAAGTGTTTAAGGCTATCAGAAATACCTTTTACCTTTAAACTGGGATAGGATCCAAGGGAAATTGGTGTAAATTTGTAAGGGCTATACCCTCTAACCTCCAAATACACTGCTCCAGATTCCTTCAATGTAATAATTTTCCTCTTCCTAAATGACATGTAGACATTGAAGGCATCCGTTAGTTGGGGTGTAGGAAAGGTACGTGAGGGTCATGTTATTTCTACTTGAAAAAGGGTGTGGCACTCTGAGCTGTCAAATCGAAGGATTGTGTCAAGCCCAGCTAGGATAGGGGGAGGGGGGGGGGGTAAAATATTAGACCTCTTGGGTGACTTCTTTTGACCTCTTTAGACCACGTGTAGTTCTCTTGAGAATAAGATTCTTTGTTTGAGTTGTATCCATATTCATGTCTTCTCATGTGCAACCGTTAAACAAAGAAATGATACTCTAGGCAATGACACTTGGTCTGAAATGTGAAAACATTATGGCCAAGCCAAAAAGGTCAATTTAAGACTTTAAATTAAGATCTAAAAATCTAACTACTCCAACCACCTGGTTTCTTGAGTAGTTTTAAACAGACAGGAAGTCTTTCGTTTTGAGCATTTGTATAGCTTAGGTATACTGTCTATGACATTAAGGATGCCATCGTGCATGAATGTTGTTTCCGTATTATTTCCTCGCCCCTTAAACCGATAAAGGAAATAAGGAGAAGGAAGTCACTGGCTCATATCTTACATTTCTTGTACTCCTTATAATTTAAAAATAATCCCTGAATATCGAGTCCGGCAAGGAAATCTTTCTACCTCTTTTACTCCAACGAAAGGCTCAATATCCGAACCGGACAGTAACGTGCTTTTCTATATGTTGTCACCATACATTTATGATCTTGATGCGGCAGATATCGATAAGTTAACACAACTGAGTACGAAACGATTTTCGAATACACCACTTTATCACCTTGGGCGTAATGTTTTCCCATTTAGCATGACCAAGTGCCATTCCTTTGAGTATCATTAATTTGTTTAACAGGAAAACGTTACGTCCAAGATAAAGAGGTCTGTTACGGTACTCATTTAATAATAATTCTTAACGAACTAGACTAGATTGTGGCTGGTATAACATAGCAGAAAACTATTACAGTAAGAAAGATGTATAAACATATCCGAGTCTGATACCATGGGTAGAGGTAGAATATTCAACATGCTTAACGTACATCCGATTCCCGGTTTTTGGAACCACAATGCTGCCCAACAACCATGGGTGGCTTATGTTCCTAACATGACCAAGGTTAGGGGTGGAATCAGTATTCCATGGTTAACTGAGGTATGGAAGGGTTACATCAATTGGAGCACATGTACAGGGGTATAGGAGTAGAACATTCCGTGTTTAATGATCAAAGATATATAATGTATCATTTAATTTACAGCAACCATATTCTAAACCAAAAAAAATCGACTTTGAAATATTTCTGATTAGAGAAGATGATAAAACTTGTTTGTTGTTGGTGTTAATTTGCCTGTTTGCCTGTTTGCAAATTTTCAGTCGAAGAGGAAAGATTACAAGTATAATTATAATAGCATTTGAGACAGAGAGATAAAACGCCTGTTTTTCTAGTCCGGCGCCAGTGCTGAAAGACAAATCAAGCCCGTTGTTACATTTCCTCTCATGTCGGGACACATCGCAAGGATTTCCTGTCCTGCTCTCAGGAAGCCATCATTACCAGGGCACTTTTCCAAGCGGTCTTCTTTGCATTTACTTCCTTGTCCACGTGAATCACAAACAAAAAGCTTTGGCTCACCCATCCCATCCCAAGAAATTTGTACAAACCTCCATAGAATATATTGTACAACATACTGATAGGTGGCTTGGGACTTGTAATGGCTTGATCTATCCTAGTGGTCCTAGTGGGGAAGCCCTCAGTACTTCACACTCTCCACCCTGCAGACGTGTCGAAACAGTTTCCCCAGCTAGACCTGAATCAAAAATGTATTATTAGCCAAGTTCACAGATGACAACAATAATAATATTAATAATGATAATAGATATGTATTGCATTTCTGTAAGTCGAGCATGACCAGTCAAAAGCTCAGAGATCCTCTTGCCAAATCGAGGTCGATTACTGAAGTAGCTAGTCGTCAGTCGGTGTTGAACTGAAAGCCGCTTGCACCAAGCTAGCTTGGATTCAAGTCTTTCCAAAGAAAAAAAATGGACTTGTTGGATGCAAAAGATGTCCCTTTTGAAGCTTTTATGCTGGAAAATTATTTTAAAGGAACTTGTAAGTATTTTCTTGATATTTGCATGATCTGCTCCAACACAACAAATTAATTAACTTGTTTATGAGAGATCAAGACGTTGAGCATTGATATTTTTTGACCTTACTCAAGGAAGAATTAATCTTAATTTGACATCTAAATTTTTTTTCTGTTCAAAATAATCCTTTCATTTCAACTCGAGTTGCAAGAGTCCATGGACCCTATGTCTTTATTTCTCTCTTTATTTCGTTATAAGCTCGATATGATAAATATATATAAATACGAATGAAGAAATCTCGTGGACCCAAAACTCCTACTCAAAACTTTCTTTTGGAATTTCCTTTCCTTATTTGCTTTTATCAACCAATTATAAATATTATTTTATAGTTCTTCTAGAAATCTATATTCCTTTTCAAATGTCAAGGTGACCAATCAGGGTCTCTCTTATCCTCTCATCCGGCCTAATAGCCTTCTGGTCCGTCCTCTCAGCTAGTTCTTTCTCGACACTAATCATTGTCCACTGCAAATTTGATAACAGCTAGTGGCGTAGAAAAACAATTATCTTTTCCATCTTTTTATTTTTCTTTCACAAACAAACACAATCAGAATATGATTTTCTAGCTAGAAGTTTTAATTTATTATTCGGTCGACGAACCAATAATTGTCGATTCTCCTGCTGATCTTGAATGCCCAAGAATTTACTTCCTTCCTCTTTAGTATGGCCTTTGAACACTCTCAAAACCTCAATATCCGCTCATGTTACATAACGCATTAAGTTACACAAACTACTTATTTATTTTGGATCTTCGTTGACCTATGAATATTTTTAGTTCATGCACGTTTTTTTGTCACGCCAAGTGTCGAGATTTTGCCTAGTTTTTGCCCAGTTTTGAGCATTTGCGACCGTTTGGCACTTACAGGTCCTTACAGTTTTATGATTTCTTGGCCATGACCAATGTTGGTCGTTTCTCACAAGGACAGGAACAAGTAAACGAACCGAGAGAATTACAAAGGCTGCAGAAATGAAATAATAATAATAAAATTATACATTAAAATGATATTATAGTGGAATGTAGTATTCAATCCATTGTTTTCGTTTGTTCTTTACGAAGTAGTACTAAATAGTCATCTTTCTTACACGCGCTAACCTGCAAATAACAGCACTCTATCAAAACGAAGATAACTCTTAGACAAAATGTGATGCTGTTGGCTAGATAACCATTACTCACTCTCCTTAACTCGTGCTATTACTGTCTCGCGTTGTTTTTAAAATTGCTCTCTAATGACAAAGAAACTTTAACTTGACCTCTTTGACCTGTTTCTCAATGAAATTAACTAAGACACGTTTTAGACAAAGGTGGTTCAAAATGCACTTTTTAAGTAAATTCCATATATATCTGCCAAACTATTTGTTCTTTACTTTACTTATGACGATGCAATATCTTCATCATCACGTTCTTGTCATTCGTCCATTGTCGAGTCTCCATGTATTGTATTGGGAGGGTGTTCCGTATGTTGACCGGAAGGAATAGTTAGTAATTCACAGTGTGAAGACTCTATATCGTGCTTAAACAAATACAATAAGCATTAGAAAACAATCTTTTTGGGAAACTTTTTGATGTTGTTTAAGTAATTATAAAGAGTTATTAAGTTATTTCAAAACGCGTTAATCCAATGTTATTCCGGCTTTTAGGTGGAGACTGCTATGGTAGATTGTGTAATGAATTTGCAAGGAAAATGTTTCTTCAAAGTTTTGTTTACTTGTTTTGTTTTACTTTCTGTATGAACTTTCTTTTTTCTGTACTTTTTAATTGTTCTTTTTTTCTTCTTCTTCTTCTTTTTTTTCTTCTTTTTTTTCTTCTTCTTTTTTTTCTTCTTCTTCTTTTCCTTCTTCTTCTTCATCGTCGTCTTTCTTTCTTTCTTTCTTTCTTTCTTTCTTTCTTTCTTTCTTTTCGTCTGTGTTTCTGTCTTTCCTTCGCTCATTTAACATTAAACTTTCCACAAACAAAGTAATTAATGTACCTTATTCAAAACACAAGATTGTTAAGTCATTTTAATTCCGCATTTCGCGATGTCCGGCCGAATCCTAATCACTTTAATGGACATGTTCACTAAGTAGCAGACCGTGATCATGAGATGTGGTCATGCAATCAACAGGAAATGATTCAATCATTGACCAATCCCATTTAACATCGATCGCATAAAGACCATTTCACTTCCGCTGTTATCCTAACACTATCTCGCTCGAGAGAGAGAGAGAGAGCAGTCCAGAAAATCAACTTAATTTTACTGTATCTCCGAGAAGCAAAATTTAGCTTGAATAGAACCAGCCATGGATTTGTGTAAGCGTGGTTGGATACACAGCGAGCTCGAGACAGTTACAAACCTCTATTCACACTGTGTAACGATCATAAAAGGTTAGTGTAATTAACCCGCAAATGAAATCTAAGTTACTACTCTGAGTTAACGTAGCGTGGGCAGGCAAAAATAGTCCATTAACTCTTATATATTTTTAGTTTAATAATAAAAAAATAAATTGGATTCTTCAACAATTGCCATGCCAAGGTAGAAAATCTCCCCAGAAAGGTCATCCCTTAGAATTTTAGTTGTGAAATGAATGTGAGTGAATAATCAACTATATATTTGAATAAGGAAATCATTAATGGAGCCTAGGGAGGTACGCTTGAGCTGTTTTGACTCGGTAGTCACAAATAATATGTACAACTTTCTTTCATGGGCAAAATCAACCTCGCTGGTTTCAATTAATATATCCTACAATGTTCTATTTTCTGCTCTTGGCGTCAAATTTATTCTTTTCAATTTCATTCAAAAGAGCAAATTTCAAAAGAATAAATTTGAGAAAGGGTCTATACACACGCGTTCCAGCCTGGCTACGCAGGGTAAGAAAATAATTGTCTAAATCAAGTTAAGCAGGCTTTGTAAAACGTAGTAAAAACTAAAAGAAAAGCTGAATAATAATCGAAGCTTAACTTATACTAATAAATACTAATAAGATTGATCATGAAATACCTTTTTTTTTCAAATATATCTTTTACAATATTTTTCCTAAATCGATCATGAAACCGTAAGTCAGTGGCTATTAGATTCTAGGCCCTGCGCCTGTTTAACGTCATTCTACGTAACAAATTTGATTGTCAACACTTTCATTTCTTTCTTAGACCCTCCTTTTTGATAGTTTGCGGAAAATTCGAGAAAAAGTCAAACTACTCCAGGAAGCCGGAACAAAATTTGTTTCTAAAGTGGACTTGACGATTTTCCTGTACGCAATAGGTCTTTTTGTCGCTACTTCCGTTATTCACCTGTCACGTTTGACGAGAATAACCAACGTGAAAATGCAAGTCGTTTTGAAAAAAAACTTTTATCGTTTGTTTCTGTTCGTGGCGTTATGTGCCTCATTGTGGGCTTCTTCTGTAGGTGAATTTTATCGTAAGTTGATCAGTATTCCTCTTAGCTCGTTTGCATTCTTCCATCCATCCATCCATCCATCCATCCATCCATCCATCCATCCATCCATCCATCCATCCATCCATCCATCCATCCATCCATCCATCCATCCATCCATCCATCCATCCATCCATCCATCCATCCATCCATCCATCCATCCATCCATCCATCCATCCATCCATCCATCCATCCATCCATCCATCCATCCATCCATCCATCCATCCATCCATCCATCCATCCATCCATCCATCCATCCATCCATCCATCCATCCATCCATCCATCCATCCATCCATCCATCCATCCATCCATCCATCCATCCATCCATCCATCCATCCATCCATCCATCCATCCATCCATCCATCCATCCATCCATCCATCCATCCATCCATCCATCCATCCATCCATCCATCCATCCATCCATCCATCCATCCATCCATCCATCCATCCATCCATCCATCCATCCATCCATCCATCCATCCATCCATCCATCCATCCATCCATTCTTTCGTCTATCTATTTTCCCCTTTATTTATTCAGTCATTCCTCGATATTAATGTTTCATACTCTTCATTTTCAGTTGAAGATAGAAAAACAGTAGCTTCCAGCTGTTCATCACTTGCTCTAACCAACACCTCAGAAAACAAACCAGACCAGTCCCTCAAAAATCCACGATCCACTGGTTTCAGAGTCCAATTCCTAAACTTACACCAAGTCTATCAAAAAGTCCAAAGCAGAGTTGGTCGTGAGTCCAAGCAAAGACTGGTAGACGCTAGAGTGAGGATGGTTGTGACCTTTGATGCCCAGATTGAAGGGATTCAAGTTTTTGTAGAGAGAGTGCCAGAGGCGGCCTTGTTGCTAGGTGACAATACTGGACGGGTAGAGCTGGAACCAAGAATGGCAGACTTGGTATTGAATAAGGTTAGACAACCTTAAGATATACTTAGAATAAAGGTGAACTTCTATTTAGCAAACACCCTGGAAATTGTTACATTGGGTACTTAATAGAGGACTGATATGAATTACTGCAGAAATTGTTTTAGGACTTTGGGACTCAGCCATGTGGTAACTGTACTTTACTTGATGTTTTCATTACGTTTTTATGTTTTCCTACAGCAATACTTATCCATAGACCTCGATTCTGTGTATCTCTCCCCGCAAGGCATGCCGGTCTACAAGCTTTCCACAGTTGATGCCGAGAAAAGGAATCGTTTCCGTATCGTCGTGTTCATCAAGTTCATCGATGGGACCAAATCTCGGCCTTATTTTAGCCGTCCTTTTCTCATACGAAGCCGACGTTCTTCCAGACAAGATTCCTTCTAGAGATTTTTTTGTGGCTTCTTCATACATTATTAGCTGAAAAATCAAGTCTAACGAAGCTTTTGAGCTGATTTGATAATGTCAAAGTGGTATTAGATGAAAATGAACGTGGAAAATTACAGTCTTCTCCAAAAAAAAAGACGTACAATGTGATGACCTTCTTAATGGAGTAAAGTATTTTTATCATCTTTTGTATTATATTTATCAGTAATATTTGAAGAAAAAAATCATCCTGTAAAGTAAAAAAAAAAACGAATAAATTTCTTTTATATGTTTCACTGTAAATGTTATTATGATTTAGTATATAGCTTAGGTAGTACGCGAGCTCTGATTGGTCGAGAACTGTGCTTTATTAGCATCCGCGAACGCAGCAAACATTACAGAGAAGTGTAAGAAAACAGCATTGAAAACTACTAACAACGGATTTTTTCGTTCTATATAATAAAACAAATAAAAGTCTAAGACTTACCGCGTAGACAAAAGAAAAAAGAAAAAGAAAAAAGGAAAAAAGAAAAGAAACAAATTGGGGGAAATATAAGCATATTTGGCGTTTATGAATGAAAGTTACAATTGCACATAACTAGCTAGGTAACCTTTGCACAATGAGTCCTTCAAAAAAAACCCGCTAATTATAGGGTGAGGACAAAATATATATTATTCATTGGATCTGAGATTTTAACTTTAATAGTACTGTAACGTTTTCAGAAACAAATCATTTATTTCTTTAAAAGGAAAAAAAGGAAAAATAAAATTTCAAATTACTTCAGTATATATAAACATGTTACTGAAACAAATATAACATCGATCCAAAAACTACTCGATATTCGCCACCTTTTATTTTTTACTACAATTAATATTTTATTGGATAATCCACTGACTAAATTAACTACTGAAATGAATAGAGCTATTATGCAATTAATCAGTTCTAACAGAAATAACTTCTCTAAACTATAACAAGCCTAGTTGCTAATTAGATGAGGCAAAGTTCGGTTCGTTATGATTTTAGTTCCAAGGCCTTCCAAGGTTGCCCCAATGGAATCGATATTAACCTAGCCCGCCTCATATGGAACAACTAGCTGCTCAATCGAAGATGAATTCTCATGCAGTAACTTCTAAGGTACGAATC
This sequence comes from Anthopleura xanthogrammica, assembly GCA_964019055.1. Classification (NCBI taxonomy): domain Eukaryota; kingdom Metazoa; phylum Cnidaria; class Anthozoa; order Actiniaria; family Actiniidae; genus Anthopleura; species Anthopleura xanthogrammica. Next base: position 11,654,240 of record OZ025217.1, read on the forward strand.
TTATATTTGCCTACATTTTCTAGATTCTATTGTGTTTGGATTTTTAGTTTTTTTTCCTTCTTCTTCTTCTTCTTCTTCTTCTTCTTCTTACTATTCAGTTATTTATTAATTCTTTTCACTGGGTTACTCTTTTTATCCGCAACGTTTAGAATTTATATACCAAATTTAATAGTGCTTTTATTTTCACTTCGTTTCATTTTCACCAGTAAACAGTTTTTTATAATCAATTTTCCATGATCAGAGATTGAAATTCTGAGATATTCTATCTAATTTGTTGAGCTTGTGGGACATAGCAACGGTAACTAAGGGGAGTCGGAATTGGACTGGTTGTCGGTTGACTGGACCTTGGATCCGGAAAAAGAACATTTTCAGCCCTTGGAAGTGTATAGATAATCTTAATGTATAGCAAAAACATCTTCAATCTCTTGATTGACATGCGTGGAAATTCAAACTGGTTTTAACGGGTTTAAAGCAGATCCCTGCAGAAGTTTCCTTTCCTGCTCGTTAATTATAGAGGAGAGAATTAGGAAACTTCTGTCAAGCAGGGTAGTATTTTGCAGGTTTTATCCTATAACTTTTATTTTTAATTTATATATATTTTATGCTGAACTGAATTTAGCAAAAAATAAAGATTCAATTTCGTATATAAAATTATCTAATTCATTAATATTCATAAGGCCAAACACAATAGAAAATCACAACCATGACCGAGTTTTTAAATCGGCAAGAGATTCGTCCTGATTTGCATACAACTTTAACTAAGATTTTCTTGGCGAAAAGTGCTTTTATCTTGAAAATTTAAGTAAAATTTAAGTAACACATGACCTAACTATCCTAAACCTTTGATAAGTGAGATAAAACATTCTCGTCCGACTTTTATGGGGCTAAAAAGGCTCTCCTGCGGCTCACCATTTTAAATCCCCATAAAGGTCTCCCGCTCATGTTTTATCTATCACTTGGAAAATGTTGTCTTGGATTTTGAAATCTTACATATTTTCGTACCAAGAAAAACTTAATTATTGAAACAATATCTCAACAGATTTTTATCCTACTGGCTCTTGGCTTCACAACTACAGTCGAAGGTAAGATTCAGGCCAATATTTCATTAGATACTTCCAAGTCAGGCTTTGAGATTTTCATTGCACTGCGCGCCTATATCATTGTTTACATACGAAATTTACCTTTGTTGTCAAAATTTATAAGATCTTACGAAAAGCATAAAATAACTTCTTATCATTATATCTTGATGGTTTGAAAACTTCTAACTTGAATAACAAGACCGATGGAACTGGATTCCCAAACTTCACCTACAAATCCGCCATTTTGCCTGGCAGAGAAAATGGCGGGTTGCATTGTTTTCGGCGCGCAGTGCATTGTAGTTGACTAGGATTCTTTAAGAGAAATGCCATTCCCTTGCCTTTTTTTTTAGTATTTCTTCATCTTTTTGTTGTTTTTCAAGGTTTTAATGTTCTATCACACTGGGCTCTAAACGGCAGTGAACCTGGACTAACGTAAGTTTGTCTACAACAATATACTCTCACTAACATTCTAAGAAGATGTCAACCCTCAACTCAAATGACGAATGTCGGAGTTGCAAGTGAGAGAACAGCACATAAATGCGATTTAGCAGCATTTGTACAGATTAGCTATTGGTTCGCTGAAATTCCAATCGGAATTCCAAAGTGATAAATGTCTTTGATTCTCATTATCTGTTCCAAATGGTGGCCAAACACTGAAAAAGAAAGAAAGAAAAAAAAAAAAAGAGTTCTAACAAAAACTTGCGATTCAGCTGATGAGCATTCCGCACGAGACAGGAAATGACCGTGACGTCAAGTTAAAGACAGAAATTGAACCACCACCAGTTGTTCCTTCCTTTGGATTGGTTATTGTTCAAGTCTCAATAGATTACTTTTGTATTGCAGCCTTCACGGTGGACCCACTTTTGTCGAAGGTCGTTATCCAGGAAGTAAAGCCATCAACTTCAACAAACCATCCAACTGCTTTGCACGAATTCCTAAAGTTGAACTTCGTGGAAGAAGTTTCACCATTGCAGCTTGGATTAAAGTCAAAAGCATTCTTGATAGAGGTCAATCTTTTATCTCTGACTGGTACGACCCATGGCAGTTCGATTTATTCATTTATAAGGATGGAACATTTAGGTATAGGAGGTTCTTAAACAGCACACAGTCTACATTTAACTTGCGTACAACCAAAGTAATCAAGACGGGCAAGTGGACACACGTTGCAGTCACATGGGACCAAGGCGCAGGCGTTGTGAAGCTCTTCATAAACGCTAAAGAAGAGGGATTTAAAGTATTTAGCACAGAAACAGTATGGAACCCTCCAACTAAAGACACGTACGAGATTGGCGATAATGGTCGTTCTGACAATAAACAGTTTTTTGGCTCCGTCATGGATTTGTACATCATAGAAGGAGTCCTGAACAGCGAACAGTTGAAATACCTGAGAGGTAAGAGATCTGCGCATGTGGGATTCAAGTTCTAATGTTTCCTACCACTTATCCAGTATATGTATGTAGTGTATTAAAAGACATTTAATTTAGACACTTACAACAACATAGAGTACACAGATTTCGTTTGTATTAACAGATTCCATTTCTTTACGATGTTCATCAAGATAAATGTCATGCATTTCCTTGCTGTTTGTTGACTGTTTTTCAATCTTTTTTTTGTTCTTTCTTCAAGGCTTTGGTGTTCTAATACACTGGGCTCTAAACGGCAGTGAACCTGGACTAACGTAAGTTTGTCTCCAACAATATACTCTCACTAACATTCTAAGCAGATGTCAACCCTCAACTCCCATAGGGAATGTCGGAGATGCAAGGGAGAGAACAGCCCATAAATGAGATTTAGGAGCAGTAGCATTTCTACAGATTAGCTATTGGTCCGCTGAAATTCCAATTGGAATTTCGATGTTTTAAAAAAGCAGCCGAACGGAGTGTAGACCTCTATAGCTTGATCCAAATTTCCCCCAACTCAAACCAAATGTTATTCCCTTAAGAGTATCGTTTATTTCATTCACGTCTTTCACATCCCCATACTGATTTGCGTTTTTAGGGGCAGCAACAAGAATTGAAGGAAAACATTCTAAAAATGCTTATCGATCTATCAGAATTAACAAAAACCAGAAAGAAAGAATTTTGAACAGCTTTATGAGTAAATGTCATGATATTTCTTAGTAAGTCCATACATTTTCTTTAATACCAAACGTTTCATTCTCCAATGCGTGTGGAATTAGCTACGATAAAACTTATACTAGCTAGAGCTTTCAATGATAATAGAAAATATACTCAGCATCTGCACGAAAAGTTTCGAATTTCCAAATAATTTTATTTATTGTTGTCCCCTTAAACTCAAGGCATTATTGAGATGTGAAAGTGGTGAATTGCGTATTATATTTCTTGCACATGAAAAGACAGTCACACATGTATATAACTCAAACCAAGAATCTTATTCTCAAGAGAATGACAGGTTGTCTGAAATGGAAAACATTACCCATACAGGCAAAATAAGTCTTTTGCTGGGCTTCAATCAAGTGATAAATGTCTTTGATTCTCATTATTTGCTCCAAATGGTGGCCAAACACTGAAAAAGAAAAAAAGAAAAAATTCTAACGAAAATTTGCGATTCAGCTGATGAACATTCTGCAAGAGACAGGAAATGACCGTGACGTCAAGTTAAAGACAGAAATTGAACCACCACCAACTGTTCTTTCCTTTGGATTGGTTATTGTTCAAGTCTCAATTTATTTTTATATTGCAGCCTTCATGGTGGACCTACCTTTATCGAAGGTCGTTATCCAGGAAGTAAAGCCATCAACTTCAACCAACCATCCAACTGCTTTGCACAATTTCCTAAAGTTGAACTTCGTGGAAGGAGTTTCACCATTGCAGCTTGGATTAAAGTCAAAAGCATTCTTGATAGAACTCAATCTTTGATCTCTGACTGGTACAACCCATGGCAGTTTTTTTTGGGAATTTGGAATACTGGACATTTAGCCTTTAAAAGGCATTCCAGCGCACAGCCCTGGTTCTATGTGACAGCAACCAAAGCTATTGAGGTGGACAAGTGGACACACGTTGCAGTCACATGGGACCAAGACGCAGGCATTGTGAAACTCTTCATTGACAGTAAAGAAGACACATCCAAAGTATTTAGCACAAAAACAGTATGGAAATCTCCAACTAAAGATACGTACCAGATTGGCGATGATGGTCATTATGATAATCGTCAGTTTCTTGGCTCCGTTATGGATTTGTACATCATAGAAGGAGTCCTGAACAGCGAACAGTTGAAATACCTGAGAGGTAAGAGATCTGCGCATGTGGGATTCAAGTTCTGATGTTTCCTACCACTTATCCACTGTATGTATGTAGTGTATTAAAACACCTTTCAGATAATTATAGACCCTACAACAACATAGAGTAGACAGTTTTCGTTTGGTTGAGAAACGGCACTGAAATGGGACGAAATTGACGACATCCTTTGAACCAATCACAGTGCAATATCTCTTGTCATTCAATCAGAATGCTTGGAGTATATCGCTTCCGTCAGGGAACAGCACGGCACGTCTGTACTCTTAATTTCCTACTGTAATATGAAATCTGCTCCAATTTTAGTTATCGTGCTTTATTTCTCAGGATTTCCACAGATCACAAGTTCCATCAACAACACAGTCGTGTATACCAACGAGACAGTACAGTGTCATGCCGTTGGTTCACCAACTCCATACGTGGCCTGGGCACGCTCAGGAGCAGTGCTAGTCAACCAGACATCTACTGCAGAGATCACCATCACTGAGAATAATGGCGAGTACGTGTGTGTTGCAACGAACAGAGAAGGGGAAAACTATATTCATTTGAGGGCTAAAGGTAAGCTGAAAAGCTGTCGCAAAGAACCGCCAATTGTCCGAGCCTCGCGCACTTTTATCTACTGTATGTGGTACGATGGAATTGATGTTTTTCTTTGTTTTTTTTTAGCCCCTCTCGAAATTTGCCATAACTATACCATCATCAGTGATGTTTCCAGGGCTGTCAGCCACATCTTCCAGCCCTCTGATTCCAAGAAAGATAGCACAGATATTGACCTTAGCAAGTGGTATCGAATCGAGAGCCCAGCTGGTAATCAGTTACCAACCACGTGTGTCCCACAGAACAGGTGTGGTACCCAGGCCCCTGGATGGTTGAGCGGAGCACATCCAAGCGTCCAAGATGGAATTGTCAAGAGAACCATCTGCTTTCACTTCAACGGTGACTGCTGTTATCACAACACCACGGTGCATATCAGAAAGTGTATTGGATTTTACGTGTACAAGTTCAGCGGTGTTGCTGTGGACAAGTTTGGTCGTTACTGCGTGGAACACGGGCAATACAATAGTGATGGTATGTAATGTTGTCAGGATGAAAATCATGATACGGTATGACTGAATATAGGCATAGGGATCGATCATAAACATATTATTGATAAATGTCTACAAATTTCTAGAAATTTCTATACATTCTTATTATAAACTTTGCAAAGAAGTGTAAGAAAACAGCATTGAAAACTACGAAGAATTATTTTCATCCTATATATTAAAACAGATAAAGCAGCTTTTTTCGTGCTCCTTCAGTAATAAAGCACTTAGGAAGCGCCGAAAGCATTCAAGAAGTGTGAGAAGATCTCTCCTACGGCTTGTGCTTTTCTTCACACTTCTTTCATGCTTACGCCACTTCCTGTGTGCTTTATTATTGAACGGAGCACTAAACCAAAATTCTAGGGAAAAACAATCAATTGAACCTCAGGTATGACAGAGGGGCCTGGAACCCCCGGCCCTCGCCCTGGATCCGTCAGTGATGATGATGATGTATAATAATGGTGTTGATAATAACGATGATGGTTATCAGATGATGATTGATAATGATTATTGATGATGATGGTGGTGATAATGATTATTGATGATGATGGTGGTGATGATGATGATGACAATGATGGTGATGATGATGATGATGTCAATGATGATGGTGATGATGATGATGACAATGATGGTGATGCTGATGATGATGTCAATGATGGTGATGATGATGATGATGACAATGATGGTGATTATGATGGTGATGAGGATGATGATGATGGTGATGAGGATGATGATGATGGTGATGAGGACGATGATGATGGTAGTTAATGAAAACATTTTATGACACTCTAGATCACCCTGACTCAATATTTAAAGAAACCCAACACGGTCCAGGATACAGTCTTGTTGGCCATGTAGTTTACACTCAAGAGGAAACACTCACTCACTATGCATGCATGGATTACTGTCTCTTGTGGAACGGCTGTAAATCATTCAACTATAGCAAGATTTTGAGGATTTGTGAGCTGAACAACGCTACACGAGGAGAGCGTCCAGAAGCCTTCACCAAGAAACACACGTTTGTTTATTATGAAAAGATTACGGTTCAGGCTATTGATGCTACCTGAAGACTTTAGTAAGTAAGTTTGTAAATAGAAGGGAACATAGATGGATGGAGGGGCGAAAGAATGGGTAGGGGGTGGATGAATAAATGGTAGAACAGGACGGATGAATGGTTGTGTTATGCAACAAAATTTTAGAAATTAGAACTTTTCACTTGGGTGTAACTTTGTATGATTTTGTAGGCTAGGCGTGTTTGGTTATGTAATTGAGACTAATTTGACTTGATGATGGATGAAACAAGTTAACTCTTTGCTATTTCTTTTATCGGTATATTCAAAACAAAACAAAAATATTTCTGTCATGTCTTGCTTTAATTTATTCTCATAAGACTAATTAAACTTTTTAACTTGCTAGTAGAATATACTTTTATCCAAGATTTAGGTACAAATGCTATTAGGCACCCACCCAGGGGTTAGAAAAGGGTAGGTCAGATGTCCGCCCTGGAACCTTCTTTCGTTCCTTTTATCCAGGAGGGGTTTGACAAGGTTGTTAAGACGCTTGAAATGCTTCTGTACAATCTGTCCACCGCCTTCTTTGTCGGCCAGTTGTGGTCCATAATCAAGCAGGTCATCGAGATGCAGGGATCCTAGACTCATAGCAACACCGGCTTGGATCTACAATAAAGGTATCGATATTGGTGGTTGATTCATTGTTTTGCAAAGCCAAGGCTGGCGTAGTGGTACCTAGAAGTACACTCGCCTCTCCCTTGATCGTAGGTTTTCCGTTTTTCATCACTCCCGGCAAAACCAAACACGCTAAATGTACTAGTCCAGAAGCTGTACCATCCTTTCACCGCTCCACTTTTTTAATAATCAGCCCAAAAAAAGCGGAGCGGTGAAAGGAGGGGCCAGCTTCTGTGCATATACACTAGTTATACAATGGTTTGCGGATTGCATGCATTGGAATATCTATGAGGCTCTTGTATTTTCATTGTGCCTTCAAGAGAGTGTTTACTGGTGCAAGAAAATGCGAGTGGCAAGTGGTATGTTCCATGGTATGTCACAAGAAAGCACTGCATTACTACGTATACTTTATCCCATACCATACAAAATTTCAAAAGTGGAATATCTACAAATATACAAGGATTTTCCTGTGTTTGCATTGGCTATTTTCTATGGTGGATAAAACAATATACTTACCGCTGAAATGTTGCCATTTGGAAGTCTGTACAGATCAAAAGTATCATCAGGGACTCTTGGGTCGTCGTATATCTTGGTAGGCATACTAGGAGTGAAGCCTCCGTATGCTGCTATTGGGTAGTTAACAGCAGTGTGTTGACAGCTTGATGTCCAAATGAGTCGTGTGATAATATTCGTTAAATGAGAAATGCTTGGTATATTTGATGGAAAGCCACGGAGCTGAAAGATGAAAAAGCAGGAGTTTGTTAATAGCAAGAAATATTCTTGTACTCACTGTAAGTAAAAATGTGAAAGTGGAGGCCAAAAAGCACGCAAAGGAGTTTGTTGCCTTGTTGAGCAAAGATGTTCTGTCTCATAATGATAATTTTAGTATCATAGTCATCCAAGTTACGAATGAATAAGTGATGACAACGAAAATCACGATGTTCATGATAACAATGACGACGGTCATCTGATAATAAGGATAATGCTGTTGATGATAGATGATGATTATGGCAATAGGGAATGTTTGATGATTGTTGTTGTTGTGTGAATTCTGATCTTCATGATGTTAATGATGGTACCAATGGTGTAATAACATCACTAATTTTCAACCTTTCCATTTCCTCCATCTTCTCCTTTTCCTTCTGCTGACATTTCATTAGCAAGAGCCTGAAGCTCGTCGTCCTTCTTCACATCAGCGTCATTCTTGTAATATCTGTTGCATTAGAACAACATAGTTAACCTTATACTTGACCAAGAGGCGACTATGAAACACTTTCATTATGTAGCTTTATAATGAATCTATCTTTATACTATTGCTGCTGTGGCAACATCAGTTACCGTCGATCTATGAATTCAGAGCAAGATGTATTAACATGGAAAGGAATCCACTTACTGTGTAACATATTCCTGGACGAAACTTTGGATGGACTGATGAATAACTGTGCCATCATCGCGGTAAGGAAAATAAGGAAGCTTTCTTTTGTCGTCCAAACCTCGCATCTGTAATAGATAAACGAACATATCTTGAAAAAAGAAATTTATATTGGCACCCAATTGAGCATGCTCAGTATGACTATAACCCCTTGTATTCTCGTTACTCGAGCTCGCGCTCGTTTCTGTGGTTGTATGGAAGGAAGTGCTATGGTTACGATTTGATTATTACAAATGAAATGGCTAATCAGAAGGCAGTCGCACAGATCGAGATCGAGAATCCTTTTAATCAATCAATTCACGCTAGATCTACTTTTTCCAATGAAAATATTCACCGCGGGCATGGGCTAGCACGTCTAAAATTAACTCAATTGTGGTCTATATATGGTCTATATATGATCTATATATGGTCTATATATGGTTATATATCTTTTCTATTTGCCTTACCTTTATATTAGCCTGAAAATCAGTGTCTGCCCAAGACATGGTGTGAAATGCCTTCACTAGCAGCTGAACGGATCCTGCGTTACCAACAGCAAACAGCTGATGCATGTAGGCTTGGTCGTTGACGAGTTTTGGGAATCCTATCTTGTTTGTAGGAAGAAGACCCCTAATATAATGAGATTTTTTTATAAGATATTTAGTTCAGAAAAAAACTTCGTGTAAAATTAAACTTCCTGAAATGTAAGAAGATTTAACTGGTGTAAAGGAGACAATATATAGTCGTATTTAAATGTATCAGTCGGAATTTTAATATTTCTTTGTTAGTTTTACCTGCAGTGGAATTTCATAATCTGGTGAATGGGATGAAGGTAGGATAGATGTCGATGTATGGTAGTACAGAACGGTTCCATCATCAAGTGTGTTTTAAGTAGATGCTCCACCATCTCGACATAAGCAAAGTCTGTCACATGGAAGGATTCCTTGGCCAGCAACCAGAGATCGCCATCTTCTGGGGTAAGCACGGGTGATTCTGAAAGGATTATGTCAAGTTATGGACCTGAGAAGACCAATCTGTTAAGTATTATTTCTTTCTTCACTTCTTTTTTGAAATGTTGCCTTAACAGTAACTTGACTGGTATATTTAGGGAAGTACAACATTTTATCCCTAAAGCCAATGTGCAACTATTGCGCGCAGTGTTGCTTGATACGAAATAGCACTATCTGTTTGCCTCCTAATTTGCGGGCAAAACATTTGCACTTATTTGTCGCTCGAGAACGGTGCAAAAGCATCGAAGGCAGTAGCGGAAAGACTAGTCGGTTTCCAGATCGTAGAGGTAATCCCTCTAAGATCTTCTTGTCTGAAGCGTCGCGCAATAGCTGCATGGTTTGTCTATTAGTTTTTAGTTCCGAACTTTTAACGTCACAATGTCATATAGTACCTGGTTTGCTGTCCATCTGGATGGCTGTTGGGATTAGCTCAGCTGTCTGCCCGTCAGCACTTGGTCTTGATACGAATACCGCAATGGGGGACATTGATTTCCACATCTTGCGTGAAGGATTCCCTTCAGTTATGTCTGGTACATTGACAATGTTGTCAAACAATGGAAACTCGCACACAAAAACGGAGCCATCGCTAATTATCTGTGAGAGAGAAATTCATAATTCTTGACTACATGCAAAACTACGGGCGAGAAATCCGTGTAACACGACGCTCAGACCATCTAAAAAAGCAACTGCTATCATTATTTCTTTACCATTTGTAGAGGTAGAGATTGGCCAAATGCTCTTTGAATCACGCGTTCCCAGTTAGTGTTCATGTTCAAACGACGACTGAGAGATGACCACGTTACACCTTGACCTACAAAAACAGCATTTATTTAATAGACCTCTTTTCTTTACCTTAGGCATGTTTTCCCATTCCAGACCACATGTCATTCTCTTGAGAATAAGACTCTTTGTTTAAGTTGTATCCATATTCATGTATCTTCTCATGCGCAACCATTAAACAAAAAGTTAATACATTAGGGACTGACACGTGGTCTGAGATAAAAAGGCCTATTGAAATCAATTTAAACCATGCAAGAAGTATATAAATACGCGCGCCACTCAAATAACGAAGGTACAATCCCATTTGCCCTGTACATTTGTTCTTTTTCAACACTGCAGGGTTCAACGTTTCTGATACAAGTGACAATCAAAATTGAGAGGTACTGACATATTTATTATTTATATCTTATATTTTAATAGTTATCACTATCGACGCAAGCATGAGCACAAGCGCAAGCCAACGCAAGAAAAACAAAATATTTCGTTCTGTTGCTTTTGCATTTGCGCCAACGTCGCTTATTTTTATAGTGACAACATGTACTAGTTTGGAGTTGCCTCTGCTTGCGTCGCAAGTGAAAACCATGCAGACTTTACAATCATTATCTTTCAAATCAGCTTTACAACCAATCTGGTAAATAATTTTTTTCTAAGTATAAGTAATGTAATGTACCTTGACCAAGAGAGACCTTTTGGATGCACATAGGGTTGAGACCAGCCAGACGCAGTTCAGCAAACACTCTGTCTTCTTTCCATGTGTTGTTGTTCACAACACTTTTGAATGGCAGTGTATCAAATGGGAAGCGAAAGAACTTGCTCATCTATAATTAGACGTGATATGACTGCCTTTGTTATCCATTTTATTTATTACAGGCGTGTGTTCGCCTGTTTTGGAAGTTCATGTAAAATATAAATTTATGCATCTTCTTGGATGGGATGGAATGGGATGGGATGGGATGGGATGGGATGGGATGGGATGGGATGGGATGGGATGGGATGGGATGGGATGGGATGGGATGGGATGGGATGGGATGGGATGGGATGGGATGAGTTGAGATGACATAGCAAGGCATGCCGATGGCGATGGCGATGGCGATGGCATGGAATGGAATAGATGGTTAGATGGATCGATAGATTGATGGCAGGGAGATTGATAATTGGATAAGTGGGCGTGAGAGAAGGCGATAATCCAAATCTGACACCAAATAGTACATAACGCCTTACCATAGGATTCTTCATCTGGTTAATGAAGAAATGATACACCTCCTCATAATCTTTTATCGAGTTGAACTCCTTTTTATGCGTCAGTGGGAAGCTCTCAATCAACTGTTTGTTTTTCTTCAACATGTAGATATACAGTTGCATCCACGTCTTGGTGAAGGGGTCAGCCATGTTAAGGTTGATCAGCGTCATGGCATCGATACTAGATATTGCAAAGGGAAGTCCTTCGATTTCACCGAGTTTGTAGATCTGTTGGACGTTCTTAAGTTCATTCACGCGTCTAGCTTTACAGTGTGGGCTTGCGTTTTGAGAAATGTGGATTTCACATGGAATTTCTAAAGCAAAAAAAGTCAGTCTACTTTTCAATCACCTGTCTCCCTCCCTCCATGCCTCCATACCTCCATCCCTCCATGCCTCCATGCCTCCATGCCTCCATCCCTCCCTTTTACCCTCCATCCCTCCATCCCTCCATCCCTCCATCCCTCCATCCCTCCATCCCTCCATCCCTCCATCCCTCCATCCCTCCATCCCTCCATCCCTCCATCCTTCCATCCTTCCATCTCTCCATCCCTCCATCCCTCCATCCCTCCATCCCTCCATCTCTCCATCCTTCTATCACTCCATCCTTCCATACCTCCCTCCTTCCGTCCCTCCCTCCATCTTTCCATCCATCCCTCCGTCCCTCCATCCCTCCATCCCTCCCTCATTCCTTCCCTAATAAATTAACCCACTCTCTACCTTCAAGACAACCCACACTATCTTGGTAGCCACGCCATCCAGGACAGCAGTCGTACGAAATGTAATGAAAATCTATCCGAGTTGGATACCAGTAAACCTTTGTCTCGTAACTACAAAGAAAAGAATGTACACAAAAAGGATTGCGTGAAATTGGAATAATCCTGAATTAAATTGCAATTGGATAAAATTAACATATAGGAATCGAATCAGAGGGCAGAATTGGATATATAGGAATATACTTTCATTTACCTTACTTCGTTGCAAAAAAGATTTTTAAAACCTGGTATACCACAGTTTTTCCTTGTACTCTTTCTAACAGTGGTAATATTACGTCGCAACACAAAATTAGTCTTCGTCTTGTCATAAGCACAGACATTTTTTCCTTTCCCTGATGCTGGAGATATACCACTAAAACCAAGATAAAAACTGATAAATAACTTACAAGCGACATGAAAATTATAAATCCAAGTTTAATTACTTTTCTTTAAGGATGTAAGATATAATGTAAAAGCCAATTTTCATCAATTTTAACTCTCAAATATGCAACATTTATAATGCATACAAAATAGGTCCTTTTTGGGCAAAAAGCATGGACTATAGCCCATGGTTTTGATCGATTTTTGGTCATTTTCACACCTTTTGAAAAATATGCAAAACTTATAAGTAATAAAAAATAGGTCATTTTTGGGCAAAAAGCATGGACTATAGCCCATGGTTTTGATCGATTTTTGGTCATTTTCACACCTTTTGAAAAATATGCAAAATTTATAAGCAATAAAAAATAGGTCATTTTTGGGCAAAAAGCATGGACTATAGCCCATGGTTTTGATCGATTTTTGGTCATTTTCACACCTTTTGAAAAATATGCAAAATTTATGGTGGATGGAAAATAGGTCATTTTTGGGCAAAAAGCATGGACTATAGCCCATGGTTTTGATCGATTTTTGGTCATTTTCACACCTTTTGAAAAATATGCAAAATTTATAAGGAATACAAAAGAGGTCATTTTTGGGCAAAAAGCATGGACTATAGCCCATGGTTTTGATCGATTTTTGGTCATTTTCACACCTTTTGAAAAATATGCATAATTTATGCGAAATGCAAAATAGGTCATTTTTGGGCAAAAAGCATGGACTATAGCCCATGGTTTTGATCGATTTTTGGTCATTTTCACACCTTTTGAAAAATATGCAAAATTGATAAGGAATATAAAATAGGTCATTTTTGGGCAAAAAGCATGGACTATAGCCCATGGTTTTGATCGATTTTTGGTCATTTTCACACCTTTTGAAAAATATGCAAAATTGATAAGGAATATAAAATAGGTCATTTTTGGGCAAAAAGCATGCACTAAAGCCCATGGTTTTGATCGATTTTTGGTCATTTTCACACCTTTTGAAAAATATACAAAATTGATAAGGAATATAAAATAGGTCATTTTTGGGCAAAAAGCATGGACTAAAGCCCATGGTTTTGATCGATTTTTGGTCATTTTCACACCTTTTGAAAAATATACAAAATTGATAAGGAATATAAAATAGGTCATTTTTGGGCAAAAAGCATGGACTAAAGCCCATGGTTTTGATCGATTTTTGGTCATTTTCACACCTTTTGAAAAATATACAAAAATTATGGGCAATTGAAAATAGGTCATTTTTGGGGGAAAAAGCATGGACTATAGCCCATGGTTTTGATCGATTTTTGGTCATTTTCACACCTTTTGAAAAATATGCAAAATTGATAAGGAATATAAAATAGGTCATTTTTGGGCAAAAAGCATGGACTAAAGCCCATGGTTTTGATCGATTTTTGGTCATTTTCACACCTTTTGAAAAATATGCATAATTTAAGGGGGATGGGAAATAGGTCATTTTTTGGGCAAAAAGCATGGACTATAGCCCATGGTTTGGATCGATTTTTGGTCATTTTCACACCTTTTGAAAAATATGCAAAATTTATAAGCAATACAAAATAGGTCATTTTTGGGCAAAAAGCATGGACTATAGCCCATGGTTTTGAACGATTTTTGGTCATTTTCACACCTTTTGAAAAATATGCAAAATTGATAAGGAATATAAAATAGGTCATTTTTGGGCAAAAAGCATGGACTAGAGCCCATGGTTTTGATCGATTTTTGGTCATTTTCACACCTTTTGAAAAATATGCATAATTTATGAAGGATTGAAAATAGGTCATTTTTGGGTAAAAAGCATGGACTATAGCCCATTGTTATGATCGATTTTTGGTCATTTTCACACCTTTTGAAAAATATGCATAATTTATGGAGGATGCAAAATAGGTCATTTTTGGGCAAAAAGCATGGACTATAGCCCATGGTTTTGATCGATTTTTGGTCATTTTCACACCTTTTGAAAAATATGCATAATTTATGAAGGATGGAAAATAGGTCATTTTTGGGCAAAAAGCATGGACTATAGCCCATGGTTTTGATCGATTTTTGATCATTTTCACACCTTTTGAAAAATATGCAAAACTTATAAGTAATAAAAAATAGGTGATTTTTGGGCAAAAAGCATGGACTATAGCCCATGGTTTTGATCGATTTTTGGTCATTTTCACACCGTTTGAAAAATATGCATAATTTATGGTGGATGGAAAATAGGACATTTTTGGGCAAAAAGCATGGACTATAGCCCATGGTTTTGATCGATTTTTGGTCATTTTCACACCTTTTGAAAAATATGCAAAATTTTTAAGGAATACAAAATAGGTCATTTTTGGGCAAAAAGCATGGACTATAGCCCATTGTTTTGATCGATTTTTGGTCATTTTCACACCTTTTGAAAAATATGCAAAATTGATAAGGAATATAAAATAGGTCATTTTTGGGCAAAAAGCATGGACTATAGCCCATGGTTTTGATCGATTTTTGGTCATTTTCACACCTTTTGAAAAATGTGCAAAATTTATAAGGAATACAAAATAGGTCATTTTTGGGCAAAAAGCATGGACTATAGCCCATGGTTTTGATCGATTTTTGGTCATTTTCACACCTTTTGAAAAATTTGCAAAATTTATGGTGGATGGAAAATAGGTCATTTTTGGGCAAAAAGCATGGACTATAGCCCATGGTTTTGATCGATTTTTGGTCATTTTCACACCTTTTGAAAAATATGCAAAATTGATAAGGAATACAAAATAGGTCATTTTTGGGCAAAAAGCATGGACTATAGCCCATGGTTTTGATCGATTTTGGGTCATTTTCACACCTTTTGAAAAATATGCATAATTTATGCGAGATGCAAAATAGGTCATTTTTGGGCAAAAAGCATGGACTATAGCCCATGGTTTTGATCGATTTTTGATCATTTTCACACCTTTTGAAAAATATGCATAATTTATGCGAGATGCAAAATAGGTCATTTTTGGGCAAAAAGCATGGACTATAGCCCATGGTTTTGATCGATTTTTGGTCATTTTCACACCTTTTGAAAAATATGTATAATTTATGAAATTTGGAAAATAGGTCATTTTTAAGAAAAAGCATGGACTATAGCCCATGGTTTTGATCGATTTTTGGTGATTTTCACACCTTTTGAAAAATATGCATAATTTATGGGTATGCCAAAATAGGTCCTTTTTGGGCAAAACGCATGGACTATAGCCCATGGTTTTGATCGATTTTTGGTCATTTTCACACCTTTTGAAAAATATGCAAAATTGATAAGGAATATAAAATAGGTCATTTTTGGGCAAAAAGCATGGACTAAAGCCCATGGTTTTGATCGATTTTTGGTCATTTTCACACCGTTTGAAAAATATACAAAATTGATAAGGAATATAAAATAGGTCATTTTTGGGCAAAAAGCATGGACTAAAGCCCATGGTTTTGATCGATTTTTGGTCATTTTCACACCTTTTGAAAAATATACAAAATTGATAAGGAATATAAAATAGGTCATTTTTGGGCAAAAAGCATGGACTAAAGCCCATGGTTTTGATCGATTTTTGGTCATTTTCACACCTTTTGAAAAATATACAAAATTTATGGGCAATTGAAAATAGGTCATTTTTGGGGGAAAAAGCATGGACTATAGCCCATGGTTTTGATCGATTTTTGGTCATTTTCACACCTTTTGAAAAATATGCAAAATTGATAAGGAATATAAAATAGGTCATTTTTGGGCAAAAAGCATGGACTAAAGCCCATGGTTTTGATCGATTTTTGGTCATTTTCACACCTTTTGAAAAATATGCATAATTTAAGGGGGATGGGAAATAGGTCATTTTTTGGGCAAAAAGCATGGACTATAGCCCATGGTTTGGATCGATTTTTGGTCATTTTCACACCTTTTGAAAAATATGCAAAATTTATAAGCAATACAAAATAGGTCATTTTTGGGCAAAAAGCATGGACTATAGCCCATGGTTTTGAACGATTTTTGGTCATTTTCACACCTTTTGAAAAATATGCATAATTTAAGGGGGATGGGAAATAGGTCATTTTTTGGGCAAAAAGCATGGACTATAGCCCATGGTTTGGATCGATTTTTGGTCATTTTCACACCTTTTGAAAAATATGCAAAATTTATAAGCAATACAAAATAGGTCATTTTTGGGCAAAAAGCATGGACTATAGCCCATGGTTTTGAACGATTTTTGGTCATTTTCACACCTTTTGAAAAATATGCAAAATTGATAAGGAATATAAAATAGGTCATTTTTGGGCAAAAAGCATGGACTAAAGCCCATGGTTTTGATCGATTTTTGGTCATTTTCACACCTTTTGAAAAATATGCATAATTTATGGGTATGCCAAAAAAGGGCCTTTTTGGGCAAAAAGCATGGACTATAGCCCATGGTTTTGATCGATTTTTGGTCATTTTCACACCTTTTGAAAAATATGCAAAACTTATAAGTAATAAAAAATAGGTCATTTTTGGGCAAAAAGCATGGACTATAGCCCATGGTTTTGATCGATTTTTGGTCATTTTCACACCTTTTGAAAAATATGCAAAATTGATAAGGAATATAAAATAGGTCATTTTTGGGCAAAAAGCATGGACTATAGCCCATGGTTTCGAACGATTTTTGGTCATTTTGACACCTTTTTAAAAATATACAAAATTTATGGGCAATTGGAAATAGGTCATTTTTGGGCAAAAAGCATGGACTATAGCCCATGGTTTTGATCGATTTTTGGTCATTTTCACACCTTTTGAAAAATATGCAAAATTTATGGGGGATGGAAAATAGGACATTTTTGGGCAAAAAGCATGGACTATAGCCCATTGTTTTGATCGATTTTTTGTCATTTTCACACCTTTTGAAAATATGCATAATTTATGGGGGATGGAAAATAGGTCATTTTTGGGCAAAAAGCATGGACTAGAGCCCATGGTTTTGATCGATTTTTGATCATTTTCACACCTTTTGAAAAATATGCATAATTTATGAAGGATTGAAAATAGGTCATTTTTGGGTAAAAAGCATGGACTATAGCCCATTGTTATGATCGATTTTTGGTCATTTTCACACCTTTTGAAAAATATGCATAATTTATGGAGGATGCAAAATAGGTCATTTTTGGGCAAAAAGCATGGACTATAGCCCATGGTTTTGATCAATTTTTGGTCATTTTCACACCTTTTGAAAAATATGCATAATTTATGAAGGATGGAAAATAGGTCATTTTTGGGCAAAAAGCATGGACTATAGCCCATGGTTTTGATCGATTTTTGATCATTTTCACACCTTTTGAAAAATATGCATAATTAATGCGAAATGCAAAATAGGTCATTTTTGGGCAAAAAGCATGGACTATAGCCCATGGTTTTGATCGATTTTTGGTCATTTTCACACCGTTTGAAAAATATGCATAATTTATGCGAGATGGAAAATAGGACATTTTTGGGCAAAAAGCATGGACTATAGCCCATGGTTTTGATCGATTTTTCGTCATTTTCACACCTTTTGAAAAATGTGCAAAATTTTTAAGGAATACAAAATAGGTCATTTTTGGGCAAAAAGCATGGACTATAGCCCATGGTTTTGATCGATTTTTGGTCATTTTCACACCTTTTGAAAAATATGCATTATTAATGGGGGATTGAAAATAGGTCATTTTTGGGCAAAAAGCATGGACTATAGCCCATTGTTTTGATCGATTTTTGGTCATTTTCACACCTTTTGAAAAATATGCATAATTTATGCGAAATGCAAAATAGGTCATTTTTGGGCAAAAAGCATGGACTATAGCCCATGGTTTTGATCGATTTTTGGTCATTTTCACACCTTTTGAAAAATATGCATAATTTATGAAGGATTGAAAATAGGTCATTTTTGGGCAAAAAGCATGGAGTATAGCCCATTGTTTTGATCGATTTTTGGTCATTTTCACACCTTTTGAAAAATATGCATAATTTATGGGGGATGGAAAATAGGTCATTTTTGGGCAAAAAGCATGGACTATAGCCCATGGTTTTGATCGATTTTTGGTCATTTTCACACCGTTTGAAAAATATGCATAATTTATGCGAAATGCAAAATAGGTCATTTTTGGGCAAAAAGCATGGACTATAGCCCATGGTTTTGATCGATTTTTGGTCATTTTCACACCTTTTGAAAAATATGCAAAATTTTTAAGGAATATAAAATAGGTCATTTTTGGGCAAAAAGCATGGACTATAGCCCATGGTTTTGATCGATTTTTGGTCATTTTCACACCTTTTGAAAAATGTGCAAAATTTATAAGGAATACAAAATAGGTCATTTTTGGGCAAAAAGCATGGACTATAGCCCATGGTTTTGATGGATTTTGGGTCATTTTCACACCTTTTGAAAAATATGCAAAATTTATGGTGGATGGAAAATAGGTCATTTTTGGGCAAAAAGCATGGACTATAGCCCATTGTTTTGATCGATTTTTGGTCATTTTCACACCTTTTGAAAAATATGCATAATTTATGGAGGATGGAAAATAGGTCATTTTTGGGCAAAAAGCATGGAGTATAGCCCATTGTTTTGATCGATTTTTGGTCATTTTCACACCTTTTGAAAAATATGCATAAGTTATGAAGGATGGAAAATAGGTCATTTTTGGGCAAAAAGCATGGACTATAGCCCATGGTTTTGATCGATTTTTGATCATTTTCACACCTTTTGAAAAATATGCATAATTAATGCGAAATGCAAAATAGGTGATTTTTGGGCAAAAAGCATGGACTATAGCCCATGGTTTTGATCGATTTTTGGTCATTTTCACACCGTTTGAAAAATATGCATAATTTATGCGAGATGGAAAATAGGACATTTTTGGGCAAAAAGCATGGACTATAGCCCATGGTTTTGATCGATTTTTCGTCATTTTCACACCTTTTGAAAAATATGCAAAATTTTTAAGGAATACAAAATAGGTCATTTTTGGGCAAAAAGCATGGACTATAGCCCATGGTTTTGATCGATTTTTGGTCATTTTCACACCTTTTGAAAAATATGCATTATTAATGGGGGATTGAAAATAGGTCATTTTTGGGCAAAAAGCATGGACTATAGCCCATGGTTTTGATCGATTTTTGGTCATTTTCACACCTTTTGAAAAATATGCATAATTTATGAAGGATGGAAAATAGGTCATTTTTGGGCAAAAAGCATGGACTATAGCCCATGGTTTTGATCGATTTTTGATCATTTTCACACCTTTTGAAAAATATGCATAATTAATGCGAAATGAAAAATAGGTCATTTTTGGGCAAAAAGCATGGACTATAGCCCATGGTTTTGATCGATTTTTGGTCATTTTCACACCGTTTGAAAAATATGCATAATTTATGCGAGATGGAAAATAGGACATTTTTGGGCAAAAAGCATGGACTATAGCCCATGGTTTTGATCGATTTTTCGTCATTTTCACACCTTTTGAAAAATATGCAAAATTTTTAAGGAATACAAAATAGGTCATTTTTGGGCAAAAAGCATGGACTATAGCCCATGGTTTTGATCGATTTTTGGTCATTTTCACACCTTTTGAAAAATATGCATAATTTATGAAGGATTGAAAATAGGTCATTTTTGGGCAAAAAGCATGGACTATAGCCCATTGTTTTGATCGATTTTTGGTCATTTTCACACCTTTTGAAAAATATGCAAAATTTTTAAGGAATACAAAATAGGTCATTTTTGGGCAAAAAGCATGGACTATAGCCCATTGTTTTGATCGATTTTTGGTCATTTTCACACCTTTTGAAAAATATGCATAATTTATGAAGGATTGAAAATAGGTCATTTTTGGGCAAAAAGCATGGACTATAGCCCATTGTTTTGATCGATTTTTGGTCATTTTCACACCTTTTGAAAAATATGCATAAGTTATGAAGGATGGAAAATAGGTCATTTTTGGGCAAAAAGCATGGACTATAGCCCATGGTTTTGATCGATTTTTGATCATTTTCACACCTTTTGAAAAATATGCATAATTAATGCGAAATGCAAAATAGGTGATTTTTGGGCAAAAAGCATGGACTATAGCCCATGGTTTTGATCGATTTTTGGTCATTTTCACACCGTTTGAAAAATATGCATAATTTATGCGAGATGGAAAATAGGACATTTTTGGGCAAAAAGCATGGACTATAGCCCATGGTTTTGATCGATTTTTCGTCATTTTCACACCTTTTGAAAAATATGCAAAATTTTTAAGGAATACAAAATAGGTCATTTTTGGGCAAAAAGCATGGACTATAGCCCATGGTTTTGATCGATTTTTGGTCATTTTCACACCTTTTGAAAAATATGCATTATTAATGGGGGATTGAAAATAGGTCATTTTTGGGCAAAAAGCATGGACTATAGCCCATGGTTTTGATCGATTTTTGGTCATTTTCACACCTTTTGAAAAATATGCATAATTTATGAAGGATGGAAAATAGGTCATTTTTGGGCAAAAAGCATGGACTATAGCCCATGGTTTTGATCGATTTTTGATCATTTTCACACCTTTTGAAAAATATGCATAATTAATGCAAAATGCAAAATAGGTGATTTTTGGGCAAAAAGCATGGACTATAGCCCATGGTTTTGATCGATTTTTGGTCATTTTCACACCGTTTGAAAAATATGCATAATTTATGCGAGATGGAAAATAGGACATTTTTGGGCAAAAAGCATGGACTATAGCCCATGGTTTTGATCGATTTTTCGTCATTTTCACACCTTTTGAAAAATATGCAAAATTTTTAAGGAATACAAAATAGGTCATTTTTGGGCAAAAAGCATGGACTATAGCCCATGGTTTTGATCGATTTTTGGTCATTTTCACACCTTTTGAAAAATATGCATTATTAATGGGGGATTGAAAATAGGTCATTTTTGGGCAAAAAGCATGGACTATAGCCCATGGTTTTGATCGATTTTTGGTCATTTTCACACCTTTTGAAAAATATGCATAATTTATGGGGGATGGAAAATAGGTCATTTTTGGGCAAAAAGCATGGACTATAGCCCATGGTTTTGATCGATTTTTGGTCATTTTCACACCTTTTGAAAAATATGCATAATTTATGAAGGATTGAAAATAGGTCATTTTTGGGCAAAAAGCATGGACTATAGCCCATTGTTTTGATCGATTTTTGGTCATTTTCACACCTTTTGAAAAATATGCATAATTTATGGGGGATGGAAAATAGGTCATTTTTGGGCAAAAAGCATGGATTATAGCCCATTGTTTTGATGGATTTTTGGTCATTTTCACACCTTTTGAAAAATATGCATAATTTATGAAGGATTGAAAATAGGTCATTTTTGGGTAAAAAGCATGGACTATAGCCCATTGTTTTGATCGATTTTTGGTCATTTTCACACCTTTTGAAAAATATGCATTATTAATGGGGGATTGAAAATAGGTCATTTTTGGGCAAAAAGCATGGACTATAGCCCATTGTTTTGATCGATTTTTGGTCATTTTCACACCTTTTGAAAAATATGCATAATTTATGGGGGATGGAAAATAGGTCATTTTTGGGCAAAAAGCATGGACTATAGCCCATGGTTTTGATCGATTTTTGGTCATTTTCACACCTTTTGAAAAATATGCATAATTTATGAAGGATTGAAAATAGGTCATTTTTGGGCAAAAAGCATGGACTATAGCCCATTGTTTTGATCGATTTTTGGTCATTTTCACACCTTTTGAAAAATATGCATAATTTATGGGGGATGGAAAATAGGTCATTTTTGGGCAAAAAGCATGGACTATAGCCCATTGTTTTGATGGATTTTTGGTCATTTTCACACCTTTTGAAAAATATGCATAATTTATGGGGGATGGAAAATAGGTCATTTTTGGGCAAAAAGCATGGACTATAGCCCATGGTTTTGATCGATTTTTGGTCATTTTCACACCTTTTGAAAAATATGCATAATTTATGAAGGATTGAAAATAGGTCATTTTTGGGCAAAAAGCATGGACTATAGCCCATTGTTTTGATCGATTTTTGGTCATTTTCACACCTTTTGAAAAATATGCATAATTTATGGGGGATGGAAAATAGGTCATTTTTGGGCAAAAAGCATGGACTATAGCCCATTGTTTTGATGGATTTTTGGTCATTTTCACACCTTTTGAAAAATATGCATAATTTATGAAGGATTGAAAATAGGTCATTTTTGTGTAAAAAGCATGGACTATAGCCCATTGTTTTGATGGATTTTTGGTCATTTTCACACCTTTTGAAAAATATGCATAATTTATGGAGGATGGAAAATAGGTCATTTTTGGGCAAAAAGCATGGACTATAGCCCATTGTTTTGATCGATTTTTGGTCATTTTCACACCTTTTGAAAAATATGCATAATTTATGGGGGATGGAAAATAGGTCATTTTTGGGCAAAAAGCATGGATTATAGCCCATTGTTTTGATGGATTTTTGGTCATTTTCACACCTTTTGAAAAATATGCATAATTTATGAAGGATTGAAAATAGGTCATTTTTGGGTAAAAAGCATGGACTATAGCCCATTGTTTTGATCGATTTTTGGTCATTTTCACACCTTTTGAAAAATATGCATTATTAATGGGGGATTGAAAATAGGTCATTTTTGGGCAAAAAGCATGGACTATAGCCCATTGTTTTGATCGATTTTTGGTCATTTTCACACCTTTTGAAAAATATGCATAATTTATGGGGGATGGAAAATAGGTCATTTTTGGGCAAAAAGCATGGACTATAGCCCATGGTTTTGATCGATTTTTGGTCATTTTCACACCTTTTGAAAAATATGCATAATTTATGAAGGATTGAAAATAGGTCATTTTTGGGCAAAAAGCATGGACTATAGCCCATTGTTTTGATCGATTTTTGGTCATTTTCACACCTTTTGAAAAATATGCATAATTTATGGGGGATGGAAAATAGGTCATTTTTGGGCAAAAAGCATGGACTATAGCCCATTGTTTTGATGGATTTTTGGTCATTTTCACACCTTTTGAAAAATATGCATAATTTATGAAGGATGGAAAATAGGTCATTTTTGGGTAAAAAGCATGGACTATAGCCCATGGTTTTGATCGATTTTTGGTCATTTTCACACCTTTTGAAAAATATGCAAAATTTTTAAGGAATATAAAATAGGTCATTTTTGGGCAAAAAGCATGGACTATAGCCCATGGTTTTGATCGATTTTTGGTCATTTTCACACCTTTTGAAAAATATGCATTATTAATGGGGGATTGAAAATAGGTCATTTTTGGGAAAAAGCATGGACTATAGCCCATTGTTTTGATCGATTTTTGGTCATTTTCACACCTTTTGAAAAATATGCATAATTTATGGGGGATGGAAAATAGGTCATTTTTGGGCAAAAAGCATGGACTATAGCCCATGGTTTTGATCGATTTTTGATCATTTTCACACCTTTTGAAAAATATGCATAATTTATGGGGGATGGAAAATAGGTCATTTTTGGGCAAAAAGCATGGACTATAGCCCATTGTTTTGATCGATTTTTGGTCATTTTCACACCTTTTGAAAAATATGCATAATTTATGGGGGATGGAAAATAGGTCATTTTTGGGCAAAAAGCATGGACTATAGCCCATTGTTTTGATGGATTTTTGGTCATTTTCACACCTTTTGAAAAATATGCATAATTTATGAAGGATTGAAAATAGGTCATTTTTGTGTAAAAAGCATGGACTATAGCCCATTGTTTTGATGGATTTTTGGTCATTTTCACACCTTTTGAAAAATATGCATAATTTATGGAGGATGGAAAATAGGTCATTTTTGGGCAAAAAGCATGGACTATAGCCCATTGTTTTGATCGATTTTTGGTCATTTTCACACCTTTTGAAAAATATGCATAATTTATGAAGGATGGAAAATAGGTCATTTTTGGGTAAAAAGCATGGACTATAGCCCATGGTTTTGATCGATTTTTGGTCATTTTCACACCTTTTGAAAAATATGCAAAATTTTTAAGGAATATAAAATAGGTCATTTTTGGGCAAAAAGCATGGACTATAGCCCATGGTTTTGATCGATTTTTGGTCATTTTCACACCTTTTGAAAAATATGCATTATTAATGGGGGATTGAAAATAGGTCATTTTTGGGCAAAAAGCATGGACTATAGCCCATGGTTTTGATCGATTTTTGATCATTTTCACACCTTTTGAAAAATATGCATAATTAATGCGAAATGCAAAATAGGTGATTTTTGGGCAAAAAGCATGGACTATAGCCCATGGTTTTGATCGATTTTTGGTCATTTTCACACCGTTTGAAAAATATGCATAATTTATGCGAGATGGAAAATAGGACATTTTTGGGCAAAAAGCATGGACTATAGCCCATGGTTTTGATCGATTTTTGATCATTTTCACACCTTTTGAAAAATATGCATAATTTATGGGGGATGGAAAATAGGTCATTTTTGGGCAAAAAGCATGGACTATAGCCCATGGTTTTGATCGATTTAAGAATCAAAAATTCGCATTTGGTTAGGAGGATGATTCTTAAAATCTGGACTAGCATACTGATATTGATAATAGCCGAGGGTCCGCGGAGAGGGAGGGGCACGAAGGGGCTGAGCTATTGGCCCTTCGAGTTTTTCTTTTTCCATTATAGTCTCTTATATTTTCTAATCTTAGCACCGTTTCCCCTCCTCCCATACACTTTTTAGGATGCTCCGCGGTCCTTGTAACCAATGTAGAGTCGGAGTCCAGAAGGGGGCGCATGTAAAATGTTCTTATCATTTGCATTTCAAATGCCTTTCTTAAACTTATGAGTAGGTTGAAATTTTAAATTTCTTTAAAAAAAGGTTGTCAGCAGGAATCACACACCCCCAATACCTGTATCCTTTTCCTTACCTCTACTCCGTGATGACACAATTCGTTGAGCAAGAACGAAGTTTTGAAACTTTTAGGTGCATTTTTCAAGCGCTCCTTAGCCATAATATATTTTATACTAAGTAATAATTACATATTTTTTTATCGTAAATGAAAAATGAGTTTGAGAAGCCAGATCAAAATCCTCGTTGCTTCATTATACATACATTCGTTGTAGGAAGTCTGAATAGCGCTATCCACCGGATAAATCCTTTGTCCAGCAGATAAAAGCTATACAAATTCTATACACTGGATAACTCTTATGCGGTGGATAACTTTATCCAGGCTTCGTACAACCGGCTCCAGGGTACCAAACACCTCGAAGCCATAATTTAAGGAATCATTCTACGGCCTTGTGCTTTCATCAGTTTCTCGGCGTTTAGGATCCACGATGAAACAGGAATCTGATATATTACTTTTTAGCAGTTTGTCTCTTATTTATAAATTGTTTTGAATCGTTAACACGGATCTGTGCGTGGGGTATTGTCTTGTCACTAGTTTACTTGATGTAACTGTCTTTACAATTCGTTAGAGATGCGCCATATTAAGCATATTTCATTGCAGATGAAATCACAAATTAACATTATAGTTGCCACGGAATAACTAGCTGAATGTCATATCAGATGTCTAATGGTTCCAATAGTTTCTTTTACTAAATACAACGAGTTATCAATAATGTTTTCATATAGGAAATACCCCAGTACTGTGGCAGGAAAGAAAAAAATAATAATGTACTGAAAATTTAAGACAAAAAATAAATCATCTAGAAGCTAGCATGATATTTTCAAAAATCAAATAATGGCACAATTGGATGTAGAGCGAATGATGAGTTGTTTTTATCCTCAAATATTACATATACTCTTCACAAAAACGCTTAAAATTCTTATTTTTTCTATCCCTTTCATTTCGATCTATTTACTTAATTTTTACAAACATCTTTTCACTTTTCCTTTTGGCAATTTTTTTCTTCTTTTTTCATTTTTTTTTTGTGTGTGTGATACACAATTTAAAGCATAATAACTTTTGTACCTATTATTCTTACCTTTCTCCTTCAACGATCAAGGAAATCACAAGTATTAAAAGACAACCCCAAAACAGCTTTGATCCATCCATCGTCAAAGAACTCCACTCAAATCAGGACCACTTCCAACCGCTTTGACTCTCAAACCAGCCGATCTAACTTATCCCAAAAACAGATAAACAACCTACGCCTTCACCAGATAAAAGCTACCCACCACGACACGGAAGAAAAGTTGGAAATAAAAGCTACAAGTTGTACATTTAGACAAATAATTGTTAGCCAGTCCGGATGTATCGAAAGCGTTGGCAAACTTTGTTAAGATTGGTGATGATTTTAATTGAAAATTCGGATAATTGGCCATCTAGAAGCGAGCTAGTTAAATAAGGGCATCATCTAAGTGAAACGAATAAAAACCTAAAATGAAAATATTTTTTGTTAAGAATTTTTAAAATATCGTTTTGGTATTTAAAAGAAATATATATATTGCCTCGAAATTTTTGATCTTTTTTTTACACGAAGAATTGTGACAATTTTTTCCGCGTCTGTTATGGTGTTGTGCTTCTAATTGCTTTACTGCATTTTGACGTTAGTAATTACGAACTTCTGTCCAGGGTTTGTGAAAAGCATAACACATAAATCACCCTTTTTCTCGCTCTAATTTGTCCAGTTTTTGTTTGACTATCAACTAGCTTTTTTGCGTCACAAAATTTTAGTGTATAAAAAAATTCTTAAATAAAATATTTTTGAAATTAAAAAATAGTCTAGTGCGTCTAGAACATCCATGTAGTTTTTTTTTCGATTTCTAATAAATGGTCTTTCAAACTTTTTCCTTCAAGACTTTGATGCAAATGACTCTTTTGATGCAAATGTTTGAAATGAATGATAATCAGTGATCGAAAAGAAGTAGAGCAAAATTCATTGTTAAATAAAACCGTTAAAGTTATTAATATTAAGCTTCGTAATCTCAATAGAAAAATGGATCAATTAAAAATTCTGAACTCAAAATTAGATTCAACGAAAAAATATAGTGAATGAATGAAATAATAAAATAAAATTTCTGTTAATTTTGTGTATTCCATTTAACGATTTTGTACTAAGAAAGTTAAAATTAGCAAATAACACTTCAGACAATACAACTCTAACAGTTATTACAAAGGATCGAAACGTCTAAGGATTTGGATTCTCTACTTTTTAACTATAATAAATAAGAGACTAAGATAAGAAACTGTACATTTTCTTTCGGTAGCGGGTTGGTTCATCAGGATCTTAGATGCAGGTGTTAATACCCACCCATCACTTACAGACTATCTTTCCGGTAAATAGAGGCTTGCATAAACAGCTTGTTGTAAAGCGTTGAACAAGAGTGGGTACTGTGTGTGTGTTTTGTATTGTATTGGTCAATTCACACGCCTCTCTCCAACTGATTTAGAGACGCTGACTCTAATCATATCAAAATGCTTAAAGTAAACATTAATAGACCTCTTTACCTTGGGCGTAATGTTTTCCCATTTCAGACCACGTGTCATTCCCTTGAGAATAAGATTCTTTGTTTAAGTTGTATCCATATTCACGTGTCTTCTCATGTGCAGCCGTTAAACAAAGAAATCATACTCTAGAGAATAACAGCTGGCATGATCTGAAACATTACGCCCAAGGTATATTGGATGGAAGTATGGGATTCATGTTGGTTGACTGTAATGAAAGGTGTACAATATGACAATTGGTGTAGATAAATAAGCTTCACTCCGCAATTGCGCATAAGTGGGGAAAGAGACCTATCGAAACCCCGACAGACCGACCGACCGAAAGACAGGCAGAAAAAAGGGCGAAAGACAGACAGATAGACCGAAAGCGGACAAAAAGGCAGACAAAGAGACTGGCAGACAGACAGACAGAAAGACAAAAAATTACCTTTTTAAATTTCTGTTTCAATGTTAATGTTTTGGCGGCTTTCTTTTTTGGTATAAGCAACTCAGAGAACAGGTTAGTTAGGTTTGTCTAGTAAATTAATCCTTCAGTCCAAAAGGAATGTGGGCTAACGGAGAATGAAAATACATAACAATTATCACTTTCAAAATACAAACAAACAAACAAACAAGACAAGAAAAAAAAAAAAACAACGAAAAAAAAAAACAAAACAAAAACCCAGAACATCAGCGTTGTGTAATTTTATTACCTTGTGACCGTGAGGGCCTGGGCCTTGGATGGTGATTGGATAAAATATTTCATCAAATAATATGAAAAATCATAATCAAATAACGAGAAAGTTCCTCAAGCAGTCTTAATGTTCTGCATCGATTATCAGTTCAGAGCCACGTACAATAAGATGGGTGTTCATTGATCAAATGTTTTATAGTTTCGTATCATTTTGAACGTCTGTCACAGGAGTCCTACGAGCGAGATGCATACGATATCTTTGACCAAAATACATTTGAATAATCATTCGATAAGAAGTATTTTTTTATATGGCAAGGTAATTTCACGCGCTATGATTGGTCAATCTGCGGTCCATAACTTACGGTACGGACCGAAAATCAAAATTGTCTCTCCTAGCCTTGCCATATAATAAATATCGTATTAACCTCGTTTGCTTGATCTGTACCGTAAGTTATGGACCGCGCTACGCGCTTGGGCCATAAGGCAGTGGAAAAAACTCGGTCCATAATATACGATACAGACCTCGAACTCGGTTAATAATTGCTATTTATTTGGACCACCGACCTAGCTTCTTGCAGATCATCCTTGATGAATGGATTGCAGGAGATGCCAAATACCTCTTACGCACAAAACGAAGTCCAAAGAATTTCCACTTTACAGCCAAGAGGACTCTTAGGCTCTGACCTTCATATCAAGACAGAATGAATGAGATCATTTTTCAGAATGTCGTGCATAATTCTAATCGATCTTTTATCACTCTCTTATAAACAGGAAATTCTCCTTTGAAATGTCCAAAGTTTTTCAATAGGTTCCTCCACGTTCTTTACAATTTTGAAGTTTGCATTCAATATTTTTTATCTGCAATGTCTTTTTGTTTTTTAGTGCGTGTTTGCTTTGGTCTTTCCTCTTACCAACACGTTCTTTTATTTAAGTGTGTTCTTTTTAAATGACATCATTAGTACGTCAGCTAGACCGTTTTTCTTCATAGGTTGGCATGGTTACAAAATGGGCTATGATCCTCAACGACAACCTTATTTTACGCCATAAAATATGTGTCATCTAGTACTAGCTAGTGGATTGATGTGCCTATTACTTGCATTAGTTATGCAAACCAAGTCAAAGCTTTTCATCCTGACCAATAGAAAAATCTTCAACTGTCACCGCTTTGTTTTCTGCTCCATATGCCTCTGCATCTTCAGTAGCATTCCTCATTTTTTTCTTCTTTAACCCAAAGCACTGACAACCTTTATTTTCCTTTATCTGTTCTTGTATCTTCTTCTCCATGTAACAAAGAACGCCGTCCAAGACTGTGGACAGAAGACTCAGACTTACAATCATCGTAGCTTCGTTTCGTAAGGTCAAGTCGCCAAAGCCAACCGTTGTGGCTGTGATGAAGACACAATAGAAGGCATCGATGGCGGTAAAATCTCTCTCTTCGTCATAAGCAACGAAAATGATCTCCAAAAACACGTCAAGTCCCAGAGCAATGATGAAGCCAATTAAGACCTTGAGCTCGACATTATGAGCTTCTTCTCTTTTGAGAACTCTTTTTTCCAAATATCGGACTATGCTTGTCATACTTCGATTTAAGACTTCGCCTATTGTCTTCAGGAAGTAAAGGAATATTGGAATCCCAACAAGGGCGTAGAAAACGCATAGAAGACGTCCACCTTGTGTTTTTGGCGGAGTTGAGCCGTAACCTATAGATGAAATTAATGCATCTGAAAAATCTCTGGAAGGCTGGGGTATATGTGCAGATTTAGAGATTAGGGAGAGACAACAAAACTATCATCATCAGAGACGTCGATCACCACAACCACCACCACCATCATCACCATCTGATTATTATTATCAGTCATCACCATCATCATCATCACCATCATCATCATCATCACCATCATCACCATCATCACCATCACCACCACCATCACCATCATCACCATCATCACCATCATCATCATTATCATCACACCATCTGATTATTATTATCAGTCATCACCATCATCATCATCACCACCATCACCATCACCACCATCACCACCATCACCACCATCATTATCAACATAATCACCATCATTATCAGTGACCACCACCACGACCATCATCAGTATCATCAACCATCACCATCATCACCATCATCATATCATCATCACCATCAATCACTACCATCACTGAATATCCTCAGAGTCACCACAATCATCAAAATAACCACTTCCGTCATCACTATCATCATCGTCATCAGATACAAGATCGAAAATCATCGACCCCTTTATTTTTATCATCATCATTACCAATATCATCAAATAATATAACTATCATCATAGGTCAACATCACATCTTTGGTCATCATTGTCTTTCATCATTATCATAATTTTCATTGCTGATCATTTCTATTCTCATTTGTAAATAAAGCGAATGTTTGTAACTACTAATTGTGTGCATCTCTACCTATCCTTCGCCACATGTAAAAAGTCTCTAATCATTTGGTCAAAGAATTGCCATACTTGAAGGATTCACGAATAATCCGTGAAATGCAGTTAATTTCTTCAGTTACGAAATACAGTTGATAGGAAAAGAAAGAGAAGGAGAAGGAGAAAAAAAGAAGGAGAAAAAAAGGAGAAGAAAAAGAAAGAAGAAGAACAAGAAGAAGAAGAAGGAGAGAGAAGAACAAGAAGAAGAAGAAGGAGAGAGAAGAAGAAGGAGAGAGAAGAAGAAGGAGAGAGAAGAAGAAGGAAAGAGAAGAAGAAGGAGAGAGATGAAGAAGAAGAAAGAAGAAGAAAAGGAAAGCAGAAGAAAAAGAAAGAAGAAGAAAAAGAAAGAATAAAAAAAGAAAGTCGAAGAAAAAGAAGAAGATGGAGAAGAGGAAAGAAAAAGAGGAGAGAAAAATCGTAAACGAAAATCATGTTTTTTCCTTTTGTAGATCATCTAAATGATAATCTTATTCAAGTTGACAGGTGACTCTTCATTCCCTAGACAGGCAAAACTGTTTAATTCAAGCGAGCATACTGAGTTTTACTGAAAACAAAATTATAAACAAAAAGCAAGCTAATATTGTCAGAATTCTTATCAGCAGCATGAATAGATAGAGAATAAGTAAGTACTAGCACTATGAGTTCAAATCCCGTTCTAAGCCTGTATTATTTTTTTTCAAGTTTTATCAGCGCAGTAGTTAAGTACTTATACGTATTATCAGGCTAATATGGAGATTTGACTCTCATGTCTCGTAACGATAAATTTATAAAAAAACAAACTAAAGATTTTCTATTCATCAAGAAATACTGACTGCTGCATCCATACTTGAATTCTATTCAAGGTCTAAAGTTAATTGCCTATGACACAAAGTACAAGTCTTTAGAAGTTTCTAGTTCTATTAGTGCGTCTATTTTTCTGTTGCTATAGCAACCCATGTCAACACATCCAAAATTTAAATAACGTACTCTTTCCTGTATTGAAAAAGGACAAGTCTCCTGCAGTTTCAATTTCCTTTCTAGCTATATCAGCCAAGGTATCAACTTGCGAAAAATTCTAAATTTGGAATCATTCTGGAATTTTTTAGTTTTGATTAAGAATTTTGGAATATTTCAGTGACTTCGTATATACTTTCGAGAATTTTCGATAATATTGGAGAAAAAACGATTAAGGAAATATCAAGTCTTCATTTGAATTCATTTTATTTTGAAAACAGTCAAAAATTATAAACATCTGGCAAGTTACAACTTTGTGTAAA
This sequence comes from Anthopleura xanthogrammica, assembly GCA_964019055.1. Lineage (NCBI taxonomy): Eukaryota > Metazoa > Cnidaria > Anthozoa > Actiniaria > Actiniidae > Anthopleura > Anthopleura xanthogrammica. The sequence goes on from OZ025217.1 coordinate 11,686,746, forward strand.
AATATCTTATAAAATGTTTGTTACTGAATTTAATGATTTCTTTGACCTTCTTGAAGACAATAACTGATGGGAAAACCGGTTAAAAACATTTTAAAAAACGTCTTTATTTGAACTCGTTTTATTTTGAAACATTCAAAAATTAAAAACGCTGAAATACTTTTGACTGCACATCAGGAAACTTTACAAATGAATATCAAAAGGAAGCATTCAGATTGTTACGTTCTTTGAAATAAAATTCCTTTTCATAAAAAAAATATTAGAAAAGTTTCCTATTTTTAACTTCACCTGCACGAAATTCCTTCAAGACAACGTCAGCTTATTGTTACTAAAAATGAATATATCTGCTGGTATTAATAACGTAAGTATAGCAAAGGAGATATTGAGACAATACCTTCGATTGATTATAATTGACTCTAAGAGCTGAATTGCCTTATTGGGATACCTCATGGATGGATAACAATGTCGTATGTGCTAATGATATTCTAGAGTTCTGAATTCTAGTTGTATGAAATGATTACTTCAAAAAATACTTTCGTCGGTGGCAAATAATGGTGTACACATTCATTCCAAAGTTCATTTCTTCTTATCCATCCATCCATCCATCCATCCATTCATTTATATTCATTATCTTTCCATTCTTCGCCAAATTAATTATCTTTCTTAATTTCAAACACTGACTAAAGATTTAAGCTGTTTTAATATTCAAGAATAGAATATGCTTGAATAGAGTAAAATATTCTCGAAGGTTTGTGTCAAATAACGGAAATATATTCTATTCTTTTTTTAAAATTGTATTTTTTCTTTGATCCTTTTCGGAAATACTATGATTATACTATATTACCATATTTTATTGCTATTCTCTAAATCCGAAGTGAAACGAGGATTATGTATGTGAATGTAACGGGGAAAATAAATGAAAACAAGGAACTATAGCTATCTATAGTGGGAGATAATTGTTCGCATTAGGCTGGCAAATTATGGATTGTTTTCATGTGAATGGCGAAAGATGAACTATGATATTTACAATGCCATACTATACAACGGAGTTCCATATTCTCAAAACTAAAAAATCAAGTATACAGACCGTTACATAATGAAAAATTGCGTCTGAGAAATATTAGAAATAAAAAGAAAAAAAATACATATATATAAATATATTATTTTTTTCTTACCAATTGTTGTCATGATTTCAAAAGTAAGCTGATATCCTTGCTCGAACGTCCATTCCTTCGGTGTTGCTGCCAACTTGTTTTCAACTTCAACAACCCTCTTTGCAAATGCTACCATTTGATCAACAGTCATGTTAAAGAAGTGAGTACTGTTCTGCATGTCAGTCAGGCGGTATCTGGCCTCAGCTCTCGTTTTCTCTAGATTCTCAAGCTCTTTTTCAATTGGTATGTTCTCAATACTTACGAAAACTAACGCTCCTAGAAGACTATAAAGGATATATAGAACAAGACGGATCACGAAATCCTTAGCAACTCTGTTAAGATTTTGACAAGGCATGGCAAATCATGAACGAACGTATTCTACGGAAGTCGCTCAACTAGCAGCTCTTAGGAATTCAAAAGTCAATGTTGATCTCACTTGGGAGACACACTGCTGTTTGAACCCATAAATTTTTGATAGCTCAGGTCCTCAATACGATTGGCAACGGTTTGAAGGATATTGTTCTAATATACAATTCAAATGATGTTTATATCTTCTTAGCAACCAACAGGGCCACAAGTTTATTAGTGTTTTTACACTATTTCGTATAGTACCCTCGGTAAGTAAAGACATGATTATTATTATTATTATGATGATGATGATGATGATGATGATGATGATGATGATGATGATGATGATGATGATGATGATGATGATGATGATGATGATGATGATGATGATGATGATGATGATGATGATGATGATGATGATTTTATTTCAACCTCAGGAAAATTTGATACAATATGATTTTTCCCTGGTAAAATTACTAGTCGATCGGGTCTTTTCCCAAGACCTAAGACTTCAAACTGTCATTTCAAAACCTAACCGAAACCTATTAACCTATTGTTACAATGCTGCTTGACTTATTCTTTTTCTTTCTTTTATCCCCCCTTTTTTATTATTATTATTATTATTATTATTTTGATTATTATTATTATTATTATTATTATTATCAGCTCTACTCTGCCTTAGAGGATCTAGAACAATTAGGAGAACTACAAATATTCAAGAAACAGACTTTGATTTAGATAGATTTCGTGCTAAAATTTAGGTCCTGGAACTTTTTATATTAGTTTTTTTTTTCCCCCATATATATAAGATTTTTATACATTTTCTATGATTTATGTTATAGTCTTAGGATATATCCTCATGATTTATATATTTCCTTTTAATATTACATTATTATTATTATTATTTTGATTATTATTATTATTATTATTATTTTGATTATTATTATTATTATTATTATTATTATTATTTTGATTATTATTATTATCATTATTATCATATATTTAATAAGATATTTTTTTTAATATAATAATAATAATTTAACTTTATTTCACAAATTTAACTTTATTTCGAAATCTATCTAAATCATCATTATTATTATTATTTTGATTATTAATATTATTATTTTGATTATTATTATTATCATTATTATTATTATGATTATTTTGATTATTATTATTATCATTATTATCATTATGTATGATTATGATTATTATTATATGTTCTGAATTTGTTTATGAGTATTTCATATTAAACACACCAAAATTTACAATAAGAATTGTCAATTCTTTTGTGTCGAAATTATTTCTTTTATGCCTCAGTGTTGTTTAAATTAGACGTTTTAGATTCTGGGTATGTACACTGTTGGTCAGGGAAAGTACTGATGATTTTGACTTTCATCTCTAGATTTAGTAACCATGCAGACTGAAAAACGAGCAGACAGAGAGACAGACAAACAAACAAACAAACACACAGACAGACAGACAGACAGACAGACAGACAGACAGACAGACAGACAGACAGACAGACAGACAGACAGACAGACAGACAGACAGACAGACAGACAGACAGACAGACAGACAGACAGACAGACAGACAGACAGACAGACAGACAGACAGACAGACAGACAGACAGACAGACAGACAGACAGACAGACAGACAGACAGACAGACAGACAGACAGACAGACAGACAGACAGACAGACAGACAGACAGACAGACAGACAGACAGACAGACAGACAGACAGACAGACAGACAGACAGACAGACAGACAGACAGACAGACAGACAGACAGACAGACAGACAGACAGACAGACAGACAGACAGACAGACAGACAGACAGACAGACAGACAGACAGACAGACAGACAGACAGACAGACAGACAGACAGACAGACAGACAGACAGACAGACAGACAGACAGACAGACAGACAGACAGACAGACAGACAGACAGACAGACAGACAGACAGACAGACAGACAGACAGACAGACAGACAGACAGACAGACAGACAGACAGACAGACAGACAGACAGACAGACAGACAGACAGACAGACAGACAGACAGACAGACAGACAGACAGACAGACAGACAGACAGACAGACAGACAGACAGACAGACAGACAGACAGACAGACAGACAGACAGACAGACAGACAGACAGACAGACAAATTGGAGAAGTCAATGTCAAATTTTTTTCACAGTTTTCACACAATGAAAATAATTTGTAATTCCGATCCAGAAAAGAATAATGGTCGAGGGTGGGCGAGGATTTTAGTATTGCGTTGATATCTCTTTGGTTAATATTTTATTTTCTTGCATACTTTGGAGCTTAATTATATAACCGAATAGTTTATAGCAGGCCTTGACACGTTTTCCCGTGTCAAGAATTGTTCAACTTTTTGAATTCGATTCTGTTTGTACATGTACTCCGCTAAAGATCTCAAACTCATCCTAATTGTAAGCATCATGTCATGTAATACTGGTCGGGTACTTACAAAACCTTGTCGCAATAGCATAGAACTCAGTTCTATCCAAAATGAGCTTCTTCAACGCTTCATCTGAGCTGAAACTTATCCATAGTTCTAGCGAATGACTCCATACTCTCGTCGAATTTGTAAATACTGCTGTGTTTCTTGCCCGCTGGCTCATTTACTCATTGTTAGCAACGGTTTTAGCGTCAAAAATGATAAGTGAAATAATGCACAACTTCAATCCTGGCTTCGTGCAGTTGAAACAAAAGAAGCAGATTCAGTTATACTGGCTGATTAACCTGTCAAGTATGAATAGACCCCTTGCACCCCATCGGAATGCAACTTGATAGACCCCTTGCAGCACGTCGGAATGTAGCTCAATAGACCCCTTGCACCCCATCGGAATGCAGCTCAATAGACCCCTTGCACCCCATCGGAATGCAGCTCAATAGACCCCTTGCACCCATCGGAATGCAGCTCAATTTGGGTTTCATATGACGTCACATCCGCTTCTCCGAATCATAAAAATTCAAGTGGTGGTCAAGTGGTGGTCACGTCGAGCGTGAGCCGTTACGAGAGATCAGTATTTGTTTAGTAAATCAGGATTAAAATGCCATATGCTTGCGTAGTTTTAGGATGTACTAATCGATCAAATAGAGAAAAGGATAGACGTTTTTTTAGAGTTCCTAAGGAAATCAGTCATAAGGGAAAAATAGTCAAAGACTTCACGAAACGACGTCGGGGACGATGGCTCGCTAACCTGTCACTTTTTAAGGAATGGACAATGTCTAGCGTGCGTCCATCCAATTCGGGATGCACGCGGATAGTTGGGAGAGCACGAAGGTAGCGTAAGAGATGCTCGAGACGCAGTCGAGAGCATCTCTAGCTAGCTGAGTGCTCTCCCAACTATCCGCGTGCATCCCGAATTGGATGGACGCACAAGCTAGACATTTTCCATTGCTTTTATAACATAGCGAGATATTTTTCGCTCCGAAAAGTCATATTTTCTGTTCTGATCAAGCGACAAATTCTCCTAAGCGTGCGAATGCAGACTAAAAATAGAACAACTTGATTTAGTTCAAAGTCAGTATTTTTATTGAAGCTAAGTACAAGTGTGAGTCACTAAATTGTGTCTAAATACAACACAAAAGATGTCCATTCTAAAAATATTTGACTTCAATGTCAACGATAAAGTTTGTTTGAAGTTTATCCATTCAAAAGATCAAAAGTATTTGCTAAGATCAAAAGTTATTTTGAAGGATTCGCCGAAGCTGAAGAGACGACGACTTGCACATTTTGAATGGTGCAATTGCTGAAAATGGATTCAAAACTGCTCATCATCGGCCTCAACTCATGGTTTACTGATATGGTGGTGGACCTAGAAGCTGTGTTGGTTGATTGCTGAACGGGAACTAACGCCGTGGACCCTTGAATATGGCTGGAAAGGACTTCGCTGCAGTGCAGAAGTTGAGCGGTCGAAGGACGAGTGTTGTAGTGAGCCAAGCTCTGCTCATTTCTATGGCCAGAAATTGCCATTATATGGCGGTTAGGAACTCCAGCATTTGACCAGAGGGTAATTGCTGTGGCACGGACGGAGTGGTTAGTATAAACTCTTGAAAGTTGGGCTGCTTGACTAATTTCCTTCATCATATTGTCAAGTTTATTGATGCCGAGCGGCTTGTTGTCGTACCAAACGTCATGGGAAGGCGCCCAGTTTCGGCTGGGATACTGGAAGAATGCTGAACATTTGGGGTTGAGCTTGGAAATATAGAGCTTTACAGCTTTATAACCGTCTTTGGGACTTTCCGTCTCATACATCCTTGCATATTTTTCCGAGCTGCTGGTATCTTTCAGGCCACCTGGGTGGTTTTTAGACACTTCATCGTGAGCCATCGTTACGTAATTTCTCCCACTCGCATCGATCTCAAGTTTAAAACTGGATTTCTGCAGTTCTCGCTGCCCTTCACGGCCTCGTCTGCAGAAAAAGAGAATGATATTAAACCAGACATTTCGAAGCGAAGAGACAGAGGGCCATTTAGGGAGAGTGATTCTGATGTTTTTAACTTCTCCAGGTCTTCATCTTCAATCGTTGGCTTGTGTTGACTGTTTTCTTTGCCGACCCGCTTGAGTTGAACTAGCTGTGCGTCCAGCATCGAGTTTGATCTTGAAAAACTGGGGTCTGTCGACATCTTAAGATTTCTTGAGAACTGTGGCTGATTAAGGTATCTTTCGATGCCGTGGCGGAAACCTAGTAGGGTCTTCTTGCTGTACGTCTCGCCATCCTTTTTCCTAGCCTCTGCGTAAAATCTTCTCAGATTTGCGTCAAGTTGACCAATCGTCATGTTTTCCAACTGTGTTTGTATATTTTTCTCTTTACACCATGCTGTAAATTACAAGACAAGAGGTAATATTAAACTTTTAAATCAATTTATTGTGTAAGTACTTTTGTTTTCGTTCATTGTTTATCGTCAGGTTTCAATATTTCGTAAGTTTACTTTATCAATTTTAACTAGAAAAAAAACTGTTTAAAATCTGAAACTTACCCTTAAATGTAGAAACACACCAGTTAGTGTTTAACTTTGTCTTTTTTGATGCTTTGTCTTCAATAATTTTGTCTAAATCTCGCTCAGTTAGATTAGCGAAGCGATTCGTATTTGATCCAGTTTTGTTTTGTTTATCTTTCTCAAGTTCTGATACATTCACGTTCTCTGAATCCGCTTCAAAGTTGAGAAACCCAAACTCAAATGTTGGGCTATTACTAGCCATTCCTTAATGAGAATTTTAAGACTAATATCAAGAAAAAAATGGGAAAACTTTTTGCTGGAAATTTTTTTTTCAGCAATGCTGACGTCAGCATGAACCATCTCTATGAACCATCCATTTCTTTTTCATAGAATATTATCCAATCAGAGCGCGCGTTATATAGTATCTATGTTATAATGTCGAAAGGAGCGGAATCAATTCATGCACGAGTGTGCAGCGATCACTTCGTAAAAGGTCAGTTTTTCAATATATTGTAAACTATATTAAACATTGGCTTTATGACTGAATATTATTAGGTATATCCTATTCAAGTAGAAGTTATGTAGCTGTAAATACACAAGCTCTGCTTATTGTTGTTACGTGACTGTTGTGTGACTATAACAACAGCTGATCTGTTGTTTTGGTTTTTCTTTAGGCTGTCCGAGTAATCTTTACGACGAAAATAACGAAGATTGGGCTCCTACATTGAAACTGGGACACGAGAAAGTAAAACCCAAAAGCGAAAATGCGAAATTACGTGAAGAGAGAGCTCATTCTCGAGACAGTATGAAACGACAGCGACGCGAAAGTGCAGAAGCAGCAGAGGACTTGATGGTTCTTCATGGCAAAGTCGTAATACTTGATGCAGAATCTCCTGAAGATGAAGGCGATTCATTACCTGTGTCAGTTAATGAAGAGGCGAAAGGTAATTTTCATGTAAATATTTAGTTGTTGAATTGCATATTAGTGTTTAATATTTTCACAATTTTGCTCACAATACCGTCCACTTTCTCTCTACAGTGCAAGAGATGGCCTGTCAGACCGACCTCACCATGAACGATATTGCGGGATTGCAGGAAGGAATCCAAAGGCTAAGTTGTGAATTATACGAATTAAGATCTAAAGTTCTTGACACTGGATTAAGTCAGCATTCTTTCAAAGATAACGAAGAAAAAACCAAGTTCTATACAGGGCTACCAAATTTCCTAGTCTTGATGCAGGTGTTTCAGTTGTGTGAACCTTACATATTATTACCTCTCTTACAATACTTGAGAAATTTGAACAGTTGATACTTGTGCTTATCAGGTTACGACTAAACCTTTCTCTGCAAGACCTGGCATACAGATTCAAGATATCACAACCCACTGTTTCTAGGATATGGCATAGATGGATAAGTGTGCTTCACCAGAGAACCAAATTTTTAATTAAGTGGCCAGAACGAGAAATATTGCATGCTACAATGCCAATGGAATTTCGAAAAAACTTTGGCACAAAAGTTGCAGTTATTCTGGACTGCTTCGAGGTATTTATAGAGAGACCTTCAAATCTCCTAGCAAGAGCACAGACATGGTCCAATTACAAGCACCATAACACTGTTAAGTTTTTAATTGGGATTTCTCCTCAAGGATTAGTAACATTCATATCTGCTGCTTGGGGAGGAAGAGCAAGTGACAAAACAATTACTGTAGAGAGTGGTATTTTGGAAAAACTTTTACCAGGGGATGTAGTATTAGCTGATCGTGGGTTTGATATAGGGGACAGTGTGGTTTATATTCTGCATCCCTTAAAATACCAGCATTCACAAAGGGGAAATCCCAGCTATCTGCATATGAGGTTGAAGAGACTAGGAAGATTGCAAATGTACGTATTCATGTGGAGAGAGTAATTGGATTGGTAAGAAGAAAGTATCAGATCTTGCAAAGTAGAGCAATGCCCATAGAACATATGGCAGTTAAACCAGGGGAAACATTAGCCTTAATTGACAAGGTAGGATCTATTTGTTGTGCTCTAACTAATTTATCTGAATCTATTGTTCCTATGGAGTGAGCACACTTTTCATTCAATCTTTTTTGTTATTTGAAAATATTTATCATATTTTTGTATAATAAATGTATAAATTAATTCTGTAATATACTATTAAACTAGAGTCACTTGGACAAAGAGAACCCAAGAACCAATCAAAATATAGAATGAAAATAATGTATTCAAACTTTGGTTAGTTGAGCCAATCAGAAACAAGTACAGCACAAGTTGTTTACACCATCATCAATTTCTCACGGGAATCTTGCAGGAATATAGTTTGTTGCATTGGATAGTATCCATTTTGAAATGATATATTTCAATTATTTTTATTTTATTCATTCTACATTTTGCTTGTAGTTCTTACTGTCCCCGTAGTTACACTATAAGTGAGCAATACCTACATGTAATAAATATAATAATTATAATAATATTTTGTTTTTTCATTAAATAAGTTAACTATATGTATACATATTATCTGGTAAAATGCCATTACTTTTTTTTCACTTTAATATCAGTCCAATAGATACAGCACTATAATGTTATTGTATTTTTTATATAGAATAAATTATATTTATATTGTACTCATTATATCACATTTTTGTAAATATATACCAGTTGTAATTCACCTCATAGGTGCCATAATAAATTATATTTATATTTGACTCCTTATATCACATTTTTAAAAATATATGCTGTAATTAATCTCATAGGTGCCATATGTAGTAGTATTTTCCAATAACCCATTTATTATTATTATTATTATTATTATTATTATTATTATTAAAATGTGAAAAAAATTAAGATATGTTTAAACTAAGTATATGTACATGCAGCTTTCCTATACAGACTTACGTATTTACAGATGTAAGAGGTGATTTAGTTATTTGCTTGGTAAATTTTTGCCCTAAAATTTCTGGAAGTATAGCACATCTAAAAAGCCTTTCCACTTTAGGAAGGACCTCTTCCCAAAATTCAATATCAGGCATTATTCGTTCTATGAATAAGCTGTTTTTGTTCCAAACTATAAAATCACAAAAGTCTACATCAGTGATATGAATTTGTGCCTGCACTTGGTAATAGTATATGCATGATTCCTATCTAGTTTCACCCCATCTTCATCTTTCACCAGACAAAATCCTTTTCCTCCAGCGCAGTCACTAACATTCTCCTCATCTTTGTGGCAATGTGGACACTGAAAAAAAACTTTTGTAAATGCACCATGCCGATAAGAAAATCAATGAATAAAATTTAATATACTATATAATTTACCTTAATTTCACAAACTCCAGTACCATGGCAGCTACAAACTACAACACCATCTGGCGAAGCACCCATATATGGCCATTGTGAGTTAAGCCAAAGACCACTCTCAGAAACTGACACATTTTCATGCTTCTCATTCATTAGCTTTTCATACTCCTGTCTTGCTTGTGCTTCATGTTTGCACCCATAGCTAGGAAAATCATCAGGAAAAACCAGTTGGTGTATTATCATATTCTATCAGCAGATATATATTTCATATTCTACAGTAATTAAAGTTGACTACCATGTACTGTAATTACAGAGTGTATGCAATTGCAATTAGATACCTGGTTGCAGCAGAAGAAAACTGATAACTCTGTGGGTAGCAGATGCTCTTAATGAGACTCTTTGATGGCTTTTTCCAATCTGTATGAACGGCTTGTTTTAGCTTGGATGCAGTTATCCTTCCTGCTCTTTGTCTAAACCAAACTTTCGAGCCAGACTGTTTTCTGGTCTCTCGCTCTACTGAAGTTATGAGGCTGGGTGTTAGATTTTGAAGTTTAAATTTCCGACATATATCTTCTAGTTCTTCTGGCAAAAGTGACAGGGATGATGATGATCTGTATTCGGGAATTGGTTTTGGGAGTGCATCTGTAGCTGATTTGGGAATAAACCTTTTGTGGTGTTGTTCATGGGTCATAAGGGCAGCACTCTTAGGTGAGTTCTTGTTAAGATCTTGGAAAAACTTTCTGTATATATCTAAGCCTTCAGCAATTGAGGGTGGAAGTGAAGATATTCTGGTAGTTTCTGGGGTGGTTCCAGATATGGATTCATCAAGTTTCTTTTTTTTCTTTTTGGCAGAAGAAAAGTCAATATCAGCAACTGGTGCTGAAGGTATCTATATACAACAGGGTAATACATCAACACATCATAAAAATAACAACATATATAATAATTGAATATACAAAGTTTTTTTTTTTAAAACCCATAAAAATGAGTATACAAAGTTTTAAAAACATGCAATTAAAGTCGATATTCATAGAGTGTTTGTTAAAACTATTTTTATATAATTTTGATTTAAATCTTTTTAACAGAAAGCTTTAGTCATATTCTAACCTTATTTACATGTGATGGCATGAGCCACTTGCTTTTCTCCATGGTGCATGTCACAGACTCACACATTCGTACTCCAGTCTCAACTGCATACAACACAGCTCCAACATGGGAGCAAGATTCAGCCAGTCTAACGGGCGAAAGACCATAAAGTATCATCATTTTATTGTAATACCAAGCAGGTTGAAGCTGTATTTTACTGAGTTGCAAAACGAGTTGCAAAACAAAACCAGTCTATTCTTTCAACATGACAACACAAGATACGATAGAAGTCGCTAAAAATTCATTCAAAGACGCTGAATCCTACGACAAAGCAAGGTCTGGATACAAAACTAAGATAGTCCAAACTTTTCTCGACAAACTTGGAGTTTTTGATTGCAAGACGACTCCTGTGACCATCCTAGAACTGGCCACCGGGTCTGGCCAATTCACCAAGGCTATTTCTGAAGCCACTAAAGACTGTAAGCTTCGTCAAATTGCTAGCGAGCCATTAGAAACGATGAGCCATGTGTTACGGCAGAACAACCCCGGCGTGGAATATATTCATTGCAGAGCGGAAAAGATTCGTAAGTGTATCCAGCTGTGTCGCTATATTTATTGTATATATGTGTAGTGTACCTATTTCAAAAAAAGGTTGTCGAAGCTAATTTCTAATTCTCAAAAACATTTTACAGCTAATTTATGTACGCGCGTGACCAGTAACCGAATAATTTGATATGAGTTTCGGCGCCAACTATGATCAAAACTCCGGCAACTCATAATGATTTTATTTCAAAAATAACTTTTTTGAAGCTGATACTTAGCGATGTGGTTGGCAAGTGAATTCTTTTGATAATTATTTCACAATCATTCATGATAGCGGGTCCAAAACCTAATTTTTAACTGATTTTTTTTTTTTTTGAATAGTGGACCCTTTGATCGGAGATTTGAAATGTTAATATGAAGACTTGAAAACAATATTTGAATTCTCGGATTTACTGGTCACGCGTGACGTAAGTTAGCTGTAAATTTCAATTTTTTTTTTCTCAATTTCTAAATTCAAATAAAAGTTCGTCGATTGACCTTAGTCTAATCTCCATATTCTTGGCGAGAATAATAAGAAAAAAATCGACAGGCATTCCAGCTATTCTTTGATCTTGGAATGACCTAGATTTGCTTCAAGTCGTCCACTCTCTTTTCCTCTCCCTGTTCATGGATGTAAAGAAAATTTGGCGAGCGCGAAGCGCGAGCGTACTACGAGCGACGAAGTCGCGAGTGTACGACTTTATCCCTTGCAGGCATTCGATTTCCGTTTCGCGCCAAAAATGTCGCCAATCTCGGTTGATTGTCTGTTTGATATAATTTATTCACCGACGGAAAAACCCGTCGGTAAATTTGGCGCGAAGCAGAGATGAAAAGTCCTCAGTCCCGCCAGCAAAAAAAAAAAAAAAAAAGGGGACAGAGGACTTTTGGAAAGTCTAGGAATGACCTATCTCCGTCTATTTCCTTTGGCTCCAACAATTTGTTTTGAAATAGGTTTGTGTTTTGTGTGTTAAGTTGTACTACGAAACTATGGTATATTCTGAGAAGAGAACAACAGACAAACAAGAAACGAGCAAACACACAAAATACAAAAATAAAAACAGACAGACGAGCAGATAAACTGAACAGACAAACCAGACGACATCATGATACAGATTGACTGACAGACTAACTGACAGACAGACAGACTGACTGACTGACCGGCAAAGAAGCAGACAAACAAACTCTACGACCGTGCAAACGCGCCCATTCAACTGACCACCTTTTTTAGTTATTCACTAGTTTCCTATAATTTATCTTACAGCCCTTCCAGACAACAGTGTCAATGTAGTAGTTGCAGCCAATGCAGTTCATTACTTTTCCAACGCCAAGTCATATGCTGAAATTTGCCGAGTGTTGATACCTGGAGGAATGCTTGGTATCTTTACCAAGTCTCCCAATCCCCAGCCTATCCCATGGGTCTTAGAGATCCTCAAAGATTCAGGCGTGCACTATAAAAATGCAGGAGTAGATTCAGGTTTTGATGAAAATGGGGAAGATTTCATTGAATGGGGACCAGCTCTGCAAAAGTCAGGTCTTTTTGAAGATGTGCAGAATACGAATATGGATGAGACTGACCCAATGAACGAAGATGAAGCCATAGACCACTTCATGTCTTACGGTGCATTCTTTGCCTGTGGTTCCAGTGAAAGAGAGAAAATACGTCTCAAGGTTGAAAAGCTGGTTCGTTCCAACTACAGTGAAGCTGGCAAAGTCATGTCTGAGTTACCGTTCAAGTGTTTCTTGTACTTGGCAAAGAAAAAATAACTCAGCATGCTTTTTGATTCATTAAAATAAATGATTATTGACCATCTTCCATACATAGCTTGAACATTGGTCAACAAAGGCAATAATTCAGTTGATCCAATTAGATATTTTGAAGCCTAGCATTTAGTAATAAAATACATTAAAATAATTAATTATAATGTAGGCATTAGGATCGGTTCATGAGAAAGTTCGTCGTTTGAATCAAAGTCGATCCAAAGTCGTAATTCCAGACGGCTCCAACCGATCTTAACAGTTGGGTCGACTTTAATACAACCTCAGACGTCGTACTTCTCATTAAATTAACTTACGGTATTGGTTTTTTTTTTTCTGTACCATATGCTAGTTATAATGACAAGTGAATTTTCTGATAGTAAGATTTTTTCTAACATATATTTTGGAACAACGCGTACGGTTACCATGTGAAATTAAAAAAAATTGAGTAATAAAGACACTTGATTCATACTTGTTGGTTTCATTGAATTCATTTGGTTCTCCTAATTGTTTTAAAATGTAACTTAGTGCTTTTTCGTTACCGTAACTAAAAACACGGATAACTGTCATGCCTCTCTAATCCATACAGTCAGTTAATCAAAGCAGTAGCCAACATTTTATGGGCAGAGCCATAGGTCAGTAGCAGAGTGCTATTTCTATTATGATATATGTTTTAGGTGAATAAGAGCAATCAGGAACGAAGGAAGTGTCCGTATTCTAGAGATCTGTTTTAATTTGTATTGATAAAAACAAGGTGCCTGTGCTATAGAACGTACCATATTAAGTGAAGTAATGCTGCCGGGACCACAAGAAGTGGTAATAAAAAGTTCAATATCCAGTGGTTTGAAAGTACGACAAAGTTTTTTTTTTTTTTTTTTTTGCTTTCTTGCCGAAATATTACATATTTTTCCAGTCTTCTACAGCGGAAAAGTAATTGTCGTATTTCAGCACACTCGTTTTTTCTTTCGTCTGATATTACATGGCATATTGACGGCAACCTTAGTCAAAATGAAATGTTAGAATTAGCTCGACAATGATAGGAAAACGGGCAAATAAATTTACGTAGAGAATCTGACTTGCACACAGCCTCAATTCCTTCCATTGTTACAAAGCCCTCGGTGTAAAGATATATGAGTCGGTATTGAACGCGGTCAAGCAGATTACCTTGCGTAGCAAATGATTGACTCAAATCTGAATAACAAACGTTGTTTTGAAAGTCAAGTGCTGGGTTGGTAAACCACGCGTACTAAGTCCTTTGTAAAGATTTGCATGCTCCCAGATTACCTGCTGAGGATAGCGAATTAAATCAGTCCTCAAGGCCAGCTTCCTGCGTTTAAATCTGATTGTTTTTGAAGTTGTCTTAAAAGATCTAATCAAGAAAATACGAATTCTCCTCTTTCTGCAGCGCATTTGCTTTAGTATTTTTTCATTTTTTTCCTTCTCGTTATAGTTGAGAGGATACAAATTAAACGGACCGAGTATTCTAAGCAGACAATTTTTTATGCATATTTTGAGTGTAAACTCGTAACGATAAGATCGATTGGAGGAATCGTGGAACAGCTTCAGCTATGCGACAGCTATATGGAAATATGACAAATGAAACTCTACAAGCCAGCGAAAATCCGTGGAACAAAAGGGAATCTACGTGGATAATAATTTTCGTGTTAATGATAATTCTTACTGGTCTTCTTGGGAACACGCTAGTGATTGTAGTGACATTGATTAACTGTACACTGAAGACAACAGCGAATGCTTTGATTGTGAACCTTGCAGTCGCCGATATTCTTGCTTCATGCAGCTTTGCCATCATGATAAGTTCATTAGCTAAAGGTAACTGGATTTATGGGGACATAGCTTGTCAAGTTAATGGATTTGCCGTCATGACGTTTGGCCTAGCGTCGGCCTTGTCGATCAGTGCTATAAGCATCAATCGGTATCTCGTAACTGTCAATCTTACCGCATACCGTTCAGTATTTGGAGCCAAGAATAGGAATCTATTCCTTCTGGTAATATTATGGGTCTTTGCGGGTACATTCGGGAGTCTTCCACTCGTAGGATGGTCAAGGTATGAGTATTTCCCAGCTCGTGGGTTTTGCTCCGTGTCTTACTCAACTAGCTTGTCGTACACTATAACATTTTACACTCTAGTGGCTCCGTGTTGTTTAGCTGCAGCATTCTGCTACTGGAAAATTTACCTCACAATTCGTCAAAACAAACTCATTTACATCCAAAAACTCTCGAGCTCCCTCTCAACGCCTAAAAACAGTAATAAGGTTAAAAGACGACAGGAATTCTCCAGTGAACTTAGTGAGAGGAAAACTACTATAGCTATTTGCATTGTTGTTCTTGTATACTACACAACTCTTGCACCCTTTAGCATTGTCAACCTTATGGTCATCTGGAAACCAGGATACAAAATATCTCCTTCTGTTGACATTGTAACTACGATTGTAGCCATGATGAATCATGCTATAAATGTATTTATTTATTCGACATTGAATCGCAAGTATAGACAGGCAATCAGGAATCTATTTGGAAAAATCAAGCGTTATTTTCGGCCGAGTGGGAATCGAGTTCAAAGTTTCAATCGCTCGAGAAAACCGACGCCAAAACATGACGTGACTTGGTGCTAATGGGGCGGTCGATTAAATAATATCGGTACGTCTGTTATTTCATTTCATTTAGATTAAGTAATTTTTTTTAAGTTTCCGTAGTTTTTTTCCCCGCGATATTTTATTTTATTTAGATTATGTTTCGAATTTTCGTGGGTTTTTTTTTCGTGTTATCTTATTTCATTTAGATTTTGTAATGTTTTAAATTTTCGTGTTTCCCCCGCGTCATCTTATCGTATTTAGATCATCTAATGTTGTACGTTTTGTGTGATTGTTTTCGCGTAGTTTTATTTCATTAAGGTTATTTCATTAATGTAATTTCTCAAATTTTTTTCAATTTTTTTTTTTCCCAATTGCCAGTGAGGCTATCGATTACATAACGCCTGCCTTCGTTTACAGCAATAACCGTTGTATCGCGATCCGCCGTTTCAAAACTTCATTTGGATTTTGGTCTTTTGCGAGCCGGCAATCATCTTCGGCTCAAACAAGCCTTTGAACTCGCTCCTCTCAGCTTCGAAATCCCCATAAAATTAACACATTTTTTCGAAAATACAGTTCAAGAATATTCCAAGGAGTCGCCGCGATGAAGAGTTGTTTTGAAGTTAAAGAAGGCTGATCAATAAGGAAATCCTGCATGAGTCAGCAAAACTACAATGACTGATGAATCTCAAATATCTCCCCGATCGTTTCATAATATTTTGAATTATAGAAACTAGCTCAAGACAATTTTAATTTGCAAACAATTGCCTTAATCCCTATAATGATTTAGTTACGAAAAAAGTCAGAGGTTGCTGTCGAAACTTTAGAAGAAAGCTAAATATAATTTACCTCGTCCTTGTCAACATGCAGCTTGGGATCATGAAAAACTTTGTAGCACAATCCTGAAGTTTATGTGGATGATTAGCTCCAAGAATGGCTTGAATACTTGACAGAAAGAAGACTCGAAAAGCTCTCCATCACAACTCCTTGGAATATTTCCGAATCCATTTAGATTTTCGAAAAAATAAAATAAAATAAAACAAGATCGAAGTATGTGATGGCCGAATGAGCGAGCGTGCATAGACTAATTTGCAAAAATCCAAGATGATTGACGGCTCGCAAAAGACTAAAATTCAAACGAGGTTTTGAAACGGCGGATCGCGATACAACGGTTATTGCTGTAAGTGACTGCAGTGCATACTTACATAGGGGACCGGTCCTTGTTCCCCACTTACGATGGATTACTTTCCACTGACGCGACAATCATTTAAATGTTAACAATATTTGCAATTCACTCAACATTTTTCCAGTAGAATTCGAATTCTTGGGCATATTTCACATACAAATCTTCGGCAAATTTTCGAAATTGGGGAGAATCGGAAAACTATACAGTTGTAGTTGATATTTTTAATCAATATTTTTTTTGATAAACGTACATATTTTTGCTGAATACATTAATTTTTAAATAAACCATTAATACTATACTTCTTTGAATCGTTTAATAATTGATTATTCAACACAGATCAGGCATTATATTCACAAACCTGTTATCTTGACGTTCAAACTTAATACCGTTTATTGCGAACTATTTTGTTTTCTAAACTTAAGAAGACACTAGAGAAAAACGTTTGCGCATGCGTGCCTTTCAGTACGCTTTCCAAGAGTTTAGAAGAGTTTTAGTGAGAAAATACTTGTTTCACCATGTTTTTGGTGAGTTTTGGCATTTGTAAGGCGAGGTTGAAAGTCAAATTTGCATATTCTAATATAAACATGAAAGCGTTTTGACTAATTTGCATACGACTTTTTCAGACGTTTTTTACTTCTGTCAGTAACAGATATGTATAATACACCTTATTGCAAGAACGTTGTCACGTAAAAATACTGAAATATAGGAGTTCAAGTATTTTTGCAAGACAGACGTAAAATTATTTCACTGTTTTGAAGGTGTAGATTTATTTTTTTGAGATCATCTTTGTTAGTATATTACTAGTTATTCTCATCAATCTAGAGGGCTTTAGAATCAAAATAAAGAAAACTATTTCTCATTACTTTCTATTTGTTACTTTGTTATTTTATAATTTTTATATGAAAACATTAATATTCTTGCAATTATATTAGGTGTATCATTTTTTTTCTCGAGTATAAACCGACAAAGACATCACGATATCACGGTGAGCGCGCGACAACTGAATGATATAGCAGGCCTGATCGCTAAGATACCGGTACCAAATCGATAAGTAATCGCTGTGCAATGGATAAGATGCAGGTGTTTTGTAATAGGATCGATAATAGTTCGGTGCTTCTTTTAGTTAGATTCGATAATCAGTCGGGAAAACTATGAAAACAGCTGGGCAGATTTCCAAAAAGGTTTAATATCAGGTAGGAAACTTTACAGTCCACTTACCATAAAATGGTGATTGTAAATATTGCTGTATATATAAATCTTATTCCATAAAACGATTATTTACCCCTCCTCCCTCTTATTACGGGTGAGACAAGCAAAGATAGATTTCTCCCTCTAGAAGGGATAAAGAGCTCAATAGCATGAAATCAGGCCGTCCCTAGACATATGTTCTAGCACTCTATCAAAAATTCCAAGGGAGATTTCTTGAAGCAGTTTGAAGTTTTCCTGTCATGACGAATCTCATCTTTGAAATAATTGAACTATATTTTACATATCGACAACTCCCAGCCAAATAATTCTGATAAATACGAAAGATATGGTAGAAATTCCATCGAGAAAAAGTATAACTTCCTTTATGTTTACCCATTAGTCTCGCATCCTAAATCATTTTGAAAGTAGTCTATTGCACTATTGAGTTTAAAGGCAGAATGCCAAATGACCAAATACTCCAACAACATCCCACAACCAGCCCTCCCACGGTCCACCCGTCATAATGTCTCATTCGTGTTGCTTAACTGACCATTTATCTTGCTGAATGAGTGGAAATGACCTGATGGCCGCCTGGTTGACCCACTTGGTTAATGGTACCGGCTTTGTCCGATGCCTGAGGCAATACCAATTATACAAGTATTAAAATAACTTGATGAAGAAAGTGGACGTTGCTTTTGTTCTTAGCTGTAAAGGAACTGGACATCAGTCGTATTGGTTTGGTTTAGCTACACATAAGTTGAGTCCCATTCTTAATCAGAGTAATGTGATAAACTAGCTGCATTATACAGCAACAAGAACGCACTGTATAAAGCTTCGCTTGTCTGTCCTAGCATTTCCCACCGATCTTTTCTTGTTTTTTTTTTTTTTTTTGGACGTAGCAACTTCACCATACCATTCCTTGCCAATCCAGCTTGGCAAAACTATTTTAAAACACCGATGTATTTCTATAATCTAAAATCTTCATGATTACTATTTATACGCGTTGGTTGTCCATTCGTTTGTTGAAGGGAACCCTTAATATCCACAGAATACACATCACTAGGCAACTCAAGGTTGACACATCTATCGCTGTTATTACTTGCTTCCATTTGAAAAGTGGTATCAGTCGTACCAGGTGCCACTGTAGTTTTCCCACACGTGAATATTTTTGCAAGTATATCTTTGTAGTCCTTTCGAAACTTATCTGTCAGCAGTCCATAGATGATAGGATTCACGCATGCGTGGATGAAATCAAGAATGTCTGAAAATTTAAAAACCACCGCGATATCATTTTGTTCTTTTGGAGTACCAAAGTCTCGAACCATCCAGGCTATCTGGCCCGGTAACAAACAGATTGTGAATAGAACTACTATGGCCGCTAATGTTGTAATTATCTGTTTATTCTCTTTCCGTTTTTTCTGGTGGCTTGCGGTTCTTCTTTTGCCTCCAATCGACGTCTGTGGGCCCTTGTTCTTGACAAGGTAAATGCCTATCCAAATATACGCAATTGCAATAATACACAACGGAAGGAGGAACTGAAGGACGAATAAAGCTGCCGTGTATACCTTGGCGTGATACGGATCGAGCCAGTTCTCTTGACACTCATCGTTCACCGACCGATTAACAACGGCAATTGGAATAACGATGATTAAGGATATCAGCCAAATGAATGCGATCCAAACAGATGCAGACTTAGTGGACATTTTAGGCTTATAAGGGTTCACGATAACGTAGCATCGATGTATAGCCATTGATGTTATTGTATAAATACTTATAAAATAAGTGATCGTCTGCATAAGATACACAAAACGGCAAAAGAATTCAATTTTAGGTATCATTTCAAACAGTTCGTATCCATTAACGGGCAAGCAAAACGCAATAAAGGTCAGGTCAGAAACTGCTAAATTGAAAATGAACATTTCATGAATGGAGCGTTTGTTTTTCTTGCCCAATATCACCATGACGAGAATATTTCCAATCATTCCCAGTAAAAACGTTGCTACATAAAAGCTTAAACGTACACTTCGTTCAGTGATGTTCTCTGTGAGTTCAGCCGTTGGACTTGAGTTTGATGAGTTATTGGTATTGTTTACAGTAATATTGATCATCATCATCTTCAAAGTCCTAAGCCCCAATCTCGAAAAGGGTCGGCTTTTAAGCACGATTTTGCTTCACAATATAGATCCCTGAGTAATTAGCAGATGAGCAACCTGCTAAGCTCAATATCTACATATTCAAAGAAATATGTAGAACAGTAGATTTTTTTGCCCCATTTTAATTTGACGTTTTCGACTTCCCGCTCAGGTTCCTTCAAAGTTGATCTCTTTGTTTCAAAGCCTTCGATTTTCTAATAACCTTTTTTTGCTCAATAGCAATAAAAAAATCTTATATTCACACTGTGCTGTTTGATTACCTCTTTTTGTGTAAATTTGAAGTCGTTTCGTTCAGTTTTGAGCACAATTACCACTCTTGATGT
Source organism: Anthopleura xanthogrammica (assembly GCA_964019055.1). Lineage (NCBI taxonomy): Eukaryota > Metazoa > Cnidaria > Anthozoa > Actiniaria > Actiniidae > Anthopleura > Anthopleura xanthogrammica. The sequence continues at coordinate 11,707,378 of OZ025217.1, forward strand.
CCAAGCTCCACACTTGCGCTGCCGACAAATGTACTGCCACTGTCGTTTTAGAAAAAGAACCACAGAACAGTTCTAGAAGATGAATGTAATAAAGTCGAGATGCTCTAAATAAACAGTCTGTCCTTACTATGCTTAGTTCGTGTCAGTGGTAGCCAACTAGAAGGTCGGGAATTTTCTTGAACTCTTTAACGTCAGATATGTCTGCAATCTGTTCTACAGCCACTAGAATGATCATAAAAAAAACAAGTAAGATATTTTGTATGCCTAGTTACAGAACGACTAATCTAGGGTAAAATAATTAATGCTAATATAAACCTGAACTAATTTACTTCTTCTCACCCAACTATTATTGGTATAGGCGACTATAACAGTCAAATACAAAATCTACAAAATTCAGCGAAATAAATAGAAATATCACCTCGAATGTTCCCAAAGCACCTTGACAACAAAAGTGCCGTCCAATTTACAGCTAATGTGAACCAAAAGGAAACGAGAATATTAGTAATAAACTTAGGCGGTGAAAAGAAATTAAAAAGGATTGTGTTGGTATTTCTTTATGGATCGAATTTTCAAGAGGGTTGGTTTTGTTTTCTTTGAGTAATTTTCATATCCTTAGATATTTATTAGCTCCTAAATTATTAAAATTCATCTTTCGTATTCGTAGATTACCCTAAGGGGCCTATTTTCTCGGTATCTGATAATTTATAGAATTATAACCGCTTTGAAATAACCTTACAGGAAAAAGATAAGATAAAGTGATGAAAAAAAGGGGTTTTGTAATAAAGAGAGGTTCAATAATTTCGAGTTTTGATGCGCTTAGATAATGAGAATTTTGTATTCACAAAAATACCCGATTGTTTACTCTTTTCAACCGTAATATCTGAAATGACACGTTATACAAAAAGTGAAGGGCGAGAAATTCATGTTGTTTGAACAGGTTTTTAAGAACAATTTTCAAATGATTCTTACCTGTTTTTCAAAATTAAGGGTCTATATTTGGGTAATCGTTTCATGGTTTTTCGAAAAGCGATCGCACTAAAAAATATTGTACAGAATTAGTGCCAAAATCAAAGTTCTCCATCATGAAAGCATAAAAAGCTAATCAATCTATCTATCCTAATGCATTTTTTTTTTCTTTATGCGAAAGATCGTTAAAAAATCTCGGAGCTCTGTGTAATTATAACACGGCTTGGTGCCATACTGTTGTGATCAGTCAACGTGCCTTTTTAGCCTTTCAAGATTATTATGAATTACAGTTTGAAAATTATTTATACATTATAAATTTTGAAAGCCGAGGATGGCTTTTACACAAAGTTTTATTTTAAAAACTATGCTTCTCTTGGTCTTCTTCTCCACCCTCCCCTACTTTGTACGAAAGATGGTTTAATCTATTTTGAAAATTGACGAATTATTATACATTTTAAATATTGTAATTGTAATTGTAACAATGCTGCGTCCATGGATGGCTTTTATACAACGTTTAAGCTTAAAGACTATGGTATCTTTCTTTTTTTGACTTAGTACGAAACATGGCCTTAACATAATTCTGAAAATCGATAAATCGGGGGAAAAACATCTACCACTTATAAAAGAGAGATTTAAATCAATCAATCAATTTTGAATTTTTTTTAAATACAAAAGCTTCAATAACAGATTCATCATCTCGTACTGAAGGCTTTTCACCTACCTTAGATCAACGAAGACGAAAGGTTTGACGTTGCGTTCCTAGACTATCCGACGCTTGCCCAGGCGTTTGAGAGCAAATGACTTTTATGAGACCGCGCAGGTGGGTTTAAATGGGTTAATCAGGTAAGCCCCCAATATGACATCATTAGAGTATATCCAATGTATACACACGATTTATTACTAAGGGTTTACGACCTGACGTCTCGTAGGAAGGATTTATGTCAAAGAAACATGACAATACAGCAACTTAATTACTCCGAAACTCGCCTTTAATGGCATTTAATCAAATCATTGTTCTTAGGGAGGAATCTCAACGCTCTAAAGGACCTAAAAGTCTGCAGAATTTGATTACTAAAGAGCAGCAGTGGCCAGCAACTTTGTTTGGACTTAAATGCGATTTGAGGCACTTTTCACACCGAGGTGTAAATTGGAAGTCATCAACGGGTACAAAGTATCTACATTACTGCGATTTGTTCCTGTAATCTATACTACTGATGTCTAAATGTTCTTTGGCTAATGCCTCTGTCAAATTTCTTGACTAGTGTTTGCAAAGGTTGACTGTATTTGTCAGAAATGAAAGTATATCAATTATAAGATAGTTATGCTTTACAGCTAGACATGCAATTTAAACTTCTAGAACAAGACCTACCAGTATGAATTATCCTTGGAAACTTATTAGAAATTTATGAGTATATGGACTATATCGTTTATTGTATGTTCTAAAGATGAAATAAGCGAGAAAACTATATCTAAATAAAGAAGAAAAATTCACAGCTGTTTAGTCAGGGTTTGGCAATTTGTTCTTCACCGAGTTCTGCATCAGGAAAATTACAAGAAAGGTTCTCTGAAAGAGCACGCGCGCGCTAGAAAGGAACGGAGAATCAAAAAGAGAAATAATGTATTATACAATTGTCCTTGATAGTGTTAGAGATAATCCAGGAAGATAACTAGATTACCAGGAAAAAATATCCGTGCATCATCCTACAATTTCCTATACACTTCTCTGCTACTTTTTTTAGGATTATTTCAAACTGGAAGATTCTAGAGATTAGTGCTCAAAAGATCAAGTCATGAACTAAGCTCTTAAGAAAAAATATGGTGTTCATATTATCCTATATAGCTATATCAATGAAGATTATCTCGTGCGGTACAAAATACTGATCTGACAAAGCTTAAGTGCAGAGCATTGTGAATTTAGGAGGACTCAAATTAATATTTAATTAAGAAATAAGAGGCATATTGGGTGCAGTGTACTAACGTTACATAAGTTGAACTGATGGATCAGCTTTTTGCTTTTAAGGTCAATCATATCAATAATTTCAAGGCTTTGGCCTGTTTCAATACTGGTTTAACTTCTAGGTTGGCCAACATTATTTTTTTTTAAGTTTCGCCTTAAAAAATAACAAAAAATAATGTGTATATGTATATATATGTCTAAAATAAACACAAGACAAGCATAATGAAAAGAGATACAATGTGTAGTTTATGGAAGGGTGCTTAAAAACCGCGAAGGGTTTGTATATGTTTATTCATGTTTTGGTGTGGGTTTTGTGGTTAATTGCACTTAAAATGAAATCAACATCCTCTTAGTCAATCTCAACACATTACACGCCTTGAAAGGTGAATATACACATATATTTCTAGGGCATTAACCTTTGGCAAATATGAAGTGAATATGCGGAAATTGTGACAGAAGGACGGACACACTCAGTGTTGGGTGCGTTTTGTGGTACTGCAAATATATACAAAACGCAACGAATGAATGAAATATTTTAAAGTCAGAATGTAGTCTCACCGTCATTATCCATTCTCTTGAAAACTTAAACCTGTTGACGAACAATGTAAAGGCTTTGCCTATTTTGCTTTCCGCTTTATTTATTCTTAACTATGCGAGAAGTGCAATTTATCCTTAGGCATTCTGTTCGTACGAGCCTCGGAAGACAATTTGGCGCTTTTCCTTTCGGGTCGCTTTTAACGTTCATATCGCGGAAAACGAAAGATCTTAAATTGAAAATATTTCCATTTCTAGGGGTATTACATCCAAAACTTTAGGTTATTTGTTCAGAAAGGTCTTATTGATAGAGACCCTAATCAAATAATAGAGTATATTGAAGAAAACTCACGTGATCTCGGCCAGATGGGGTTTGACATTTTTTATCATTTTATTAGACCGCAATTTATCCTGGAAAATTCATCATTTTTGAAACAAAACTTTGCGGCACAATATGATACTGTAAAATGATAGCATATGCATAAATGTCTTTAAAACTGGGGCGGATCGCAATTTTGAGCTTTAAACGAAGTTAATACCAATTTCATTGAAAGAAAGATGAAAGATGAATTTTCATTACAAACGCATCTGTTTTCAACCTGCTATTCTTACTAGACTAACAGTCTCCATGAAAAGGTATTTTAAGAACTTTGAGAAAAAACTAGATCAGATCTGTGAGAAAAACAAATTCTAGCCTACCATAACCTCAACATAAAAACAGCTTATTGTGGTTTCTCTATGTAATTTTTTTTCTTTGCTAGCCTATTCTTTTGCATGCAATTGATAGAGTTTATTTTGGTATTTTGGTGTTTTGGCGAAAATTCGTCTTAACTTTTATTCCAGGATCGAATCGCTGATATGTGTACATGAAATCCTTCTTTCTCTTCCTTTCTTTCTTTCTTTTTTCTTTCATTCCTTTTTTTTTTTTTTTTTTTTCTTTCATCTTTTAATTTTTTCTTTCTTTCTTTCTTCAGTTTCTTTTTTCCTTTTTTCTTTTTTACTATCTTTCTTTTTTTCTTTCTTTCTGTTTTTCCTTCTTTCTTTATTTCTTCCTTTCATTCTTCTTTTTTACTTTTTCTCTCCCTCTTTTTTCATTTTTCCTTCCAAAATTTCCTTCTTTTTCTCATTTTACTCATTTTTCCTTTGACATATTCTGTCATGTTCCCCCAATGAAAAAAAAAATGATTATTTTTACCTTCGCGTTTCGCAATCGTTGCTTGTAGCTCACTCACAGTAGTTTCGAAAGCACACATCATATCATTCACTCGATAAGTTCCGCACAGCCAATATAATACAATACACTGCCCCAATCCATTACTTTAGCCTCGAATAAATAACAAATGCGTTGGCGCATTTACTAGACAAACAAAAAAAATGTTTACAAATTTTAAACACTCCTACTAGAATCTAAAATGATCAATTTGAAGATTAAGGTGACTTGCAATATCTTTGATGTTCCGCTTGTAACTTGTTTTAATGTAAGCAAATCATGATTGCGGTAAAAGCAAATGTGTCTGTTTTCTTGGCTTCAATTGATGTTACAGTTGAGAGGGCAATTTATATATTTTATTGGTCTTATCAGGAACGATCTTTTTAGATAGAAAAATGTGATAAAATTCTAGACAATTCTTTACTTTGTAACATAAATTTGTTTGAGGGCAAATTTTTTTCGAGCAAAACGGATCTGAAATTTAACACTTATATTGCCGTTCTGTAAAGATGAGTTCATGATATATGATACATCAAACGTAACATAGTTGTCTGGGTTTTGTTCACGTAGTAAAGGGAAACTAGAACTTTATGCCTTGTCATTCATTCATTCAGCCATCCATCCATCCATCCATCCATCCATCCATCCATCCATCCATCCATCCATCCATCCATCCATCCATCCATCCATCCATCCATCCATCCATCCATCCATCCATCCATCCATCCATCCATCCATCCATCCATCCATCCATCCATCCATCCATCCATCCATCCATCCATCCATCCATCCATCCATCCATCCATCCATCCATCCATCCATCCATCCATCCATCCATCCATCCATCCATCCATCCATCCATCCATCCATCCATCCATCCATCCATCCATCCATCCATCCATCCATCCATCCATCCATCCATCCATCCATCCATCCATCCATCCATCCATCCATCCATCCATCCATCCATCCATCCATCCATCCATCCATCCATCCATCCATCCATCCATCCATCCATCCATCCATCCATCCATCCATCCATCCATCCATCCATCCATCCATCCATCCATCCATCCATCCATCCATCCATCCATCCATCCATCCATCCATCCATCCATCCATCCATCCATCCATCCATCCATCCATCCATCCATCCATCCATCCATCCATCCATCCATCCATCCATCCATCCATCCATCCATCCATCCATCCATCCATCCATCCATCCATCCATCCATCCATCCATCCATCCATCCATCCATCCATCCATCCATCCATCCATCCATTCATTCATCCATCCATCCATCCATCCATTCATTCTTTTTTCTCTGCTCTTTCATTCTTTTTTCCTGTTTCTTTCTTGTAGCGTAGAAGTAGTAAAATCCTCCGACAGGGAGGCAAGAGGCACTCTAAACAACCATACAATCCACCAAAGCTAGTTCTCTGGTAACATGTCCATTATCCATCAAACGACTAACCTTGAATGGTCTAGAATCTGACCATATTTGTAAATGAGCAAACTACAACCCCAGCTGGTTCAGAAACACTACTAAATTGCTTAGAAATTATACTTTACTCTCAGTAGTTAATCAAACACTTCGAAAACTATCGATATCATTCAGGGTTTCACGGTTGCACTCGTGTATGTTTTAGGGAAAAGCTATATAGATTTTTTGCTTTTGAAAATAAAGTCATTACATTTTGTGTGCAAGAACATAGCGGACGTGAAATTGGTGCGTGATGTGAAATTGGTGTTTTTCTTAACCGAAAAATAAAGCAAAATTAATAACAAGAACAAAGTAAAGCAAAGCAAAGCAAGAAACAATAATAATAATAATAATAATAATAATAATAATAATAATAATAATAATAATAACAACAACAACAACAACAACATAAAGAATATCATTAACAAGAAAAAAAACCTTTTACTTACAGATGAAGCTCGTTCTGGATGAACCTCAGTCGTATATTGTTTGAATCCAGCTGGCATGAATGCTTGGTTACCATGGCAACGATCTGGAAGTACATCTTTCCATGTTGTCAAAGCGATACGGTTTTTTTGTCCCTACTTTCAAAATAAAACCATCATTTTGATGGAAGACACGGAAGCATCAAGGGTTGACGTGCCCTCCGGCGACAATTCAATACCGAAAACCCAATTTGTTTTTTATCTCAATTATATCTCTTCGTACTATCAAACCGAATGTTAGATGGATGTTTTTTTGTGTGGGTGCAAGATCATCAGTGGATTTGAAAAAGGTTAGCAAAGCCTGGCTAACTCTGATATCGCAATATTATTGTGTGTGTGTGGGGGGGGGGGGGGGGGGGGGGGAGGGGAGGGGGTAGGGGGCGTTTTAAAATTCATTCATATCGGCATAGCATTTGAAATAAAATCAAAACATGTTTTAGTTCAATAATTTCAATTTTCCCAGAATAACTTCCGATTAATTTAAATTTAAGAAAATATTAAGAAAGAGGGGCATAAAAAAATGTGTATAAATAAACTAGCTACGGAAATGAATGTATATCTGTAAATATAAAACTGATATGTGAAGGTGCAAGGACGATTGATCGAGCAGTTAAACATAGGAACGGACAGACAGACGATAATTTACACGGCCGAGTGCCTGACATAAAGACAGACTCTGAACGGCAGATAGAAATGTTGAATGACAGGTTGGTATTATAGGGAGTGAGTAAGTGAGCAACCGACAGTCTGTCTAAACGAACGGACGAAGACGGAACAATCGAGTGATCTGAACTAAAAACCGAAAGCGAACGACCGAACGAATGAACGAACGAACCTGATTTACCTGATTGAAAAACAGACAGGCTGGCAGACAGACAGACAGACAGGTAGTGATACAGACAGACAGTTAGACAGACAGACAGACAGTTAGACAGACAGACAGACAGACAGGTAGACAGACAGGTAGTGAGACAGACAGACAGGGAGACAAATTATCAAAACCAAAACTCAAACTCGGCAGAAAAAAAATTAACCAATCAATGAACGAATTTCGAAAATTAAGATATCTCCACCAGCCAATCATATGCAAAATGTACAAATAGGTGTTCACTACTCAAGTACCAAATACTCAGGGTTCAATGGATTTTTACTTTATTCGTTTTCTTATTCAAATATAGCGAACTAGCAAATAAATAAACTAGCTGAATCGGTAATGTTGCCTTGTGTCACGTGATCAATTACGTCATGGATGACGTCATGATTTCAGGCCAATAAATATTAAATAACATATACCTCGAATGACCCACAAGTCTTGAGGCAATTTGTACTACACGAGCACAAATATCTTTATCAAATAATTAATCAGTTTTAATAGCTTCGAGATATGTCGTGCGCATGCGCATTTAATATTGTTTTCCCCTTAAATCATGTTGCTTAGAGCTTTTTTCTAAATTGTGGCCATTTAATTTAAAATCAATTGAAGGCAATTCAGTTTTGAAGTGGATAAGCTCTTGAAGAAAGAGTAAGTTTAATTTGGATTACTTACAAAGTCACGTATGGAGCTTTGAAAGTGATGACTTGAGCCTATCGTAGAAGCTGATCAACACTGACTTGTACAAAGTAAAATAAAATAAATGCATAAAAGCGTTTCGAAGATGAAAATCCAAAAAGCATATTTCTTTATATCTATAGATCTAAAATATTTTCTAGAAAACAATTCGATTCAATTTATAAGAATAAAGGTTATTTTCAGACGATTGTTTCATCTTGATCACCATTACCATTAGGATCTCTCATGCAGCTCCCATTATCAGTACTCCCGTTCGTTCCTAGTTTTAAATAGCAGCGAATCCCACTGGATTTTTTCTTTGATATTGAAGTAGAAGTAGTAACAGGATTTTTATCGATAAGGTGAAAACTGGGTCGTTTTCTGGAATCCGTCTTTGAGGTATCTTCCCTCATCATTCGTAACCTCTTTACAGTACTGTTGGATTGGCAACAACATAACAAATAAGAGAGATATTTAATGTAGCCTTGGCGAAATTGTCTAGTTAGGGTTCCATAAACAAGTGGATTCAAACAGCTGTTGAAAACAGATGATATGATACTGATTCTCATCCATATTTGTAAAGATCTCTTTTGTTCCTCGGATCCAAAGTCCGAAGCAAGCCATAACACTTGACCAGGAAGCAGGCATACTGCGAACATGAGAACTATAGTCGCTAAGGTCTTTATGACTTGCTTATTCTCACGCCGTCTTGCCTTGTAGTTAATCTTAGCAGCTCCGATCTCTTTAGTGGAGCTTTTGCGTTTAAATGACATTCTCCTGGGCAATCGAGCACGGTAAAGATCGAGTCCTATTCTTATATATGCAATAGCGATGATAAAAAGCGGGAGTATATACTGCAGTAGAACCAACGCTACAGTATAGACTTGTTGATGTGTTTTTGTTGGCCAGTCTTCTTGGCAGAAATCCAAAGCTTTACTTACGATCATTAGTGGTAAAACAATGATAAACGAAGATATCCATAGCAGTAAAACTAAGAGTATTGCTGTTAGCTCTTTCATCTCAGGTCGGAAAGGATTCAGGATGACCTTACAGCGATAGACCGCCATGGTTGTCAACGTGAAGATACTCACAAAGAACGTTACTGTCATTAATGGCCGAACGAAATTACAGATAAAAACGTTTGATGGGAGCTTCTGGAATAAGTCACATATCTGAAGAGGTATAAAAAATATCAATGTTAAGTCCGAAACTGCGAGACTCACGATGAAGATGTCATTAGCGGTCCTTTTGGTACGTTTTTTGACGACAATTATGATGACCAAAATGTTGCCTATGGAGCCGATGATGAAGGTCACCAAGAAAAATCCTAGTGTTATATCTCGTTCAAGAGTATTTGCTGGTGGAATCGACTGATTCGGTTGCAGTGCTGTAGAGTTATTCATTGCATTGAATGAAAATTAAATCAAATAAACCATTCCTCGGTTGGAAAAAGGACTTTGAAGTTGCAAAAGATGTTTCGAAATCTTCAGATGGAAAATCACTTTCAATTGTTGTTCTTGCTAATTTTCCTTATTTCGTCTCACCAAAAACTGTTAAGGAATAAATGTGAGAGCTCCCAGTCGTTGCGGAAGAGTGTAGAATATATTGTGTCTAAAACCTTGAAGAAGAACCATTAATGTCGTAATAGTAGGTTCAGCAGCATCAAAACTGTCTGGTATGTTTACTCTGTACGCATACTTTCTTCCGTTTCGCTGTAGATTATGTCCTCTCACTGAAATAAAACAACATAATGTAAAATCAATTGAGAGTTTGTTTGATAAAAAGGATGATAACAGATAATCCCTAAATTCCCAACATCCATTTGGTATACATTAAATCTTTGACTGGTAGGTGATTCCGTTAATAACCCACGTTTTAAAATGTCTTTATTAAGCTCGTCACTTAAATCCCTTTTCAAATCTCAATTAATGATAGTAAATTTTTGGAAGGTTAATGTATTGAACAATAATCGTATTCTAAGCTACTATACTTGTAGCCAAACAAACAACATGATTTGTACAAATAATAGCTAGACTAGGTACATAAAAGTGAATTACACAAAATGTTCTCTGACCAAGAATCATATATAAAAACAAGTGAAGTACTAAGGTTTTAAAATAGTCATCTTTGGGCTTGTGTTAAGATTAAATTCACAACTAAGGACATTTTCAAGTAAAAAGTTTTGCAATTGTTTATTTATTAATTTTTTTTCTTTTCTGTTAGTATTTCCTTTGCATTCAATTTTGTTGAGCGTGACGTCATAGCCGCCATTTTTGACCATAAAACAATGTCCGCCACAAAAAAAGTAATCATTTCCTGATAAACAATTACGTTCTATGAATTATCTGAACCTTTTTTAAAAAAAAAATTACAAATAAAATATTTTATTACATAGCAGCAAACATAGTTCATTTATTGAATATTGGTTGACGCACAGTACTTGTCTGTCTGTCTGTCTGTCTGTCTGTTCGCCTGTCTGTCTGTCTATCTATCTTTCTTTCTGCTAGTGTCTTTGTCTGTTAGTCTGTCTGTCTATCAATCTGTTCGTCTCCCAGTCTTCTTGTCTTTCTTTCTGTCTGTCTGTCTTATGATCGTTTTCCTGCTGCTCTTGTTCTTGTCGTTCCATTTACAGAATTGTCCCCAATATTTACAAACTTCACTTTTCAATTCTACTCTTAATTATAACTATGTTAGTTTTAATAAATGATAAATAATCTTAAATGAGAATACCAACTTCACTGGGGGGTGATTTACAGAGGAGCCCTAAAAACAATTTATTATATATATTTAAAAAACACCCGAAAAAAAACAACACCCGAATAAAAAAATAAAAGATAAAAAAAAGGAAAAAAGAAAGAAAAAACGAAATTGACAGAAAATTCTTCGTTATACATCTATTCCACAAACTATAGAATAAAATACAACCGTACCTTGATTACAAAGATTAACCAAAATTATTTCTATGGATTTAAAGGCTTCTCACTAGCGAACGGATCATTACTGTCTTTGTGTCACTACAGCACTTGAGTTGTCCCTTTTAAAGTTCAAGACAAACTGTCTACTTTAACATCTGCGAACATTTCCTTGAAATCCCTTCTAATCGCACGGAGCAGCACTTTTGAAAAGAGCGAAACTTTTGCGGTTCTTTTGAAATAGTTCTTAATGATTGGCTAGAAGATACGTTTCCCAATGACCCTCAAAGTACGACGAATTCATTTTGTATTGAAGTTACTCACGTCATAGACAGATAATTTTCAAGGAAATCTAAAGTTAGAGAAAAGTATTATATGTGGTACCAATACAGCTGCAGCTATTAAGTATGAGAGAATCAGATGATAAGCTCCTAAGAGCTGTAGATTACTTAAAATCTCAAGTACTCTGTACGATATCGACGGAAGAACTAATTAACAACCTCTAGAATCTAACCTAATCAGTCCAAATAAGCCATTTTTTTTGTTAATATACATATATATTAATATCTAAAGGTAAAAATAGAGCTAATTTAACTCTCACGCATGCGTAGTTGTGTATATACCGCAGTGATGTCGCCGAGTTGTCTAGCAAGTTTAATTTAACTAAGTAAAGCAAGTATGTTACCTGACATCGTGCAGTTGTGCACGCCTATTAAGATTTTACATCACCCCGTTAGAAGAGTGAGATTCTGTTGTTTTAAAGATCATTTTTGGATTAGCTGTTCGATTCTTTTATTATTTCTATCGCTCACCTTCGTTCGTATTAATCGTGCCAGACATCCTTATCAAAAGCACTCACGATATTCAATGAATACTTCTGGATCTCTTTAAAAAACACTTGACTGAAAATTACCATGGTACTATGAATAGCATACATTTGATCCAGTGTATGGGGGAAGGGGGAGGGCAAGAGCTCCGATTTTTCTGTCCCTCCCCACTCCTTTTTGTACCTTTTAAGACATTCCTAGTATGTTTTTGATATTATGACATCGTAATGTATTCTTAATTACATTTCATTAATGTGACCTTAATGCCTGAATAGCTCACTCCAAGGTTTGCTTCGCTTGACACGCACAGAGGTTTCAGTACGAGGCTCCGTGCTAAATGTTGAGAGAGTCGTGAGAGGAGAAAAGCACAGAACCTCGTACTGAAACCTTTGTCGTGACAAGTGAAGCAATCTTGAAGTGGGCTATTGACCAATGATTGATTGATGTAAAAGATTTAATTCGAAAGCTTACACCAAGCAATTCTATTGGCATATGTGCTTGACGTCTTGGCTGTCGTGGTGTTTCGTATCCTTACCAAACAACTTCATCACAGATCAACACACTTAAAACAAACTCCAAAAAACCTGACAAACGAGTCAGGTATCTTAATCCTAGACATATGTACTGATCATTCCCCTAAAATGTCATAACAGAAAATCCCTCCAAAAGTCTTATGCAGCTTACAAAGCTTATCTCTATATAGAAATACATATTTCATATTTATATATCTGCAGTGCCTTAAAAGCTATCATATCTCAGCAGATTCTTGACTGGGATTATTTTTCTATACATATTTTGTTATTTTATTTTTTTTATAATCAGATTTCAACGAAGTAGTTCCCGCCATACTGGCTACCACATTTACTGTTATGATAATATACACTCTATATATCGCTGATCTAATTTTTTTAAATTTCATTTCTGCTACTATATTTGAACTTATCTTTAAAATTTTCTCCGACGAAGGACTAGCGTCCGAAACGTCAGTAAGTGATCTCTCTTATTTTTTACGGTGTAAAATTTAACTTTTTATCCATACTGTTTAAAATATAATATAGTTGTGAGAGCGCAGGGAAAAGAGAGCGAGATGCATCATGGGTTGAAGCGGCTCCAGATATTTGATGTCATTGGCCAATATTAGCAAAATTAAAAAAGACTGTATATGGAACTTAGAGCGCTAAACTGGCCTGGTGTGTGGGATGAAATGGATCAGGCTTTTTGTAATATATACAATATGAGTGGCCGTGTTGTATCATATATACATCCACGAGCCGAAGGCGAGTGATTGTATATCTGATACAACACGGACACGCATATTGTATATTACTTATGAAACGTCTAGGTGTATACATTCATGTTCTACTAAAATTTTAAAGATAAAATTGAATTTAGCTGAGAAAGTTGGAGTTAAAGTTTATGCAAATCAGGACGATTTTGTATCAGATATACAACCTCCTTCACGGACAATGATTTCTATTGTGATTTCCTCATTAATTATTCATGAGTTTTATAATGTGTGTTAAGAGCAGAGCAGAGCAGAGCAGAGCAGAGCAGAGCAGAGCAGAGCAGAGCAGAGCAGAGCAGAGCAGAGCAGAGCAGAGCAGAGCAGAGCAGAGCAGACAGGGACCGCGGAGTAGGGGGGGCTGGGGGGCTATAGCCCCCCTAATAATGGGAGCATGCCCCCAAACCCCCTAGGTCTTCCAGTATTTGGTGGTCGTTAGCCCCCCCCCCCCCCCCCAATCAAAATTACGCTCCGCGGTCCCTGGCAGAGCAGAGCAGAGAAGAGCAGAGCAGAGCAGAGCAGAGCAGAGCAGAGCAGAGCAGAGCAGAGCAGAGCAGAGCAGAGCAGAGCAGAGCAGAGCAGAGCAGAGCAGAGCAGAGCAGAGCAGAGCAGAGCAGAGCAGAGCAGAGCAGAGCAGAGCAGAGCAGAGCAGAGCAGAGCAGAGCAGAGCAGAGCAGAGCAGAGCAGAGCAGAGCAGAGCAGAGCAGAGCAGAGCAGAGCAGAGCAGAGCAGAGCAGAGCAGAGCAGAGCAGAGCAGAGCAGAGCAGAGCAGAGCAGAGCAGAGCAGAGCAGAGCAGAACAGAACAGAGTAGAACAGAATGTCAAATGTAAGTTGATGGTCCGTTACCAGAAATGAACAAGGCGAACGCCATTTTAGAAATATACTAAATTAGAGCCGTCAAAATGATCAGGAGCTGAGTGTGATGTCAAGATTTAACCTGGGATTCCAGATTCAATGCCAGATAACATTTACTTTGATTGATACGAATTTCCTGTTTTCAATCCACAGTCTTTTTCTTTAAATTTCGATTCTTTGGAATATACGTATTTAGACGAAACTATCTTTATCTACTATCTACAATTTTTTATCCTTTTTCAGATCTTTTCATTCTATTTATTTTTCTTCATGACATAAATTCTACAACATTGAATGAATTTTATATTCGATTTTCTCGGTCAAGCCAAGTGTCCGTACTAGAGAGGTGCCCGTATTTTGGAGGTTTGTTTATTTATGACTAAGAGTAGCCATAGAAAGTGTCCGTACTACAGAGGTGCCCGTATTATGGAGGTTTATTTATTTATGACTAAGAGTAGCCATAGAAAGTGTCCGTACTACAGAGGTGCCCGTATTATGGAGGTTTGTTTATTGATTACTAAGAGTAGCCATAGAAAGTGTCCGTACTACAGAGGTGCCCGTATTATGGAGGTTTGTTTATTGATTACTAAGAGTAGCCGTAGAAAGTGTCCGTACTACAGAGGTGCCCGTATTATGGAGGTTTGTTTATTGATTACTAAGAGTAACCATAGAAAGTGTCCTTACTACAGAGGTGCCCGTATTATGGAGGTTTGTTATTTATGACTAAGAGTAGTCATAGAAAGTGTCCTTACTACAGAGGTGCCCGTATTATGGAGGTTTGTTTATTTATGACTAAGAGTAGCCATAGGAAGTGTCCGTACTACAGAGGTGCCCGTATTATGGAGGTTTGAATGAAACAATGTACAGTATACAGTATATCAGTGCAACATATGTTTAACTTTTAAAAGCTATACACGACTTTTGATACTGTGATTATGGATACTATCCAAGCAACAGCAGTAGAAAATGAACTGAATGTTATTTAATAGTGAATTTGAATAATCAATTGACCCAAATGTAAAAGTCAGGCAAAAATCATCAGAAAATAAGAACAACGGAAATAGAGGAAAAAATATCTACCCGATATAATTATCAGGATTTTTGGGTTAAATACAGAATAGATAGGCCAGGAAATGTACTGGAAATGTTTGCTTTTTCTCGCCATTCTTTCGTTGCTACGTATTATTGATTATGAAAAACTTTGTTGAAAAAAGAAAAGAAGTCTAGTTAGGGTCCACATGTAATATTAGTTTAAAGGATGGTAAAGTATATGTGGAAAAAAAACCGCATTGAAAAAAATAACAATAGTTAATACAAATGACTTTAGAAACAAAAACAATGGTAAAGAAAAATATAGATATAATATAATAAGATTGATGAAATTAAATGAAATAAGTAATGAAAGAAAATGGAAAAACAAAAACTATGCTGTGAAAATCTCATTAAAAATTGCCACAAAAAGTAAAAAAAAAAGTACAGCATACAATAAGGGAGAAAGAGAGAAGGCAAAAGTAAGAATAAAATAAAATCGAAGTCAAGTTTTTGTCTTAGATTTTTAGCTTTATCACTTAAGTATGAATGAAAATTTATGTATATGTGGTCTTGTACTTGTACTTGTACATGCTCCATCTGTAATATACGGGTACTATAGACGTCTGATATATGATATGTGGTATTTCTTACGATGTTATGGTTCTGCATCATACGTTTTTTTTCCAGATCTGCAACTATACAAGTGTCAATCAAATGTAAACATCTCTAACGTACCTTGTACAACTTTCCAAAATCATACAATACATCTGTATTCCCTCGTTAAGCCATCAAACACTTTAGTTTCGAATTCTTCCAAGCTATTAACAGTCTTTGTCTCTTAAGATATAGCACTTCTACACGGTCCTAATCGGGGAAAATATAAGAGTTCCTTCTTTACAGATCGCCGTCTTTAGTACAAAAGATTTGAGCGGAGATAGAGCAGTGATTTACTTTAGAACGGAAAAACCATGTCTTCATTACATATGCGTAATTTTCATTTTATCCAATCTAAATCAACCGACAGGAGGTTTTATCAACATTGACGCGATTTGTTCAAACATTGCGAGGATTTTGAAATATAATTGATGTCAAAGTGGAAGAAAGTTGTCGGTAGGGAATTCTTATTGGCGCTCTTGAAACACAAGAGGAAACAATACAGTGAAATGAAAGTGGAAAACATTCGTAGGTTGAATTAAAAAAGGCATAAAAATTCAATACAATTTTTTTTCTCTACTGCTTGGTTTCTCACAAAGGACAAAGAAAACTATCTTCAACCTCGGCAAAAAATTATATTCACTACTCTTAAAAAAAAAGTATTGTGAAAATCTAATGAATTGTCTTTATTCTATGCTTATTTTTCCAGTTCATTATATTTTCGTATCGCCAAAATCTGACCGATACGAAAAAATTCCAAAATTTAATTTTTCAGAACTGTAATAACAACGTAAGACATGGTAAGTTCAATAACTTCTAGGTGTTGATTAATCAATCTTGCTTACTCAAAGGATTTTGAATTAATCGATATATTTTTACTCTTATGTGATAAGTGTTTTTAGTCCGGAAATTTGGTATCGTTGTTTTTGTGAAGAGAAATACTTCTATATTACAAATAACCGGGTATTTCTTGCCCATCTTGTCCAAAACAAAACACTCTTAGTTTTGAGTCACTTTTGTATGCATGACATTTAATAGAATAATTCATAACTCTCGCAGTTTGAGAGCAGATTCCATGCTGTTTGCACCAGTTCTGAGTTGTTCACAATAGAAAATATTAAACTTTAGCGGCGGAGCTAAAAGCAAGCAGCGCCAGCAGCCAGGATGTAAGCAAATATGATCTTTTTTGCACAGATATCTGATGTTGCATCAAGCTGTTGATTAAATCTAGTTGTAACAAAAACCAGCCAATTCTTGAAATGATTCACTCTCAGCAAGATATGGGTTTTGTAACGTGTGCGGTAAATGGATCAAACAGATTTCCTAATGGAATATATAGAATTAGGACGGTACTTTCATAAAGTGTGACTGAGAGAAGCTAATGAAAGAAAATTGGTGGTTTTAAAAATGCATAGCTTTTCGTGTTGTTGTTGTTGCTGCTTTTTGTATTATTATTATCATCATCCATCATCATCGCTGACACCATTATTATAAACAAAGTCATCATCAAAATATATCATCATCAGCATCAATCAACACCATCCATCTGCAGCTTTACCATAAACATTATTGCCTGTCACTATTATCATCAACTATAGATATGTCGACAATTATTCATGAATTTAAAACTGTTGTTGAAGATTTGTCTTAATTTCCACTACATCAATCTTACACACACACACACACACACAAATATACTTGAGAGCAAGCCTTATACCAATGAACCTTCAAAAATTGTATTAATTTTTTTTTTACTTTCAATTAAGAAATGGGCAAGCAAAGTCAAACTGCGGGTGTTTCCTGATTGGCTGCCAATGAAAGCTGCCAATGAAAAGCAGAAAAAGCTGCTGGCTTCGGCTTTTTATAGCATTCTGTCTCTTGATAAAAAATTGAACGTGGGATATCGGAAATAAAAAAAAAAGCTCCTTTAACAGAGAGGGTTTCACAGCAGCAATATTTTAGGGAAAAGCAATAAATATTTTCTACTTTGGGGAATGAAATCTTGTCATACAAAAACATTGCATTGTCTTACAATGCACTTGAAAAATGTCTGCTGTGAAACCACTATAAAGCTGTTAAGTTGTGACGTATTTCCGGGTCCAACTGCTCACAAAAACCGGGCTGAAATAAACCAAATGTTCTCAACGATTTATTCACCACTTTACACAGTCAGAACATTGGACAACAACTCCTGTCACGAAGAAAAAGTTAGAATAATCTTTATGAAACTGCTTTTCGGTTTGGACCTGGAAGAGGTGTTTTTCATTCGATTGACGTCACATTTAAAAGCTATATACGTAAACTAGAAGGAAAAAAGCATTTTTCTTTAAAAATATATATATAAATCCAGTGGAGTTTGCTCGACCTTAAGGGATAGACTAGTAATATGTTAATAAAGTGCATTAAAACGTTTACCACAAAATTTACTTTACAAAACCATAAAAACAAACCTTGGCTGATAGTATTAGGGAATATCATGTTAATGGTTGGAAACAGGTGCTATGGTACAATAGTGAGTATATGAAGACAGAACAAGCGAAAAAAAAAAAAAGCATGGCTTTATCTGTGGCTAATCTGTGGGCAAGTCAGACTTGAATATTTAAAGTAGTATTTATATCTCATTTGTTTGTTTAATCTTTCTTTTTTTTTCTTTTCTACTGTCTTTTTTCCTTCTTTTCTTTCTTACCTTTTTCTTTTTCTTTCTTTCTTTCTTTCTTTTTCCTTCTTTTCTTTCTTACCTTTTTCTTTTTCTTCCTTTCTTTCTTTCTTTCTTTCTGTCTTTCTTTCTTTCTTTCTTTCTGTCTTTCTTTCTTCCTTTCTTTTTCTTTTCTTTCTTTCTTTTTTTCATCCATTCATTCTTTTTTTCATATTCTTCCTTTCTTTCTTTTCTTTCTTTCTTTCTTTTCTTGCTTCATTCTTTCCTTCCCCCCTTCTTGTTTCTTTCTTATTTTTTCCTTTTCTTAATATCATTCTTCCTTCCTTTTTTTCTTTCCTCCAATACGTACATTCTTCCTTTCTTTAACACTCCATCCTTCGGTTGCTTCTTCTGGGCTCATGTAAATGATGAGCTGTCACTTCAATAAAAATCGTTTTCTTTTTTTCTTAATTTGTCACGAGATTCTCAAGATTAATGGAAACTTAACGTCAATAAAACCACAGCTATTTATTGAATACGTGATCGCTACATCAAATCAAAAGCCAAGGGCGGATCCAGGAATTTTTGAAAGGGGGGGCCAATCAGCTGATCTGAAATAATGACGTAGAAATGACGTCACGTTTACAAAGGTAATCAACCACCGTAGGGTTGAGCAGCTAGGTGGGTTGGGGGCATGCTCCCCCGAAAAAAATTGAAATTCAGTTGAAATGCAATTTCCAGCGGTTTGAGAGGCATATAAGAAGTGAAATCTTGAAATCGAATTTATAAGCTCGCTCGATATATTTTTATTTTTTTTGCCGTATTTGACGTTGCACGATATTGCAAGAATCGAGACCTTGCTTGATATTTTTTGGGGGATTTAACCCACCTCCCTTCAGATATCAAATCGCGACCCCCCAGACCCTCCCCTGGATCCGCCCTTGAAAGCACTTACCCTCGACACAAAGAATTTTGGGCTCCTTGTAGTCGCGCAGGGGATTTGGCAATACTACTTTTTTGTAGACAATATCCCCAATAATATATAAACAGAAAACATAGCAATATAGCATTCTCCATTGTGACCTTGAGCGAACTCGACATGATAAATGTAGTTTTTTTCTGCAGATAATACATTTATTATGTCAAGTTCACACCATATCAAGGATTGGCTGAGGGCTCTCGAACAATCAGAATTGAGATACTGAGTAAAATGTAGAATAATTTGTAATACTTAACGAACTAAACGAATTCTTCGATGAAACTCACTAAAGCTAAATCAAAATGCCGTCAGGTTAAAGCCTATTCACTTCGCTTAAAATTATTGTTATAATCAAATTATAATCCTTATTAACCAAATCATCATGATCAACCAATACATTAATACTATAATTCCTATATTCTTATATAACTGTTCACTTCTTACCTCAGTAAAGAAAAATTAACCGTTTCATATCTTCGTTTCTTGTCGTATTTACAGTAAGTTAAACAGCAAGCCAAATATATGCAAGAATCACTTAGTTGTAGAGCTCTACTCGCATCTTCGAGTCCATTTACCATCCAAGTATTAGTATACTTTTAGCTATAACCAGCATTATAACACAGCACCAGCCGCAACAATATAGAACTACCTAAGCACTAATATAGGTCCTTCTACTAAAAGTGCTATGAAATATACAATTAATTAACTATGGACGTCATGTACTCAGGCAAATTAACTTAACATCCAAACTTTGTGGTTAATCTAATTGGTTTTCCCCCCAGGTGTAGGAAAAAGATCATCTAGAGGCCTCGGTTTTCTTTCAAATATCACGCTATATATTCCAAAACACGAATCTTTTTTGATTTTGATGCTCGAAGAGGGGATGTTTATTTATGGTTAGTTATCTCAGTTTTGATAGAAAGCCGCTTTTTATAATAGTTTGATTTTCGGATATTAAGGCTCTTTTCCTGGTTTGATTATTGAGAGGAAATCGCTGTCTGGATGTCAGTTGATATCGCATTTTCAATAACATCTTGGCACATACTATATATGAATTATAAATATTGATAATGATGTTGTAGGATAGTGGTGATGCGCTGTTGTTATTTCATGATGGATGGTGGTAATGATTGTGATGATGATGACGACGACGCTGACGACGATGATGATGGTGGTGATGGTGATACTGATGGTTATGTCGTTGATGAGAATGATGACGACGTATGTGATGATTATGACGACGAGGATGCTGATGATGAATTGAAATTAATGGGATATCGCTGGTGATTATGATGATTATGGAAAATATGATGATTGATCATAATGGTGGTGGTGATAAAATGATGATGATATGATGGAAATGTTGGTGATGATGATAAATAATGATGATGATTTCCGGTCATAATGATGATACATGATGATGCCGATGGCGGTGATGATGATAAATGATGGTGATGATGATTCATAATCAATGATGCCAATAATAATTATGAATATATTAACGATGATGATGATGATGAATGGTAATGATGTTGATGATGATGTTGATATGAATGATGGTGGTGATATGAATAATGAACAAAATCCTTTACTAGGAAAAGAATTTGCACATCAAACAGCAAAGAAAAGACCCTTACTACTACCACACACGACTGCAGGGAATCTTGCTGTGTGATCATCTCATGAAGAGGCGTATATTTGTTTTGTTTTTAATGTATTCTATAAACCCTTCAAAACTTAATCGATATACTTAAAAAAAGATGAATTAAAATGACATTTTTTTTCCAATCAATTTTTCTTTCATTTCCTCTCGGCAACCCTTTAGCTTGCCAGAAATAGAAATAGAATTGGAAGAAAAGGGAAAAAAATAGGCTGAGAAAAGCGAAGTAAGAAAAGCGAGACTGAAAAATACGAACAGGAATATGGAAGAGAAATATCAACATGAATACATTGCGTCTTTCCTTACTCTGTCCTACACTGCCATAAAAGCAAACTTGTTCTGTTAAGCCCCAATTCCATCTCCCAGGCGGAAATCTATGTGTCGGAGTTTAGTTCTAGACATATTGTTTACTTATCAAAGTAGCACCAATAAAAACAATTAATAATTGTTTGTGAATATTTCAAAATTGATGGCTTAGCTTTGAGTAATAGCCAGGCGTTCCATGCACTTGACAACAGACGGGGACTGGTGAGACAAAGTGAAGTCCAGTCACAGTCGCTCTCTTCCACCGAGCTCCTAGTTTTTTCCCTTTTTATTTATTTCCTTCTTTAATTCCTTCTTTCTTTCTTTTTTCTTTCCTTTTTTCTTTCTTTCTTTTTTCTTTCTTTCTTTCTTTCTTTCTTTTTCTCTTTTTTTTTTATTCTTTCCTTCTTTCTTTTTTCTTTCTTTCCTTCTTTCTTTCTTTTCTCCTTCTTTCCTTCTTTCATTCCTTCTTTTTTTTTCTACTTCTTTCCTTTTTTTTCTTTCTTTCTTTCTTTCCTTCTCTCTTTTTTTGTCTCTTTTTCTCTTTCATTCCTTGTTTCTTTTTTCATTCATTCTTCCATTCGTTCCTTCTTTTTCCCTCTTTCCCTCTCCCTCACATCTCTCTGTGTAATGAGCTTAGCACACACCTCCATTAGTTTCAACCATATATCATATAAGGTTAGCTAAGTTGATTTCTTACAATAGTCCATCAGATCCACCGTATAATACTAATCCTAATCGCTTCCAAATCTTCGATAAGCTTGATGGCTGAAGTCAAATTTAAAAAAAAAAAAAAAAAACAGTGATCAACACTAATAAATCAAAACTAAACTCCGAATTTCAAAAATATTTTTTAGCTAGCAAAATATTCTTATTGAAGAAATATATTACTATATTTTCCCTTATATCTATATTTGTATTTGAGGTATTTTTACACTTACTTAAAGAGGGAAAATATGCTAGTCAAGCATGACTGACATTTCAATATCAATGGCAATACTTCATTGGGAAAAGACACGAATTTTCATTTCGCCAAATACTTTAAAACCACACTATTTCCCTAACAATAACTTAAAAAATGCACAACTTGAACCTTCTAAATTCTCTCTGTACCAACTCGTTAGTTTAGGTCGTTCTAAGATGGAAAAAATCTTTTTCAACGAGATAGAGGTACCAAATCTTCAATATTAATTATCTCTTATCTATCGTATATATAAACTGCTGTCAGAAATGTCACTCAATAATAATAATAATAAAGGTTCATATGCCATTTTGATGCTGAGATTTTGGATTTTGAATTTATATATGTCAAAAAACCATTTAACTGCATTCTCTCTGGGAATGTTTTTCTACAGAATGAAAAAAATATTTCCAAAACTTGTCCTAACTGATACATTATACGGATTTGAGACAAAATTTATTTATTCATAGATTTTGATGTCAATAAACGAGTTATAAATTCTTTGATAGTAAATCTGGCAAAGATATGTATTGGGATAATATGAGTTATAAGGTTTTATAAGGTTATAAGAGTTTATCTAATAATCGGGATAACTTTATGACTTTTATGTCAAAAACATCTAATTGACATTAATCAGTATTTTTTTTCTGTCCAGATAACGTTATCCTTATTCCTTGGTTATTTTACTGAGTATTCTATCATAAATCTTTATATTTGTATCGCGAATTTGCAACAAATTTACCATATTTAAACCAAATAAATGAATAGATGGGTAATAATAGATAAATAGATGAAAAAATACAATATATTTTAAGATTATTTTAAAATAAAAATGAAAAGAAAATGTAAAGCGACACAAAATAAATAAATAAATTAATGTGTAGAAATAATAGATAAATAGAGGAAATAATAAAATATATTTTAAGATTATTTTCAAATAAAAAAACTCCAAGAAAACATAAAGCGACGAAATATAACGATAGCAAAAACTATCTTATGCTCTTCTATTTTCCACTGACCAGTATCTTCGAAAAAAATTAGACAAGAACGACGCTAAAATAACTGGCTAAAAGCCCAATTAATTTAGGAAAAAGGCCATTTGCTGAGAGAGTCCTTACTATAGATTTACATCAATATAAAGAGCCTAAAGGCCCACAGATTTGTGGGGAGCTTATATATTTGATTGAATTTTTCTTCTCGGCTGTACTAGAAGTTTTCTGATGAAATACATTAAAGACGAGGGAAGAAGAGCAGAAAATATTTCACAGCATACTTTCAAAGTAAAAATCAACAAATACAAAACAAAATATCTAAAAGATTGAACAAGAATAAGAAGGGAAAAGAAGGGAAAAAGTTGTAATTCAGCGTACTTGGAACTTTCTATGAAAATAAATGATTTATCTACTATAATTATGTAATGAACTAAGTTCGAGAAAGCGGAATTTTTACAAGCAGAATTCTTGGTTAAGATTAATTTTCTAAAATGATCGAAATTTGTATCAAAATGAAGCTCAGTCGGGTACTAAAATACCTTCATAACTTTAATAAGATGTAGTTGAACAAAACTAAAAACGAGTGAAGGCATTAAAGCTAGTGTAAAATGTTAGCGAGCGCTACAGGAATATTATCGTCATACATACCTTATAACTTGTCTTGTTGAAACTTTTTGTAGCGAATAGATTTAATTTCCTCAGTCGCCACGCACCTGAATCAAGATGAAATTGGTTACTCTTTTTGTTCAGAATCGACTCGTTAGGTCTTCAGTTTGCGTGATAACTTTGATTGATTCTAATGCTAGTTCAATAGATTCTAGCGCTAGAGTGTTCATGGTTCATTGTAGAATCTCAGTTCAGTAATAAGCAAATTATTCCTAAGCATTGTCTGATGGCGTTGAGGTACTTAGAGGTACTTAGAACGCTACGGATCAAGGGAGAATATAACGGAGCTTAAGTCACGTAACACCCTATAGAGAGTTACAAGGAAAAGAGCTGGAGGATAAAAGGGAAAAACAATTGAAGTCGTACTGAAGCCGGCGTACTAACAGTTGTTTTTTCCTGTAATATTAACTGTTGGCTTGCTTGATTGGATGAATCGTACAAAAATTCGGGAAACCATTTCAATGCTATGGCAAGTCGTACCGAGTCGGTGCCGTACGTTTCCTTCTTATGCCATAAACATTCTTATGAGAACCCATTCCAATGCTACGGCAAGTCGTACCGTTTACGTAGGACTTGTTTGATAGAACAAGTTAAAAAAAGAGGCATAAATTTCTGTGAGCGAACAGCACTTTTGTGTGATCTTTTCATACACTTTCTAGCATAGTAACAGTTATTTTGTGTCATACATAAATATTCCGTCATGTAGTCACTGTCTGTAACTATTGGTTATTTTTCGTGATCATCACTGATTGTCGTCATGGCTAAATATTAATTATCTTTATCATTATCATCGTCCTCATATTTACCATCGTTAGTTCATTATTATCCATCATTAAAATATGAACGAAATCAATGAGTATATGTACGATAGTTATGACCTTAAGCTAGATTATAATGTAGCTTTGCACAATAAATATATGTAAGAAGTCAGTCCGTGTTGTGGATTGTGGTTGACTTATATTTTTCCATTTAAACCCACATATAAAAAACAAGTTATAGGTCAATAATCAAGGTCTGAGGATCTTGTTCTAGCCAAATATTAATCCTTAAATAGCCTGAAAAACATTGGTGAATTTTGATTGGTTGTTATAGCACGACGTCATAATTAATACATAACTTGTCTAGAAAAAACTTGGAGCTACAGATAAAATAGAGGTTTCTGAAAAACGTACAATAAATGGGTAGCAAAACTTTATATCAATATTATTTGTACATATACAATGTTGTTAATCAGTCGAAGTTAATATCGTGTTAGAGCATAACCGTGGATATTGGGGCAGGAAATTATAAAAATAGACGAACAAAAATTTGAAAACGCTTAAGATTCACTAGACCATTGAGCTGTTTACTGATTCAAGACTAGAGAGAAAGGGAGAAATAAAATCTAAATCATTAGATCGCATAGTAATATTTAAAGATAATTCAGCCCCCCTTTTTGAAACAAAGAAAAATCCAACATGGCGGCTATGACGTCACTAGTCCGAGTACAAACGCCAGCAACACCAGCTCTACAAATTTCTTCAAATTTCTAAAAATGTCTGAATAATTATTTTCATTTGATCAATTTCTCAAAGAATTAGCGTGACCAGATCCTGTCGTTAGCAATAGGGAATACTTTCTGACACTTCAGGCAGCAGTGGACGTGGGCGGAGAACGCATGCGCACTAATACAAGTGGTTTTGAAAACGACTATATTACTTCTGCTCTTCTAGACCTTTTAAAAATATTATCACTGGAGCAATATTATTATGTATATTGTTAACATAAGAGTTTTGTTTTGGAGGATTTTACTCTGTAAATGATGTCGAGCTGGATTACAAATAGGCGTATTGGCAATTGCAATAGAAAGCTTAGTGCAGACTAAATACGATATTGAAAGCCAATCTTAAATTTGTTATTCCAGAAGAATAAAACACGACATTGGAAATGGAATATTCTTTGAAGTAATGAATAAAAAATAAAAAGTCTAACAACGCATACTAACTAAGTTAAGGCTATTTGAAATGAGGGAAAAATGCGGGAAACTAGGCGAGTACTTTTTGTGACAGCCAATATTCTAGCACTACAATCTGTATTTCGGTTCTTGGCTTATATACTACACTTCTCAGTTGAGCTTGGAACGACCGATGTTTTGTAACGAGGTGTTGTCGTTGAAAAGTGCATTTTGTCAGGGGCAGCGTCAAAAGTATTCACTTGAAGCAAGCATGATATTGACGTCACCGCGGGGGTAATAAAGCTCGTGAATTTTTCCCACGCTATACGGTTCAGTACTCTTGACGTTGCCCCTGACAACATGCAAATTACAACGACAAAACTCCTAGACTAAACATCGGTCATTTCAAGCTCAACTAAGAAGCGTAATATTAAAAATAAAGCATGGCATATAGCTCTCTTACTTCAACAATTCATGTGTTCATATATTTCGGTCGTTCCAAGCTCAACTGAGAAGCGTAGTATTAAAAAAAGCATGGTATAGCTCTCTTACTCCCAATAATGCATGTGTTCATCTATTTCAGATGATAAACAGTTTGATTAAACGTTTCAGCATAGAAATATGCCTTGGAACCTTTTTTGTGTAGCGTTGAACGAATAAAAGAATATGAGAGTAATGAGTTCCCTCAGGCGAGGACCAAAATAGCAACTTTGATCGGCGCCTAATTGAGAGCATATTCGTCGTTCACTTCCAGACAGTAGCTTTGAATTGCCCGCGATTTCCGTTGGTATCCCCTACAAATCGTTTTCTAAGAAAGCGGACTGTTTTGTAAAGTATGAGACGACGGAGATGATAACAATTACCGGGGATTATAAGGATTATAGTAGTGAGGTTAAATATTATTGACGGTAAATTTTATTGTGGGTCTAGCCTCATCCGATTCATGTAGAAAGAGACGTGCCTCCTTATGGTTACGGCTTAAATTTCGCTTCTTGTATCAAGAACTTAGGGTATTTACGGACGTGCTTTGTCGTCACCGTGTTCCGATCCGATCCGTGTGGCCGATCTCGAAATCTCGAGAATTTTGCTTAACAGATATCGTCATTTTCGTATCCGACATGACTTTCTGTGTACATGTACGTTATATACCCGAACGTTCCACTATATTTATGCCAAGATTTTTGATACAAAAAGCTATCATTCTAGTTTCTATATTGAATATATCGGCAATGAAAAGAGATGTCAAAGAATAGTAAATGCCATTCTTATTTATTTTATAAGGGATTTCAAGTCACAAAGGCAACTAATACGCATTGTACTTTAATAGAAATTAATTGCACTGCTACGAAATTAGAAGTAATCATTTTGGGGGTAGCGCTACTTTAACATGAAAATTACGTCGTTACTACGTGGTCTTCTATTGTTGTGCCAGTTTTCATGCTTGAAACCAAAAACTGAACAATTCGGCACCATATTCCTGCGCTTAAACAGATCTTCAATTCCGTTCCATGACCTTGCCATGCTATTCATTTAATATATACTTTCTTATTTGCTCATGCCTAAATTTTAACAATCGGGTGATAAATAGGCTGTAAATGTTATGCGTTAATCTTACACATGATTCAAGTCATGCGCATGAAAAACCCAAGACACCGCTGACCAGATTAGCGTTGAGTTCAAACCACAAATTCAACGCCGTCTGGGATCATACCTAATAGGGTCGTTTTCTCTGATAAAACTAATCCAGGATTATCTCAAATGAAGCTCGTATTTTCTCGCTGTCTGGCGGTGTGTTGCGGTTTCATTGGCTTTATCTTTATCCACATTAATCCTCTTCACCACATATTGTCCAGTAAATAGAAAACTTGAGGTGCAATTTTCTACCATGTATGAAAAAAAAAAAAAAAAAAAAAAAAAAAATCTTGGGAGAATAAGTCGTTGTGTGAGTTTTACCTATATCATTAATATATATTTATGCCAGAATTGTAGAAAAACATAATACTCAAGAGAATGAAAAGTTAAAACTGTTAGTGTATATAAGTTCCCTTATGTTTTATACTTTTGGGAACAAGAGTCTCACGATTTTATATAATCATTAACTTATATTTTTGAACGTCACCAATAAAGAAAGGAATACTGCTCAAGAGAATGAAAGGTTGGAACTTTGAGTACATTAATTCTTTCCCCATATTCAAAACTATCGGGAGAAAGAGTCATTGCATGAGTTTTCTGTATATCATTAAAGTATATTTTCATCAGCATAAAAGAAAGGAATACTACTCAAGAGAAGGATGTCAAACACAGAGTCATAAGGCTAATGTAAAGGATATCTCTAGTCCCATAACTATCATTAGCATTATCAAAAGTGTCCATGTGTATCTCATAAGTCCTTTGAGCTCATTGACAAATTGTTGACATTTCGTCATATGTTCTCGACTTCAAATGTTTTTTTAATTATAATATGGTTTTACAAAGAGCTGTGAAACTACTGACAAACATCACATTTTCAAAACATTCATTTCGAAATTCATATGCCTTTCAATTTGTAACCTATGAAATATTTAAAACCCAGATTTAAAATGTTCAAGTTTGCCTTCCAGATGCCCGTAATGTGATGTTGAAATTACAAAGCTTACAATTGTCTACGGAAATTTCAGCGCGCGCCAAATTTATCACATTCTTCTTAATAAATCAAGAAAGCTACGATTCGTAAAACTGAAATATTCAGCTAGAGATATATTTTTATCTCATGCTAGGCTAGAGATATTTTTGCGAAGATTGATGGTAGCACTCATAATTCTATAAAGGTTCTGTACACCTTTCTCAATTCATCAGCCCGCATCACAACAAACAATTAGATTTAACCTGAATAAAACTCTTTTTCATTTCAAAATGTTTTTTTATCCAATGCATGAAACAAGAAATTAAACGACCTTGATTGTCATTTGAAAATTTGAAGCAAGTTCGCAATCCTTCGAGATGGTAGAGCTTCTACCATAACAATGTTATGATTCAACGCAGTAAGAGCGCACCAGAAGTACTGATTCAAGCACTTCCACAACACAAAAGAAACCCCAAAAATCATTTTGTAATTTCGTGTCCAAATTCGTATTAAATTCTCGCCTAAGTTTCTCCATCAGTATTCAGCAAGTCATCTGCATCTGCGAAACATTATAGAATACCACGCGCCTATATTACGAAGATTTATCGTTACTGTTTATCTATACATCTAAGGACACGTATGCCCGATGATCAAACAATCTAGAAGTTACTTACATCCAAAAATATTCTTCTGTTTTTGGGCATAGTTTCATTGAAGTACGTCCGGCGTGTTACTCCAAGTACTAGAGTCAAATCTGTGCGCCCTTATCAGTTAGTTGTAATTTTTCTATCCTTATCGACTTCATTGACATTCATAATTATTATGATCACTTAAAAGTATCTGTGTTTTATTAAAAACCTGTCAAGGTTAAGTTTCGTTGTAAAGTGACATAGCCTTCATGCGATTACTAAAAAAGTAGTAGACTTTAGCATGCTTTAGGTCAAAGCAAAAAGCACTTAGCTTGATGCGTTTAGACTAGCGCTAGCCAGATTTGATATCTTAACACATTGAAATATATAGATTAGTTTTAGAATTTCTTTTTGTGCTATTTTTAGCAAGTGTTTTTATTTGATCGTTAACCGTGTTATTGGTTTCAGTTTGGTGATTCGTTCTGTCGTCGCTGATTTATGAAATGTTTTCTTTCCTGATCTGATCCATCAAGATTAAAGTTATCGTAATTACTAATTATAACAAATCAAATCATTTGACTTGGACTTCTTTTTATGCCACCTCAAATCATTATCGAGTCTTTTCGCAACCATATCTGTTGTCGGGTCTTCAACATTAGCTGATTAGAATATTCTGTAGGGTTATTTTAAAATATAACATGCATCAAACGCAAGCCTTTCAATGACATCTGTACTGTTTTTCTGAACCAGGCAGGTAAATTACAGTTTTCGTATGAGTGAAAAATGTACGGTACTGACTTACAACACGTACACCGTACGACATGCCGAACAATAAAATGGCTTTCCATTGCAATTGTCTTCCTGTAATTCATCCAATCACAACGCGTAGATACAATTACAGTAAGATACGGTTACCGTACCCCACAAATTGGCCGAATATGACAAAAGCCGCTCTGAGTTGTTCGGTAAGTTTAAAACTATACTCTGCAAGATTTAATAGGATTTATCAAACGATTCACTTAGAGCTTATCCCTTTGAGATGTATTTTTATTGACATCCACTTAGGACCTCGTCTCGCCGAACCCCTACTGAAGCTTAGTCATACATAGCTTTAGTTCAAACTAAATAATGAAATCCTCTTAGAAAACTGCTTGCGTGCGGTCTAGTCTTGATCTCAAGTGTGTTTTTCCCCCCAATATTTCAAAGGCATTTAATGTTTTTGGCCATCCGAATCACTTATACGAACGATTGCATGCATATTTATGAATTGCATGTTGTAAGGTTGGGAAGATAAGTACTGTTAAACTATTTTTAAGTGTTCTTATTTTTACTGCACGGTATGGTATGGTGTGGGTAGAAGTTGTTGAAATATCGCCATCAAAGGAACTGAGGTCACAGGAAACATCATAAAGAGCATTGGAATGTAATGATATTTCTAGACGTATCTATGGATTGGTCATTAAGTCATTGCTATGAAGATTGGGATTCGGAATTCAATGCTACGGTAAGTCCGGCGTATCTTTTTAGTAGGGTAAGTCAGTACCGCACGTTTATTTTCTCACTCATACAAGAACCATTCTTATGGGAAGCCATTTCAATGCTACGGTATGTCGTACCGTGTACGTGCTGTAAGTCAGTACCGCATGTTTCTCACTTATACGAAAACCGCTTTAAAAAGGAAAAGAAAAGAAATTGGAAAAGAAGAGAATCGTAGAGTAGAGAAAAATAAAAAATGGGAAAGAATGGGAAAAAGAAAATACCAATGCAAAGTTGAAACATAATTGTGGTCTTGAACGTAAATATTTCGTGAACAATTCGATGCGATACATCGTGATTACGTCAGCCGTTTAACCTCACACCGTAACACTAGAGTTCTATTTAGAGATGACATGATACTATTCTAAATATCCACGTTTGTAATGCATGGTATGAGTGCGTCAATGTTAGCTGTACTAAGTATTTTTAGACAATAAATTTTCTGACCAGCGAAGTATATTTTTTTCTGCGCGTGGAGGAAGGCGCCAGGGTTCGGATTGACAATTTTTTTGCACATATTTTAGCATTTATTTTATCTATTGTTAGCTTTTAGCTTCTACAAGTATACTGACTATTACCTGTTTATTGCTGAATCCCAGATTTCCTTGTTCCGCCATCCATCATTAATGATCTTCAGAATCTTTACCTCCAGCATATCCCTTTCTCCCCCAAGAACTTGCTTTTTTGACAATTCACCCGATCTACTTCAACGTGGCGGTTCCCCATCTCGAGCTCATGTAGATCCTCATCATCATCCTGTATGACGTGCGCTTTACATTGGAGACAACTGCAAGCGACCAGCCTGTTGCTGATTCACAGCAAGAATATCTTCAACTCTTCAAGCTCTTTGAAGACGATATTTTGTCAAAGAGCACTTGCTTTCACATGAAATGCATCATCGAGACCACGTGTGATTCTCTTGAGCATTATATCTTTGTCTAAAGGTAACGCTTGTCTGGAAAATACTCCTAAATATGGCCGGAATTCGACACACTAATAATCATACTTTCAAGGAAAAGATACGTGGTCTGAAATGGTGAAACATTATCATGGAATGGGGTTATTAACTTTGTTACAACAAATAGTACTGGAAACAATCAATAAAATGATATAGAAAACTTGCGTCCCAGATAACCGATATTTATTATTATTTATCATTAATATTTAAGGAGTATAATGATTTCTTATACCACCCCATGCTGGGAAATTCATCCCAATGCATACTGTAGCAAATGCATAACCTGTGACTTCAGAACTATTTGCCATGTGATCACTGATGAAATGTCAATCAAGGTTGGGTTGGAGTCCATTTTGGTTCACATAAAAGCTTTGCTTTCATCATTGGTTTGTTTGGTTTGTTTATTGTCTGTTTGTCTATCTTTGTAAATAGGTTGGTTGCAGCTAGGATTCATAATTCTATATAATACGGTTTTGTCTCTGACTTAATTATGAAAATACAAAACCCAGCACGTTAATTTGAACATCACCGTAATCAAGGCTTTTAAAAAAAGTTAACGAAACGTCCGTTTTATATTCTCATAATTAAGTCTGAAGTCAGAGATAAAAAACGCATCAAGCCGATGTTACACGAGACAATCTGCAACGACGATTTTTTGCGCAAAGCTGCGAAAAATTCGTCATTCTGAGTTGCGAGGTTTTGACTTAAGCATGGTTTTCACTACGACGCAAGCACAAGCACAAGCGCAAGGATAAAAACAAATTGATACTTGTGCTTGCGTTTGTCCTTGCGCTAATGCTTGCGTCGTAGTGAAAACGGTATTCCTGCTTGTGCTTTGTGCTTGCGACTGTCCTTGTGTCGCTAGTGAAAACCAGCCTTTAAGATCAGAAACTCGCAGCGTGTTGTCTGAAGTCGAAATTACTCTACATGGTGTAATCATTTCGCGCAATAACGTTGCGCGACGAATCGTTGTTTCAAATCCTCTCTCGCTTTTATATAGAATTGTCTATCTTTGTGTTCATTTGTATAATTGATTACTTTTATGTTTGATTTCTTTGTTTGCTTTTTGATTTTTCGCTAGTTAGTTCATTTTTTCGTTTGCGGTTTTCTTTATTGTCACTGTTACTTCGTGACACTGACGATATCTTAGGACTACTTTAAAAATCAATTGCCATGCATAACCTTGCCTCATCCTGATTGGATGATGAGGGCCAGTTTAAAGGATGTCATGATATCATGTCATGTCATGTCATTACCCGGGCTGATCTGCCTTTCGGCCTGGCGGCCGCCGGCTGTTACTTGATAACCCGGCAGTGCTTACTTGACCTGCGAGTGGCGAATCAGGTGGTATACGTTTGAAACATTGCTGAACAAGTTCTTTTGTCCATGCATTATTTCGATACTGAAATACGTTTTCTCGATTAACTTCAAAACTACATTGGCAAGCCCGACATAGAAATTTACCCCTTTTTACTGTTTTAAGAATACGTTTTCTCGATTAACTTCAAAACTACATTGGTGCAAGCCCGACATAGAAATCTACCCCTTCTTACTGTTTTAAGAATACGTTTTTTTAAATATATATTATTTTTACACCCATATTTCGATTTACACAAAGTATATACACGGTAAAACCATTTCTCATCCAAAATAGAAGATAAAACGGATTCAGGGAAACACTTCGTCCATGCAGATGGTTCATATCGGTTGGATGAGTTTTGTCATTCGATATATACCAAATTTAGGTGATAAAATTTAAATATAGTACCATGCATTCGTTGTCTGGCCCAATATGGGTTATCCTTCAAAATAAGGTCAAGTGACCAGTTAGTTGCAAAGTCCCCTGGTTAGCTGATCATGAGTCGATCGTCATCTCTTGTGAGATGGATCGTGAGTTCAACTTCGACCAGTCAGCACCAGGGGTCAAGGATACCCTTTTCACAATGAATTTGATCTACGAATGTTTAGCGGAACTTCCATATGCCATGCAGACTAAAGCTTGAATGCATGCACCACACTAATAGTGCTTCTGTTTCTTCCAATTACAAGACGGCGACAAGTTGTTTATAAATGTAAAAATGTCTTGCCCTCTATCAAAATTATAGTTTGGTTCGGCCGCATAACGCACCACAAAAACAAATATGCACAGGAATTTCGAGATGGTAGGAAAACCAACTCTTGAAAACAGGAAAAGCTCAGCCATTATTCCCGTTCAGTTAGTTAACACGGATTTTCATTTTTCTTTGCGTTGCCATTCTTCAGCGAAAACGAAAGCTCGCGGATCGGACCTTTGTTTACTGGGAAATGAATCGAAACATCCTCAACTGTTCGGAGAATTTCGTCATTTGTGTAGCACTTCTCGTCACCTGTAGGAAACACGCTTCGATCATTCCGAGAGCACTTTGATCTAGATCGTCGTTTTTTATCCGTATACCACGGGCACAACCAAGAAACCCACTTAGATATCACCTCCCTATACTCCTTGGTTCGCGCACTATAAACGTAGGGATCCAGACTGCTGTTGATAATCCCAAGGACATCGCTGTAGTCCCACAAGATAATTACCCAGGGTTCCTTTACATTAAAAACCATGGCTCCTAGCATGGCTACCTGTAGTGGTAGCATCAGGAAGACAAAGAGAAGAACAATGACACCAACAGTCTTGGTGATTTTAATGCTTTCCTTGCGCGTCTCGTCAGAAGGACTGCGGAGTGTGTTTCCTCTAGCTATGACGCTCTGCCTGGGAATTCTTGGCTTGCTCATGTACACACCTATCTGTACGTACGCGTAGGTGATGATCAACAAAGGGATTGGATACTGAATCGCAGCAACCAGCAGAAAGTAAACAAAATAAGAATGGACAGACCAGCCTTTTCCAAGCAGTGGGCAATTCACTCCATTGTTTTGCGCAAACATTGTCACGGGTAAAACGACAAGAAATGAGAGAAACCAAGTGACAGCAACGCTTAAATATGCACAACAAACTCCTCCTTTTGGTTTCCAAGGGTTGAGTATAACACGACAACGCTGTATGGCCATGACAGTGATTGTGAATATACCAGCGCTATAAGGGATGCTGAAAGCGGGGAAAAGGACTTTGCAGTAGAATATTGACCTTGGAGTTTGGTCGAAGTAATTGTAAAAATACCGGGTATTCGTGAAGACGATGTAAAGCAAATCCGCACAGGCAAGGTTGAGTAGGTAAATGTCATTGTTGGCTTTTTGCTTTTTCTTTATTGATATAATAAAGAGCACGATTCCATTGCCAAAGACGCCAATCACAGTGAATATCACTCGAATTACCATGATAGCCACAAAATGATTTTCCCTTCCGACGTAAGCGGGGTTTAGTGTCGGCTGGCTCGTTGGGTTCGTT
Source organism: Anthopleura xanthogrammica (assembly GCA_964019055.1). Classification (NCBI taxonomy): domain Eukaryota; kingdom Metazoa; phylum Cnidaria; class Anthozoa; order Actiniaria; family Actiniidae; genus Anthopleura; species Anthopleura xanthogrammica. The sequence continues at coordinate 11,742,359 of OZ025217.1, forward strand.
GCGTTCGTGGAGTTATTCATTTATGTGGTTTTCTGTAAAGGAACTTCGATTCCTTTTTCTTAAAGGGATGTATTCCGTTCGAGGTTCCTTATTAAGTGGGCAATATTACACCACTAGGAAATTCTTGTTCTTCTGGAGAAAAAAAAAACATACAAGAAACGCGTGAGATACACGCAAGACACACTTGCTGACCTCCCATCTCTCGATCATAACTTAAGCCCTTGTTACACGTAGTCTTTTTCCATGCATCTTGAGCCGCGCGCAAAACATTTCAAGCTGCACGAGCGTTTATTAGCGTGTAACACCCCCTCGTGCAACTTATTTTCCAAACATAAAATTGGCACGAAAAGTTGATTTGGTTTCTACTTTCTCAACAAATTCCCGAAAGCTGCAACGACAAAAATACGTGTGACATGCTCGCGTGCGACTTGAACTTTTTTGCGCGCGGCTCAAGTTGCACGAAAAACGACTACGTGTAACAGGGGCTTTAGGTCGCTTCAAAAATGTTGTTACACCTATTTTTACCGTGAACATGACTTTTAATTTGCGCATCCTGCAAGCCATCTCTCTCGATTCCCTCACACTAATGAGAAAAAACACTGACCAGCTCTGAGTGAGAAAGTTGAGTAAACAATCTTATTTTTGAGTTTAGTTTGCTGTCTTTGATCTATAAATGTTCCATTAGGTGGGACGGATACGATAATCACTGCACATGAATCAACCAGTCAACATCGACATTTCAGTCGCACTTAAGAAACATGTATCGTAATTACTGATAATGACCCGGTTAAAGATACGCTATACTATTTTAGATTGAGTCAAACTGCCGATCACTAATATCCATTAATATTTATTAAAGTATAATTAAACTATTTATTTTGTCAGAGTTGAGTAGTAGTTCCAACGAAATGTTACTGTCAATATTCACAGAAAATATATCAAATAATACTACGTTTTTGCTACTAACAACACAGCTTAGGCGAAGGGAAAAAAACTGAAAAGAATTTCAGAAACAAATTAAAAGCAATTGTTTTCTTACCTATACTTAATTTGACTTACTAAAATAATCTTCTGTTAAATGTTCTTTACTCCATTTTGCTGTTTAGAGAAATGGGTCTTTTCCAAAATACTCATTTCTCTTTTAAAAACCTAATGGTGAGCTGGCTCGATAACGTAAGTTCCCCTAGCTCGCCGGCACTATTTACATATATTTTCTTTCTTTATTTTCATACTAAAAATCTAGTTAAATCTTTTGATATTAAGTATTATAATATTAGTAACAATATATCAAATGTATCAAATGTATATTTAACAACGAATGTATTTAAAGTGCAAATAAAGACTTACTTACTTACTTTAGGGAAAACATACTGTAATTAAACTTTTCAAAAGCAAAAGGCAATAGATACACCTAATTGCAAGAACGTTGTCATATAAAAATATCAAAATAACAAAATAACAAATAGGAATTAATTAGAAATATTAATTAGAATTAATTAGAATCTGTTTTGCAAAAATAATTAATTCTTATTTTGTATTTTCATATGACAACGTTCTTGCAATTAGATGTATAATAATAATCATTATAATAATAATAATAATAATAATAATAATAATAATAATAATAATAATAACAATCTCAGTTTTTTTGCCCCCCCCCCCCCTCAATTGAGTTGCTTTGACATCACGTGCTAAATTTTATATCATATATTATTGATAATAAAAGTAATACTTTATCGACAATTCCTTTAAAAAGAAAAATAATAATAATAATAATGGATGATTATGTGATAATATAATAATATCAATAAGAAAGCTATATATGCGTAAAAAAAATCTAATATTGATAAAATATACTAAAAAAAAACTTACAATATACTTTAAATAGTTATAAAAACTAGAAACCGAAAATGACTTATAAACTAACATTCATAACCTCGCTTGAATAGGTATTTGGAGAATTCTTAAAAAACTCAGTAAGAGCTAAGACAATTAAATTATTGCATGGAGCCACTAACAATAACTAAGCTTGATAAGCTAGCTAGCTGAAACTTATTATTTAGACCGGAAATTAAACTGTCGCCTAATACACCATTAGACTTGTTTTTTTTATGAAGAGGAATAACCCTGATAAGTTCTAAGTGATAAGTATAACAGTGATAAAGCCCAGTTGCTCAACTCACATGGACTCAACACAGTATGTAATGCACGGAACTAACTATGAATTGCAAATATTGCCATAAATGAATTATTCATGTTAGCGGTTCGTACTGGACTGACTAAAATGTAAACTCTGTTCTTCTCACTCGTTCATTACTTAATAAGTTGCGTCAAAATACCCGGGGGAAATTGGAAAAAAATCCTGAGCTAGATACAGGGATTTGCTTGTTTGATTATAAGGTTCATGAATGTATACGAAGAATTGCGAAGATCGCGTCGGAAAACCGCCACAGCTCTAAGTACATGCGTCCAAATTCAAAGTAGAGGGAATGCTATGAACTATAAAGCTGATTCGTCCATTCTGCTTTAGTTTTCCTACCAGTTTCCAGTTTTAACTAACTTTTTCGACCGAAAATACGTTGAAATTCATATTTAAACAGAGATGAAATTGGAGACGAAACCACCAACCTATCGTAATAAATATATTCAAATGATGATCTACGAGATAAGAATCGCAAAAGAATATGAAAATGAATGCTACAAAGTAAGTCCTGCTTAAGTATGAAGATTGGATTTAAATAAGGAATTAAATATAACTAGTCGTAGTTGCGTAAATTATGTAGCAGATGATAATATTTGTAAGACTTACCCAATGCTTTAGGTGAACAAAGTTCGGACGTGTCGGTAGTTAGTCGACTCAGTATGTTATGTTGCCAAAAGCAACCTAGAGACTATATATATTATGCGTATTTGACCCTAGGCCTGTGACTGACGGATTAAGTTCTCTACGAAAGCAAGCTTCATCACGTCTTTTTATAGGTCAATAATTGTGGGTAACTAAATAGGAATGTACTTCACCAAACTAGTTCCTGGCTAGATTTTCTTGACGGTTGAATGTTTAGTGTTCCAGATCTGCGTCAGATAGTGACTAGAATTGAACCATATAATCCGCTAACATCTGTTTTCTGGTCTCCAAATATATATTAGTAAGGAGCCTATCAATGACATCGAATTTGTAAGTGGAAGGAAGTCAAAAATGAGCGCCTTGTAATTCGTGTTACGCTTTTTTTTTTTTTCTTCTTTTTTTTTCTTTCTTTAAACATATAAATTATCTGTGTTCTCTCTCATCGTGGGAGATTACACTTTAAACTTTAGCTTGACGAGAAACTTTCTTTGTTTTCAGTGTTCTGTTTTTTTTTTTTTTTTGTTTGAAAATAGGGAAAAAAAGAGAAGAAAAAGCAGCCGACAATAGATAGTATTTTTATTTCCTTTTTTCCTTCCTTCCTTTTTCTCTCTCTCTCTCCCTCTCTCTCTCTCTCTCTCTCTCTCTCTCTCTCTCTCTCTCTCTCTCTCTCTCTCTCTCTCTCTCTCTTCTTTCTTTCTTTCTTTCTTTCTTTCTTTCTTTCTTTCATTCTTTCATTCTTTCATTCTTTCATTCTTTCATTCTTTCATTCTTTCTTTCTTTCTTTCTTTCTTTCTTTCTTTCTTTCTTTCTTTCTTTCTTTCTTTCTTTCTTTCTTTCTTTCTTTCTTTCTTTCTTTCTTTCTTTCTTTCTTTCTTTCTTTCTTTCTTTCTTTCTTTCTTTCTTTCTATCTTTCTTTCTTCTTCCTATCCTAAAGCTTATCATCACAGCTCAAAGCAACAAGCAACAAAGATTAACTTAACACGGAGCAGAAACGTGGTGCTGACTAACCCCAACTCCTTGCGGAGTGTCGGGTATCGCATAATCATCAGGGTATTATATATAAACACGTTGTAGTGGGCATATAGCTTGATTATTATATAGCATGCATTCTGATTGGTTCAGCTCATATTTTCCCGGACTTGCGTTGCGGGAAAAAGGAAACTCTTATTTGACGTAACAGATGTGATATTTTTTACTGTATATTGTATACCATACTGTAATAACATCTTCCAGTTTTCCGAAGACGCAACAATAGTAGTTATTGAGCCTAAGTATTCTATTCTAACTAAAAGGGATAACATCGCACCTCCGGCGTTAGCTTCCTGAAACACTGGCTGTTACAAGGACACTACCTACGGAAAAACCCTTCACTTTTAACCTTCTAGTTCTCTGTTGATCATATGTGCCAGTGATTATAGAATATGTCTGTATCGAGAGGATGTGCCTAAGAATGGCGATTCTTCACTTTTCTATGCAAACTTCTTCAATCAAACATTTTATCAGTATATCACTCTTACTTGAAAGAGCATCCAATAGCGAGTGAACTGCAGCAAAAGTTTCAATGCTGCGGTATCTTTTTCTTTTAAGTTATTACGGAATGAATTCAAAGATATATAAGTCAGATTTTGCTGATCAATACTGAGTAGTATAGCCACGCTTTGGTGTCATTTATACACTATACACTGCAGTAACTTCTAAGTTAATTACTGTTTTGTCCCAGATTTTTCACAGAATCCTTATATATTTCAACTACTTTCCATTTTTTTATTTCCTTGAGGCATTAAATTTTGAAAATATGTAAAATAGAAGCTGCCATTTTTCGAATGGGTCAGTATAAGGGTTGCAAATGATTTTTAAAACCGTCATTAGAGTGAGATTAGGTTACCTACCTATATATTTGAATATAATTTTTTTTTGTAATGGTAGGGTTGTGGGAACTAAGGCGAGAGGCTATTCCATTCCAATAAACCACTCGATTGCGCAACTGGCGCTGACTACTGAATTGGTCTGCTAATTTAATCCTTAACTAACGTTCTTGTGGCTGCACACTAATATATTAATCCTAGCGGTCAGTCGCTACATTCAATTTATAATCTTACATAATTAAAACAGCGAGGAAAAAATAAAAAAATACTGATATAAATTTATGCATGTATTGTATAGACACTAATGTTTTACTGGGAAATACGCCACTCGTATTTTTTATACAAACTACATCAGGAATATTTTCCATATTCTCACACGTAAATAAAGAGATGTTTCCCCGCTCACTTTAACGTGCGTTGCGTAGTTGTTTGCGGATGTGTCTATATATAATTAAAAAATTAGACGTATTGGCTTGAAGATATAAAGTTTATCTACGCGCCACTATGTAATATCCTGCGTATATTTCTTTCACCAGACTTAATACATTAATATCTTCTTATGGTTCAGTAAAGAATGTGATTGGATAATAAGCAGCATCGGTAACCACCAATCACAGCTTCCCTAGACTCTTGGTCTTTTATATCTAGCTCATCACTAAACGTGGGGCTTTAGCGAAGTGGATTAACTATAAAGGATAAACTTTTTTTTTTTCGAGAAAATATGCTTGATGAAACATTTTACAACTCTTTAAACATGATAATAATGAAATTTCTCGACCAGCCATGCAAGCAATCACCCATCAAAAGCAACCACAAACGCGTCGCAGCACTGGCAACCAACAGACAGAGCTTCCCCGGTCTTTTTGTCTTTATCTAGCTTATCACTAAACATAGGGCTTAAGGGGATTCACTTTGAGGGGTACTGATAACATTAATAATATTAATGATATTACTCGACCAGCAATCACCAATCAACCGCCAAATTTACGCTTCGCAGCTGTTTTTATGTAGCTCAATGCTAGTCAGACATAGAACTTAAGGAGATTAACTTTAAGGGATCATTTGATAGCGTTAATAATATTCATCATATTCCTTATGCTCAAAGTTTCTGCGTAAGTAATTATCAGGGGATCTTCTGGATAAATTTGATGATAAAGATTAAGTAAAAAAGCGACCCCAAAGACGTCAATTCACTAACTTCCATTGTATCTATATTAAGTAGATAATATGAAGATAATCGACGCATTAAACCTTGTCTTGATTCATTTATTAATGGATTTGGTGTATTTAATCGGGCTAGTTTCGGTTGTCATGGTGCGTTGTTTGAGGAGAAAGATCCGTCGTTTGATTTGATGTTTTTATCGTTCATCATGATTTTACATATCAGTTTGAACTTCAATGTCTGGGGCAATGTTTGTACCTTTGAACGTCAATTATCATCAATATACAAGGCCAAATATTAAACTGTCCTCACTAAAACGATCAGTTTAGCGGGCCAAACGCCAAGCGCGCGGGCTGCAAATGTATTTACCGCCATGCTTCGATCTCATTGGTTGAGAGAATGTCTTACGACTGCTGTCAGCCAATCAGATCTTAAGGAAACCATTTCAAAGCGCGTGCGTTTGATGTTTTCGTGTTTCGTATGTATAAAAACTTTATTTTTGAATTAAAATGTTTTATTAAAATTCTAACTTTTGATATTGAAGACTTTGTATAATTTGGTCTTGTATATTAATGATAATGATAATAACATAACTTTTGTCGTGCATATTGTTTATTTGTGGCCCTTGTGGCAAAATTGATGCAACTCGGGCCACAAATAAACAATATGCCCTCCAAAAGTCATGTTATTGTCCTATTATATGTACAGATGGCGAGAAATGAATTTGAGGGAGTGAGGTGAAGTAATTCTATCATATTTCAGAATTCTTTTGCCTTTACTAAAGGTTTTAGTTTAAGGAGAACTAAAGTAAATATTCTATCAAATAGCCACCTTGCGTTGCCACCTTTCTAAGTTTCAAGAAAGGTTTTTAAATAGGGCCCCCATTCCTAACAGTGTGTGCACACATAGACTGAAGGGGCAACCCTCTGTTTAAATAAAAGTTATTATTATTATTATTATTATTATTATTATTATTATTATGTAAACTTATAATTCCCTGAGGGTGGCCGCTTGACTTTATACAAAATATCTAAAACTACAGCTCCGCCAGGTATTTTTCCTAAGGGGCTCGCCAAACCTCGATTTTGATCAAGCCTAATGCACTAAGCCACTTTTTAGCGGTTCGACCGTCATTTCGTCACGGAAGTTCCTTGTTATCAGCCCCTCGGACTGCTAACTGTCTTGTACTATATCTTATCGTTAAAAGTCCATGCATATCAGTTGTAGACGGCACAATAGCTTTTCAGACAGCGAAAACATTCAGTATATGTTCTCTCAAGGATTTCTCTTTCCGCATTGGATAACAAAAAAGGCAATGAAATAAGAACGGAGAAAAGTTCAATTTTTTTTTTCTAGAATTTCTCATCGAGTTTAGCGTTCTTTAGATATTTCTTTCTGAGTGCCTCAAACGGTGCCAGTATTTTTTATGCATCCGGAGTGCACCTTTTCGTTCACTTTCCGCTCTTCGATTAACAAACGTTGGATACCTAACTCCGGCTACTTGGTTTTCGTTTGGAAGTCAGGAAAAAACTGAGGCCCCGTAGCTTTAACATCTGCATCACTTGGGGGGGAAAAAACACTGCGGCCAGGAGAGCCGAAGAACTATTAATTTGCAGTGACGAAATTTGAGATACAGTACATTCAATTTGCAAGATATATAGGTCTGATTCAAACAATTTTTTGATAAGCAAAGTCTAAAAATACCGCCGCAACTTTGTTCATTTTTGATTCTAATAAGAAGATTCCGTCGATTGTAAATTGTTGACTATATATGGCACTTGCTGTGCGAAACGGAAACTCCTGAAATTCCTGTATAGATCATGGCTTCTCGGCTGCACCTTAATCGTTATCAAATGAATTTTTTTCTTTCAAAAATGGAATAATTAAACTAGAAACGTACAATATATACCTAGTGTATATAACACGTATATTACAATATATACCTAGTGTATATAACACGTATATTATAATATTAATATTATAGCAAAAACTTGACTTAAAATGAATATTGCTGAATAGCGCCTCGTATCATTACGGTAACCAGAACCAGGCGGCTAAACCAACATGTTTTACCTATTGTAGCCAATACATCTCTTTTTGAAGAAATACAGAATACTTTTCTTTACTTTGCATAGTGAATTCCAGTTCGAGTTATCGCGGTAAATTATAACGGCAGTCTTTTAGAAGCCAAAACCAGACTAAACCAACATGTTTTACCTATTGTAGCCAATACATCTTTTTTTGAAGAAATACAGAATACTTTTCTTTACTTTGCATAGTGAATTGCAGCTCGAGTTATCGCGGTAAATTATAACGGCAGTCTTTTAGAAGCCAAAACCAGACTAAACCAACATGTTTTACCTATTGTAGCCAATACATCTTTTTTTGTAGAAATACAGAATACTTTTCTTTACTTTGCATAGTACTAGTGAATTGCAGCTCGAGTCATCGCGGTAAATTATAACGAGAGTCTTTTAGAAGCCAGAACCAGGCGGCTAAACCAACATGTTTTACCTATTGTAGCCAATACATCTCTTTTTGTAGAAATACAGAATGTATATATTAATAGAATATAATGCACAATATATTTACTGTACAGTCTTCGTATTCATTAGGATACAATTTTTCAATATAAGTGTATTGGCCTACCGCTAGGACATAACAAAGTGTTCCATTGTTAGGACTTTTACAACTGATGAACTACCTTTCTTTATGCTCTGGAAATCCCCTGGACTTCCAATATTTAGTGCGCTTTTGTTGGATCCCACGGTATGGCTGCAATAACGAGTTCCAGATGTAAATAATATCTGAACTTCCCAAAACTCTGCGTCTAGCATGTCTTTTATACCAGCCTAAAGCTTCCTATCTTTTGTATTTTCTATCTTTTACATTCATCACATAGTTATGTCAGAACGTGTTATGTTAGTTCCTTTACCTTATCAAGGCCGTTTTCAAGGTAATTTAATTTCTGAACGCCAGTATATTTTTACTCACTCATCCTTAATATCTTGGTGATAAAACGCAAGGATAATGCAGTAGATATAGCAGTAATTTTCAAATCACGCACGTTATTCCCGCTCCGAAAATATCACATATACCACAGTATCAGGATGAACGTGATGTGGACCACAAAAAAGATAAAGCGAGAGATTTAAGACATTTGTGACAAATTACCAACCCACGTTTGCGGTGACAGTGACATTTAAATTAGCTTTGGCTGGTTGATCCTGCAGTTAGGATGGCGTCGAAAATCTGATATCTATGTGTTTGATTACTGTAATTGAATGGCAAACATTGTCACGATAAATCTTCCACAAACAGAAAATGAGAACCGACTAATGGAAGGTATGGAATGATCGAATATTCTAGTTAGAAGAAATCCTCACCCCTGATCATTGTCTCTACAAACATCTCAGAAAAGGACTACGAGCTCGAGTCTGAAACCAAAATGACTAAAAAGCTAGTCTAACCAAATTTACTGAATTTGTTTAAAACAGCTGTAATTCAAATGTTTGACGGGAAGGGAATGAAAGGAAAGGAAAGCGAGAAAAAGAAAGAAAGATGGAAGGCGGGAAGGAAGAAGAGCAAGTTAACAGAAAATCAGGGAAGTCGGTCAAACAAACAAACAAACAAACAAAAGAAAGAAAGAAAGAGAGAAAGAAGAAATTTTTAGAAAATTTGGAAACAAAAAAGCAAAAAAAAAAGCACGACATTAATATCCTATTACATTTTCGACGGAACTCTGCAGGAAATTTCAGTATGTCAAAAATAAGGAAATAACTATAGAAATAATGATATTAATAAAACGTTAAGTAGTACGTGTAATTTGCTTCTACGTCCTTCTACGCAATTTGGTTTTATTTTAAGCAGGCTGCGTGCGTCTGTGGATGATGAGAATATCAAAACAACACCTCGCATAAAAAAAGTGAAAAAAGAAACAATGAAATGAAATGAAAGAAAACACGAACAAACTGCCGACGAACTATTTCCGCTGCTACTGAAATATGTAGACAGAGATAGCCAAACAGACCGAAATGATAGCCGCTATGATCTTATATTTAAGCCTTTCATTTCTCCATGAGTATAAATATATATGTATATATATATATTAAACGCCTGACATGTCATTTTTGGTCATTTTTTGTTAAACTAATGGCCACTTAACGGTGCTGACTTTCCGTCCTTTAAACTTTGCCATTTCAATGTTTGTATAAAAATAATCCTTTATCCTTTGAGCATAATAGCTTACTTAATGTCTGGTAAATGTTATGAATGATTTGAGATATGATTCTGAGATCCGCTTGTAAAAGTTGTCGGATTGGATCTAAGGATTCTTGATGAATGAAGACGGAGTACGTGTGGCGCTAGAAAGCAAAGAATACCTGCATGTTTGTTGAGCGTGCTCTAAAACGTCCGGCGAGTTAATTGGTTCCAGGATCTTGTTTTGAATGCCAATAATGGGGGTAATCTGCTTAGATAGACCATAATTAGGTCAGTTTGTTCGTAACCGCAGCCTTGAAATAATGTTTAAATTAAGCTGATTAAAACTTACAGATAGAACCCTGAAAGAACCTCTGGGCTGATCTAAGTTGACTAAGTCAGGGCACGGCTAACTTACAGATCGAACCCTGAAACAACCTCTGGGCTGATCTAAGTCAGGGCACGGCTAACTTACAGATAGAACCCTGAAACAACCTCTGGGCTGATCTAAGTCAGGGCACGGCTAACTTACAGATAGAACCCTGAATCAACCTCTGGGCTGATCTAAGTCAGGGCACGGCTAACTCACAGATTGAATTGTTTAGTTTTGCGGAGGGAGGAAAACCGGAGAACCCAGAGAAGAACCCTCGAATCAAAGCATAAGAGACCTAACAAACTCTACTCACCGTGATACTGAATCCCGCAGTAATCGAACCCAATGAGGTGAGAGTGTACTACCTCTACGCCGTCAACATTCCCATTGTTAACAATATACTGAAACAATAGCGCACTAGCCGGTAGTAAATTAGAAACAACTACAGGGATTAAAGTAAAGCTGTGAGTACACCACGAGGAAGATAACGATCTCTATCTTGAGAGATACAATAGGTGGTTCATAATCATGTGATGGAAAGGGAACCGCAAACAATCACACAATCCCCAACCCGTGTGCAGGCTGCGCAAGGAATAATAAACAAGCTTAAATATAACTTCTTACTATCTCTAACTCCATCACTCACTCCTAGATTATGGCTCATACTTTTGGCACATTTTCTAAGTCCCTGATGATGCCGCAGACCAGGGAAGGCTTAGACCTTCACCTTAAACAGGTACAGTAGTTATGGGCCTCACTTGATTCTTTACCGATAAAACTTCTGTACTTTGATAGACACACCTTTTTCATATATGTAAACACAGATAGGGGGAAAATCTTATTAAAAATTCGCAGTTAGTAAACACCAAAGAGCAGCCGAAGAACCTTTAGAATGTTTATACGAAAATACATGTAAAGACCGGAAGCTATTCTTGGAAAATATATTTATAGTAATAATAATTATATGCTTTTTGGCTTCCTAAGAGGCTGGTAAAGGCCACATTGCTTGGCTCAAAGATTAAGATATTTAAAATATCTAAGAAAATATTTATAATTTATGTTCTATTTATGTTTTATTATAGGTGGTTAACAATAATCCTTTTTTGTCTTAGTAGCTTAAATTTTAGAGGAAAAAACAAGTGGATGAAGCAAAGAAAATTTTCTTCTCGAAATTAGGTTCCGGAACGAAAAAATATTGTTTTTTCTATTTTTTCTTCTTCTTCTTTTTTTTTTTTTTCTTTCTTTTTTCTTCTTCTTTACTACAGCATGGCTGCAATGAAGTATCTCTATAGACTACAGCTGTCTCTTTGCTAACCACGGACAATTCACTGGTAATGTTAATAAGAAAATGCATCACAGTACGTAGTTGTGGTAAATGTGGTTGACAGTAAGTCGATGATTCCAGGCAATCAATTATTCTAAGTCTCTTTTAAGAAGAATTTGCGTCGAAGATTACATTTTTGAGTTTTAATTTTTTTAATTTCAATTGATCGGTACCCTGAAACAACGAACCTCTGGGCTGATCAAAGTCAAGGCTCGGCTATCTCACACTGAGATCAAACTGGAATTCATATTACCTTGTAAGAAGAATACTGGAGAACACGGAAAAAACCCTCGAATCAATGAAAAGACTGCGAGGGGAGGCACTATCGATACGCCAATATTTCCTCAAAACCAAAAAAGTCTACTCACATTTGATGAGCTATCCGAGGAACTGAAATACAAACGCCCTCTTTTGCCGCCTTTGAAGTACAACCACAGCACTGAATGCACTGCAGAACTTGTTGGATTTTGTAGGAGATCTTCATCATATATTTAATTTATGTTTGCCAACGCCTCTTTAGTGAGGGCGTAGCTCTAAGAGACTTTTTTCTTTGCAGATAATGGACATAAGTGAACAGCATAAAAAAAGGTTGTACAGGATATCAGAAAGATCTTATTTGATATCCCGAACAATTGTCTAGACTATCGTACCATCTATTGACCGGCTTCACAATTCTTATCTCATGATGTACTTTTCCTGGCTACAAAGATAAAAAGCAAGTTTTCTCGTCTGCAACTATTCAGCTTAAACATAGCATAATATAGTAACCGGTAAAAGTTTTTTCTATCCTGCTTATCTTCCTTTATTTCTTTCTTTCTTTTTTAATTCTTTGCTTTTTTTAAGTTTCTTTCATTCTCACTCTCTTTCCTTTTCTCTTCTCTTCACTTCCCTTTTTTTCTTCCCTTCTCTTTCCTTTCCTTTCCTTTCCTGTAGTTTTCATTTCTTTTTTAATTACTCTAGTTTTCTTTTCTTTTTCTTTTCTTTTTCTTTATCTTTTTCCTTTCCTTTCCTTTCATGTCTCAATCCTTTTTGTTTTCTTTCCATTTCTTGTCTTTCCTTTTCTCACTCCCTTACATTCTGTTTTCCTGTAACGGAACTATACCATTAATAACCACCTCTTTTCATCTCGACAAATTGCTCAAAAAAAACCCGATAGTGGCATCCAAATGACATCTTAAAATAAATTCTGTTCTATTAACCTGCTCAGGAAAAAGCCTTCAAAGAAAAAAATCAGTCACTAAGTACTTTCCCTGTCAAAAATATACCATTTGATGTTAGATGCCCTTAATTAATTTGTTGGCGCTCAGAATATTGACATTGCCTAACAGTTCCATATCTAAGATATAGGTACTACATATCCTATATGCAAGATAAATAATAATTAAGCTGTTCATAGTTGACAATTCAGTAGGACACTGGTTCCATTACTTTATTTTTTCAACATTCTAAATAGGTTCTAAGCACATCATGTTTGGCATTCTATGAACCACTTTTCTATTTTCTATTAACTCAAGCCTGTTATTACGGATAAGCACACAAGTAGATAGATAGGTGTTTATGAATCTTACAACGTAACGCAGAGCTGTGAATAAGTTAATGTAGTACTTTTTAACGACGTTTCAAGTGTGGATTCAAGTGCTTTTATTCGTTAATGTCCTTTCTATTGTAATTTCTTTCCTACGTTTTCTCTCGTTCGTTCTTTCTTTCTTTCTTTTTTTCCTTCTTCCTTTCTTCTTTAGTTCGTTTTTTCGTTCGTTCATTCGTTCTTTCTTTCTTTCTTTCTTTCCTTCTTTTTTTCTTTCTCTGTCTTTCTTTCTTTCTTTCTTTCTATATATTTTTCTTCCCTTCTTTCTTTCTTTCTTCATTCATTTATTCTTCCTTCCTTCCTTCTTTACTTCATTCGTTTTTTCTATCTATCTATCTTTCTTTCTTTCCTTCTTTCCTTCTTTCCTTCTTTCCTTCTTTCCTTCTTTCTTTGTTTCTTTGTTTCTTTCTTTGTTTCTTTCTTTCTACATCCTTTCATTCTTTCTTTCTTTCTTTCTTCTCTCTATCTAGATCTTTCTTTCTTACTTACTTACTTCTTGTACTCTTTTCGTTTTTCACATGCAGTTCTTTAATTTATTGTAGTAAACATCCTGCTTCTTTCTAACCCCTTTCCGTTAGTTTTTTTCTTGAGTTTTCTTCTAATAAAGAATATTTTTTATTGTGTCTGCAGAAACCGCAAAGCTAAAACCACTCATCAAAGACAAGATGTCGGCATCCGGCTTTTAATCCCTATAAAGCAAGACAACCTTAAACGTGTTGAATATACCATCAGTGTGTTCAAGATTCTCTAATTCTAGTTTACCCTAAAGACACGACAGGTCTCAGTGGCTTCCTTAAGTATTATCATCTCTGAACGTACAATTTTAATGACTCACTTCAAAGCTCAATTTTTATCGATTTTCGCGGTTGGCATGGCAGGGGAAAGAGTGATAATATGTCCTCTATTGCAATTGTTTTAACAGATATAGCAGTACAGTATTCAATATTTGGTTTGGCCGATGGGGAACTAAATAAAGAATATAATTTTATCAAAGTATATGTCGGATGCTATCATATTGTTATCGGTTCATGTCCTAAAGGGGTAACATTCAAACTGGAATGTCATAGCTCATCAGAAATCCGTGCGCGGATTGGCTCAGGTGGAATTGGCATGAAAATTCAGGGAACCCATAGGTTAAAATTATTTTTTGTTTATTCTTTCCCCTCAAAACATCAAATAAACATGAAAACTCCCTAAATAGAAACAAAGAAAGGCAACTACTTACGAAAAAATAGGATATTTTGCCAAAAATTAGATTAAAATTGACGAAATTTGAAAAGCTGAATCGCATGGTAAAACAGGAAGGCTTCGTTGATTGTTTTTGTCCTGTTGTTACGTCCAATTCGCAAAATTCGTGTAAAATTCGATATCGTACTCATTCCTTCGTGATTTGTGCGACATTGTTTTTCTCTCTCTCGTAAAATTCAACATCTGATTCCCTCGTCAACCTATGAATTTTACTATCGAATTGTTTCAAATTCAGTTGTAGCGGAAAATGAGATTTGATTCACTAAGACCGGGATTTACTTAAAACCGTGGAAATGGAATAAAGAACAATAAAGAGAAAGCGAGGGAGTTCTCCAAGGTTCATCACTGGGACCGGATTTATGCCGGAATGGAATTTGGACCTTTGCTCAGGGCCATGTTTTCAACCTCAAAACTTGTTTTATAACCGCAAAAATAAGGTTTATTGTGGCGAGGATTTCTACAGACATCGTACTAGCACGTAATCAAATGATAATAATAACTTTCAAAAGTCTAATCAAGACTAGGAAGCTTAAGTAAATGAAGCTGATTATAATTATATTGGAACCTTTAGACACATGATATTGGATTTGATGGGAAACTAGAAAACAGCGAACCAAGAACCAAGCTGTTCGGGCCTGGATCTTCGGTTTGAATTAACTAATTTTCAAATTAATTAATTAAAATTAACTTTCCATTGCTATTTTGCATAGTATTCACTGAAAGATTTTCTTTGGTTATATGTTCTTAATTTCCTTTTCTTTATCATCTACCTCTATCGTTTTTACGCATCTACGGTAGTACTAAAGGACAAGAAATACACACTCAAATACACACTGGAAAACTGATGAGCAGTCATCAGATGGTTTTTCTCCGGGTTCTCAAGTTTTCCGCAAAACCCAAAACACTACATTTGTTTAATTCGATCTGTGATCATGAGTTAGCCGTGCCTTTACTCACATCAGCCCAGAGATTGTTTCAGGGTTCGATTAAACTGTTGCTTTTTGAGACTAAATACAAATTGTACTTTTGAGGCTTTCGCGTGATAGACCGGATGAAGATAGCCACCAGTGCTGCTGAAACGTCAAGTCAAGGTAAATACATTCGCGTGAACACCGTAAAATCCTTACTATGTTATATAAACAAATTGTTTCAAAACCGCTGAAGGTAAAGTAACTATATTTAACTTCGGTAGTTCCTTCAGCTACGTGGCTGGTATCCCAGGAAGCCGACGATGCGCACTTTACCCTCTCTCTCCATCACTGTTGGGAGAGCATTCGAAGCTGAAGCTACAGGGACTGAAACAGACGTAGATATCCTAAGAATGAAACCGAAGCTAAATTCCAAAGCCTGCGCATTGCAACTGAGCTACGCCTGTTCCTACAACTGAAGTTCATTGATGCCCGAAATGCCAAAATGAACACATGGGGCGACCACGCGAATATTAACGAAAAATTATACTAAGATTTCAACTTTGTGAATTAGGACAAACCTTGAGTTGTTCGACGCCTTGTTTCAAAGAAATAGTCCACTTACTGAACATATAGGCGACTGAGCATCTTATTTAGATATATATCACTTTAAATAGATGTTATTTTGATGCATTACTGTGCGTATTGTGATGGTTGTCTGACTGGCTAAATATTGAGGAAGCTGTTGTCACTGCTATCTAGTAATCGAATTTGTTTGGGCTAAGATGAACATGAATAACCACATGGCTTTTGTAGTCTCCTTTGTCTTGCACGGTTATATACATCAAGCCTTGACAATATATTGATGGACACTCTTGCCATAAATGATATACATAGTTATATTCTAGTGTAATCATATGGGAAAATGTCAATTTGTGATATGCAATTATCCCACCACGAGATTTATCAGTTTAGTTATAAATAACTATATATAATAAGTAAGTTTTATGCTTCTTGTAATTTTGCCATTGGCACCTTATCACAAACCAATTCAGTAATATGTCACGAAGTTAATTGAAGGGCATGAGTGTTGTTTATAGTTTGTCGTTTGAGTTATTATTATCTTTATCATAATTCCTTGACTTTCTTGTATTTCGGTCGTTTAAACCGGTTTTACTGGTTTTGATGACCGCCATCTTGGTTTCATTTAACAACAACTTCTTCATTATAAGTATCTTTATTATAATTCCTTGACTTTCTTGTATTTCGGTCGTTTAAACCGGTTTTACTGGTTTTCATAACCACCATCTTGGTTTCATTTAACAACAACTTTTTCATTATTAGTATCTTTATTATAATTCCTTGACTTTCTTGTAGTTCGGTCGTTTAAACCGGTTTTACTGGTTTTCATAACCACCATCTTGGTTTCATTTAACAACAACTTTTTCATTATTAGTATCTATATACCGACCAACATGGCTGCCATGTTTTTGTTATTGCAAATGGCTGCGAACATGAAGGCATCTAAAGGTGGTTTGCAATCTAGAGATCTTTCCCAAGATAGATCAAAATACCGGAAGAGATGGCGGCCATTTTTGGTAATCTACGGTATTGACTAGGAATCCAACATAGAGGCCATGAAAGCTCGAAACAGGCTTTGACTTAGACCAATTAAGAGTACACTTTTCCCACAGATAAATAATTACAAATACAAGAAGTCGAAAACTGAATATTTTACAAGAAACAGGGTTCGTGCTACATCTCCTAAACAAGATGCTAGGACTTTTTAAGGACTTTTCAAGGCCCAAAATGATGATTTTCAAGAATCAACTTCGTATGAAAATTTTTTCTTAACAATTAATAAACACAGCTAAGTCATTATTGAAGGGTTTTTAAGCTTGATAACAACGACATATAAAATGATGGAAAGTATAGCATACCAACCTTGTCATTCTTGGAACAAAGTTACAGTTTGAAATAATAAGTGAATTATAAACAAAAATTAGGTTACAGTTGATCGTAAAAAACTAGGTATAGAGGGCTTTTCAAGGGCTATTCCAGGAGTATTCATCAGCTTTTCAAGTGCACTTGACTGAAATGGGTTTTGAATTCCAGGGCTTTTCAAGGATTTCAAGGGGTAGCACGAACCCTGAAGAAAAGAAGCATACTTGCATGAAGCAGTTAGAAATATCACGTTATTATCATGGCGGAAACCAAGGGTGCAGGTGCATTGGCCTCTTACCTTTGGGGTCTCGGGTTCGATTCCTGGATCGGCTTCACATTTTAATATAATTTGTTAGAATTTGTTACTAGGTCTCTCCCTTGATTCAAGGGTTTTATCCAAGTTCTCCAATTTTCCTAACCTCTCCGGAAAACCTAATCAGCTAAATTCCAATTTGATCTGTGAATTAGCCGTGCTTGACTTCGATCAGCTCATCGGTAAAAAAATCACAATATCGGTAAATTGTTTT
Source organism: Anthopleura xanthogrammica (assembly GCA_964019055.1). Classification (NCBI taxonomy): domain Eukaryota; kingdom Metazoa; phylum Cnidaria; class Anthozoa; order Actiniaria; family Actiniidae; genus Anthopleura; species Anthopleura xanthogrammica. The sequence goes on from OZ025217.1 coordinate 11,760,340, forward strand.
TAGAAATTTGAGGGTTTTATACATAATATTTGCATATACGTGCGAAAAATAAGTTTCCTTATACCTCTATTTATTTATTGAGCATATAATAAATACAAACATATGGCTAGTTTCTTGTTCTACTCAAACTACTAAATAAGTCGACTTAGTGTAAGTACCTTGAGAATGAGACTGTATCCCCGATAAACTCTCAGTTTGGCTTCTATACAAATTGATTTCCAAATCCTGCTCATAAATCCCCCCTTATTCCCCCGTCTATATCTTTTCACCAGAAATCCGAAATTGTTTGTTTTCAGATAACTATGAAGTCAAAAAACAAAACTAAATTATTTATCTAAAGTATCTTGAGTTTGAACTAAAACAAACTTCAATATAGTCCTTAGAAAAAGAGAAACGAGTTACAATCCTAATGCAAACTTGTCTCAAAACAAATTATGCAAGATTCTGTAGACATCTTCGCTGCTAAAAAACATCTGAAACTTTATTTAACCTAAAATTTTTGGATCGAGCTTACCTTTATATATATATTTTTCAATCACAGACCGTACTCAATTCAGCTTTTCTTATTCTGACAGAAATATTTTGAAGAATCTCCAGTACTTGAAAATACATATGATGTCACCTAAAGCGATTTACAGAACATAATATACAATAAAACAAAATATCTTGTAATATGCGCTTTTTAAACCAGTTGCAAGGTAACTGTACCTTCCTCATAAAAATCCGCGGCTCAACGTTGATGTAAGTGACTTGAGTAAATAAAAAGGCGACACCGTTACTTCAACTTAATGCCCTATTTCGCTCATTATTATTATATACTTAGGAAGTGTCTTGGTGATACATTAGGTGCAATCTTAAAAACAATCAAATGGTTGTTGGCTATCGTATATTTTTTTTTACTGCAAAATTTGTTGAAATGAACTTGACCCTTTGTTTTCAAGATTTGTTTTTCGTCATGAATTTTAGGCCGTTTCCAATCAAATGATTGTTGGCTATTGTATATTTTACTGCAAAATTTGTTGAAATGAACTTGACCCTTTGTTTTCAAGATTTGTTTTTCCATTTCGTCATGAATTTTAGGCCGTTTCCAAGTTCGATAACATAACAAAATGCATATCGCCTCTCACCAATGAGACCCGGGTTCGAGTCCTGCCGCGCTTGGTGTCGTATGTGAGTAGAGTTGTTTGTTGGTTTTCTCCTGTGCTTCGAGGGTTTTTCTCCGGGTTCTCCGGTTTTCCTCCCTCTACAAAAATCAACTTCTAAATTCCAATTCGATAATGGAACGAGGACCACAGGTTTGTAAGCCACTGACTATTAAGAGCTACATGCAAATATAGCTGCAAATGAATTTTGTAAAAAAAAAAAAAAGGCTCACACATAAAAAAAAGGAAAGGATTTTCCCATTGAGGACTTGACTATCTTAGAAACAAAGACTATTAAAATCTTGCATTCTGATTGGCTACGCCTCTATACACTTCTACGAAGAGTAATGTTAACCTTTTGATTTAATTTTTTTTTCCATTCAAATAAGGTATAAAATATTATACAATTTAAGAGTCATTCAAATTACCGGCGAAAAAAAAATCAAAGAAATATAATAACTCTTATAACTGTTTCCCCAAAATGACTGCGCACAAAAATCTCTTACCGGATTATATAATATAAGGAAGTTAACGACATCTTAATACGTATAATAATTAACGATTATACATATACCAATTTCCCTAGTATGGAATTTTAACGCTCAAATTTAGGATAATTTTTTTTTCAAGGTATGCAACTTCTTTGTAGCTACTATCGAAATGGATTTCGAATATAAACTAATAGTTGAGTACATTTTTACTATGTTTAATCCAAGTCCAAATGTTTGGTTAGATTCAGTGTCATGCATGTTTTCGATCTTGCTAGGGTTGCTAAGCACTCTAGATGAATCGAAAACCATTCTCTGCGTATTTTCATTTGCAATTATGGGTTTTTGTTTACTTAGCTATGACGTTTTGAACCTTTTTTCAGCAGGCAAAAGTGGATAGAAAACATATTGAATTAACAAATAAAATCCTAGAGGAAAAATATCGTTAGTGGTTGCTAATAGAAACGAAGCAGATTTCAAGGTATCCCTAAGAAAGAAAGAAAGAAAGAAAGAAAGCAAGCACACATCCTAACGATATATTTACTAGTTTTACTTTATAAAGTGCACCTAAAGCTGGTTTTTTCTTTCAAAATTTGTTTACTTAGAAGCAGAAGACAGAAATTTATTTATACATTATTTAGGCCAAAAGCTATCGGAAAAAAAAGCTATCCGTCCAAACTATTATATACTATTAGGGAATTGAAACAAATTAGAGTTCCATTTAACGTAACCAGTCAACATCCTATATATTTTTATTCCCTGAAAATACTATTCGTGATATTGTGGTGTAATTATTTTGAAATCTTGGCGGTGCAAATAATGACACAACTGACATCAGTGGTTATTATTATATATCACCTTGATAGTATGCCACTGTTAATTCCCCAGCAGGGTATGCATGACGATGTGGTAACAAATTGATGATATATGCTCAAGCCGTTAGCACAGTCTTCAGTATGTAAAGGAAGGAAGGAAGGAAGGAAGGAAGGAAGGAAGGAAGGAAGGAAGGAAGGAAGGAAGGAAGGAAGGAAGGAACAAAAAAGAGAAAGAAAGTAGAATTCCCTTCTCTTGAAGCTTCAATTATTTTTATGATGAAAAAATCAAAAACATTTTTTCATGATGTTTTGACCCTCAGGTAGGAATTTAGTGCAACTGAGAAATCTATACTGTAAATTATACTATTGTATACCATATTTCATATAACAAATAAATATTTTGCTAACTAAAGCAACTTTAGGTCGAATATTGCGTGTTCAAATAAACATCGTTTTTTAATAACACTGGATGCAAGATTTTTAATGAATGTCCCTTCGTACGACGAAGCATTTCTTATCATCACTCGTAAATTTTAACCCTTTTCATATGAAATCTTGCCATATAAGACTAATATAAGCGACTTTAGGCAGTTCAGTGGCTATCAATCGCAAATAAGACTCAGTTCGTCCAAAAAGAATACTAAATATTTTAGCTGATAAGACCTTATAAAAATGCTCTTTAGATTTAGATATTCATTAAATATACAAATGTACGAGACCCTGATGTTCATTTTGAAAGACATACATAAATATTATATATATATATACATATAAAACTCATGAATAATTAATGAGAAAACACAATAGAAATCATTGTCCGTGGAGAAGGTTTTATATCTGATACAAAATCGTCCTGATTTGCATAAACTTTAACTCCAATTTTCTCAGCCAAATTCAATTTTATCTTTAAAATTTTAGTAGAACATGAATTTATACACCTAGACGTTTCATAAGTAATATACAATATGAGTGGCCATGTTGTATCAGATATACAATCACCTTCGGCTTCGGCTCGTGGTGGTATATCTGATACAACACGGCCACTCATATTGTATATATTACATATAAAAACGTTGTTTTCCGTGGGAAAAAAAAAATTAGATAAATAAAAAACCTGTCAAGTGGTTCTAGTTGAGCTAAAAACATGTTTGCAACTGCTTTCTCCTTGTTTACTTTTCGTTTCCATCAACAACAAAAAAAACACTCGGAAACATATATCTCTAACTCGTCAAAGTTTTGAAGACTTGGTGTTTATATATATATATGTAACAAAATAAGCACTGAAAAGTTTCCTATGTGTTATACCTTAGATGGTGACCGTTCCGTTGCTGCAAAAAGCACAGAAACTCCAACTTATTTTAGATAGCTTTGTTTGGGTCGATCGCCTAAGAAAGGTAAATTAATAACTCGAATCATATGCCATAACATCTGAGGACCAGAGCTTTGTGTTTGCCTTGCTGTCGATCACTGAACTTTCAATTCATGGTAGGCTATAATGCCCGACAGTATACATCAATTTGCAGCTGTCAGACAGTCCCTTATTGTTCTCTTGTTATCAAATGTGGGATATATTTCTTAGTATATTATTCCTGATACAAGTCTGGAGGCGTTGCATGGAGAAAATTTAATGAGAAATTGTTTTACATAGCCGCTGGTTGTCGGAATCGCTCCGACAAGAAAACTAACGTAAGAAGTTTGTATATTTGATGTAGCGGAGAGATCAATAAACTACTTTGATGACATCGGTGTATATAGTGAAGAGTTGTGAACATTTTTTGTTTCATGGACTGAGTGACAAAGATATTGTCTCAATTTGGAGTGATAGATAACTATGAAAAATAACTATGGAGTAATTTCAGTTGAATATTCGCTTTTCTTTTTGTGTTTGCTTCACTTTGCTTTGCTTCATTAACTTTTTGATTTCTTATCCTTTCGTTTCTTTTCCTCTCCATTCCTTTCGTTTCCTTTTGTTTCGTTTCTTTTCGTTTCCCTTCTTTTCCCTTCTTTTCCTTTCCTTTCGCTTCCTATGCTTTGCTTCGCTTTCGTTTCCTTTCTTTTCTTTCCTTTCCTTTCCATTTCTTCGCTCTCCTTAATTTGCTTTCCTTTCTTAGCCTTTTTTTCTTTTTTTTTTTTTACATTTCTTTCCTTACCCCACATTATCCCTTTTTCCGAACCTTTTCGAATATTTCATTGCACGACATTAGATCTTGAAGTCTAAACTTCATAAAACAAGGCATATAAGATATAGTTCTTATCTTGTCCCTAATCAATATTCGTTATTCAATCCATGCAAGTAAATGGGCATTTTTAACAAAAGCAAAACAAATTAGAAATATTCTCTCCATAGGCGCATCCCCGCAAGACCTTCCTTCAATCTAAAAATAATTGGACCATATTTCTCTCGCAGACAGATTGAACCATCGATGCATGTGGGATGTATATCTGAGAATGAATCGGTCATAATAGACCTCTTTACCTTCGTTGTTTGTTGTGCCCATTTCAGACCACGTGATGCCACTCTTGGGAGTTGATTCTTTCATGTGTAAATATTTTAACAAAAGAACATTTCTCAAAGGAATGTCATGTGGTCTGAAATGGGCAATTTGCATACGAAGGTAAAGAGGTCTATTGGTAGACATCGACTCGTATTTCATTGATCGTGGTATATTTAGTATACATATAATTTGATCATTAGTGGTAGATGGTGGTTTTTATGATTAAAAGTCATCGGACAAAAACAGCAGGAAATATATTTCATATCAAAATCAAATTATCTTGGTCAATTGTGGTGTAAAATGTGGTGGTCTTTTTTCTAATCGTGTTGATTCTTGTTATTTATGTTTTTCTTTGTTAATAGTCAATTTGGTATTCCTAGATTACATAATATAGTTTATTCGTATAAGGACAAGAAATGTCATAATATATCTATTGATTGAAAGAAATGAAGAAAAAAACAAAGGTATTTCCATGCATGCATCCATCCATCCATCCAACCACCCAACCAACCGTCCGTCCGTCCGTTTATCCTTCCGTCCATGCAACCATTTATCCATCCACCCAACCGGCGTCCGTCCGTCCATCCTTGTTCAATTCCTCCTTTCTTTCTTTCTTTCTTCCTAGAATCATTCATTTTCTTATAATTATCCCTGTGTTCCTATTTACCTGTTCAACCTCCACTCTAAACTGATTACACTGCCACCGTCGAATAATCATCGACGACTTCCTTTCAAACTTTAAAGATTTTCCTGTCAGTTTGCAACCTGAGTTTAGATTGACATTAGTTAATGACTTATCTATTTTTCAATTTATCTATCTTAACCATTATGCCTCTTTTAAAAACTATCAAATTACGAAGTCTCTTTAAAAACAAAACTATTAAATTGCAAACTAAAAAAGAATCGAAAGACATTATTTTATTGACAGTCGAAAGACACTCTAATTCATGTCCACTAACTTATATTACTGGTATAATATGTCAAGAGAATTATTTTGGAGCTGTTTTGATTTAAATATGGAATATATATATATATACTGGCTGGGTTTTGATTCTTATTTAGTACAGCTAAGAAAAAAGTGGAAGAAAATAAATTCAAAGTAGCAGTTATCGTAGTTAGTTGACGATGGTGCGTATACTTTACTCCGGCATTCCCTCCACGCATGCGCTGTTGAAATGGCTTGGAAACTCGTAATCCTCAAAGGTTAAACTGAGCAGTACTTTCATATATGTGAGATCCATGAGAATATTATGAAGATAGTATTAATCTATCGCTTAACAGGTGGTGCACTAATAAAATCTAAGCCACACTTTATTTACGAATATTTATTTGAGAAACACTGAGATATTTGTTTTTCAAATAAACTCGTCAAATTAAAGCGTTTTTTTCATCAAGCAAAATCTAATACGATGAAAAGGTATAATTTTGCTCTGAAAGTTATTAACTTTAAAGAAGATTAAATACTATACTAAGAAAATTACAGTTTCGTAAAGTCGTTGAAATTCATATTTTTCTTATTTACTTCGCAAAACAAAGTTAGAAGCAGAATATATATGTAGTGGTCTAAAGATAAAATCATGAAACTGAATACCGTCCTTTAAAATTCAGCAAATAATATTTTCACAGTTATTTTATTTTATATCATTTTTACCATATTCTATTTATCTATTATTTAGCACAGCCGTGATCCAAACCGCTCGCATTTATCAGTCAAGCCTGCAAGCGTCGGACATGTCCTTAAACAGATATGTGAAGTATGAGGGGGAAAAAACGAAAAAATCAATATTACTATTATTTTATCGTATATCATTTTTATCCCATTATATTTATCGCTTATTTAGCGCAGCTGCAGCCTACACCGCTCGCATTTATCAATCAAGCCTGCAAGCGTTGTCGCCGGGACATATCCTTCAACAGATATACTAAGTATGGAAAAAAATAGATGAATAAAAACTTACCGCTATCGTACGAGACTCTTGATAAATATTGACAACAGATTTCCAACCAGAACTCTAACAGTTGTTGTTTTCCAGTTTTCTAAAAGTTGTTCTTAGCTTTCTTGTTTATGGGTTCTTCGTGGGTTGATGGCTTTGATGTGTGAAAGTGGCTCTAGGTTTTTGATCTGATGGTAAATAAATCTCCCTTTAATATATTTACCAAGATACATGTCATTGGATTCAAGTTTTCTTCCGGTGATCATTTTACAGGTAGTTTAAAATTTAAATTTAAATTTGAATCCATTTATTTCCTATATTTTCACACTTTTTAAACAAAGTAACTTAAGTTTGTGAGAATTTGATAAAGAGTCTTAAATACTAAGTTTGGTTTTGTTGTGTATATTTGAAGATTACACAAAATTTATGTTATAAAATAAGAATTAATTGAAAATAATATTTAGGTAGAAATATTTGAAAGGTAATGTTTTGGGACAAATTGCTGATGAAAGCTTTCAAAATAAAAGGAATTGGATAGAATTGAAAACGAACAAAATTAAATTGAAAAATAATAGAAAAATTTAATAGATTTTTTGGAGAAATTACTGATGAAAGATCTGCCAAATTAAGAAAATATAAAATATAAAATTGACAATGAAAATGAAAAAAAAAATTAAAATTAAAAATAAGTAAGACGAATGCATTAAGAGTTGAAATAAAAATATGTTAGATAGATTTAGGGTTAAAAAATAGGGAGAAAAGATATTTCTACCACCATCTGGTAGGACTTGCAATTCTTCTCAATATAATCTTTGATCAACGCGACATCGATTTAGAACCAAGTCTCGGCGAAAACGTCAATCAACAATGGTCGATTTTACCCATTTTTTTCCTCATAATTTTCCCCTAGTTTCACCATACCAAGAACGACTCTCGACTTTACTGTGCTGTAAAATAGCAAGCACCTGTTTCATCGTAGGTGAATGGGAACAGCTGCTGAAAGGCCTATTCAATGAACAATTGCCCCCACATTAAAACCTAAAGAGGACACATTACTAACCTCTTTTATCTTGGGCTCGCAGGATATCCTTTTTGAGCTGGAATACGATACCAATACAGATCAAGCGCAGCTGGACCCCAAACCGTTGAATCACGTTTCCTAAAGATCCATAATTGTCACCATTTCTATTAGTCCATTAATCAAACAAGTTTTTCCAAAGGCAAATATTTTTTCAATTGTCATTTTAGAGATTGAAAAAAGACATGACTCAGTGTTATTACAGTGGAAAAAGACGTTTTACGGAGCTATTGTTATTAGTGATTGAGGATGATTTTGAGTAATTCCGGGACAATCAGAGAATAACTTGATAATGGTGTTCCTTTATGATGGGTGTGTGTGTGGTTCTATTTGGTCTGACTTAATTAAAAAGGAAACAAAGAAATATATTTGTTCACTAGGATTGGCAGCAATGGTACAATATTTAAACAAGTGGGAAAGCTTTTCAAACATAATCTAACGCGAGGAAAGAAGGGCTGAAAACTAGGACATATTCTAAATACATTTAGTGACTTTATTTTCTCTTCACTGTCCTTTTTTCCTTTTGCTTCACTTTACTTCTCTTCTCTTCTCTTCACTTCTTTTCTCTGCTCTGCTCTGCTCTGCTCTGCTCTGCTCTGCTCTGCTCTGCTCTGCTCTGCTCTGCTCTGCTCTGCTCTGCTCTGCTCTGCTCTGCTCTGCTCTCCTCTGCTCTCCTCTCCTCTCCTCTCCCTTCCTCTCCTCTTTGCTGTCAGTCATTTTTTCGAGTTTGAATGATGTACAATTGTCTTGAAAAGGCAACACATCTTAGAATATATTCAACGTTAAAATACGATATGACTGTTCTATTTCCTTTTCATATTTGTTATTTCTTCTTGTTTGTTCCCTTCTTTGTCCTCCCCTTGGACATTTCCTGTATTGTGTTCTGTATATTGCACTCACACTATCATGCAGTAGTCGGATCTCAATAACTTGATCGACAGTACAATCCCGCACTTTAGGCTAAATATGGCAACAAGTAAGCCCTTTTCCGTAAAAAAAAAAAATTTAAGACAAACATTGCCATCAAAAGAAGAGCTTGGGAAAACATGCATTTTTTTCGACCTGGAAAGTTCCGACTTCTGAGGTTGTTGTCATATGTGAGTAGATTTGCTTGTTTGTTCTTTTCCGTGCATCGAGAGCTTTTCTCCGGGTTCTCTGGTTTTCCTCCCTCCACAAAAACCAACTCCTAAATTCCATCTCAATCTTTTGGCTTTAGAGACTGAGCGCGTTCGATGCAAGACAAAATTACTTTTTTTTTTTTAATATAGAGCAGATTTCGTATGAGTGTGAAAAGTCCACGGCACACGGCACGGTTACGGCGCGGACACGGTACCGAATGTCGAATGTTTTCATACACGACACGGCACTGACACGCGTACGGTCACTGAAAGGCGCGGTATGTGCATTACGTTTTGCTAGCCATAGGAAAACTACTCTATGGTTGAGATTACGAAATTTTGTTTTAACCCAAGTTAATTCGAATTGGTTTAAATCTTAGAATTGTCCTGGATCCAAGGCCAAAAATATTACAAATTCCATCAGAAAACCATTTGACTGTTGTATGTTCCTGTTCATCTCATTTTCGGGATAGTTTTAATTAAGCCGAGTTCCTAGTTTATACTTCTTTAAATTATCACTTCTGAAACATGCAAATCAAGGAAACCACTCGATGGGGTCAACAGAACCTCAAATAAATCTTTGGGTAATCAAGCAGGCACAAATTATTGCCAAATTAAAAAAAAAACACTACAGGCTGTTATTTGGCTTTCACAAATTGGTCTATATATTAATTGTTTCTTTAAAATAAATTTTGCTATATATAAAATTGTGCGAACAGAAATAAATTGGACCACCCCTACACCCTTTCAAATCGAACCTTGAAATATTCTCCGATTTGAGTCAGGGCGTAGCTAACTTACTAGATTGAATCGATCTTAGCATTTTACGAGAACCTGAAAAAAACTTGAATTAAGGAGAGACCAAACAAACTGTACTTACATGCGATGCTTAATCGATGAACTACCAAAATTTTTCCCTGTTTGCATAAGTTATTCAAACGCCAATGTCTTTAAGTTGAGTGCTGTTAATGACGTCATCATCTTTTTTTGGATGAGTACTTTTAAGTGCTCAAAAAATCGAATCATCAAACACTGACAATTACATATTAAAAACTAAATAATCTCGTGTATTAGACAAGTATCACATCTGGCTATGGCCAAGTACTGCGTGGTTGAGCAATGACAGGTACTTCCTATCAAGCTATTCCTAGCTGTCCACTTCCTTGTTTCCTCCCTTCCCTTATAATGTGTACTCCTAACTAGACATTTAGTCTTTAATTCAGGGATAGAAAAGCTGGAGTTTTGTTCTCTAATTGCGCGACGGGTACTTAAGCAGGATGAGACGAGCAGATTTTCTTACGCAGGTGTACTTGGCAAGTTTTTACCTGCTCGTGTGTCTGATCAACAAGTTTTCTTTGACAAGTTTTTGTAAAGTTTTTTGTAGCAATTGCTGGACAGCTAGACCAAGCGATCAACGATGAGCGCTCGGGATTTCTTGTCAAGTTTCCCACGTTGATCCATGCAAACGAGCAAGTTTCGCAATTGTCAAGTTTTCCTTGACAAGTGCGGCACTTGTTCAAAGACTACCATTCTATTTTTTTGAACACGTGTGCTTGTCATAGAAAAACTTGACAAGTTTCCCTCTACAGACGAGAAAATAAAACTTGTCAAGGCAAGACTTGTCATAGAAAACTTGCACGCCTGTTCCCTGCTTTATGTTACAAAATTAATCTTTCTTCGTCAAGTTTTTTTCTCTTTCATTTAGTCCATTCAGTAATTACGGAACGTCAGTTCATAGCAAACAGTACCTTAGCCAATAGTACCATCATCACATGCATGAGTAGAGCTGTTTGGTCTCTCCCTTGTTTTAAGATCTAGATAAATGTTATGCTACGAATTTTCTCCTGTACATCAATATGACCCAGCAAGCTAATTCCTATTCTCCTGTACATCAATACCCAGCAAGCTAATTCCTATTCAATGTGAATTAGCCATACCCAGTGGTTGTTCCAGGAATCGCTAACCGTAATTACGTTCATAGTTAATTCACAATCTCTCATGTCTCTCATACAATAATATTTCTTAAATTAAAATCTAGAACCATGCAGCTTTTTAGTACTACATGAATTTGATTATTTATGTGAATTAAATTCATAGACCAAAAGACGCCTATAGCACTACAATTACACACCGCCATGTATTCGAAGGTCTAGGTTTTTTTTTTTTACTTTTGACAGCAATTGATTTGCCCATTTTACGCCGGGCCCAGTGGGGGTAGTGTTATTGATATTCAGAGGGGGAGACGGGAGCGGGGGTACTCCATAATTATAAGCCTTGAAAAGGGATTTTCTGTGATCCCGACAACATGAAACACTTCCATTTGTAAAATTGTCAAACGTGCTACCGTTACTGCGATTCTCAATATTCTGCAAATTCTGACATTCCAGCTGCTTGTTGTGAAATAAATTGGTATTTCACTGCCGTCGATCAAGAATAATCAGTCGGTACATTTTATATTTATAATTTTTGACTGGGGGCTAAAACTACTAAGTGAAAAACCAAATTCCAACAGGAAAGTCGCAACAACTGGAGTTCGCACAATAATGAGAATCGCAGTAAATTCGCAACCTGACTGATTTTAATGGTATGAAAAATAGTTTTGAAAGCGTGCGGTATATAAACTTTTACCTCAATTGTTCATTGTTGATGTGTTTTCCTTCTCGAAATGGTCCTGCAGGGTTGTTGATATCTAGTGAGAAACTGGGTTTCCTGTTACCTGTTTAATAATTAAAATTCATATCTACGTCTCAGTGAATCAAAATTATAATAAAGTGTTTAGACAAATCAAATTTTGTATGAATGGACAAACTTACCGTGTGGCTCTAGAATGGTTTCCGACATGTAATCAATCGCTCAATATGGCCGCTCAGTTCTCAAAACTTTGGCAAAAACCACGATTTTTGGCGAAGAAAAATAGGAATTTAAAGGTACTGTTGAGTATTGATATTGGGATATTAGGTCCATGATTAGCCGCTCTGTCTTGAACATTTAGCTGACAATTTTGAAGTCAAATACTCGTTTAAAATTAAGTAGATAACCTCTTTAGTGTCAAATGTTAGATATGCAAGATGAAGAACTGACTAGAATGGTTCAATACTAAAAGGTCAGTGTCTCCCCACATCAATTTAGTTCATTAATCTATCAAAAATGACGCCAAATTTATTTTGGTATAGATAAATAATTGATTTTGCTAAATTGAACATATAAACCTTCATTTTGTGGCTTCTTTTCTTGATATTTGGCACCAAGTTTCAACACTTTTTTGCCTCTCATCTGCGAGTTATTTTTGTTGTAAAATTTTGGCGGGAACGTGATCGATCAATATACGCATGCGCTAATCTGTGATTGAGCCTGCGTTCCTTATGGTCACTGTTTTACACCAAATTAGAAATAAATAATATTAAAAGTTCATTAAAGTGATTGATTTCTGATTTCCGGCTGTTTCGTTGTATATATTTCGGATTTTAAGCTTTCAAGCTCTCACTGATCATGATCACTATTAAAAGACTTGTATACTAAGTGCACAAGCACCTAGTTTCCCACTCTACGGTTCTTAATTCAAACTGAATATACTGGGCTTCAAATTACCATTTTTTAGCTGGTGAACCTGACTGACAAACTAACATTTAGTTGGCATTTTTTAACTGACCTCGGCTGGGTTGAACTGGAAGGCCGGCGCTTGAATGATGCACTCGAGTGGAACCTTTTGTTGTCTTGATCTTTTGAATCTGTCAAAATCAGATAATTAAAACACTCAAAACTTGCAAAAATCGTAGTTCAGTGCTGAGTTGGCTACTCAGTTATATTTTGAAGCCGAGTTCAAACGAATAAAAAGCATTCTGAATACTTGCCTAGACGATTACTGGTACTAAGTTTGGAACAACTACTCAAAACACTTGTGCTAGTGGATTAAATTTATTCTATTACCAAATCCCTTGGGAGAAATAAAACTCTCTTTTGAATTGTTAAAGGTTCATAGAAACTGTTTTGAATAGATTAATAATTAGAACCAAGTAGAATCAAATCGGATAGTCCCGTTCCTGCGCATCTTTAAACTAGCCGTGCCTTTGCATCGAAGCGACACCAACGGTGAGCTTGCAGTTATAGATACCTTTGCAAGAGTCACGAAAGGCATGGCTGCTTTCTGCCAAAATGGCACAAGTGACTGTGAAAGGAACTATTTCTGTGCGAATCTATATGATATGATATGTATATATATTTTCAGTCAGAGATGATAGGGTTATTATTTGCATAGGTCAGCAGTCGCCTCGTTATGATGCGGAAAATGATGTATTCGAGATAGGAGCACAATTCCAGAAAAAAAGTAATCCAAAGTCAATTTGATTTCGATTAAAAGAATAAATGATGAATTTCCAGTAATAGTTTCATATGATTTTTTTAATAGTGATAAACCATTATTCTCATCAAAGCCAAAAGTAGAGGCTAGGTCGGCAAATTTGGGTCGGCATCGATGACTCAAAATATAGGCATATAAGTCATGGGGGAACACAATTAGTGTCCATGACCATAGCTTCCATATGTCCTAAATTCCATATAGGGCATACTTGATTTACTTGTTTCCGTATTTTACTATCCAGGAATTTACCATCATTTACTATGTTTTCCTTTCTTAGGTATGTTTTACTATCAAATTTTAAAAGTCTATGAAATTCGCTTAATTGATCCTTTTTCTTAAATACTTTAAGGAAATTAGTATTGTATTACTCGGATAAACAATATTTTAATACATTTTTGCAAGTAAATAGAGGATATTACATGGGCGCGCGGAGATATAACAATATGAAATTAAATTCCATCTGGGAGAAACTCCAAAGCATCCATGCGCATTTTATCTCGTGTGCCCGGAAAATATTGTTTAAATTAAACGTATTTTCTTATGTGCTTTTTACAACTTGTGCTCTTTCGTTTTCTTCTGTTAAACTCCTATCCATGCATGGCAAAATAGACTTGCTTGCTTCATAGTGCTTGCACAACTTGTGCTCTTTCGTTTTCTTCTGTTGAAATCCTATCCATGCATGGCAAAATAGACTTGCTTGCTTCATAGTTTTACTGTACTGGGCTTCATGTGTTACAATCACTCGTATACAACCTAGTTCAATGCCATTAAACTACTCTATCCTTGTTGAGAAATATCAAGCGCTTTTCGTGAGCTTTACGGATTTCTATTTGACGTAAAGTGTGCGTCGAAACGATACACAAGAAATGTATGGTGTCCGGACATAGTGTCCGGAGATAGTGTCCGGACACAATACATTTCTTCTGTAAATTCTAGCATTTTTTTTAACATACACTTGCTTGCTTGATAGTTTTACTGGTTTGGGCTTCCTGTGTTACATTCATTCGTATGACCAGGGACCTTTGTGGGAAAAAAGCAAGCACAACAAAAATACTCCATATTTTCCCAAACGTGTGCTCATCATTAAGAACTTTTTGACCTAATAATCTCCTAGTTTTAAGTTTATACTCAAGAACATATCAATTATCAAGCTGAAAAAAGATCAAGTCCGATCAAGTCCAAGATGTTAATCAACAAGTCAAACCGGAAATACAAGTTTCCCGCTATCCTGATTTACAACTCGTAAACATTAAAACAAGCATTGTGATTGGCTGATAGAATGAATATTCCTTTGTGATTGGATCAAACTTGTACAGCCAGAAAAACTACAATAATACTGGGGAAACATGGCGGCCATGCTGAGGGGAAGAAAGATTTTGGGTTTTTTGCCCCGTTTTATTCAGAAAGATGCTGGTTTAAGATCTCCAGCAGCTGTCACAAGCCTTCATTTACAAACCAGAAAGTCTTCAACGAGGTAAAATGCCATTATTTTGAAGCTTATTTTGTTGTTTTATGAGCTTGCACGTGTCATATTTACTTGTGTTCCATGATGCAGATCTTTTCCAATGATCTCTGTCTTGCTGTACTTTTACGATCATTTTTTTGCGATCTTTGTGCTTTTGATCGCTAATTTTCAGCTATTTTATGGCTGAGTTTATAGCTCTTGTCTTTGCATGCTACTTGCGAAATACTCCCGTTTCGAGATCTCTTTTACGCTGTGTTAGCCTCAAAACCGTGTAATATATTCTTTTATTCAGTAACAGCCCGTGGAAATTCAAGAGATCTGTGTGTAAAGAAGACAATAAGAATACTTTGAAATTTCACGAGTTTTATCTAAATTTCTGCATAAAAAGTCGCTGTGATAATTATTTGATATCTTTTATTTCTTTGTATTATAGACCCCTCAATAAAAAGTTAAAAGAGAATGCCGAAGTTGTTATCATCGGTGGAGGTTGCATGGGAACTAGTATTGCTTATCACTTAGCCAAACGAGGTTTACCAGATGTAGTAATGCTGGAGAAATCTGAGTTGACTGCAGGTTCAACATGGCATGCCGTAAGCAAGATAGCTATAGACAGTATAGATTTATGATTGTGTAATACTTATCATGTTGTACTTGACAGGATCTCGAGGTCCGGATAAAGGGAAAAACTGCATCTGATTGAGGTCTTGAACATAGGTTTTCAAGGCATAGGGCACATTTTTTCCCTAGATATATAGTCTGACTTTAGGATGATAAATAACTTCCATTTACTTTTCCACTTGTTTTGAAATGTTTTTTGTTGTTGTTTAGCCCGATCGAGGTCTTGAACATAGGTTTTCAAGGCATAGGGCACATTTTTTCCCTAGATATCTGGTCCGACGTTAGGATGATAAATAACTTCCATTTACTTTTCCACTTGTTTTGAAATGTTTTTTGTTGTTGTTTAGAAGTCCATTATCCCATGCCTACACAGATGACATCAGGATACCAGACAAGGGGCATGCAGAGATAGAAAATACCACCAGTTCCAGCAGCTACAATTTTTAGGATACCCAACATGAAAAACAAAACAAAAAATTATTTTCATCTTTTTTCCAGGCTGGTCTTACAACTTACTTCAACACAGGAATCAACATGAAACATATTCATTACTACAGCATTAAACTATTCGAAGAATTAGAGGCTGAGACAGGACAGGTATGTAGCATATTATAGTATAGTATATATAGGATTAATTTGATATTAAGGTGGCTGCATACTGCTTTTAAAGGTCTTGAGATAATGGATAATAGAATTTTATGGCTGTTACACATGGTACTCAATACACCAGTCACATTATGTGGTATTGCATATATGCTCGCATGGCATGTGCCATAAAACTCTATGGAGCCACCTTAAATGAATGTAGCCTCAGAAAATATCTATTCATCCATAATTATCTTGATTTATGGAAAGGTCAAGGCTAGTTTGTGGTAGGGAATTGAGAGTGGTGTAGTGGTAGTGCACTCGCCTACTAACTATACCTTTGAGGTCTCTAGTTTAATTCCTGGACTTGACATCACATTTGGGTTTACTGGCTTTTTTCCCTCAACAAAACCTGTGATGTATCCTAACTTTGATCAGCAGAAAGTTTGTTTAAAATTCTTGATATTGGTAACATTTGAAGTGTTTGGATTGGGAAGGGGGTGGGTCTGAGAAATGGATGGTTGATAAACTGATGATATTTCTTTATTTTAATCTTTGCTTCTTTAGGAAGTTGGATTCCATATCCCTGGGAGTCTTCGACTTTGTACAACTCCAGAGCGCATGGATGAATCTCTTTATCAGATGGCTCGGCAAGGATGGCATAAAGCACCACAGTGGTTGGTCACTCCTGATGATATACACCAGATGGTTCCTTTCATGAATATGGATGGAGTTTTGGGAGGGCTTTTTAACCCAGGTTTGTAAAATTGAAAATTTTTGTTTTGGTCAAAAATGCTTGCATCTAATAATTTAGCTAAGGAAATGATGACTGAAGTGAGATGTGATTTAGTTAACCATAGAATTAGTCGCAAGGTTCTTGTTTATTAGTGGATTTATTTCTTTGTTTTTATTGTTTTTGTCATTATCCAGGTGATGGGCATATTGATCCATATTCTCTTACTCAAGCCTATGCTATCGGTGCAAGAAAATATGGTGCAGAAATCTACATGCCTGCTCCTGTATCTGCCCTCAACTTCAGGTCTGATGGCAAATGGGATGTGCATACAGAACATGGCGTCATTAAGGCAAAGCATGTAGTAAATGCAGCAGGTACAGTATACTGTGTGTGGTTAATCAAGTATTCTATGACCAGCCGACACAAGTCGGTTGACTGATGGCTGACTGAATCGATAGTCTGCCAACGCACCATTGAGTATCAGCTGTGTGTTGACCAAGCATTGGCCAACTATCTGCTATGTGTTTACTAATTGATTGGCCAGTGCTCAGTTGATGCATGGCCAACTGTATGCAGCATCTGTACATCATCCTTCTTGTAGTTTTACCTGCAAATTTTCCCCGAGGTACTGAACATGGTGCATTATGGTCTAGCTTGGGTACAAATATCTTTTGCTCATGATGCCTGATATGGTGCTGTTTGAACTCCAGCTAGACATCAATATTATCTTGTTTTATTATATGAAATAGAGTGTGATATTGAGTGACATCAAAATGATAAAATTGATATCCCCACTTCCACCAGTGGCCAGTGGGGATACGATTTATATCAACACTGGTGGTGTCAAATTTCGACTTTTTGCTCAGTAAGCCTCAAATTCTCCATTATTTTTCATTGAAGATTTCATATAATAAACAGAACATTACATGGCCGCTTGGAGATACGAATTTTATCTTCTCGTGCTGATACTATCTCTCACTCGTTCGCTGCGCTCACTCGTGAGAGATCATATCAACACTCGAAGATAAAATTCGTATCTCCGCGCGACCATGTAATATCCTATATTTATCAAATTCATAACAGGGACTTGAAGGTAATTCTAAAGTCCCATGAAATGTTATCTTCATGAGAATTGACAGTCATTAGGCTGATTTATAGACTAGTTTTATAATAGCCATGTCATGGGGCAAAACAATAGAAATTTTCTTCTTGGGGAATTGAAACCTCTTGTCAGTAAAAACATTGTTCCTGCCCCTTAAACATGTCTGACATGAAACCACTCTCAACTATAGGTAACCTATATATTTTTCCCTCCCTCAGGTTTTTGGGCAAGAGAGGTTGGTGCTATGGTAGGTAGTGATCTGCCAATAACGCCCATTCACCATCAGTACATGGTGACATCAACCATACCCGAAGTGGCTGCTATGAAAGAGGAAATACCTGTTATACGGGATTTAGAAAACTCTTATTACATTAGAAGAGAGAGGAATGGACTTCTGACTGGTCCATATGAACACATGGATAAAATGAAGATCCAGGAAGACTGGTAGGTAGCTGGATGGATGGAGGATGGGAGAATTTGGATGGGAAATGGATGGAAAGCAAAAAGAATCAGTAGGGATGGATGGGAAAAGGGAAAAGGGAATGGATAAGTGGAAGGAAGAAGAGAGGGAAAAGTGTGTGGGTGGATGGAGGGACGATGAGTGAGGAGGAGAAATGGTTGGGACAGTGAATGGCTAGAAAGAAAGAAAGATAAGTTGTCGATTGGGTGGTTAAATAGATTGATTGGAAAAGGATAAATGAAAAGAACTGTAGAATATTTTGCTAGAAGGGTGGCATGGTGGGATGAGGGAGTAAGAGAATGAAGGAAAGTAATAAGGGGTTGTAAGGAATGGACAGAGTACAGTACAAGATGAAATGAGGAGAATAAATAGATGAAAAGTTCCAACACTTACAAATCAAACCATGTATGAACATTTATTCTTTTAGGTGGGATGGAGTTCCTCCAGCCTTTGGCAAAGAACTCTATGAAAGTGACCTTGATCGACTCACAGAGAACATTGAAGGAGCAATGAAGCGCTTCCCATTACTAGAAACTGCAGACATAGCAAGTGTAGTTGCTGGTCCTATAACTTACTCCCCTGATGTGTTACCCATGTTGGGTCCAGACATTGAGGTTCCAAACATGTGGTTGGCTATTGGGACAGGATATGGCATCATTCATTCAGGTGAGAACACAGAAAGGTTCTTCTAATACTTCTGTTTTTAAAGTTGATGCAGATACAGGATTTTCCCAGCTTAAAGGGAGGGGTTAGGTTAGCTAAATAGGAGGATAGTAGAATAAAGGAATCCACAGACTGATGGGTGCATGGAGGGACTGTCGGAAGGGGCCCGGGATTGAGTTCAATGGGATGAATGGATGGATCATGGATCAAAGGACAGAAGGATGGATGGAGGGAGAGAGGGATGGATGGATGGAGAGAGGGATGGAGGGAGGGAGGGATGGGTGGATGGAGGGATAGATACAGATGTAGATGGAGAGATGTATGGATGGAGGGAGAGAGGGAGCAATGGTTGGATGGATGGAAGGAGAGAGGGATGTATGAATGGATGTATGGATAGAGGGAGGAAAGGGATGGGTGGATGGATGGAGGGATGGATGAAGGGAGGGAAGGGATGGATGGAGGGATGGAAGGATGGATGGATGGACAAAATAGCAACATGGACATAATAACTTAGATTAGAGCAAATACCATGCTCTTTAGAAGAGAAATATACCCACAGAAGGGAAGCAGGGAGGTAAGATAAGCTTAAATGAAGCTCAGGAGTGATATTGTATTAAGAGATATTAATAATTATTATTTTTTGATTCAGGTGGTTGTGGTAAATATCTAGCTGACTGGCTGATTGACGGGGAACCAAACTACGATCTCAATGAGACAGACCCAGGACGATATGGGAAATGGACAACAAGAGAGTATGTTCTTGCTAAGGCACGTGAGTCATATGGGCTCAACAACCAATGTACTATACCAAAGTTGGAAAGATTCCGTGGCCGACCCATGAGGACTAGTGGAGTATATGAGGTAGAGATTCACTGCCTTTTCTTCCTGGAATTCACACTTTCTTTTCTTTCACACATTTTTATCTATCCCATCCATCTATTCATCCTATCCCATTCCATTTGATCTACCCATCCATTCATCCAATTTATTTTATTGACAGAAAACACTTGAACGAGGAGCAGAAATGGGTTTCCACGCAGGATGGGAACAACCTAACTGGTTTGCATTGCCAGGAGATGACGCTGGGTACAAACCAAGCTTTAGACGTGCTAACTGGTTTGAGGCTGTCGGCCGTGAGGTCAACCTTGTCCTTAATAATGTTGGAGTCATCGATGTCTCTACATTTGGGAAATTCGACGTTACTGGGAAAGATGCTACTCGGTTCTTGGATATGATGTTTGCTAACAGTCTGCCAAAGGTAACTTAGGGATAATTTCCAATGATTTCAAACAAAAATATATATATAGCACCACCCATGCCGCACCTATCTTGAGCATAGTCACTTTTTTTATTTTTATTTACACCAGTTTGTATTATTTTTAGGTTGGCTCAACCAATATCAGTCACATGTTAACACCCAATGGACGGGTATACTCAGAGATGACTGTATCAACCGTCGCTCCTGACCACTTTTTCCTGCTAACAGGAAGTGGCTCTGAGTTCCATGACCTAAGGTAGGTAATTTTTTAAATGTTAAATTGCATTCATCAATCCACCCACCTGGCCATCCATCCATTCATCCTTTTCATTCCATTCCATCAATTTAATCCATCATTTCATCCATCCATCCATTCATTCATTCAGTCTTTCATTCATTCATTCATTCATCCATTCATTGTTTATAATTGTGATATCTTCTAGGTGGCTGAAGGAACATGCCCGCAAAGGTGGATATGACGTCACATTCAACAATGTAACAGATGAGATTGACACCTTGGGTGTGGCCGGCCCAAAGGCACGTGATGTTCTGTCCAAGATTACTTCAGAGGACTTGAGCCATGAGAAATTTAAATTCCTAATGAATAAGGAAATAGAGATAGGAGGTGTAATGGCCAGAGCAATCCGCATATCATATACTGGTTAGCAAAGTGTTGTGTAATATACATCTATTTCAATAAAGGTTGTCGCATCCGAAAGCAGCAAGCGACAAGAAACGAGCCAAGACCTCCTGCAAACAATGCTTTAATTTGCTGAAGATTCTGGGCAACACATAAAGAATCAAAACAGTTGCAGCCTACCATTACAAAACGACTAAAATAATCACATCTAAATGATGAATGAGGAGTAAAATACAGATGTTCTTTGCTGTCTTGTGTCGTTGCTTTCAGCTGCGACAACCTTTTTTGAAATAGGTGTATATTTAGCTATTCATTATTTTGTTAAAACAATGCTCTGATTGCTCACTCACAGAATAGTCAGAACACAGTGCTGACACCATCTGCATTTAATGTCTAGCCAAGGGTCGCTGGTTAGATTTTCAATTGACTTGCATATATGGGTTGAGTTTGTGTGATGTATTGTTCTCTCCCTTGCCAAGTGGGATTTTTCCGGGTTCTCCAGTTTTCCTCTAGCTTGCATAAAAATCCATGTGTCTACTGTATAATTACACCCATTTTCATAATTATGTGATAAATGGCAGCCCAAGACATCTTGGTTTTTGGTCAACCATTGGTTGCGTAATTATGAAAAGGGGTGTACAGCTGAATGGAACATAGTAAAAAGCTGTTCAATTTCTGAAATATCCTGTCATTATATGATTTGAATTGTCAGGGAATTTTTGAAGGCTGAGACATATAGCTTTGAATCTACTGTAAATTATCTCCGTAGCACATAATAATATACAATTCATGACAACCATGTGCTAGAAAAATGATGATAATATCAACTTATGCTATTTCTAATGTGTCCTTACAGGTGAACTGGGATGGGAATTCTATTGCAAAAAGGACGACACATTGCAGTTGTACAATGCCATCATGAAAGCAGGCGAAGAATATGGTATTGGAGACTTTGGAACATTTGCAATGGCGACATTACGATTGGAGAAAGGCTTCAGGTCTTGGGGTCTAGAGGTGAGTCTGTCATCCATGGAGAGGGGGTGGGGGAGTGTAGGAGGTTGAGTACTATGCATTGCTGCTGTGAACTCATGGTAATATGTATGTGTAACAGAACTCTTTAGCTTGATGAGCATGTTTTTCCTATTTGAGACCACTTCATTTCCTAGAGTATCATTTCTATGTTTAACAGTTGTGCATGAGAAGATGCATGAATATAATTATTAAATATACAACACAAACAAAGAATCTTATTCTTAAGAGAATGACACATGCTTTGTAATTGGAAAATGTCCAAGCTAAAATTGTCTAGTCTATATATTATATTTTATTTATTTTTTATTTATATTTTTGTTTTTATTTTTATTTTATCTTATTTTTTACTTTGCATTCTGATTTTATTGTTTTACCTTTACTTTCAGATGAATTTGGATTGCACTCCCCTTGAGGCTGGATTAGACTTTTTTATTAAGTTTAATAAGGTAGGAAAAATTGAAGTGGTGTGTAACATCATGCAGTCGTAATATATAATTCCCATAATGACAACAACAGTGGCAGAAACCACAAGAAAATAAGCAGCAAATGCCTGCAAATTGAAGCACTTTTGTCACGAGACAATCACTCTGCATGATCAATGTAAAATATATTACATGACATGCCCTTGCTGTGCCTGCATGCCAGTCCTGGCTTAGCCTCCTACTCAGACATTCTAAGGGTTCTAAGGGAAGCACGGGTGGTGTAGTAGTGAGATCGCTCTGGACTGGTTGTCACATGTGAGTAGAGTTGCTTTTTGGTTCTCTCCTGTGCTTCGAGAGTTTTTCTCCAGGTTCTCCGGTTTTCCTACTCCACAAAAATCAATTTCAATCAATTCCTTGTTAGCCACTGTATATTAAGTGCTACTCTCATGGGGGAAAAAAACAGGCATAACAATCCTAAGAACATATAAGGCTAGTCCTGGCTAAAAAATGTGTACTAATTTATTTGCCTTTAATCTTTTTTTACTACAGGAAGCCAACTTTATTGGAAAAGAAGCACTATTAAAACATAAAGAAGCAGGTATCAAGAAAAAGCTCTGCTTTCTGACAGTAGACACAACCGATGTTGATCCTGAAGGAAATGAAACCATTTGGTTTGGGGGAAAGGTAAATTTAGTTTTAAATTTCAATATAATTATGTTTCTATGTATGATATAAAAGTCACAACACACTGTGCAGTATTGCAGGCAATGTGGCTGAAGTAGGATGGTTTTCTGCTTCAGCAACAAATTGTGTTGTGTGACATGGCTCACAACATAGATTGCTTGCAACATTACATGCAATGTGTGTCCGTTAGCTTAAGAGGTAGAGATACAAGGATGCCACATAGGGAAAAATGTTGTCCTCTGCAGACACTCTTATAGCAGTTATTATTTCAAAGTGCATTATTCATTGCATACCTTCATTTACACCATTTCTATAATACAAACAAGACAACTAGCTGTAATTATAAAAGCTATTTCAAACACCTGAGTGTGCTTTTAGCTTCTGTATCCTTTGCTTATCAATCAATTTTCCAATCCCATTACAGAACTGCATTCTTTCCATTCCAGAGATGCATTATGAGTATCTTAAATGTGACATAGCAAAAGATGAGTTATCTTTGTTAACTTTCTTAGGTTGTTGGCAACACCACCACTGGAACATACAGTTACACCCTCAAGAAAAGCATCACCTTTGCTTATCTACCACTAGAACTAACAGAAGTTGGCTCTCGTGTGGAGGTTGAAGTCCTCGGTCAAAAGTTCCCTGGTGTTGTGGTGAAGGAGCCATTATTTGACACAGAGCCTGTCCGAACACGCAAAGCACTGAAAGCAGCCAAAGCTGCAAAAGCATGATTTAATGACATCTCAGTATATTTTTTCTTTATGAAGATTACTATTAATTTTGTACTACAATATATGAAACAAGTCTGGATTAAGAAAAGGGATATCTTTGCATGTACTTATGTTATCAAGGGTAGAGATTATATTCAGATTATTTACAAACTTTAGTTCTAATTCTATTTCAAATTGAAAAAGATTTATCCAGGCAGATCAATTCATGAAAATAGCTATTTTTTGAAATTGTACAACAAATAACACAGCAACTATACATAATGATAAGTACAGTCAAAGCTACCCTTGTGAACACTCTCATAAGCAACCAGCTCTAGTTATGATCAAGATTTTGAAACACCATTAGCATTGCTACTTATGAGGGTCCATTCTCGTTAACAACCAATTCTAGTTAAGACTACTTTTTCAATTTCCTTTGATAGCTTTGATTGTATGTTCTGACTTAGCTTGTACTGTGTAGAGTTGGTAGTTTGGTATTGTATTCTATCAGTCTCGTCTGACTGCAGATAATTCAATAATTGGCTTATTTACTGGGTTGCCAAGTCTAAAAATGGGTAGTGTTTTTCTTTTTCGGGCATCGGAATATGCAAAAATTGTGCAATATGACATCACACGTATACGTCACTTGGCATATTTGATAGAAAACAAAAACAGCCAAAATACAAAAAAATAATTTGAATGATAAAACAATTATTGAACTTGGTTATCTCATTAAAACGCGTTAGTAACATGATTAAAGCTGTTGTCACTCCAAGAGCGTCTAGTTTTAAAAAGTGGGAATTAATTATCAGACAACCTTGGAAAATCCAAGGGTGGTATATAGCAGTAGTGCACTCACCTCTTACTCTCTCCTCCAAAGGAAAAAGTAACATTTTTTTAATATCTCTTAATAGTAAAGAATTGGTTGTTTATGTAAATAGATACCTAGAATGTTTGAAATTTGCTTGAAAATATCATACTAGAATCAAATTGAAATGAAGTTACTGGTATAATAAATTGTACTAATACTGTAAGTCTTGCTTATTGTTATTGTGTTTAAAGTTGTGAGACCTTTGCATTGAAGCGAGACAAAAGGTGACTTTGCAATGATAGATACCTTTTTTAATGCTTTTGAAATGTTTCTATCATTGCAAGGTCACCCATGTGTCACTTTGATGTGAAGAAAAGGCTACCTTTCAAGATGGCACAGAGAACTATTGCACTTTAATCCTATGCCGTTTGATATATTTCCCATCATAGGTGACTGTAAAAACAAAAATACTCCCACCAGAAATCTCGTCATTTTAAGTTAAGTTGGAACTTCTTCATTTGATGGAGATGTACTTGGAAATTTTCCAGCATTTGTTTCAGACTCCTCTTCACTCTCCTCTGTGTCATCCTCTAAACTTTCATCAGAACTACTTATCTCTGGTCGTAAAGTTGTCACATAATTAACTTTACTGTTGGTTTTTGAATTTGATGTTTCATTTTTCTCAGGATCATTATGATCATTCTGTACACCTTGTGTATCTTCATCTGTTTCTTCGGCACTGTAGTTATCAGAACTGCTTAACTGTGGCCTTAGAACTGGTGTTTGTGCTTCTTCTTGATTCAAAGGTTTTTCAGCTGATTGTTTTTCTTTTGTGATATCATCTGTTTCTTCGGCACTGTAGTTATCATCAGAACTGCTTAACTGTGGCCTTAGAACGGGTGTTTGTACTACTTCTTGATTCAAAGGTTTTTCAGCTGATTGTTTTTCTTTTGTGATATCATCTGTTTCTTCGGCACTGTAGCCATCATCAGAACTGCTTAACTGTGGCCTAAGAACTGGTGTTTGTATTTCTTCTTGATTCAAAGGTTTTTCAGCTGCTCGTTTTTCTTTTGTGATATCTGTTTCTTCACCACTGTAGTTATCATCAGAACTGCTTAACTGTGGCCTAAGAATTGGCCTTTGTACTTCTCCCTCTTGGTCCAAAGGTTTTTCAAATGTCTGTATTTCTTTTCTGTTATCGTTTATCTGTGATCCTGATGCATTTGTGTCACCCAATGAGCCTGGAGCTTGTGGCTGATCAGCTGTGTTTTCAATTCTGCAGGTATTAGCATCATCTGATGTTGTATTTTTGGGGTGTCCACTGGATAGTGATCCTTGTTGAACTGTTTGAGGTTTTTCTTCCTTGTAATCTTCATGATCAGCTTCAATCTCTTCCTCTAACTTCTGGATGGTTGCTGAGGTAACTAGAATATATAAGAATAATCTTAAAAGTAATGAATAGAGGAAGGGAGGAATGGTCAGATTGATATTAAATAGAATGGATTCTGGGAGGGGAGGAGGGATGGATGGATGAGTGAATAGTTGAATGAATGGTAGGAAGGAAGGGAGGAATGGGTTGTTGGGTGGATAAAACAAGAATACAGAGAGTGGAGGAGGAATGGATGGATAATTGAATGGGTGAATGAATGAATGAATGGGAAGGGGGAACAAGAATGAGATAATAAAAGAAGAAATGACAAGAAAACAATAAAAATCAATGAATAAGTGAATGAATAGATGGATGGATGAATAGGTGGATTGATGGATGGATGAATGGATGAATGAATGGGAGGTAGGTCAAAAACAAATACAATCTTGATATCTTACCAGCAAAGGCAGTCCCATACTGTTTTCCAAGCTTGGTCTTCAGATTTCTGCAAAATCCAAAAATATTTTGATAACTTAATCAGTATGCCATTTAAAGTTGCACCTTGATCGCCCCCTCCCCTTTTACCTACCCCTCGCAAACTCCAGTTCCCTAGCTCTGCTGAGGAAGGATTGATATATGCCTGGCACAGCACAACATGAAGAGTTGAACTTATATCATTCATTTAATATAATTATGTATAGTATATAATTTTTTTTATACCTTATTCTCCTGAATATGATGTCCAAATCTTTCTTCATATCAACTATCATTCTGGTATGGTTTTGAAAAGGAAGATTCAGTTTCTCATATCGATCAAATGAATAACGATTGAACTCGTTGAACCTGACATTCATTTCTTGAAACCTTGTATGTCTGTAATTTTAAACAGAGTAGGTGAACATATTATATACATATTCAATACTTTTCTACCTTGAGCATAATGTTTTCCCAAGATTTCAGACCATGTGTCATTCTCTGGAGAATAAGATTATTTGTTTGAGTTGTATCCATATTCATGTATCTTCTAATTAGCAACCATCAAACAAAGAAATGATACTCTAGGGAATGACACACGGTCTAAAATGGGAAAACATTTGCTTATTAAGGAACTAAGGAGGTCAATTATCAGTCAATTTTAAAAGTGGAATTCCCAAGGGGAATGACATTGAGAGTTCTAATATAATAATGAATAAAAAGCATAATACTCAAGGGATTGCATGTTGAAATCATACTTTAGAGCAGATTTCATATTAGTGCAAAAGTCGCTGCACACGGCACAGTTGCACATGGCGAGGACACGGCACTTATTGTTGTATGTTTTCATACATGGCACTGCACTAACATGGTCATGGCAAGGCAAGGTCCTGGCCGTAAGTTTTTCATAGTCATACCAAAACTGCTACATCATAATAAATGTATGTCAAGGTTTCACACCAGCCATCTTGTAGAGCATTTAAACAAATACAAATTTCCTCCTCTAAAAATAAAATCTCAATATTGTCATGCATTAACCCTTTATTATTTCTTCCCTACAACACGGCTGCCACGAATCCCCTCTATATTCTTTCTAATAATTTTCCCTTAGCAAACTCAATGTATGTGCCCATACATGTAAGATGCAGATTTGTCATCAAATAAGCACAAAATATGTATTTTAAAATGCTGATAAAACTTACGTTTCTCGCTGTATTTGTCCCATGTTTTCAATATCAGACTTAGAAATCATAGCACACATCGTGCTACAAAATGAATCAGAAGCTGCAAACACTTCTTCTTCTTCGTCCTTTGGGCTGCTTTCATACTTTGAAGTCCCGTGACTTGAACTGATAGAAACTCCTGGAACTTGCGATTTTCCTCCTTCAAATAATGCCCTAGGCTGTTCTTCTTCCTCCATACCTATTTTTTTGCCCTTCTTAAGATATTTCGGAATAAATTTTCACTCTAAATTCTAAATATATTGAAAATAATAAAAGACAATTTTCTTTCATTCGTCCGCCATTTTTTTCCCTTTATTGTACGTTTGGGGTTCCTGTGTTTTATTAAAAACACAGGTATCCCAAACAAAAACTAAAACAGATAGATAATAATAAATATAAGTAAATAATAATAATAATAATAATCTTAAAATAAGATTAATAAGATAATAAGATAATATAAAACAAGATATAAATAAAATGAAATATATGAAAATAAATTGTAGTGGATATTCGTAAGAATAGTCACTGCGAAATTAAATAGAGAATAAAATAGTATAATAATTCAATAATAATTCATTAATCATAATAAATGATGAAATAAAAATAATAAAATAAAATGCAGACAAAATATCTGCGTAAGACGCGTAAGACTGGGTTGAAATAAATACCGCTGACCAAAATTGATTGCCGTTTAAATTTGGCGGGAACAAAAGTCAAAGCTTATTTACGGAGAAGATTTAAGAAGCTCTTTTTAAAACTCTAATCTTAGATAAATACTAAATTTTATCAACATATATTACTCGGTATAGGGACGACTTGGATTTGTAGCGTGGATTGGGATCGAGAGATGAGATGTTATGCATGAATGAAGCCCAGTATCCACGTGTGTTGAGAGCAGCCATGACCTCTGAGCAAACAACATTGTGAGCTCGAATTTCAATGAATTTTCGCGGGGTATTCTTTGTCTACGATTATTTAATCCTTCCAAAGTGTCAAATCCAAGTCCTAGTTTCTTATTATGGATAGAAAATCAAAGAGGTTGTCATCGAACAAGAAAAAAGCTTCGGATTCTTTAGTTGATGGTGATGTTGACAGTGATGAAGAGAACGCTTCGAAAAGTCGTTCGAAGAGAGCTATAACCACCGTCAAGAAGTCTAGCATCAAAAATACCACAGCTGTAATCAAGTCTGGTATAATGAACGATGAAAGGGGTCTAATAACTGCGTCAAAGTCGAAGGAAATCACCCCTCAAGTAAAAAGATCGCGAGAGAAACACCATAACATATCTTGCAAAGCTTCTCCAAAGAAACGCAATAGAACTATAACAGACTGGGTGAATAACCCGCAGAGTTCGCAACAAACTGCAGACATTATTCCCTGTCCAGCTTGTAAAAGAGAAGTTTTATATAAAGAAATTAATAACCATTTGGATGTTTTTTGCCAGGGAGGAATGAATGAAGCCATTGCAGGAGAATTCTCAGAAACTATGCAAGAAAATATACCATTAACACCTCGTAATAATAAGCAAAAATTGTCAAATATTATTGCACAGAACAAGGCAAGCAGTACTGACGCATCAAAATCTCCGAGAGAAATGACTATAGAAGTTCCTGTTGTGGAAGTATTAACTGATGCAGCAATCAAGTCCACCCCAAATAGTCAGAATTTGATATCTTCAAACAAGAGTTCTAGAATTATTCCCATTGATGTTGATGATGAAGAAGACATTTTGGAAGGATTAAGTAATGAATTGGCAAAGCCTATTCTAAATGACTCAGATTCTGATGACATGGAAAATCTTAAATGTCAGGAAAATTTACGAGAAATTAAATCTGCATTATGCGAAAACATGGGAAGTGAAAAAATGGAAAATGAGAAAGCAAATGAGTGGAACAATCATAAGAATGATCGTGATGGAGATATGGAGTGGTGTGATAATGATGCTGAAAGTGACACTGAGTCGCTAAGTCATTACAACCTAAAAATTATTGCCGAAGAAGGTACTGTATTTGAAAATGAAGGGATGGAAGATGAGAGTATTGACCTAACAGAAGAACATATTGATATAACAGAAAATCAAGAACAGCAATCAGATCCATATTATTTAGTCAACTTCAAGATTGTTCTGGATTCTGTGCTCTCCAATGAAGAGGACAAGAATTTATTCAATGATGCCGACCATAAAGTCATTAACCAGTTCAAAGAGTTTCCACTAGCAGCTCAAAAACTGTATATTCGATTGTTTCAGAGAAAACCTGGATGGTTTAGGTGTTCTAAGTTGAATTATCCAAAGATAGCTGAGGATCTTGACCCAGTATTGAATACTCTAGTGAACTCAGGTGAGTATTGGGGAGGGGGGGGGGGGGAGTTGGCCTGTTTTATTTGGAATCAAGTGTGGTGTAGTGGTAGCACACTCCCCTCTCACATCTGGGGTCTTTGGTTTGATTCCTAGACTTAGCATCACATGTGAGTAGAGTTTGTTAGGTCTCTCCCTTGATTCATGGTTTTTTTTACCATCCTCAAATTATATAGCCTAACATTCTAAATTTCTGTGATCATCCAAGAAATTGTTATGCAGGGTTCGATCTTCACGGATGCATGGCCCCAACATTCCTAAAAAAAGGAATTCAGCACTTAAAACATTTTTTTTTTTTTGATAATTAGTGACTTTATGGCATTATTAAATAACACAAAAAAATACAAAATCGTATGAACTACAGTAGTATCATCAGAAATCATTTATTCCTTAAATTTTTGAATTCTGAATGAACAAAATGCCCATTTACAATGAGAGAATGATGGTTAGTCTTTTTATTTCTTCTCATGTTAACATACTAATACCACCTCTACCACTCCATAAAACTGAAGTGCTTGCTACTGTAGGATCTCTTTACATGCCCCATATTGTTGATGTGTTCCATTGATTTGAACTGTACTTTCTTGACTAGGATTTCTGGAGAATGAGAAAAAATTGACAGACTTGAAAGAGGCTCTGCAACTGTTGTCTGTTGTTGATCTTAAAGACCTTGCAAAAGACTTGCATGTTATTCCAAAATCAACCCAACAAAAGGGACTGAATAAAGAGCGGATTAAAGAGTGTCTGATCAAGCATGGAGGCTCACAGAAAACCTTGTTTGGGAATGGATCTGATTTGTTGTTGAAAAAGTAATTTTACAGATCATGAATTATACTGTATTTCTGCTGTTACAATTTTTATCATATTATAATTACAATTTTTTGGAAACTCCAATCCCCCTCTATGGGCCGGGGGAGGTATGGATATTTTCTGGAACTACACAATATCCCCTCCTCAGACCCTCCCCACCCCTTGGAAATTCCAGTCCCCCCCCCTCCCCCATGGGAGAGAGGGATATATTTTGGTACTACACAATACACCCTCCTCAGACCCTACCCTTCCTACTTGGCATTTGGGCTTACAGGTAAAAGATAATACATGTAGAATTGATAATAAGATAATGGTATATTGTATATTGTATTTTGAATCCATTTATTTCATGTAGAGCCAAAGAAGCACTAGGTACGTGTGTCCGTGTGTCATCAGACTGCAAATCTGTGTTCTCCAGACTGCTGCTGTTGTTCAGCATGAACATCATCCCTGAAGATGAGGATAACAAATTCAATGGGCAATCGCAACAACTGTATGTACAATACTGTATGGTATAGGAAATACCACCAAAGGTCTTGAAGAATTAATTTAATGAAAAAAACATGCATCTTTGATGAAAGTTGCTTAATACCACGTGTGCATAGCATGCGTGGTATTAAGCAGCTTTCGTCAAATACAAGTGGTATTGTTCATTAATACATAATTTTCCCATTCCCATTAATACATATGTTTCACATTCGATACAAACTGTTTGCATTGAATGCGAAACTGGTGTATCCTTCAAGAACTTAGGTGGTATTTCCTTTTACTAATTCATCTAGAAAAAATACTTGTTTCTGAAAAACAACACAAGGTATAAAGTACCCAGATGTGTGCAGTTAATTGTTTGCACGGATTAAGAGAAAATTCGCAACCACCCAATCAGAAAGAAGTATTTTATGTATTATTATTAATTTAACCTAGGTAACAAGTAACACTTTGTCTGCACAATTCTATTCCAGATCAACCCTGATGCTTGTCAACATGGGCAAAGTCGTGTACCCACAATACAGTATCATCAGACAACAACCAATTTTCAAGGACAGAAATCACATGATCAAGTTCGTTGAGGCATACCAAGAAAAGCATGACATGTATGTGGCTCTTGAAGAGACTAAAGATATGGACGCTGCATATAGCTTCTACCCGAAGGCTGCTAAATGCTTCAAAGATGTTTTGTATACTCTTAATAAGAAAAAGAAGGTGAGAAAAGTGTCATGGGCTGCTAATGCATTGCCTCTCACCAATGTGACCCAGGTTCGATTCCCTGGCTTGGTGTCATATGTGAGTACAGGGGCGGCAGAATGAACTCAAAAGAATCCCCAAAAATCCCCAAAATCGCCGAAGCAAAAAAAAAAAGGAGGAATTCTTTACAATTGGGGGATTGACATTTCCCTAAAGAGTGAGGAGTTCTAGCTATGAGTTTGCTTAAAAGTGGGGAGGGGGCTAGCCAGAAAAAAATTATTGGGGAAGCCAGTGCCCCCGGCCCCTCTGCTTCTGCCGCACCTGAAGTAGAGTTTGTGTGTACTGTATGTATGTATGTATGTATGTAGTGTTGCTTCTTGGTTCTCTCCTGGGCTTAGAGGTTTTACTCCATCCAATAGCTCATTTTCAATATTTTAGTTGAGTGATCATGCACAAAGCAATTCAAGGTGAGGCTCTGGGAAAGGAAAGAATATATTTATATAGGATTACTTCATTGTTTCCCTGGAGCCTTGTCTTGAATTGCTTGGTGCATGATCACTCATCCAGAATATTGAAAATGGGCTACTCAATCTACAGTAGTCTGCGTGGTGGATCTGGGGGATTGGGGAGGAGGGAAAAGGGAGGGGGTGGGGGAAAGGGAAGAAAGGAGAGCCTCTCCTTTTTTCCCCTTCCCCCACCCCCTCCCTTTTCCTCCTCCCCAATCCCCCAGAGCCGCCACGCAGGCTATACTCAATCTCATACAGTATGCAGTAGTTTTAATATGAGTCTCTGGTTTGGGAGAGTAAGCAATCACTCCCTGCATGTTTGACGTAAGATAAAATTATGTTTTTTAGTAGTAGACTCTTTCATATGAGACAATTCAGCC
Source organism: Anthopleura xanthogrammica (assembly GCA_964019055.1). Classification (NCBI taxonomy): domain Eukaryota; kingdom Metazoa; phylum Cnidaria; class Anthozoa; order Actiniaria; family Actiniidae; genus Anthopleura; species Anthopleura xanthogrammica. The sequence goes on from OZ025217.1 coordinate 11,793,256, forward strand.
AAATCTTTACAAACTTTGGCTAATTTTTCAGTTAATTATTTTCATATTATCTTCTGCATTTCTTAGACATTCTCTTCAAGTCTACCTGTCCATCTCCGATGCTTCACACCTGAATGGGTCTACACCAAGATGTGCTACCTTGGCGTGGAAGTGTTACAGAAGAAGAAGCAGTACGAAGAAGCAGTTGGCCAACTGGAACTTCTTCTTAAGCAGGATACTTATTGTGCTGACTGTCGAGGGCTGTGGTGGGAAAGGCTTGCTTTGAACGTACACCAACATTTGAAACAACCTGACAAGGTAACTAAGCTATTATGGGAATCAAGGGTAGTGCACTCACCTTTTACCTTTGGGATTTTGGGTTTTGGGTTAAATTTCTTTCATCACATGTGAAATGTTTATAATTTTGTCGGTCCCAGAAACACCTTTGGGCTGATCCAAGTCAGGGCATGGCTAACTCACATCTCAAATTGGAATTTAACACATGTTTTAATTGTGGAGGTAGAAAAAAAGAGAACCCAGAGAAAAACCCTTGAATCAAGGAAGAGAACCAACAACCTTTTTTTTTCCATGATGCCTTTTACTTCGAAATTTTTTTTTTAAATTTCTGATCACCTGTTATTCCCTTGAGTATCATTTCTTTATTCAAAATATAGATATAAAATATGAACTCTTGGGAAAGTACAACTAGCCTCATTTTCATTTTCATCCGCACCATCTTCCCTTCCAGTTTCAGAAATATGAATATGGTGTATTGTGTAATTATTATTCATATGTACCTGTATGTTATATATTTCAAGAACAACCAATGGACGTTATTTCTTATTTTAGGCATTAAAAATCATACGCCAAGGTTTAGAAGACAGTCATGTTCGTTTTGGACGTCGATTGGCTCTTGTTCAGCGTGCCAAGAAGATATTGTCATCAGATTCATCCAACAAGAAAAAGAAGAATTACAAGGAGAACCTCTGTGATATCGATGAGGCACTCCTTGTTGAACCACGCCCTGCTGAAAGTGTAAGAAACCTATATACCATCGATTGTATATACTCTTTAACGCATGCATGTGCAGAAAACATGTTTTGATGCAACGTCAAAGTTTCAAATGTCACATGTAGCTACAGCTATGGTAAGATACGGTACGGCGAAAGTACGCACCATGCAAGAATTTGCATTATCGTTCCCCACTCATACGAAAAGCACTCTAACAGCGCCGCATGCATTCCTGCAAACATACTCTTTAATCCGTTACGTCCTGTTTCCCGCCAGATAACAATCAAGGGTAAAAGATCAGCCAAAGGTTGTCTATTTATGTCTTACGAGGTAACTAAAACAGGTCACATCAACGAAGACATCAAGAATTATCTTCCTGTGGAGGAGTTTGCGTTAGCTCACTACAGACAGCAGGGTTACGATGAAGGAATTCATGGAGAGACTTCAACTTTTACTACACTTTATGGCTTTTACTTCTGGGATGTTTTGTTTTTCAATGGAGTTCCTGATGTCTTCAGAGGCAAGTTCCAGGTAGGTCTACAAAGATAGCCTAATCAACTAAGGCCCGGTTCAAACGTCGCTTTCTCATGATCCGAACGCATTGAAAACAATGGATAATACTGTGGTTTTCTTTGATTTCATTAGCTTCGGCTCATGAGGAGATCGACGTTTGAACCGGGCCTTAGTCATTTCGTGATAGTTACTATATATATGGCATATAGAGGCTTTGCACCTCCACATGATTAATGGAAATGATATGATGATGATGGTGATAGAGGTGATGATGGTGATAGAGGTGGTGATGGATGATGATGATAATGAAAATGATATGAATGATGATAGTAATGAAGTTGATGAATGTGGAGATGATGATATTGTTGTTGATGCTGATGATGATACTTGTGTTTAGATGGTGCAGTTGATGCAGTTAACGATGGATGGTGATGATGTTGATTGTCATGAAAATGTTGGTAATTGATAATGATGACGATGATGCTTATGATGATTGCGATGTAGATTATGATGGTAATGTAATTTTACATTTCAGGCAGCCCCTCTAGATATCAATTATGATACTTTCTATGCCAAGAGAAAAGAAGAGATCGAACAGCGGCTACAAGAGATAGAAAACTGCTCTAAAGAGGTATATTTAAGTTTAAAGAAAATAAAAAAATAACCTTTTGTTAAATGATGCCGACAGGATTGTGACTCTCGTCCTTTTTATGGTGCAGGATCTTCTAGAGATGCTGAAAAAATCTTGGGTGGAGCACGAGGGGCAATTGTGTTCTGGTGTCAGCTGGGACAGGTTTAAGGATGTTGAGCAGGCAAAGGTACCATATTTATCATCTTTCCATTTTAGATATCCAATTAAAATATCTTGATTTGTTTTTAAACATTCAAATTCAAGTCACAGATTGAACCTTGAAACAACCTCTGGGCTGATCTAAGTCAGGGCATGGCTAACTCACAGATCAAACCCTGAAACAACCTCTGGGCTGATCTAAGTCAGGGCATGGCTAACTCACAGATCAAACCCTGAAACAACCTCTGGGCTGATCTAAGTCAGGGCATGGCTAACTCACAGATAAAACCCTGAAACAACCTCTGGGCTGATCTAAGTCAGGGCATGGCTAACTCACAGATCAAACCCTGAAACAACCTCAGGGCTGATCAAAGTCAGGACACAGCTAACTCACAGATAGAACCCTGAAACAACCTCTGGGCTGATCTAAGTCAGGACACGGCTAACTCACAGATAGAACCCTGAAACAACCTCTGGGCTGATCTAAGTCAGGGCATGGCTAACTCACAGATGGACGCCTGAAACCTGTGGTTAGGTTTTACATAGGGAGGACAACCAGAGAACCATCGGATAAAAACCCTTGAATCAAGGGAGAGGTCTAACAAACCCTAACTTAGAACCCAGATGTGATAGGCAAATTCGCTACCACTATACCACTCTTCGGATTCTTTTCCGAATTGCGATTAAAACAATACAATACACTTCCATTCATTCTTCATTTATTATTGTATTTCTGTTTCAGCAATTTGTATCATGTATTGGTAGTAACGTCTTGTCTGGTATATTCAAACATTTTGCTCAAGACATGCGTCACTGGCATTCTGGGATGCCTGATTTGGTTGTCTGGAATTCCAGCAATCTCCAGTACAGGGTTAGTTGATACTGTTGACTACAACTGATTCCTTTAATCCATCCATTTTATTCTATCCCATCCCATCCCATCCCTTCTCTTCTCATCCCCTCTCGTGCATCCTTTCACCCCAATCCATCCTTCCATACCAATCCAGCCATCCATCCCCGTCCGTTCGTCCATCCATCCATCCATCCATCCGTTATATTCCATCTCTTCCCATCCACCTAGCAGCCACCCACTCGCTCATGCACTCTCACTTCACAATGTCAGTCATTGTTCAATATATATTTTCCTATCTAGATTGTTGAGGTCAAGGGACCAGGAGATCGTTTGTCGACGAAGCAACAAATATGGTTGGACGAGCTGGCCTCATTTGGCGCCACTGTTGAAGTCTGTTATGCGAACGGTACGTAATAAAGACTCTACGCAAATAACTTACTTGGATGAGAACGCCCGAATTTGTGAAATCTGAATAATTCAAATATTTGAGGATAATATTTCTCAACTTAAGATTATGAAAACCACATGGATTGTCGAAAAATTTAGCTTGGGAGCCACTTGCAGTTGAGTAATTTTGGTTTAAAAGTTAAAAGAACAATAGGGTTGAATAAATGACGTCATTTACTCACAATTTAGATGCTACAATAATTGGTAATTTTTATCCGCCATGTTTGACTGTGAAGATAATATGTTGCTTGGCTACTATTAGAGCCATATAGATAAGTTTAACCAAGATTCAAGTCATTTCCAATTTTCATCGTATTTCATCCTACTGCCCTTCTTAAAAGTTAAAACTTGAAAATATTTCAAAAGGATGAGTATAATTGCTGTTTTTTGTATCGTTACTACAGCTGTTGGTGGCAAGAAACTTCTGAAGGCACAGTAAAATATGTCAGCGGATTATTATACAATGCATGCGTACGGTCAGTGGTAGTTGTTAGATAATGACAGGATGGATATGAATGTATATCCATGTTAAATTAGTCTTTTGTATAATAGTACAAAGTTTTTTTAAATATATATATTCATAACTTACTATTTATATATAAACGTCTTACTCTTTTTTGAAAGTCTCACTCGAATTTCAACATTTCATCTGGTGGTTTACCTGTGGTCATTCCTCTCTTTACCTATGGCGCACAAGTATGCGGTTATTTCAGAAGAAATCTATAAAACTCCGAAATAGTTTGTATTAATGATAGCAAGGTTACGTATGAAAATGCTATGTCTTATCAAAAAACAAAAAGCATGTGTATTTTCCAAAATCGTTCACTTGTTTTTCTCCGAAAGTTCGGCAAGTTTGAATATCTCTTGAATTCTGTCTCCTCTTCGTATAACACATGCATCGCTCTTTGGTCTTCTAACTTGTATCACGCCTTTACTGAGTTAAGAATTTTTTTCCTCGTTTAAAAAGTGGCAATCAGATCAATCACACACAGGCAATCAGGTTGATTGTGCGCGCGCATTATATTACGTCATGTTCGACTTCATCTATGACGTCAAAATGGATTTTTGAAGTGAATCAAGTGTACGTTCCTCAGAGTTTCTCAAAGCATGGTCATTGTCTGGTCAATGTGGTACAATTAGCCCAGACAACTGGATAGAGCAAGACATCATTTAGTTGTCCCGATATGGCGGAAGCCCCTCCATCTGTCGAACAACCCCCAAACAACTCGATGAGTAATGGTTTTAAGGCGAACGTACCATTTACAGCGATTTCTTTGAACGACAACGCTAACGTAGATGATGATGAACCACCATTTTGCCGAATATGCCATGAAACAGGTGGAAAAAGAGGGCATGGAAGACTTGTTCAGCCTTGCTTGTGCAGCGGAACGTTGGGTAACGTTCACCGAGCATGCGTAGAACGATGGCTGACAGTTACTAAAACTAATAAATGTTCGATTTGTGAATTCCAGTATAAAACAAAAATGGTTCTTAAACCCGTCAACCAGGTATGTATGAGGAAGCTTAACACGTGGTGTGTTAAGGCATTTGAAAGATTTTTCACAATAAGATGAAACAACTTGTCCTTGTCCTTGTCCTTGTCCTTGTCCTTGTCCTTGTCCTTGTCCTTGTCCTTGTCCTTGTCCTTGTCCTTGTCCTTGTCCTTGTCCTTGTCCTTGTCCTTGTCCTTGTCCTTGTCCTTGTCCTTGTCCTTGTCCTTGTCCTTGTCCTTGTCCTTGTCCTTGTCCTTGTCCTTGTCCTTGTCCTTGTCCTTGTCCTTGTCCTTGTCCTTGTCCTTGTCCTTGTCCTTGTCCTTGTCCTTGTCCTTGTCCTTGTCCTTGTCCTTGTCCTTGTCCTTGTCCTTGTCCTTGTCCTTGTCCTTGTCCTTGTCCTTGTCCTTGTCCTTGTCCTTGTTCGCCTTCGCATTTTTTTTAAAGAATGAAATAACAGTGCTGCTACTGAAATTTTTTTTTTTAAACGTTTATCTTCTTGCTAGTGGATCTGGCCTCCGTTGACAACTGAAAACATCGTGATCTCCATCATTTGTGTTCTAATCCATCTGACAGTTCTCATCCAACTCTTTTGTCTGTTGTTCATATGCCTCCACCTTTATCATGACGAGTTTCCGACAAGCCTTGGGGTTGCCATCACAGGTCTTGTAACAGGAATGCCTTGGACTGTGTTCATCGCTTTTGCTCTAGATTTCAGCATAATCTATGCAGATTACTGGAAAGTTTGGAAGGCTGCTAATAAGAGAGTGAAGCTGATTGTAGATGATTTAAAATTTTACCATGATCTCAATACTATGCAATAAAGTAATGAATCTACTGGTAGCATGTAACAAAGCGAAAACGTTTTTTTTGGGGGGGGGGGGGGGTGGATTGGGACATTAGTACTGCTGCTACTGTCAGAGTTACTACTGCTGGTGATTGTTGTCGCTACTGCTACTGCTACTGCTACTGCTACTGCTACTGCTACTGCTACTGCTACTGCTACTGCTACTGCTACTGCTACTGCTACTGCTACTGCTACTGCTACTGCTACTGCTACTGCTACTGCTACTGCTACTGCTACTGCTACTGCTATATACGAAGAGCAAAGGAGATGCCTGCGGAGGAGACTAATCTTACCGTATAGATTGCATACAGCACTGTGAGTTTTCGGTCGACTGGCTTCCGGTAGAAGTCTCATATAACGTAACTACATTGTGGGTCAAGATATGTCGCAGACATTCAGCCTCTTTTACAGCTACGGTAAAATGTATTAAAAAATTACCTCCACAATATTAAAAAAGTAACATCTGATACACAATTGGCACAAAAGTTTGTGTTCTTGATATGGCGAACATGATTATATGCGCGTGTTGCAACCAATTTTCACAAAGCGCTATTGAAATAACGGCCGCCAGGTCTCACTCAGTAGAAACCTGACTCTGGCCACGGCCACTGTACAGTAGGCCATCTAATATGTCACTATCTTTCTGAACTTATGGGGCCATTTAAAGGGTAGATTTTAACTGATCATAATTACTGGGTTGCTATGGTAGCAAACCAGTCTTAAAATGAGATCCGTTTTTCGGGCGTCAGGTAGACCATAATTTCACACGTCATGATTGGTCGAGAACTTGTAAACAATGTCCAATGTCCAATGAAGTTGCCACACGACATCGAGGACGATGTATTTATAGTTTTTAGTGTTGTGTCGCCATTAATTCATTCGTTCAGGGTTCGTGAAGTACTATTTTGTCTGTAGGCATGTTGCGTACTATTGTCTTTAGGTTTTTTAACGCTACGCTTAAACTACTTACAAACACACACGCCGTACGTGGTAGACACACACTAAAAGATGTTAATGAGCGATTTTGGAACGGGTTGGTCCACATACTCAAAGAGAGAAGTCTGAGAATCTATGAGCTATCTCTGAGAATCTATGAGTAAACTACGGTATGAGAATCGTAGAACTAGACAAACTAGTCAAAATAGACTAAGAGAATCTATAAACTACCTAGCTATGATCAAACTAGATCTTACCAGATCTCAGATACAAAAAAATATACTGAGACAAACTACATAGATAGTGATCTACAAGAAAGCGAACTGCCAAGACTCCTTGTTGAATATTTCCATTTATGAAAATACAGAAAACAAAAACTGAGGGAAAAACAAATGACCAGTTAAACACATTTTGGCTAAGAGTATTTACGTTGATAAAACGTTTGTTTTGCAGCGAACAGTTTCGATACTGAAATAGATATGTTTATTTCATCAGCTAGTCTTGAAAGGTACTCTAGTCTACTCTAGTAGGTCAAGTAGAAATATAATATGCGTTGACAAGTCAGTAACGCAACACTAATGTCTTACTAGAATTTAAAATGTTTTTTAATAAAGGGGGACTTTGAACCCAAAAGGAACACTTTGGTAAGAAATAATAGAGTATATAGGATTGGAGAGTGGGCGAGATCTCGCACAGGCAACCCAGTGAACGCTCCAAGAGCGTCTAGTTCAAGTTTAAAAATGTGTAGAGATCGAAGTGCTTTTATAATCTTTAACGCAACAGACTCTTATAATCATTTTAGAAAAGTCAAATTTTCTCTACACCAGTTCTCTTTTATAATTCAGAGATTGATACTTTGATATAGGCATGGGTAATGTCCGCAACAGAAAAATTGTTTTTTATTTATTTTGCAAGTTGGCTATTAGCCCATTATATACACAATTGTTGATGGTCTTTTGAATTAGCATGAGAATGAATTTAGCAAAAAAAAATTCACTAAAACATGTTTACGTCCCTCAAAAAGTTGTTGCGGACATTAACTGTTGCGGACATTACCTTTTTCCATAGTCTTCAAATAATGTCAAAAAATATTCTTTTTAACAAGTGGATTCATAGAAAAAACATTCAAGGCTAATTTTTCTTCAATTCACAAACATCTTTCTGTTATTTGAAAAGTTTGTTATGTATGTTACATAAAAAAACACTAACAAAAATAAGAGTAATGCCTCTGTTTTGATATAGGAGACAAGCTGTAAATGTCACACATTGTTATTACTCAGTGAATTGCATTGTATATTTTTTCAATTTCATGTCTCTTAGGGACAGTGAATGGACCAGACTTATGAAGGCTGATTGGACCATAGAAAATGCTGGACATATGGACTTTATCAATGTCATCTCGTTTAGGCCTCTCAAATTTACCAGCCCCAGCATTGTGTAAAAACTTAACCTTAACTTGATTGCCATCAAGGGTAATGAGGGCTCTGCCAATGTAATATTTCTTTACATATTGGACAGCATAATATTCCTCTAATATGATACCATCCACAGGCACTTCCATCAAACACCCCCTGTGTAGGCTGAGCAAAATGTGCTTTCTGACTTCTAGAATGCAAGTATTGTGCACCATTGACCCCAATTCCGCCAGACATGTCGCATACAGGCAAACGTACACTCCACAGTCATAGTTGTTATTCTGCTGCGGGAGATCATCTTTGGTGCTGTAGAAATAACTCCACTCATCTAATTGTTGAGTGGGATCAACACTGACAATTTTTCCAGCCTTGTTTTAACTGTGGGCTTCAACGTGCTACTTTCTTCTTTGGAAGAACAGCCATTAGAAACCAGTGGTGGGATCCTATTGTATTGCAGGGGATGAATAGGAGGTCTTGATTCAATAATAGGAAGCACAGGTGGCGCAGCGGTGAGAGCGCTGTCTTGGTGTCGTATGTGAGTAGAGTTGTTTGTTGGTTTTCTCCTGTGCTTCGAGGGTTTTTCTCCGGGTTCTCCGGTTTTCTTCCCTCCACAAAAATCCACTTCCAAATTCTAATTCGATCTCTCGGTTGCCTTGTAATTGGGTCCTAGACCTGTAAGGCTTTCCGTCCACCCCAGAGTGGTAAAGTGGCATAAATAAAAATAAATAAAATAGACTCTAATTTAGAATATACTCTTTTGATTGTTTCTTAAGTATATACCGGTCACCAATTAGCGAATGCTCAAAATGTATGGAGATGATTTTGGTATTGATTGTGTCGGAGTTTTGACTAGCATTTCGTTAGAGGCGCAAAATAGGATTAGAGGCAAAGGAAAGAATGCGAAAGTCCTCCCACCAACACGATTTATTAATCTAAATATTAATTAAGGAGGCTGACTACAGTTTTTCTTGTGCTCCCCCCTTGACTTCGGATGGCTGCAGTTCTTACTTCTATACACTTATCATTTTGAAATTTCACCAATGTATTTTCTTTATTACCTGAGGAGGCAAGTACTGGCTTGCAAAAATATCTTTAAGTTAGAAACTTTCATTTAACGTGTACTATTTTTTCTTCTTTTACACTCTATGAAGACATCCTCATTAATTTTAATGTAATGAGAACGAAAGAAAGGGTTATATAACTACGTGATGCCCTCTAGTTCGAATCTCATTCACGTTCCATGACTCATGCTTTCCTCAACACGATCTCTCAGCTCTTTGACTTCCTCCTCTGACGTCATTTCTACTTGTTGCTTCATGTCTTTGTGTCCTGATGACGTACTAAAGATGTCAGTTTTCTTTCTCAATGCTCCAGCGTATGGACGACCACTGGTTGGCTCTAAGCTCTCCCAGTAAGACCTTGTTGACCTGGAATGACACAAGTTTGTAATATTTCTTCCCTTCTGATCAGAAGTGACTCAAGCAGGTCGGGATTACTTCGATTTTTCACTTACAAAAAATGTAATAACGTTTTACTCTTATAGCTCGCGTCTGATTCAGTGGCTAAGAACACTGTCGTATTATGAAAAGTGTGTAACAATTCAGCAGAAAGCAGGGCTGTAGTTAGGGGAGGGGTTTGACGAGCTCAACCCCACAATAATTTCGGCATGATGCATGCCTGTAGCAAGGGGAGGGGCTTGGGAGGCCCAGGCCCCAAATATTTTTGATCTTGCTACGGCCCTGAACAGTAGACTCAAAAACAATCAAACAAACAAACAAAAAACTAGCAGCAACAAAGTAAAAATAAGTTCTTCTCTTCTGTACCTGTGTCTGACCCATGGGTAGTTGTGCTGTTTTAGGGCGCTTCCCCACAGGCCGTTCTTGTCACTGGCTGGAGGATATTTACCACGTTCCTTTGCAAGCTGTCAATGAAATTACAAGTTTTGACAACGAAATCTGGATAACATGTTGTTCTATCTATCTATCCATCTACCAAACCATCCCTCCATCCACCTCATCCCATCCATTTCACCACCATCCTTCCATCCATCCATCCATCCACCCGTCCTTCCTTCCTCCCCCCCCCCCCCCCCCCCCCTCCCTCCCTCTCCCTCTCCATTCCTCCAGCATCCATTCATGCATTTTTAGGGCACAAAAATGAACTCACTTCTTCGGCGATAGCTCTGATGTGATAGGGTTCAAATCCACAACATGCACCAATATATCGAACGCCAAGATCATATGCTTCACGAGCGTATCTATGACAGTCCCATCTCGTTAGAATACGAGATTCTAAACCTGCAAGCATATAAAATAGAGGCATAAATATGCTATAGGAAAGAAACGTCTTTATATAGCTGTTTATTCGCCAGTTATCAAAATCCCAGAGAGTGAGACCTAGTGTTTTGCAGTAATTTTACCTCTAATTAAGCGGCCAACCTCTATTTAGCGGCCAGTTGGCAATTCCTCGAAGGTGGCCGCTTAAAACAGGTTCTACACTGTTACTATCATGCTATTTTTCGCTCTTAAAATTTAGATTACCGAATGGAAATTCTGGAAGTCCAGTCATGCCAAGTTTTAAATTCCCGCACAAACACTCTGGTGTTTTGAAGCCAATGGGTTGGATAATGAGATGCTTTTTTATCCCTGCTTCGTCCAAAGCGGCTTTCATCAGACGAACCGTCTCGATGCAAACGTCAGGATCAAAGAAACAGTTGACACCGATGACATCAGCACCTGCAGAAAAGAAAAAAAGCAATGTATGTAGCAAACAAACTGAGAAACACAAATGTATGTATGACTGTGCTTAAAGGGGCGCTTGGATGAAAACGCCCCATATTTTGAAAGTCCGAATAGTTCAAGTATTTAAGAATAATATGACTCAATCATGATTATGAAAACCAGATTGGCAAAAATTTTAGCCTGGGAGCCACTCGCAGTTGAGAAATCTTGATTTAAAAACTAAAAGAACAATAGGGTTGAGAAAATGACGTCATTTACTCACAATTTAGATGCTGAAAAAAAATATATAATTTTTATCCGCCAATTTTGACTGTGAAGAAAATATGTTGCTTGGCTACTATTGGGGCCATATAGATAAGTTTAACCAAGTTTCAAGGCATTACCAATTTTCACCGATTTTCATCCAAGTTCCCCTTTAAACATGAGAAAGATGCAGTCAGCATTCATGATGTTTTGGGTGATTATATGTCGACAGCAATGACAGGAATAATACAATCGTTTTACTTGCGAGATGAGTTGATCGCGTTCCCCGAAAGGAATCATGGGTCAACTATTTTTGGTTAGCTTTTTTGTATTTTGAGATGGATGGAATTCCGCCATGAGTTCGACTGACGTTTACCATCAATTTACAGAAGGAAAAACTTGTATTTCACGGGTTCTTTTGGCAGAATTATGGGAAATGCTAATCAAAATAGAATGCCCTATTCTCGAAATAGAATGCTTTATCCTCAAAATAAAATGTATGTGAGTAGAGTTCCCTCCTATGCTTCGAGGGATTTTCTCCGGGTTTTCTGGTTTTCCTCCCTCCTCAAACTTCCAAATTCTAATTCGATCCTGGGCTTCACAGTGATTGGAACTTAGCTCTGTTGTGAGTGTCCCACGCTGTGATACAACAGCCAAAGCTTTAATATATAGATTAATAGAGTAGATTAGATTGAAGTGCACTCACCACTTTTAGCAAGACGCAGGGTACAGTCTTTCACAGACACATCATTCATGTCACCACTGGTTGAGATAGTTAGACAACAAACAACTGGTTTGCCTGTGGCTTTCATCACTTCTACTGCCCATTCTGCTTCCTCGACGTGCTCAAAGAGCTGAACAAATAGATGTGAAAAATTGAAAATTTGAGGGCATGCACTTTGCTAACGTAACTTTTCTGAGAAAAGGTTTCTGAAGATAAGGTTCAGTGAATTACTTTGTGATAATAGTGTTATAACGGTTCTAGTTTTTTTGTTCTCTTTCTCCTATTCCTTTACAATTTTCCATCCTTCGCCATTTGTAGTTCCCACTTTCATTTTCCCATTTTTCCTTTTCTTATGTTAATGTTCATGTTCCTTTTTTTTATTTTTTTATTTTTTCCTTTTTTCTTCTGTTCCTTTCGTGCCTGTCTTTCTTGTACAGAACTTTTAGAAACTTTAGTACAAAGTACACTTACTTGAAAATGCCAAATTTAATGAAATTTCACACCTTTCCGTTTCTCGTTATTTTCCACACTTTCTATATTACTTCCTATTATGATATCAGTCTCACCTCTCCAATCAGAAAATCCACATTATTCTTGACAAACACGTCAATTTGCTTCTTGTACTCAGCCTGGCACGCCTCTTTTCCGTTTCCACTGAGATACGATGGTACCTGACAAATATTCCCAGCCACAAGTGCTCCACCTTCATTGGCTACCTCTTTAGCCAATTCACATGCTGCTTGATTGACAGCTTCGCACTAGAAAAAATAAATTATACGGAGCTGTTTGAGGGTCTCAATGAGGTTAACCGTTAGCCGCAAAACGGCCCATAAATTTAGCAGTTTGGCGTAAAAATGGGAAAAAATTCAGCGTTAGGCGTAAGAAGTCTAAACAAAAATTACCCTTAATTTTTTTATAGATATGGTTTGTAAGACTTGTATTTGTCTAGATCTCTTCTCAAGACTGATTTAATGTTATGCATTCATCCCAAATGCTCAGAATGTGTTTTTTAACGATGTAAATTGTATGCAAACAACCTCCTTATTGACAGAGGATTTTTTTGAAGATGACGGCTATCGGCTATATTTAGTTCCAAGCTACTGACCCCGATCTTGAAAGCATCATTTCCTCTGTTCTTGAGCTTGTCTTCGCTGGCGTAGAAGGTAAATGTCTGCATGACATCAGCACCGGCCCGTAAAAATTCTCGATGCAGTTGACGAACTTAGAGAGAGAAAAACACCAACATTTGATATTGTAAGCGTACAGAAGGTTTTATCTAGATTCGAGACTATACTTCGAATATAGGGCACTTTGTAAATCAACTGATGTGACGCCACTCGGAGAAAAATCTGACAATAGATCCAAAAATCTGACTCAAAAATCTGACACCAACTTCACTCTGGTAAAATACGAAGTAAATGTGAAATTTTCTGATCTATACCTGTGTACAACTGAAACTATTAAAAGTCTATCATTTCGGCATCTATCATGAGGTATGTGACGAGTCATCAAGTAAAGAAAACAAAAGAAATATTACAGTGAAGAAATTGCAAATTACAGGAAAATAAGGTCAAAGTGTACATTTCGAACAAAACTTCGAAAAGTCCTTTTCGTGGGCCAAGAGGAAGCAGAAAATGTCGCGTAAATGCAGTGAATGCACATTTTTAGCATTTCTATAAACATAAAATTTGAAATAAAAAAATAAGGGTCAATTTGAAGAGATATGGCCGATCGATATTCTTTTCGGAACAAGCGTGACGGAGTTTATTCTTGAAAAACACAGGTCACGTCAAATGCACAGAACAGATGCGCACAAATAACATTCTTCCTCGCTTTAATTCATTGAATGACACTTTACTAATATCATAGTTTGTTGTCGCGGGCTCGCTCGGTCTACATAGTTCAAATACAGATTGAGTTACGTGTCCTGAAATGCCATACCTGACTAAACTATTGTTTTGAGGTGGAGGAACAGGTTGATCACGTTTGATTCTTGTTTCAGGGCAGAACACGTTTAATTCATGATTGACGAGAAGTTCGGCAGTACTTTTACTGAAGCTCCTATGCTTTTTTATGCGTTAACTGAAGTCCTCGAAAAAATAAACTCTTTATTGCTTTATTATTCCTTCTCCTTAAAAAAAAGAAATTAAAAATAATAATTTTGGTTTCCTACCTGCTTCGGGATGTTCCACTGTTACTTCAGGAGTCCACGGTCCAGCTTTAACATAACCACGTTTCTCCATACAAAACAGAAACCCGCCATCTCCTACCACAACATCTCCAGCATCAAGACGTTCGAGTAGACCTCGTGGCTAGTGGAAAATAATGAAAATCTTGAACAATAAACTAAGGAAAATGCTAGAAAAGACTATCTTTTATTTCCTTGATCATGAAAATGTAGAATTCAAATTCAAATTTAGGACTACGCAGTCACAGTAGAATCAGTAAATAAATATACGCAAACATCAAAAAACAAAACCTGCACCAGCTCGTTTTTGCCTTGAAATTGTACGTGCAATTCAACTCAATAGTTTACTTCCTTGATTAATAATAATAAATCCATTATAACTGACCTTGGACATTTTCTTTAAGTTGGGAACTTTAGGCTTTTTGCTCTGAACGAGACGTGTGCAGAAACAAGCGAAATAACAAGTTAATACTTTACCTTGATAAACACTATTTATATACTCGGTCTTCAAACAAGTTATACTGGTTTTTTTCTTATATGTTTACCAGGGTTAAGGTAATGCGATCGCGCATTTTTTTCCCATGAATTTTTTTGAAATTTGGCACAAATATTCCTTTTGAGCTGTAGTGTGAAAATATGAAATAAAAAATGGGGGTACCCGGATCCGTTCGGAAGATATAATTTTTCAAAGACAATGCTTGCGGCCGTGTTTTCGGGGAAAATAAGACAAAGTAAACTAGAAGCTATCGTAGTCCATATGGCTTGAAGAAGTAGCATAAACGATTTCAAATGATACATACCTTAACACATTATGATTAAAACCCCAAAATTGTTCATTTTATTGTGTTCAGAATGAGTTCTCGATGTTTAAATGTCCAAAACAGTACATTTTGACTGTACTTTACGATCCGAATTTCCGGACATTTTCGCGATTTACTCAAAACTTAGTCGAATTATCTACCTTCATTTTTGGATATGTTGTAGCTTTAGTAAACTTGGACTCACAGTGAAAAAATCAGGGTAGGTCACCGAGCAAGATTTTTAGATATTTCACGTTGAACGTGGAGAAAGGTCAAAATGTCTTATCCGCCATAGTTGAAAGACCTTGGCCACAGGAAACCCAATCACGAAAAAGTACTTTGAAAATTAACACTTCGTGAAATTACTAAAAATTTAGTCGAATTACCTGCCTTCATTTTTTGATATATTGTAGCCTAAGTTGTTCTGGACTCACAGTAGAAAAATCAGGGTAGGTAACCGTGTAAAATGTTTAGATATTCAATAAAGCGCAGGAAAGATGCGCACGAATGCACGATCGCATTACCTTAATAGGTCGCCAAGGATTACATACTAGACAAAAGCTGATTTCTAGCAAAGAAGAGTTTTGAAAATGAAATCACAAATTTAAAATGCATGCAGTTTTGTACGACTATGAGAAGAGCTAGTGCACCGACAGTTACGTTCAGTTACGTTCAGTTACGTTCAGTTACGTTCAGTTACGTTCAGTTACGTTCAGTTACGTTCAGTTACGTTCAGTTACGTTCAGTTACGTTCAGTTACGTTCAGTTACGTTCAGTTACGTTCAGTTACGTTCAGTTACGTTCAGTTACGTTCAGTTACGTTCAGTTACGTTCAGTTACGTTCAGTTACGTTCAGTTACGTTCAGTTACGTTCAGTTACGTTCAGTTACGTTCAGTTACGTTCAGTTACGTTCAGTTACGTTCAGTTACGTTCAGTTACGTTCAGTTACGTTCAGTTACGTTCAGTTACGTTCAGTTACGTTCAGTTACGTTCAGTTACGTTCAGTTACGTTCAGTTACGTTCAGTTACGTTCAGTTACGTTCAGTTACGTTCAGTTACGTTCAGTTACGTTCAGTTACGTTCAGTTACGATGCTCATTTATTTACGACTTAAAAAACATATGAATATTTAATGAGGAGAGCACAATAGAATCATTGACCATGGAGGAAGTTTTAAATCTGATCAAATATCATCTTCATTTCCATAAACTTTAACTAGGATTTTCTCTGCCAAACTTGGTTCATTCGTAAAAAAATCAGTAGAACATGTGAACATACGCCTAGAGGTTTTTTAAGCTGTTTAATAATAGATCGTGTTTTATTGGGTCTAAAACCCATTAAAACATAATACATGTTATTATTATAGTGGATATCCAATGACTTCTACAGCACGACACACCTATACAATACCGGGATATTCGAGTTTTACTTGACTAACTAGTGCATAGTTGTGTGTAACAATATTCTCCTTCACAGTTCCCTGTGCCATCTCGAAAGGTAACCGTGTATTTGCATTGAAGCGAGACATGAGGTGAGCTTGCAATGTTGGAGACGTGAATAATTGTCCAAGATGTTAAAAATAGGTCTCTATTGCACAGGGAGCCCGGCTTTCCTTTGCCGCATTCAATATTCATTATTCTTTACGTAATTGCTCTTTATGGGTTGCCTGTGTTGTTTGAATGTAACGCACTTTCTATAAAGCATTCAAAAGAAGAGAATGCTTTATAGAGAGTGCGTTACCAATTTAATCGGCTATCAATTTACAGTACAGATCTGATTACAGCTTGTGTAACCGTCAACCGTAAACCAATCCCAAACCACAGGAAACCCATAAAAAGTAATTACGTCAAGAATAATGAATATTGAATGCGGCAAAGGAAAGCCGGGCTCCCTGTGTCTACTGTTGCAAGCTCGCCGTTAATAAGTATAAAGAGACCAGACCAGTTTAATGAACTAGATAGTTCGATATTTTAAATAATTTAATTTCGTAAAGGACTGTACACCTCTCTATTACGGACACTTTAATTCCTTTGATTCTTGCTGTACTCAGTATTCTAATATTAACAGACCTCTGTAATAAGGACTGTACACCTCTCTATTAGGGAGACTTCCTTTGATTCTTGCTGTACTCAGTATTCTGATATTAACAGACCTCTGTAATAAGGACTGTACACCTCTAGCTCTATTACGGACACTTCCTTTGATTCTTGCTGTACTCAGTATTCTAATATTAACAGACCTGTGTAATAAGGACTGTACACCTCTCTATTACGGACACTTCCTTTTG
Source organism: Anthopleura xanthogrammica (assembly GCA_964019055.1). Classification (NCBI taxonomy): domain Eukaryota; kingdom Metazoa; phylum Cnidaria; class Anthozoa; order Actiniaria; family Actiniidae; genus Anthopleura; species Anthopleura xanthogrammica. The sequence continues at coordinate 11,810,520 of OZ025217.1, forward strand.
ATTCTTGCTGTACTCTGTATTTTGACAAATAATTTAATACAGGCTGAGTCGATCTGTTTTCATTTGTTCATGTATCAACTTTAGGCAGTTCAGTAGTAGTCTCCCTCATTCCAATGCTATCTTCACGGTCTCTTATTTTCTTTTTCCTTCCACAGGAATAAACGATTAACAGTATAATCACTTCCATGACCTCTACTGCGGCCAGGACAGATACACCGAGCCATAACCCCAGCTGACCTCCAATATCAGAAATGAAATCGATCGGCTGATGGCATAAAACAAGAAAAAATGCTTGGCACTCGCTGATCACGAGGTAACTCATAAAAACTTTTTCATTTGATTAGACCTTTTCAGCTCTGCTTAATGTTTTCGCATTACAGACCACGTCTCGTTCTCTTGAGAATAAAATTCTTTGTTTGGGTTATATCCATATTCATGCGTCTTCTCATGTGCAACCGTTAAACAAAGAAATGATACTCTAGGAAATGCGATCTGAAATGTGGAAACATGGGCTTTCATCACACGGCCGCCATGTTTATTCCCATGGGAGCAAAAGCCTTTTTTGAACGTTCTGAAACGCCTCAAAGCGAGGACAAGGGGACCCAAGGAATTAAAAACCTATTGTTTCAACCAACATGGCCACCGTGTGATGAAAGCGAATTACGCGCAAACTGAAAAGGCTTAGACAAGGAAGGATTATGGGTAGATACATTTTACAATCATGTTTCAACTGCTAGATAAAAAAAACGAACTTGATTTGCCAGTTATAGTTTCACCTCCTGTGAGCATCCTTAAACTGCAATTTGTTACAAAGCTTCAATTGTTGGATATGAAATAGTTACCATGATCCTCAGCGCTCTTAGCTTTACCACTTTCCCCTCCGATCCCCCCTAAAAAAGCATTTGCTCACTTTTCGAGAAACTATTAGTGTAATTTGATGCTAAATGTGGACTTAGTGTACCAAATGGAAGATTCAAGAAAAGTAATTGTTTGATCGCATTCAGTAAAGGTAGTCCTGCTTACCCCATAAGAGGATTTTTCTTCAGTCACTTCGTTATTCAAGTCCTTGAAGAAGACACGCATTTCCAAGTAGTTATCCCTAATGATGACATACATACCGGAATGTTAAATTCAATGATAGTCTACTGGTCTGTCTGCCCGTCTGCCTGTCTGTCTTTCTGTCTGTCTTTTCCCACTATTTATATCTAATGGTTAGTTACTACTACGCTTCTCAGTTGAGCTTGGAACGACTTTGTCATAAAGTTTTAGCGTCTAGCTCTCAATGTTTCTAAGGGCAACCGCCACAAAAGAGCATGAGAATGATCGCTTCAGATTGGATGAATTTGTTTGAGCTGAAATATTGATCGCAGCGAAACCAATTCAGCCAATCAGAAGCGATCATTCTCACGGTCTGTTGTGGCGGTTGCCCTTAAAAACATTGAGAGCAAGACGCTAAATCTTTATGACAAAACTTCAGTCGTTCCAAGCTCAACTGAGAAGCGTAGTATTTTCTGGTTTGAACGCTACGACAAGAAAAATTCAATGATGTATAAAAAAATCTAGTTAATTTATAAAGTAGTTTACATGCAGTTGGCCACATACCTGAACTGGATATTTTTTGTAGCATTTGGGTTAACGTTTGCTTCTAAAGTTGCTTGTGCCTTGAAAAAAGGTCACATTCAGAATGTTAACATTTTTTATAATCTGTCCTTTCATTCTTTTCTCGTCCTTTTCTTCCTTCCTTCCTTCCTTCCTTCCTTCCTTCTTTCCTTCCTTCCATTTACCCATCCCATTTTTGTGGTTTGGATAAATCATAAACTATGAATCATAAATATTTTTAAAGGCATTTGTATTTTGTGTTATGTAAACAAAAAATAAATTTAGTGTCCCCCAATGATTTTAAGCTTCCGCCGCCGCTGACCTATTCATTTATCTATCAACTTTCTTTCAGTTTGTTTCTTTCTGTTTTTCTTTCTCTTTTCTTTCTTCTTTCCGTACTTCTTTTTTTTTTTTTATACTGGTCAGTTGCGGTGCGATAAAAATGTCAAAACTTAAAACCACGATGTCAAGAAGGAAAAAATACCTTAGAAAAAAGACGCACAAGTGGTGATATATTTAAGTACCTCATAGTTTTTTGACGGCCAGGCTGCCATAGAGGTAGTAATCTTGAATGATTCCTCTCTAAATGACAAGAACAAAGAAAAATATCAAAACTATAACTTTGCGAAAGCAAAATAAAAAATCCAAAATCTTCTCTAAAAGTATACCTGCAGGGCAGAAGACATTCTTTTGAACAATTCAATTCATGTTTTTCATTCATCCTTTGGACTTTACTCAAACATTTTGCTAAAAAGTAAAAAAAATGGTATTAGAATGCAGCGTCTGTGGACTAGAATATTTTTGAGTGTTTTTGGGTAGCGAGAGAAGAAAGAAATATTTTTATGGCACTGACTTGATATTCCACATAAGGATCTCGAAGCTGGAACAATGGAACATCACAACGCACACATTCTCACGGACTTACACGCTCAACAAACCAGCGGCTATGAAATTACGGTAGAATTACCATACTAAAGCCGCAATGGTTCTCGTGAAACGTTCAGCCACAAATTTGATTCCCTAAGTTTGTAGCGTTAAAACTTTAATGAGATACATACGTTTTCCAAATTTTAGGAAAGGAGGCATTTTACCAAGGACCACATTCAAGTGGTAATGATAAAGGTAAGCTCGTAGTAAGTGTTTACTAAGTTTCAAGTCTAAGTTTCATTGGCGAGCTCGCAATTGCAAACCACAATGATAAAGTATCAGCTTTGCAACTAAGATAAAACTGATCTTTCGAATTTTCGAGTACGCCATAAAGTATAAAACACAGAAAACTTACCCACTGAGCTGTTCAGAACATCACAGACAGGTGTAGCAACATCCCTAGGATAACTGTACTCAATACATTCACAGTACTTTCGCTGATTATAAGCCAAGCATGACCCCGTACAGGCCTAGAAATCAAACAAAACCAAAACACATTGATAAATGTTTTGTTACGGTTGTCTAAAAATTTCGAGGGAATTGCTTGAGAAAATCAAGGGGGATGTAGTAATAGTATTACTGTCGCCATTCTTAGAGTGCATGTTACGTCAATAGCCGCCATGTTGGTTGACGATAACAAAGCATTCCTCATTTAGATTCCCTTGTTAGATCAACCAAGATGGTTGCTGTTTCATTGCTATTTATATCTCAGGGGCTTTGTAGTCAAATGTTTGCACCCCAAGAATAGACCCCTTGCAGCACGTCGGAATGCAGCTCAATTTGGAGGGCAAAACAATACTGAGGTTCCAATCCCTAGGAGATTGAAATTCTTTTGTTTTATCCTCCAAACAGAGCTGCTTTGACGTCTCGTGAAAGGGGTCTATAGGGTAGAAAAACTTTAGTCATGATATCGATGCTTCCATCTCAGAGCCTTAATAACTTCCTCCAACAAGGATTTCTTACCATTAAAGAGTACGAAGCGCCGTATAGTGTTTTATAGAGATTATCAGGGCTATTTGTCGTGGTATCCAAACATCTGCTCTGTTCTCTTGAATTGTCTCGTTTTATTTCAATCTGATAAACGATCGATCAAATCTGGTCTAAATTTACTATTTGTTAAAAACAAGCAACATTAACGTCAGGCAACCAGACAGCAGACAGGCCGTATCGCCGCCAGTGTTTCCCATTAAAAAACTAAAAGCAACTATGGAATTAAATTTTCATTTTTCGTGATTGTGTGTGACTTTGTATCACCAGTTTTTCAAGGCTTGCTACAGCCCTTGACAGACAACTAAAAAAGCCCAGACACAATTCTAGACAGACAGACAGACAGACAGACAGACAGACAGACAGACAGACAGACAGACAGACAACAGGACAGTGTAAAGTCCATAAAGTCCATTAATAAACTCAAATTCACCAAAGGATTCAGTCGAGGCTGTAAAGTTTAAATTTGAATAATCCTTTCAAACTTCCATAGAAGCCTCGCTTGAATGCTTTGTCTGTGACCAGTGGAGCGATGTATTGAAAATGGCGATGGACAAATTTTGAATTTTTTATCCCTATCTTATCATTAATAGAATTGGCGGGAACGTGACACGTGATCTGTATATTGATAACATACCTTGTTGATGCCAAATGAAGCAGAGATTCCAGGAGGAACGGTTATACCATCTTCGTATGGAAAAGGCATTTGTCCCTGAGGACGGACAAGGACCTTGAATCCAGCAGCTGGTGAAAGTTGTTCAATGTAGTTCTGCTGATCGACAAAAAGCTGCAGAGACAGACCTGTCAAGAATAAAATGGAATATACAGTATGTCCTTCTCTTTTGAACTACGATTCCTGTTTCGATTGCGAGTTCTCAGAAACAAAAACAACATTAGCAGCAATAACAACAGCAACAACAATAACACCAGCAACAACAACAGCAGCAACAACACAGCAGCAACAACAACAGCAGCAACAACAACAGCACCAACAACAACAAAAACAACAGCAACAACAACAGCAACAACAATAACACCAGCAACGATAACAGCAGCAATAACAACAGCAACAACAATAACACCAGCAACGATAACAGCAGCAACAACAACAGCAGCAACAACAACAGCAGCAACAACAACAAAAACAACAGCAACAACAACAGCAACAACAACTACAGCAACAGCAACAGCAACAACAACTACAGCAACAACAACAGCAACAACAACAGCTACAGCAACAACAACGACAACAACAACAGCAACAGCAGCAGCAACAACAACAGCAGCAGCAACAGCAGCAGCAACAACAACAGCAGCAACAGCAGCAGCAACAACAGCAGCAGCAACAGCAGCAGCAACAACAGCAGCAACAGCAACAACAAGAACAACAACAACAATAACGTAACAATAAACGTACAACAACAGCAATAAAATAAACTAAATTCAATAATTAATGCCAATTATTATTATTTACCGTGAATAGGTCCCGCAATATTGGATTTCAGTGTCTTCATCTTCCCACCAGGATTAAACACAAAACAGTTGCCGTACTTGTTATGCCAAAAGGTGTTCCAACGAGCAATGGACGACTGTCTGATAACAAGGTAACACAACATACAATTTTCAGAATAGAGGGCTAACAGGGAAATACGAAAGAAATCATACATTCTCGATGGATTTTGTTTTTGTTGGAATTTGTGGAATTGTGCTCAGTTTATATGTATATATTTACTTATATGTCATAACCCGCAAAAGTTCCCTATCCCGCGAATGAATGCTTATAAGGCTAACCCCGAGTAAATGAGTCGAGTATTTTACAAATTGGGAATATGTCCATCTTCATAGCAGTTGAAATTCTAAAAATATATAAAATCTCATCATTTTTGCAAAATGCAAGACTAAAGCTTTATGACCCAAATCATTTAATTAACGACTGAAATGGTTTTTTATATGGTATAAAATTTCAATAGTGCCAACATACTTGCAGTTGGTGCCCCTGTACGAACACTTTACAACAGTATCATTAAACTGATGTCCAAGAACTGCTAGCTTGTTCTCATCTATTGAAGCTAAGACTGCTGACACAGTCTCCTCTAGTCTAAACGCTTTAGATGTGCGCTCTATGTCTTCTAAGAAGTCATCGTCGTTTCTTTCAAGAGTATTTAATGTCGGAAGTCCGGTGGCCAAAGTACCCTCAACTTTATTTCCAATTGACTTCATTTTGTTTCCCAGTTGGGGGGTTGATATCGATTGTGCATTAATCAAAGATGTGGGTAATATTGATACGATGTTTCCTACATTTGGCAAGGAAGGACCATCTGTTGTCAATAATTTATTGATAACACTCAGTATACCAGGAACAGGAGTTGAATTCGAAGATAAAGGCAGAGTTGGTGCATGGTGTAAGGCAGTGTTTAATAACGGTTCAGCTTTGGAAAAACGATAAAAAAAAATTAGTTTTCAAGTACTACAGTTTTAGATTTACGTTTACTGCACTTCAATAATTTATTGACAACACCCAGTATACCAGAAACAGGAGTTGAATTCGAAGATAAAGGCAGAGTTGATGCATCGCGTAAGACACTGTTTAATAACGGTTCAGCTTTGGAAAAACGATGAAAAAAATTAGTTTTCAAGTACTACAGCTATGGATTTACGTTCACTGCACTTCATCAGCTGAAGAACTCAACCTAAATCTGTGGAATCATTGTGCGAGTTTTCATAACATTATCGGGAAACATATTTTTTTTAACTTAATTTGACGCGATGGCAAATTATACGATTCCGATTCTTTTCATTGACAAAAGGAACGAACTTGTCATCCATAGATTTGCGAGAATAATTCGTTATAAAAATACCATAATTAAATTACCTTTTTCAAAGAGGTTCTTGAGCTTGGCGTAATCTTTGGAAGGCAGTGCCTTCAGCAAAGTCTTGCGAATTGGATTCAAGTTACAAATCGTGACACTTGGGAATCGAAGATTCTAAAATTAATTATTACTAAAATTAAATAAAGCCCGTTGAATCACAAAAGTTGAATATATAAACATCAAATATAATAATTAACGGCGTCTTCTGCAGGCATAATGTGTCGATGTTACGGAAGCCGCTAATAGTTATTTTGAAAAGATATGATATCAAAAAGAAGGGAAAGTTTTTTCATCAATCTTTTGACAAATTACTTCCAACTGATCGCGATTGGCAATTATAATTATGTAAAGATATTTTGGAATACTTTTGTTTTTAAATAGAATGAACTGATAGGCAGCCATTTTCTTTTTCGTTAGCTTCGTTTTAAAATCCAGTTAATCGTTTAGCAGAGACTTTGATTCGATGACGACCTCAATAAATTAGAGCACTACGAGAACGACAGCAATGTTAAAGACCTCAACGGCAACCGAGCAACAAGACAAAAAAAATGAAAACAACGAAAACAGTCACAATAGGGAACTCAAGCAACTCGAAATCTAGAACGGGAACGTCAGTATCTGAACGAGAAAAGACGATGTCGTTCTCGCCAGAATGCGATATTCAGCAATTGCACGTCGTTCACTGCGTCTTGAGATCAAGAAGTAACACCTATTTCCAGATCTTCCTCTATCATTAAATTCAGTTCTGAAACCTCGGATCTCACGTCCCCGTCCTAGATTTAGAGTTGTATAAGTTCCCTAATATCATAACAGAAACCTACTCTGCTTCCATACCTCACATTATTTATTTCGCCTACAATTCCGTCTTAGTCTGCCTTAGTCCTTCTGAATCTTAACTTATATCCATTTGAGCAAGATTGTCTTAGATCGTACTATCCATGATATCGTATTAGTTTTTAGTTTTTTTTGCCTTTTTTATATTGTCATTTCAAATGGTTCTCAACCTTTATAAAATTATTTTAACGCACTAAGTCAAACTTTTTTAAGGAACTCTTTTCGTCTCTTGTTAGACCTTATCAAATTAAAAAAAAAAATTTAAATCATTTTCTTATACTATGAACGATTATTGTTTAGGAACCAGAGTAGGCGTCACAAATGATCAAGGGTTTTTCGTGGCAATATAGATTTTTTCGTAAAGTGTTAAATACGTCAGTATACCGAATAGTGCATTCCAAGACCAAAGGGCATTGTGGGTCTTATTAATTTGAAATAAAAAATAAATATACAGAGATTTGCTCTCTATATATATGTAGCTAGTATTTTTTATATAATTATAAAAAAATATTATTTATTTAACTTTAGACAATATTCACGGTGGGCATCTGAAATCGACATGGTTTAACTAACTTTCCCATCTCCATTTCAAAATTCTTGAAACTTCGCCATAATACACAACTTGTTCTTTTAACTTTTTCTGATTTTTAGTTTTTTGGCAGGAAAATGACGTCATAAGTTTGCATGGCGCCAAAATTTCGAGTTCATTGTATGACGAAAATGACCATATCATGCGAAAGATCTTTACGAGAGGGTCTGTAAATCGAAGTGAAAACACGTATTTTGAGCCATAAAATAAAACGATTTTGCTATATTTTTAGTAACAAGTTGTGAAGAACATTGACCTGTGTATTATGGCAAAGTTTCCAAAACAAATTTGAAATGGAAATGGAAAAGTTAGCTAAAACTTGTCGATTTCAGGTGCCTTTTTGACCACCGTGTTACATAACACCTAATTGCACATGTCTTGAAATACACTATTCAGGTATATACATTCGACGTTTTTTGAACTAGCTGTATCAACGATACCAGAACATCTTACCGATCCACTTTGTATGATAGTACTAGTACCGATAGGGTGACTTTCATACTTGGCATAGAGTTCTCTGAGGTGATAGGCTGAAATCGTAAAAGCAGCCAAGAAAAACAAGAACCACGCTATTCTTTGGACGAGATATTTAGCTCCAGCTGTTCGACCAAGGCCATGAATCGAGGTGTATTCACAGAATTCTTGGATGACAGACAAAGTTGATGATTTATTTTCTGTGTTTTCGTTTTCCCTAGCGTTTTCCCTAGCGTTTTCTGCCGACATTTTGCTTGACCGTTTGACACCTTAAGCAAGGCTCGATCACAATCTCTCTGTTGTTGATTGATGATGGCAGGTTATTGGCGAAGGCGGCTAGACCTCATTTAATTTATATTCAACAATCAATAGTAATTAAAAATAGATTTCTCGTTCACTTTAATGAGAAAGCAAACTATTATGTCATTCTAAATAGTTAAGTTTTTCTAAGTTTTGTCATTATCTCTTTCTTTCTTTCTTTCCTTCTTTCATTCTTTCTTCGTTCCTTTTCCAAAATAACCTAATGAATTTTTCTTTCCCAAAAAATATTGATGATAAAGCTAGCAGCAAAGCAGAGAAGCGTCTTACAATGATAACGAGCCAGGAGGCGCTACAGGCATCAAAAACTCGACTCAGGGAACTTTGGGTTTGTAGTACAATGCAGTTGATTGGATTTTGTATTCTTTAAAGGAAATGTAATAAAATTCAAGATAAGATAACAAAAACATCACATAACTAGTCAGCTTAACTCTGCAATTTAACAAAATTTCGAAACATTTTGAAACGATAAGCGTCTTTGTTTGGAGTGATGTATTTGAGTATGAGTAAAAAGCGACCCCAAAGAAGCGATGCCCAAGGGAAAAGACAAGTGGCAAAGCGCGTGACAAAAATCAAGATTATCATCAATATCATTCATGTTGTACCTCGATCAGGGAATGTTTAATCAAAAGAAAAGGTTCTCGAAGTTTTGTTTATAAATATGGAAGTTGGCCCCAAAACAATAAATATTTCGCACTCAATTATACTTTAGAAAATCGAAGGTGATGAAGTTTGGTGTCTAGCTGTGTTCCATGAAAAGATAATCAGCTTTTTGTAAAGTTTTTCGAGTGTTTTACTTATTGGTCGCCTTGAGGTCTGTGATGAAGATGATTTGTTTGATATTTCTGACCGCTGGTTTTACTGGTTTATCAACGGTTTTAACTTTTCTTCTTTTTCTCAGTAATTCTTGTTTTTTTTTTCTTCTTTTTTTTTGTTGTTTTTCTTCTTTTTTATTTCTTTACTTCCTTTTTTCTACCTACCTAACTACCTACCTACCTACCTACCTATGCTACCTACCTACCTACCTACCTACCTACCTACCTACCTACCTACCTACCTACCTACCTACCTACCTACCTACCTACCTACCTACCTACCTACCTACCTACCTACCTACCTACCTACCTACCTACCTACCTACCTACCTGCATGCACATGCACATGCACATGCACACAAATGAATGGCAATAAAGTTATAAATTGCGTCAGCCTTAAAACAAATAAACGCGCGCATGCGCAAAACGTAAACTTGACCTCCTTTCTTTTTTTAATTATGAACATGCGTTTCCGTGCGTAGAAAAATATCTCAACGGGGAACATCCATCTCCCTGATGTTGATTACGTGCTTTTGCTTTGCGGTTCCTCTTGATATCATTCATTGACTGACAAACTTTGACCGCTTTATTATTAAGTAAACGCCTTATACATCACGTTATGCGGATACTCAAATAAGACTGGTTTTTTTTCTTATTTTTTTTTAACAATCAGAAGTCACAAATTAACATAAAACATCGTATTCTAACAAAAACAAATATTAGGAATAATAATTTTTATCATGGTATGTTATTCTTAATTATATTCTGTTGAAAGCAGTTTTTTCTTGACATTCAGCTAGTGCCATATATATTCTCACTAAATCTAAATATCAAAGTGGTGACAGGGTCGGCGCGAGATACAAAATTTAAAAAAAATCCTAAGTTAGGAGAGCACGTACGATGCTTATTGAATAGACTAACTTTTCTTTCACCGCTAATGGATCTGTTTTCTTAATTGTTCAGTCAGTTCTGTTTATTAAGCATCGCCTATTTTTCTATCGCCTTGCAGCAGTGAATTGGTCCTATTTGTGGTATATTTATTGATTCTCTATAAACAACTGCTTTTTTCTTGCACTTCTTTTATTCCGACGAGGCCTCAAGGCCCGAATTGTTATTTAAGGGATGGACCATTAAAAAGTTGATGGGGGGTTGCGTAAACCCCCAAATATATTGAGCAGCCCTTAAACCTAAAAAAAAATATCGGTATTCAATTGAATAGCACGAACTTTATAAATATGTTGCGAATGCCCCTCAATTCTGATATAGTATTAAGAGTGGTTTCAAGAAGCCAGTTAAATAAATTGTAATTAAGATGTTAATTTTCTTGCATGTTCAGTCAATGTCGACTTCGAATTTTTTAAGGGCCAGATTGTCTGTTTAATAACCCTAATAAAGATTGATTGATTGATTGATTGAAATTTTGACCAAAACCCCTCCTTGATTAACCAATCAGTATTTTTGCCCTATGTATGATTAATAATATTAATGATTCCATACTAGTTTTAAGCATATTTTTCCTATACTGTGTTCAAGAGGAATTTGTCATATTTGGACACTTGGGGTTGGGATTTTTGACAAACTAGTTGTTAATTGATCAGAAATAATTTACTGTAATAGGGATAATAAAAATTAATGGGTTTTTCTATCTTGAGTAAAAGCATTCATCATTCCATCATTTCTTTACTTTTCTTTTTTTCTTAATCTTTTCTTTTCATTTTTCTTTTTTTCTCATTTTCCTTTCTTTCTTTTTTCCTTTTTCAAAACCCATCAAATTTTATCTTTATCTTTATCTTTTCATTTCTTTTGTTTTTTTCCTTGGCCTCATAATTCACGAGATTCTTACTTAGATGAAAAAATTCAAAGATTGTGCTAGACTGATTCCATAAGTCGTAGTTTTCGCTCATTTGTAGACTTTCCAAAAGTCCTCTGTCCCTTTTTTTTTGCCGGTGGGACTGAGGACTTTTCATCTCTCACGCCAAATTTACCGACGGGTTTTTCCGTCGGTGAATGAATTATATCAAACAGACAATCAACCGAGATTGGCGACATTTTTGGCGCGAAACGGAAATCGAATCCCTACGAGGGAAACAAGTCGTCCACTCGCGACTTCGTCGCTCGTAATACTCTCTCGCCAAATTTTCTTTACTTCCATGAACAGGGAGAGGAAAAGAGAGTGGACGACTTGAACTAGTCTAGCTCATTTGTAGGCGAAGGTCGCTCAACTAGTGAGCGAGGAAAAAAACGACAGAGAGCGAACTTGGACCGACTTATGTAATCAGTCTAAGATTGTGCAATCCTTTTGAGGAAATCCGGGGGCTCATCAGAAAAGAAAACGATAAAAAATATTGGCCACTTTTATCAGTGTTAATTTAAAGAATATTTACATAATAAATTATTTCTAACAATTATAATATGAAATATACCATTTTAGAATTCTTGCAATACCGCTGTGTTCCTTGATTACAGACTCGGCCTCAGTTCAATGTCAATATTCACAAATACTGTACCAACGGTAAAGTAAAGAATGCGCAACTTCAACAATACAAACACTTTGAAATTCCCTGACCTTCACTGGAACATGTGAATATTCTACACAAAATCGAGCCTAACCCTGAGCAACAGAAAACACGAAACTGGAGTATTATTTTTTTAAATATACAAAAATAATTATTTATTTCTGATCTGTTTCTTTCACACTATTTTTTCACACTATTTCTTTAATATTTGGGATCATGAAAACAAGAAAATAAGCTGAAAACAAGAGTGAACTATTTTGACTTCTTTATCGATTTAATTTTTATCAGGTTAATTTTTTATAAGCTCTGACTTCACAACCGAGTTTATAAAACATGGCCGAAAGCCAATCGCGCGTCGTATATCATTTATTCTATAAATTATTTAGTTAAGAGATTTAGAAAATTATAGAAAAGTGGTGCATGCTCGTATTTAATGGCAAATAATTTAAAAGTAATGAGAAGACGCGAATACAGTTAAAAATAATAATAATAATAATCTTTATTGCACATCAAATAAAATTTTAAAATATGCTTCAGGAAAACTCTCTCACATAGGTGATTTTCAGAGAGGTCCTGGAATTAACTTAAAATAAAATAAACGAAAAAATAGGACAATATATAAAATAGAATATAAAAGCATGAATAATAAAATAAAAATTAGACTAATGTATATAAAGCTAAAAATTGTAAAACATATTGTAAAAAGGAATATATGAATTTGTGAAACTAACTGAAGAAATTGCGTTTGAAGACTTGAACACTACTAGAGTTCCTTAATTCTTGACTTAGATCATTCCATTCTTTAACGGCCTGATATTCAATCCTTTGTTTTCCCCAATTTCTTTTAACTTTAGGAAGCCTCAAGTTATCTTTAATCCTAATATTATAATCATATATATCAGCATTCTTAGTGAATGTAAAACTATGTGAGGCTAGATTGTTAATACACTTGTAAATATATAAACATCTATGTAGTCTTCGACGTTCCTCCAGGCGAACCCAACCCAGTGCCTTAAGAGCATCAGTCGCTGACGAGTGTAAAGGCTTGTCTAAAATAATTTTAGCAGACTTATTTTTATAAAAATGAAGAGTCAGGACTTATTTTTGTGGATGTAGTTAATCAAAACATGGCATTAACTTTTTGCCTCGGTCATTTGTAGTGCTCTGAGCAATAAAATGCTCATGTTGCATTTTGTTATTGATGATTAATAGGGCTGCGTCGCTATTCTAAAAATAGCCCGCTTAATAGATGCATGACTCAGACAAGTGTAGTTTATACTGAAAAGAAAAGGGAGAAACACATTTTATTTATCTTTTATTACAAAGCATTGCTTTTCAAAAAAAAATGTCATTAAAAACCAAACGGCAGAAATCGGACTCAAGGAGATGAGAAATTCGGTTTGTTTGTCTGAGTTTGACGTCACTGCCACGCAGCCCTGGCCAGCCATGGCCTATCATGCAGCACGCGGTCGTCCACAACAGCTACGATCATTATTACCCTTTACACGATTCCTTAATGCTTCACTGGTTTCTTATCTTTTATTGGTAGGCTAGAATGAGTACTAATTAATACTGAATAGTTAGTTATTCATGTTTTTCACGGGTATATTATTTGCACTCTATAATATAGACAGCGTCAACAACCAATGTTAGGAAAAAATGTGAAAGTGTAAAATAATGGTTCATAAAGCACCGTGCATAAAGCGATTAATCTCTAAACTCAGTTTAGATAAGATTGTTTCTTATATTCTAACACAAAATGATAAGGGTTTCAAATATCTACTAGTATTGGAAAAATATTGTTTCACTAATACTTTTAAAAATATTTCTAGACAATATTATGAATAATTAATATTTTTATTATTATGTTAATCATTTAATATTTCAAAACCCATAGTAAAATACCAGTAATATGTTCAAACAACCAAACATTAAAGATTAATAATTTTAATCCTCAAAATGAACATAAATTTATATTAAGTATTTAGGTTGTTGAAATTATAAAGAACTCTTTAAAACACTAACCGACGAACATTCACTTTAAAGGTAACAAACTTGCTTCTTTTGTCGTTATATTTTTCAATAATAGTAGTTATAGTTCGCGACGTCGAAAATATTAGTTTCTAAATTTAAGTCAGTTACTTATATTTATTTATTTAAGGTTGGTAAAAAAAATTTTTTGGCGGGAATTTTTTTTTTTTTTTTTTTCATTTTTTGTTGTTGTTGTTGTTGAAGCATGCATCCATTCCTATCTTATCCTTCTATTTTACCTTTTTCAGTCAGTTATCATTTAAATTTTATGTCTTTTTCACTATACTTTTTTTTTTTTATTTTTTTTTTTACGACAATTTCGTGAATAGTGGATTTGACCATGAGCACCTCTCTTCTTATTAGTGAGAAAAGATCATCTAAACTAGTGGAATCTCGTTATTTTTATATGCAATGTCAACCATCACATCTGTACTAGTTTTTAATTTTATTAATTCAGTCATTTTTTTCATTCTTATTTTTGTTTTTATTTTATTCCCAGTATTTACACCTTCAGAGTTTCTTCGTTAAATCACATTACAGCTGTGCATTTTCTTCGTTTATTCTTTCCTTTTTTACTTATTTTGTTTATAAACGAGTTTTAACGGCGATTTTGGTCACAGTCAAGAATGGTAAAGGATTAACTTGTAACGTTTTATTCCGGTCACCAAGATGACCTGGATAAATGTCTCTTAATTCAAAGACATTTTTTTTTTAATATTTCAAAAATCGCTCCAGAAATCGCCGCAAAAATCGCCAGTGTAAACGAGACTTTACTCTAGGTAGTGCTGCGTGGTAGCGTTCGAAGATAACCGCAAGTTTTGTAGGAATTTTTTGCGAGTACATTTATGCTATATCCAGCTAAAACTTCGACTGTCTCAATGATACTTATATACAGCTTTTTCAAAAAAGGTTGGTGAAGGTTTTGTTGCATGTTACATGTTCATCTTGATTTCTGATGGTGGCTTCGGTCGGGAGCGTTTGGCGGGCGAGTTTCTTAGCCTTCGTATCAATTTATATATCTATATATAAATTTATATTTTCATTTTGTAAATTAGGTATGAAGAACCCATCTAGGGAACCTAATAAAGTTTATTGTATTGTATTGCATCTTGCTCACCAAGTTTAAAATACATCATATTCATATTTAAATAATGTCAGCACAGAAGAAAATATTCTGGAAAAACCTGACGACCAAGTCTGAGGAAATTCCATATTGTTATGCATATGACCCTTCGCTGATTGAATTCACATCACCCATACTGCATCTCAGGCCTGGTATGCAATATGCAACAAGCAACAAAACCTTCACAAACCTTTTTTGTAATAGCTGTGACTATGACAAGGGATGGCAAATTTACTATCTAACCTATTAACTGGAGTGCAGCAAGGAAAATAATAACACTATCTATCAGAAAAGCATAATTACGATTGGTTTAAAGATTTCGTTGACGGACACTGATTTGATTATCTGTGTTTCTTCGACGTTAATTTTTAACAAAAATAAATAATCGTTACCCAAACTTTCGGCTCATCGACCCTTCATCACTTTTCAACCCTTATTCTTATTATTTTGGCGCATGCAAAATTTATTATTACAGAGTTTAAGAATCTCGTTTGCGGCAAACGTGAAACAGCAGTTGACCAGTAAAAATGTATTTAAAATTAGTAAAATGAAATCGCAAAAAAATCTCCAAGTAGCTAGTAGATAAGTAAAAGAATATTTGTCTTACAAATTTAAAGGTATAATGAAATGCTAGGGAACGATAAAAAACGTGGTCATGCCGGCCGTTTGAGTGAAGAAAAAAACGGAATGGGGTTCCTAAGAGCGAGAATTTGTTGTAAACTGTATGATAGATATGAATGAAAAAGAAACACAATTGAAACTGATTAATTTAAACAAGTCTTTCAAGTCTCATGCAGCGAAGAAATGTCAAGAAATTAAAAGATCTCATTTTTTGTTTTGTTTTCAAAGTACAAACTTACAAAGCTTTTGAAGCAAGGGTTTTTCTCCAGGTTCTCCGGTTTTCTCACTTCATAAAAATCAACTAGGAAATTCTCATCTTTGTTTTCGTTTTTCAAAGGACAAATTGCAAAGTTTTTGAATTGGGTTTTTCTCCAGGTTCTCCGGGTTTTGTCACTCCATAAAAATCAACTTGGAAATTCGTGACATAAGGGCTACAGGTTTGCCAGTCACTGGTTAAATATTAATAAGTTTTCAACTTTGCAAAACAAGAAAAATATATGAACTCCGGCATTAGACATACAGTCACCAGTACAGTGTATAACAATCATAAGATGTATAAGATCCTCAGCTAATTCTCATTAGTAGGTATATACTGCCGGTTCTAGCGCTGCGGCTCACTCCTCCCAGTCAAAAGAACACGTCTCCCCAAATCACGCCTAACAGTTTTTTACACGGGCACGGCCTCGCCGCAAACACCCCCCACTCTTCCCCCTCTCCAACATCACATCTGCCCAAATCACGCCTAAAATTTTTATACACAGGCACGGCCTCGCCGCACATTCCCCCTCATCCTTCCCCCTCTCCGGTTCCGAGCCTGCCACTCAACCCTCCCAGTCAAAAGAACACGTCTCCAAAAATCACGCCTAAGAGTTTTTTACACAGACACGGCCTCGCCGCACATTTCCCCCCACCCTTCCCTCTCCCTCCAACATCACGCCTAAACCAGAGTAATCCCCCGCCACGACCCCTCACGCCTTCCCCCTCCCTCCAACATCACATCCAACCCCCTAATCCCCCAACACGACCCCTCACGCCTTCCCCGAAGTCCAAAGATCGCGCCTAAATCAGAGTAATTCTCCTTCTTTTCCCCAGGATGCGCTCAAAAGCTCCCACCCCTGGAGTTCTTTGAGGTCTAGGGATCACACCTGAGTCAGAGTAAAACTTTAAGTGAAAGAACACTTTTTCCAGAAGGGGCTAGTCTGGAGTAGATGTGCGCAAGAAATGAGGGAAGGCGTGAGCTATTCTTGGGAAGAGAAGGGTCGTGGGAGAGGAACTCCCCCACAAAGAAAAGAAGATCTTTCTAAAAATACTAAAGTAAATAAAAGTTGAAAAAAAATCTTGCTTATCATAAAGAAAAGATGCCAAAAGGAAAAGGAATAAATAGTAAGGCTAGTAATATGTGTTCTGTTCCGAACATAGATGGGCACTGGAACAACCCTCATAACAATCCCTATCGTTCCGTACGATACAACCAATATTCTCGACCTAAGGATCCCGACTTTATGAGTCAGCCTTATCCTTATAAGCCTAACCCTGGGAGGAGTGAGTCGCAGTACCTACTTACTTAATTAGAGCCAATTAAGATCTTAAAGAAGAACTTTGAGATCTGTGGAAAACGAAACTTGTTTCCAAAGAATATCTAGGCCATAATAAAGTGAAAAAATGCAGAACATTTTAGACAGCCCTATTCCTGAGACTAAAATACCCCTAGTCCCTCCAATAAGGCCGACAAAGCCAACTTCAAATCCAAAGCCCCGCATCATCAAGAAAATCCAGGAGGAGTTAAAAAAATTTTCAGAGTGGTTATTACCAATGATTCGCCCCAAGATTAGGAATCGCGTTGAGGTGAAGATCGCGAAGCTGAAGAAGAGAATAAAGGCTATTTATCGTAGATCGGAAAAAAAGAATACGCTGAAAAAATCCTCCTTCGACTCATATCTCAAGGAACATAGGGTTCTTGGGCGTAATCGTGACGTAGACCCCAGCGTATTCTTAAAGAAGCAGGAAAAACGCGTCTTAGAGACCATCTCGATAACTAAGAAACCCACGAAGATTAAGTTCTACTTAACCTGTGAGTTCCATAAGATCGGGAACGATGGACAAGAAGTCACTAGCGAAGGACATTTCCACACAGTACCAGAAATAGTAACGAAAAGCACCAACTTATTAACCCTATACGAGAAAATTTCCGAGGACATCCTAGAAAGAATCGCCGAATTCCAGAACGAGGGTTCTGGCTGGGTCATTGGGAAAGTAGTATCCTTAAGCATTCATTTCGCGAAATACGAACCCCTAAGAGGTAGCACATACGTTCGCCTTCCTCAAGAATTAGTAACAAAGAAGGCCATCATTAACCCCCAGAACGAAGACGATCAATGCTTTAAGTGGGCGGTAACCATTGCCCGATTTACGCCAAGAAAAGATCCTGGTAGGATAACACGAACGCTTAAGGAAAACGCGGGAAAGTTAAACTGGGAGGGACTTCGCTTCCCCCTAGAGCTCCGAGACATCAAAATCTTCGAGAAAAATAACAAGGACTACGCGATTAGTGTCTTGGGTTACGAAGGGGAGGACTTCGAGCCCCTCAGAATCTACGAAGGGGAAATCAGGGAGCGCAACATCATCCTACTACTAATCTCCAACGAGAAAACGAAGCACTATTGTTGGATCAAGAACATCTCGAGACTCTTATCCTCTCAACTATCGAGTAACGAACATAAAAGACACTTCTGCTTAAGATGTCTTAACTCCTTTACCAACGAGTACGTTCTCCAAGACCATTCCGAATGGTGTGGTCAACACAAATCCGTAAAAGTAACCGTTCCCCCCAAAGGAACTGCACTCGAGTTCAAGAACCACGATCGTTCTATGAAAGTTCCCTTCGTCATCTACGCCGACTTTGAGTGCATTCTAGAAAAAGTCGCTTCTTGTTCTTCAGACCCAAAGAGATCTTTTACAGAACCATGCCAAAAGCACAAGCCCTCGGGATACTGTTACGTAATCAAGTACAATGAGAACTCGCTTCCTCCAAAAATCGTGAAATACACAGCTCAAAGCGAGGAAGAAGACTTGGGAGAACACTTTATGAGATCAATAGAAGAAGATGTTCTTTTCTTATACAAAAAACTTTCCGAGAAGAAAAAGCTGGTAATGACCAACCTGGATCGAAAGGAATACAAAGAAGCAAAGCACTGCCATATCTGTAAGGAAAAGCTAGGAAGGGACAAAGTAAGAGATCACAATCATCTCACAGGGAAATTCCGAGGGGCGGCGCATAATAAGTGTAATCTTCAGTACAAACTTCCGAACTTCATTCCCATCTTTTTCCACAATCTTTCAGGATACGACGCCCATCTATTCGTAAAAGCCCTAGGAATCAGCAAAGGTAAGATTAAGTGTATCGCGAAGAATGAGGAACAGTACATCTCTTTTAGTAAGGGAATCATCGTGGATCACTACACGGATAAAAAAGGGAAAATCCATGATCTTTACTTAGAAGCGAGATTCCTCGACAGCTACAAGTTCATGTCCTCCAGCTTGAGTAACCTTACCAACAATCTAACGAAAGACCAGTTCGAAGTCATCAGTTCCTTTTACGGAGGCGAACATCTTAACTTATTGATGAGAAAAGGAGTGTACCCCTACGAGTACATGGATTCCCTTACGAAGTTAGAGGAACCCCACTTACCCCCAATAGAAGCCTTTCATTCAGATCTTAACGATAGCGACATCACAAAAGAAGACTACGAGCACGCGCAAAAAGTATGGAAAACCTTCAACATGAAGACGATGAAAGACTATCACGACCTATATCTCCAAACGGACGTACTTCTCCTAGCGGACGTATTCGAGAACTTCAGAATCGTTTGTAGAAGATACTATGACTTAGATCCCGCTTGGTATTACACGGCCCCTGGACTTGCTTGGGACGCCATGCTAAAAATCACGAACGTCCGACTAGAACTTCTCAGCGACATAGACATGATCTTAAAGGGGGACTAGTACGAAAATCGTTCAAAATTTAATTCGGCTGAAACTTTCCTAGAATAATCTCTAAGGGTCTAATAAACACTGGTTAAAGTTTTTTCTTGATATTCCGAAGGGAAGTATTATATTTTTACGAATTTTTAAAGAAGTCAGTGACGTCATTTACTCAACACCATACATCGCTCTATACATTTCCCTGTATTTTGTGATCAAAATATTCACTCGTTCCATACTCAATACTGAAAAAGAGACTTAAAAATCAATTGTAATCACAATAAAGGTCAGTAAAGTCTCTCAGCCAACCTTTGGGCTTTATAGAAATAAAATAAATCAAGAAGTTATTTACAAAGAAATGTATGGAGCGGTGGTTAGTGTTGAGTAAATGACGTCACAGACTCCGTTAAAGATTCGTAAAAATATAATACTTCCTATCAGAATATCAAGAAAAAAAATGATCTAGTGTTTATTAGACCCTTAGAGATCATTCCAAGAAAGTTTCAGCCGAATTAAATTTTGAGCGATTTTCGTACTAGTCCCCCTTTAATGATGGAAAGCGGAATCCGAGGAGGAATTTCCTCTGTGGGAAGTAAGCGCTACGCAAAGGCTAATAACAAGTACATGAAGAACTACAATCCTAAGGAAAAAAGCACTTACATTCCCTACTGGGACGCGAATAACCTCTACGGATGGGCAATGTCCCAACCCCTTCCAACGAAAGGCTTCACGTGGATGACTCGAAGTAAGCTGTGGAAGTGGAGAAGAATTCCCTGTATCTTAGACGTTGATCTAGAGTATCCCCGACAACTACACAATATCCATAACGACTATCCCCTTGCCCCAGAGCACCTTAAGGCGAAAAGTGGAGTAATGAAGCTTATTCCGAACTTCTACGACAAGTCACACTACGTAGTACATCACGATACTCTAAAATTCTACGAAAGCCAGGGACTAATAATCACGAAGGTCCATAGGGGAATTTCCTTTGAAGAATCCCCCTGGTTAAAGAAGTACATTGACCTAAATACGGACTTAAGAACCATGGCGACGAACGATTTCGAGAAAGATTTCTTCAAGCTCATGAACAACAGCGTCTTCGGAAAGACCATGGAGAACATTCGTAATCGACGAGACATACGCCTAGTCACAAACGAAAAGCAAGCGAATAAGCTAACTCGTAAGCCGAACTTCATTGGAGCCAAATCCTTCTCTGAAAAGTTAGCCGCCATTCACATGAGAAGAACGCGCTTAGAGTACAACAAGCCCATTTACCTAGGAATGTCCATCTTAGACTTATCTAAGAAATTCATGTATGACTTTCACTATAACTACGTCAAGGAGAAGTACAAGTACAAAGTAACCCTTCTTTACACTGATACTGATAGTCTAATCTACGAAATCCAGACGCACGATCTTTACAAAGACATGGAAGGGGACATCGAGAGGTTATTCGATACGAGCAACTATCCCAAAGATCACGCGGGAATAAAGAAAAGAGTCAACAAGAAAGTAAGAGGAATGATGAAGGACGAGACAGCCGGAAAGCAAGTCACGGAATTCGTCACGCTAAGAGCGAAGCTCTATTGCTTCAGAATAGAAGGCCTCCACGAGGAACTCCCCCAGGGAATAGAAGGCCTCCACGAGGAACTCCCCCAGGGAATAGAACTCCCCCACGAGGAAAAGAAGTGCAAGGGAATCAAAAGATGCGTCGTAGAAAACAGCATTCGCTTCTCCCACTACAAAGAGTGCTTATTTACTGGAGAAGAACTTATGAGAACGATGCGAGTCTTCAGAAGCCGATCGCACGAAATAACTTCAGAAAAGGTCAATAAGATCGCTCTTTCCTTAAGGGACGACAAGCGAGTAATCTTACGAGGAGATCCTCTCACGACCTTAGCCCATGGGCATTACATGAACAATCTTTAACTCATGAGCACTACTTGACGAATCTTTAGCTCATGAACAATCTTTAACTCAAAACACCATCAGGCGGCAGTTCCGTGTCCTCAGGAATAACCTGTAACTCCTCTCTAACAAAAGAACGCTTGGGAGTCTTTCTCCCGTGCCTTCCCATATCAGTCAAAGGATTTACCCAACTTTCAGAAAGATAATAAAGCACAGGTTGATTAGGAGTAATGGTCGCGCGCGATATCTCATAAACTTCTATAGACCAAATGGGGTCAGTAGCGCGCTGTCGACCTCCCTCCTCTTCCCCAGCGGCATATAAGTATCGAACAAAAACCCCTGCGGGGATCCTATTTTCCTTTGATCCCACGGGTCTTTTGTAGATGGGATCTTTTAGCTCGAGAGACTTTAGATTTTGTGCCTCCTTTGCTTTCTTCCCAGTAATCTTCTTCACTTCGTTGTTAATAGACTTTATCACGCTAGGAAGTTGTTCCACCCATTCTCGTGACCTCGTGTCCCCAACGTGGGTCTTAGAAACTTCCATAAGCATCTCTTGTGCATACTGATGACTAAACAGCTTCTCAGCGATCGTTCGATTAGCGCGCTCCACGAGGGATTGTGCTCTGTGATTTCCAGGATCTGATCTTTGGATTTCTACATCTCGCCTATTCATGACCTTCGTAAAAGCTCCCTTGAATTCCGTTCCTGGATCAACCATCAAAGTTTCAGGCCAATATAATTTCCTAGAATAAATACTTTCCAAGGCCTCAGATACTCCCGTGGAGTACTTCGCAGTCAAAGGTTCAGCATCCACGTATCTAGAAGCAACATCTACAACAACTAAAGCATATTTGTATATCTTTTTCTTCACTGTATCGTGAGGCATAAAGAGTAAGTCCGCTTGATGGATCTGATCAGGCTCAGAAATGTTCCAATGGTATCTGGGAATGTACGTGGGGGCAGGGAGGTATATTTGCCACAAAGCTTGCTTAATAAGCCACTTCCTCGTAATCTCTTCGGAAATGCCTGTTGCTTCGGATAGTCTCAAGATCGCGGAATATCCCTTCCAATATCCTTCAGTTGAGTAATAAACGCTTGAAAGTTTCTTTTCGTGGGAGAGTTTCTCCATAGTATTTAAGAGAGTAACTCCTTTCTTCTTTTCGTTCATAGTATTTAAGAGAGTAACTCATTATTACATAAATAAGAAAGATGTCAAGAACAATCCCAGAAAAGCTTGATATAGATAGGTTCTTTAAACAGCCCTACGGACTCAAAGCAGAGAAGAACATTCATCGCGTGAGCTTTAGCCCCGCCACAGTGGATCCAGGACGAACGTTGGATGTTCACATACCCAAGTTACCGGAGAACGTTGTCATTGTTCCCGGAAGCGTGGCACTCTTAGTGGATCTCACTTTGAAGGATGGGAGCACCTCTGACGCAAATAAGACCGTGGTTAATAACCTGGGAAAGAACCTTATCGAAGAGATGAGAGTTACCTTTGGTGGAAGATCAATAGAAGATTTGGTTCGATATGATCTCTATCAAACTTACGGTGACTTATTCCTCAGGAAAGAAGAACGAAAGAATAGGTTAAGAGAAGGGATCTCGTCAGAAAACATGCGGAAACTAAGAACAGCAGCTGGAGACAAAACTTCGAGTGATTCTGCAGAAGTTGCACTTGCTGCGATCTATGGAACACGATACAGAATCCCCATATCCCACGCCATTCTCGACTCTCATGGAGTATATTATTCCAACGGATTAGTAGATACTCTCCTCTTCCAGGTTACCTTTTCGACAAACGCAAAGATCGTAACCTCATCCCAAACGGACGCAAAGTATACCCTATCCAATCTAGAACTAGAGTACGAGACCATTACCAGCGAATATCTAGCAGACGAAGCATTAAGCAGCTACGAAGATGGTAGGGGATTCTACTACGAGAACGTGTTGATGCACAAGAGTTTCCCCATCAATAAGAAGAACACCACCGTGATCAACGAACAGATCAACCTCTCCCTACGATCCATGACTGGGATCCTACTGATATTCATAGACCCATATACGGCCTGCGCTAGGGACTCAGAAAAGTTCACGAACCCCAATATTACCAAAGTAGACATCAACGTGAATAGCGTGCCCCATAAGTTGTATTCCGATGGGATGATACCAACGGACTTTTGGGAGTCCATTGTAATGCGATATGGATTAACGGATACCATAACTCCAAAGGAGTTTTACGAGGACAAGTTTGCCCTGTGGATTGATTTGAGGACTCATCCTGATGGAGGCATCCATGGTAGTGGGCTCGTTTCTGACGCTACGAAGGGAGAGGTGAAGTTGTACATTAAAAGAACTGCTGGAACGGAAGATGAGGAAATGACGTGTTACTTATTCGTCGTGGCGGACGGATTGGTGGAGTTCGAGAAGAGGAGTTTCAAGCAAAACTGGTACTAAACGTGGGGGCTCCAGCCCCCCTGAGGATAAGAGCTCCCATGCCCTAGAGGGGAGTTCACGTGGGGGAGAGGGATTAGGAGTACTAAAGGATAGTTATGATACAATAAATAAGAATGGAGGAACTAAAAGATAAGACTCCCTTTCACTGTATCATAACAGGTCCTACGAATTGCGGAAAGACTCACTATCTAGTGAATACGCTAAGGAATAGTTTCCGATACGTGTTCGAATACATCGTACTTATCTGTCCAACTTATGTGGAGAATCTTACTTACCGAGGCTTCGCTAAAGATGATCCTAGATTCATCGTCCTGTCACCCAAGGCAGATGATGTGAACGAGATCTGTGATCTACTTTCCATGTGTAAGAAGATATTCTCGGGGCAGGAGACTCTAATTATTTTGGATGATTGTGCTTTCTCAAAAGAGTTAAAAAATAGGTCTAATCACTTCGTTAGGCTGGGATTTTCGGGAAGACACGATAAGATCTCTATTTGGGTCTTAACTCAGCAGATTACCTCGATTGCGAAACCCTTCCGCGAGAACGTTACGTGCATCATATCCTTCTACAGTCCAAGTCAATCGGCGAATAAGCTACTCTTTGAAGAATTCGGAGGGACCATGGATGTTGAAGAGAGGAACGCCTTGATGAAAATATTAAAGAAGGAAAGGTACTCCAGAATATGTCTTTGCTTAATACACCCACATCGATCCTACGTGGAAGTACCAGGCTTAAGTGTATCTTGATTATGATAAAGTTATTATGGATTCCCCCCAAAAAGAAGTAAAGTCCAAGCCTGAGAAGAAGGTGGAAGACTTAAGGGAACAACTTTGCATACTTGCTTTGTTAGGAACCATTAGCGAACATGTCGGACGCGAACTAAATGTAGAAGATATCATAAAGTTACCAGCAAAGGATGTTAAGGAATATCATAAGATGTATCAGCCCACGACTGGATCCGATTCGAACGCACCCGCTGTACCCCTTCCTGGATTCATGAACGTAGCTCATAGATTCCTAGGGGAAATCATCTCACGCGTACTTCTGATGGAGAAGGAAGGAGGAGAAGAAGGAGAAGAAGTTTTGGATCTAGAAATGCTGGATCTAGAAATGCTTGATCTAAGTACATGTTGACGATGATAAAGTAACATGACATCCATCATGGAACAATACGATGATAAATCCACGCCCTCAAAGACAGAAGAAGTAAAGGAAACAACTCCCCCAAAGAAGAAGCCAAAGTCAAAGCCTGAGGAGGAGGAGGATGACGAAGAGGTAGCGGAAAAGCGCGAACAACTTTGCATACTTGCCACATTAGGATCGATTAGTGAATATACGGGGGCCAAACTAAGTCTAGGAGATATCAAAAGATTACCTAAAAAGGACGTTAAGAAATACTATAACAGATATCAGACCGCCACGGGGGCAAAGATGGCGAACGGGTTAATGAACGTACTTCAGGGAATAGCAGTAGAAGTCATCTCACGGGTTCTTCCGATTGATGATAAAAAAGAACTTAACAAGGACTTGGAGAACGACAAGTTTCTGAGAGAAAGTTTAACCAACGACATCGGATTTGTCGCGCTGAAAGGAGGAAGATTCATAGCATTAGCAGATTTTCTCTTCCAAGTCGGGAAACACGTGAAGATGGATTTCTTTGGCGCAGCTCCGGAAATTTTGGAACCCGCGGAACAACTCGTTAGGGAATACGGACAAGAATTAAGCAAGACTTAAGCATACTTAAGCAAGACTTAAGCATTTGTTGATAAGTAATAAAGATGGAAACCCCAAAAGAAGAAAATGGTGGTGGTGGAGGTGGAGGCGCTGATGAAGAACAAATTACGAAAGAACCACAAAGGATCGTTCGAGAAAAAGATCCTAAGAAGGTTGCTGCCGGGAAGAAGTTGGTGGAATATAATAGGAAAGCTAAGAAGGCACTGCTAGAAAAGGAAGCTGCGGAAAAGGAAGCTGCGGAAAAGAAAGCTATCCCCCAGGAAGAAGAAGAAGAACCAGCGGGAACGTGGATGCCTGGTCTCGACTTCACTAGCGTATTAACGATGATAGGACTCGGGCTAACGGCTACTGATCTATACTTTAGGTGGAGAAAGAGTAATCCTCCCCCCATGCCTATGCCTTCCCAAAGTACTCCCACTCCCGCGGATAACACTCCCACGCCCACGCCCACGGTTCCAAGTAGGACGAAGCCCAAGCCCATCATAGGAATGGAAGGAGCTTAAGGAAAATTCATATAAGCAATGACATCCCCCCAATCAAATAAAGGACATGGCAAAGAAAGTAGAAAATGACCTCGTGAAAAAGATCATGGAATCCGCAGTGATCGTAGGAATCGCCGCGGGAATAGGTTTCCTAGGGAAGAAGATAACGAAAGAGTCATTCATTAACGATCCATCCAATAGCTTGACGAATTATGGTAAGTGGGTGGCTGTACTCGCGGGTTCCACGTACTTGAAGCACTACCTAGAAGAGAAAAAGATCTTACCCATGAGCATCTAAAAACTACCAATAAATACCTAAACGCTTATCTTTCTCAATGAAAGATAAGATGGCGTCAATAGCATTAATGATTGGTGGAGCAATATTCACCGCATCGGCATTCATAGGAGGTTCTTACTTGGCTAAGGCGATAGCGGGTGAAGATGATTCGACGAAGGAAAAGATTCGTCATGATAAGGCCTTGGAGGAGTATCAGAGGGATATGGAGGCGTGGGAAAAGGAGAGTGAAAAGAAGAGGCAAGAGCGTAAAGATGCAATGGAGCTACAATATGAGAATAAGAAAAGAGCAGAAAAGAATCTGAGAGAAACAAATGAAGATTTTTTACTCTATGCTAAGACTCATCCCAAGCCTCTCCCATTCACGCCACAGAAACCTAAGTTCTCAGATTATTACAAACCAAGCAAGCAACAGAAAGAGTACGAGATGATTTACGTGGGTGGGGGAATGTTGGCTTTAACGTACGTTATTAGTAGAGCAATATAAAAGAATGGTAGGAAGTGAAGAAGAGTTACATGTCGACATCAATGATTATGAGAGAGAAGAGTTACATCTTAGCATCAATGCCAGTGAGAGAGAATGGTTATTGCGGGGTAAAAACATGAGCAAGGGATCTCAGTACGAGAGACTTAAGAACTTCTTCATAAATAGGGCAATCAAGGTGACTGAAGAAGATCTAAATAGGTGCATGAGATTACCTAGTGAGGATGACGATTCGTATATTGATAGGCTTCGTAATGGTGGTTTTGGAGGGGCTTACGAAGCAAACGAGCAAAAGAAGTACGTGAGGAATTTCTTGTGGATTGGGGGAATCTTGGTCTTAATATATGTTATTTCTAGAGTAAAATAAAAGATGGCAGAATTTGGAGGAGACGTAGATTTTGATCCATTTACGGAAGAGGGGCGTGTCGACATCAATGATGATGACTTAGACCCCTTATTGGAGCGTGAGGATATAGGTGAAAGGAGTTGGATGAAGAGATTTAGGGAGTTCTTTTCGAAGAGGGGGAGGGATATGAGTGATAGGGAACTAAAGGGGTACGAGAGGTTAGAGAACGAGGATAATGATACATATCGTAGTAGGCTCAAGCAGAATATCGAAGAGTTCGAGATGAGTAATCTTAAGGGAAGGGAAGATAGAATAGCGTCTGCCGCAGGAGAGGTGAAGAAGCTGTATCCAGAATGGGATCCTAAGAAAAGAGTAGGTAAGTCTAAGACGGTACTAGTCGGAGAAGACGAATTTGGTAGGGTGTGGGTGAAGTCGGGAAAAGATAACTCTAAGCCACGCTTCTTAGACGAACCTGAGACTTTTTCCCCCACGCTGAAGAAGAGTTTGGGTGAGCGATGGAATGGGGTCGTGGAAGGGAACGAGAGAACCATAGAACGAAACGAAGAAGAGATTGAAAGGTTGGAAGAGGAGAACGATCCTGATAACGTGGAACGAATAGAAGAACTAGAGAGAGAAAACGAACGAATAGATGGAGAAAACGAAGCCATGAAAGAAAAAGTTCCTCTAAAAGAGCGCATCAAAGAGATCTTCAAAAAAGCAGGAGGAGTCACCGTGGCTTCCGTACTAGCAGCTACCCTCGTCGTGGTCGGAGCCATCCTTTCCAAACTCAAGGCAGGGTTATCCGCTATGGGAAGGGGCTTGAAGAATCTAGGCGCAAAGTTCGCGGCGCTGCTACCTGGGCTGATAGGCTCTATCGTTTCGTTCCTATTCAAGATGGCGGGAAAGGTCGTGGGGTTTTTGGCTAAGAATGCGTGGTTGTTGATCGTGGCCGTGGTGGTGTACGTGGTTGAAGAATATAAGAAGAAGAAAAGATAAGAATATAAGAGATAAGGATAAAGGATATAAATGACAAGATTTTACGTGACATTAAGGAAGTCGGATGAGACGTTTTGGTTGGAGTATCCCATAAGCAGGAAGAGTAAGATGACGTTGTTGAGTTACATGTTCAAGAATGGACTCTATGATCTTATGGAAGAAGGACTCGTGTATGCTGCTAGTGGAAAGGTTAGCCTTAGGATTCCTCGGGGGAATTATCACACGGATACCCTCGCATCTTTCCTTGATGGAGAACAAAGCTTTCCCTTGAAGGTGAAAGAAAATGATGAGAAGAAATGGGTTGTAAGTACCTCCAAGAAGGGCACGACCCTAAGTCCAAACTTAGCCTCTTTCCTGGGGGTACCTAAGGATCTACCTTGGGATGGAGAGAAAAGGAAAGCACACCCGATAACTCTTAAGAAATCCCCTACCGTTCTTTGTCTCCATTGTAGCCTCGTGAATTCCTTTCATACCCTAATCAACGAACAACGTGACTCGTCATCATACAAGACATTCGCTCCTTCCCAGATGCTTTCCACGATAGGCGCGGGGACTCTTGGTGAGAACGTATCACATGTCTTCAATAATACCCCCACTACCCCCATTTTGGGAGAAAAGATCAGTAGCATCAGATTTTGGGTTACGGATGCTGATAATAAGGTCATCTCTGATGGAATATATCCAATGATGATTACAGTAGAAATCACATAAGAATAGTAACGTAATATAGAAAAGAATGGTGGATAACGATATTAAAAGAACAACAGGACTCTATCCAACAGCTCCAGAATTCACTGATGGCGAGGATTTTAGACTACATAAGGTAGATTCTGTACTCATGAAGTTAGAAAGTGAGCGCGATCGATACGAAAAAGTGCGAAAGAAGTATTCGCGATGGAGGTTGTTTTTCCATACTTTCTCAATGACCTCGGGAAGTCTTTCTGTCTTGTTTACGATGGGAGGCATTGGTACGTCACTTACGGGCCCCGGATTGGCAATTGGAATACCACTGTCTGCGGTGGGGGGTTTTATGGGGGTTGTTTCTGCTTTGTGCGGAATGACTGTTAAGAAGCTCACTGTGAAAGTAAGTAAGCACGAGAAGACGGTTCAGCTCATTCGTTCTAAGCTTAATAGTATTAACGATATTGTCTCGAAAGCTTTGAAGGATAACAGGATTAGTGAGGAAGAATTTACTCTTATTCTTGGTGAAATGCGGAAGTACGAGCAACTTAGGGGAGAGATTAGGATGAAGAAGAATGAAGAATTCTTGCAAAAAAAAGTATTCGACATCGAGGGTTTAAGGAAGGAGGTGAAAGAGGAATTCATTCAACAACTTACACAACCAAGGAAGTAGCGTTACGAGTAGGGGGTTTCGAGTATAGGGTTCGTCGCGAGGATAGAATAGAGGTTTAATGGGAAAGAAATACATCATATAAAAGAAGAAAGATGTATGATGTATTTGGTAACAATGTGACTCACTACTTTTTTCCTACTAAGGGGCGCGAATTCAGACAATATCACCTTCCTCCTAAACCTACTCCCAAACCTCCTAAGCCTAAGCCTACTCCCGCACCTCCTAAACCTCCCAAACCCAACTTCCCCGAATACCTCACGAGAACTGGAGCGACATACCCTTTTTCCAATAACAAGCCCGAGGATGGCTTTTCCGACTTAGTAACCAATCTTTTGATTCCCGTTAGTCCAAAAATATCCTTCAAGATAACAATCAGGAACATCTTTGAGGAAATACCGATAACACACACCACTGCAAAGGAAAGTGATGTTTGGGTAGCGGGTCCTAACATGAAGTACTGGCCTCAACAACTGAACTTTGTCGTTTGGGCTGCTACCAAGGGGTGCGGAGTTGGGGTTGACATGATGAGGGACATTCCGTTTTTCCGATTCCACGTGGCTTTTACGATGCGCAGATTGTTGACTGAGTTAAAGTGTTCGCTTCCCAAGGATCCTGCATTTAATCCGCTTGATAATCAGTACGACGAGGTTGCCTGGGAACAATTAAAGAATGAGTTTGGACTTAAGGATCCTGATTTTAGGAACAAGGGAGGTCCTAACCAAGGATTGGGGGAAACCTACGTGCCTGATAGGGAGAATGGAGGGCTTAAGATTTATCAGATGGGTATGAGGTACCGTCATTGGGATCCGTGGCTTAAGTTCTATGATGAAGGAGGAAGGATTAGTGATAAAAACATGATAAGCAAGATTGAACCCCTAGAAAAGCAACCTTGGAAACCTTTCTTCCTGGAAAAGGGGAGGGGGTTAAAGAACTTGGCTAGGATTAATCATAGCATCGAAGTCTTCGTATTTTGCATCCTTGGAGCTCAAGTCAGATCGCTTTCCCCCATTTACGATGAGGGGGACACTGGTGCTTCCCAGGAAACACAGAGGATATTTTTACAACTCCTCGAATCCAGCATCCTCGTAACCAGTATTACTAAGGGGATCCAATCGTTCCAAAGTGCTGTGAACGATTCTAACGCGGTGTTGGATTATGCATTAGCTCCTGGTTGTTGGTTGATGCCAAGTAGGCTTATCATGAATGAGAACCCCGTGGTGGGATACAACGATGAGCTTAGGAAAGCACGTCCTTGGATGAAGTTTGGAGCGAATGAGATCAATAAGAAGACCGAGAGCGAGTACGAAGAGGAGAAAAGGAAGGTCTCTAACCCCACGGAGAAAAGGAAGGTCTCTAACCCCACGGAGAAAAGGAAGGTCTCTAACCCCACGGAGAAAAGGAAAGAGGAGAAGGATCGTGAGGAAAAGAAGAACACCCCCCAGCAAACGACTGGCAAGACTGAGAAAACCAATGAAGATGGCGTGACTAAGACTGAGAAAACCGATAGCATTGTTAAGAGTCCTAAGAGGAATCTTAAGCCTACTGGTGATAGTTCGCATGAAGTGAACTTAGCGGTGATTGCTGCCGTATCGGTGGGAGTTGGATGGATGTTGTTTAGGTAGAGGGATAATCTTCATCTGAATCTGACTCCTCTATTTCTGGAATTGGCTTTAGTAGTCTCTCGTACTCCTTAGGGTCTTTGATGTTTACTTCCCATACTCTTATGACTAAGGTTACTTTACCTGAAGATCCTACGTAAATGTTACTGATGTGTAACGCAGCGTCTACCTCCATTTTCTTACCAATAAGTTCTTCTGGATCTATTCTTTTTCCGGACGCGTCGTAAAATCTTCCTCCTAGCCTACCCGTAGCCCTGTTTGTTGGTATTTTTGGGTATAACGTGGGTCCTTTTCCCTCTACTTTTTCTAACCTAACGTTCCCATCTTCTCCCGTTACCCCTTCTAGTTTCCAGTATAAGGGATTTAGTCCACCCTTGATCTTTTTTAGGTCCGATTTAGTTAGTTCTATTAGTCCAAGTTCTTCCTTGTAGTGTAGTACGGCTTCGATGCACATATCTACGACCTTGTTGAAGGATCTTATCCACTTTTTCTGGTCTTCGGTTGGTCCTTCGCGATCCCATATGCATAGTGGTAGGCTATAGTCCTTCCTTGATCCCTCGAATAAACTTTCCGAAGGACCGAACGAGAACACCCACCCAGATGGTACTATTAGCTTTCCTTGTGTTTCCTTCTCGTCGTACTTTGTGTTTATCTCGATTATCTTGTACTTTATCTTCTTTCCTAGCACTTCTTTTCGTATTGGTTTAGAGAATCGTAGGTTACTTGCATCATAATCTATCATACTTGTTAGCCTTGGTCTTGTTAGTGACATTTTTCCTTTCTTCTCTTGTTCTCTTTATGATAGACTAGATATTCTTAAGCGTATTAGATGTCAAAGTCCTTCTTTGATATCTTACGTTACTTAGCCTTTAATAACGCGCACCCCTCGGGTAACTCCTCTTCTTTGAAGTACGCGAACGCATATTTTTGACCATCGATCTTTGACTTTCCAGTCTTTGCAGAAGGTTTTCCCTCACAACAGGCGATTATGAGGCCTGGGTTTATTCCTAAGCGCTTACCTGTTGCGTACATGCTCCGAAAGTAGCTCTTTTCTTCGGTAAGTAGGTTCGTGGATACGACGCATTTCCTGTTCTCCCAGTTGTTCTTTAGGAAGGAATGGTCTTTTTTCTTTGGTGGGAGGGGTGAGGGAGATTCTTTTTCCGGAGAGGTCTCGATCACTTGGGGATAATTTCGTGGTGGTGGCGTTGGAGGGGTTTTGATCACTTGGGGATAGTTTCGTGATGGTGGCGTTGGAAGTTCTTCTTTTGGAGGGGTTTCGATCGCTTGGGGCGATGCGGTCATGGAATTGCGGTACGCTCTCATGACCTGTTCGAGCGCTTTTTCAGTGATGTGGATCTCTTCTTCCTCCTTGACTTCTCTCTGACGACCTTTCTTATTCTTTTTTCGCATTTTTTCTTTGTTATGTTTTTGCATCTTTATTAAAGCACTTTTATTTAGTTTATTTTCTTTTCTTTTCTTTCTTCTTTCCTTCGTGGGGGAGTTCCTCCCCCAGAATAGCTCACGCCTTCCCTCATTTCTTGCGCACATCTACTCCAGACTAGCCCCTTCTGGAAAAAGTGTTCTTTCACTTAAAGTTTTACTCTGACTCAGGTGTGATCCCTAGACCTCAAAGAACTCCAGGGGTGGGAGCTTTTGAGCGCATCCTGGGGAAAAGAAGGAGAATTACTCTGATTTAGGCGCGATCTTTGGACTTCGGGGAAGGCGTGAGGGGTCGTGTTGGGGGATTAGGGGGTTGGATGTGATGTTGGAGGGAGGGGGAAGGCGTGAGGGGTCGTGGCGGGGGATTACTCTGGTTTAGGCGTGATGTTGGAGGGAGAGGGAAGGGTGGGGGGAAATGTGCGGCGAGGCCGTGTCTGTGTAAAAAACTCTTAGGCGTGATTTTTGGAGACGTGTTCTTTTGACTGGGAGGGTTGAGTGGCAGGCTCGGAACCGGAGAGGGGGAAGGATGAGGGGGAATGTGCGGCGAGGCCGTGCCTGTGTATAAAAATTTTAGGCGTGATTTGGGCAGATGTGATGTTGGAGAGGGGGAAGAGTGGGGGGTGTTTGCGGCGAGGCCGTGCCCGTGTAAAAAACTGTTAGGCGTGATTTGGGGAGACGTGTTCTTTTGACTGGGAGGAGTGAGCCGCAGCGCTAGAACCGGCAGTATATACCTACTTCATTTGTCTAAGAGTAGATTAACAAGTAAACTCAGTGTTAATTTTCAAATCTTTACCATTATTCGTTTTCCTGTTCCTGTTTAGGATCCCTATACGCGCTACCTCAAATTTCGCACGGGCTTTACAATATTTTGCAATAAAAGTATACATTTTCTGAAAGCTAAATAAATGTAGTTTTCGAATATCTTTTTCATTTTGAAACACTTGGGTTCAAAGTGACATTCTAACGTACTTTTTTTGACAACTTACCGCATGCGCAGATCAGAATTCAGTTCCACTATGCCGATGAAAAGTACAGTTTCAGTTCGATCTCGCGATGTAATCCGAATGAGCTACAATGTTTTAAAAATGTTATTTTGGTCACCCAAAAACTGCGGAGAAACCCAATAACCTTTTTTATGTCACAAAAGAGAAAATTCCAAATTGATTTTCGAAAACTACGCTTATTTAGCTTTCAAAAAAGATATCCTTTTTAAAGGATAAAATATAATAATATGTAAAAGAAGGCGCGAAATTTGGCTCGCACGTAAATTAAGTAAACTCATGATCCAAGGACTCGAACGTATCCTGATACCTTAATTAAACAGGGTACATTTAATGGCGAAATGTCTGTGACTTATAGAGAGATTTTCAAGTGTCTTTATAGTGACTTTCAAGATTCAAGTATATAAAGAATTCGTGTCCAGAAAACCCATTACTTAAGATGCATTAGGTGAATCTGCCTTGAAAAGGCTCTCATTATACGTCTCATGCTTTTCAATGACAATCTAAAGATTTAATTTTCAAAATTTTTTTATGAAGACACTACTTTACGCGTTTTCGGGAGTTCTCACATAGGGCTAACCTCCAAACTTCCTTTCAGGATGCTTATTTAATTTATTTATTTTAGCTGCGTGTTAGTTTCTGCTTTGGCTCTCTTATATGTTTTATTCTATGTCACTGATAATTTGCGTCCTGAATAAAATACTATTATTAAAATACTATTATTTATGAAATAATTTTTCTTTCTAATGCTTTTTGAATTTTTGTTGGAAAAAGGAAATAAGATTTAGATTCTATAAAAAAATTACAAAATATAAATAAAATATAAAATGTAATCTATTAAAATGGTAAATTACAATCCTGAGCTTTCATGCAAAAACCGTTCAAGTTTCACGCTTTTAATCTTTAATTTTTAATTGAATATCTGTGAATGTCGAGTACTGAAAAATTATACATAAGTAATTTTCTCCAAACACCTTTAGTGGATTATGGCACATTAATTAATGAGCACGGGCCTTAAGCTATGCGATTTAATTGGGAAGTTAAGAAGCCAATTAAACTTTCTCAGATTAGATTAATCCCCGACATGCGCAGTACAGTCTTGTATTCGATTGGACAGCTTTAAAGCTCGGCTTCTGAGAGAAGCAGGGTGTATGCAGATTGCGAGCTAACAGTGCGGATTTCAGTTGGTCAGAAATTGACCCTAGTATCTCGCTGCCAAGTTCGGCGTTGTGAAACGTTCTATACCAACTATTGATTTCTTTCAATCAGCCATAAAGATGGAGAAACTAGAGTCACAAACACAAAAATATAAGAAGAAAGCAAAAAATAAATCAACTACAATGTCTGTCATTAAAGAATTCTGTGAGTACACCTCGATTAATGGCCTTGGTCGAACAGCAGGAGCCAAATATCTTGTTCAGAGAGTCTTATGGTGCTTGCTTTTCTTGGGCGCTTTGGGAATTGCTGTCTTTCAACTTAGAGAGCTGTATTTGAAGTACGAAAGCCGTCCAGTCAGCACTATTATGAAGCTAACTAACAAAGCGGTGAGTAAAGATAATAACCCGCTTAATTTTAGCTTTTGCGAGTAAGTTGGAACCATGAACGATTGAGATACATGCACTGGTTAACAGTTTTGCTCATCATCTGAGTGCAAGAAATGGGACTTTGCCCACTTGGCATGGTCGCAATGTCTTCCGATCTCAAACAACTTGAAATAACTAAATTTCTTCGCTGGAGAGTCAACTCTAGGTTCATTTTTTGTCGCTAAACGTTACTAGTAAACAAACAAAATCTGGAATACTGAGGCAAATTATTCCCTTGTTTCAGGGTTCTATCTGTGAGTTAGCCGTGCCCTGACTTAGATCAGCCCAGAGGTTGTTTCAGGGTTCTATCAGTGAGTTAGCCATGCCCTGACTTAGATCAGCCCAGAGGTTGTTTCAGGGATCGATCTGTGAGTTAGCCATGCCCTGACTTTGATCAGCCGCCAAAGGTTGTTTGAGGGTTTGATCTGTGATATAGCCATGCCCTGACTTAGATCAGTCCAGAAGTTGTTTCAGGGTTTGATAAAATGTGAAGGAAGAAAGTATAAGCTTTGTCTTACAACAAGGCTGTCGTGAAATTC
This sequence comes from Anthopleura xanthogrammica, assembly GCA_964019055.1. Lineage (NCBI taxonomy): Eukaryota > Metazoa > Cnidaria > Anthozoa > Actiniaria > Actiniidae > Anthopleura > Anthopleura xanthogrammica. Next base: position 11,846,443 of record OZ025217.1, read on the forward strand.
TATACATTATAAAATAGCTTTTTACATAGTATGCGTTTTGAATGTATACCCATCGGCAGTCCTGGTGGGCCCTATCAATAATAAATAATGTGAATTTCTTAATGGTAAAATTACCTTTTTGAATTCATGCTCAGCTGCTGTTTTCCCGCGAAATTTGAATCACAAAGAGTTACTTGTTAGTAGCGATTCAAGACTCTATAAGCGCCCACTCAAACATCGACATCAAGCTGAGCGCGTATCTCATTTTCAGTTGCGAATTTCGGTATTCCCGTGAACAATAATGGTTCCGACTCCTCTTATTTACCGTTGCTATGTGGCACAAGCTCAACAAATTGGCAGGAATATCTCATAACTTGAAACTCAGGTTATAGAAAATTGATTCTAAATTGTTTCAATTGTTTACTGTCCTGTGGAAATAAATGAAAATTATTCTTGAAGATTGAGTAATCAGGCATGATAATTTATAAATTAGACCACTGATGAAGACCGTAGTACCTCGGTTGAAACGTTTGGATTTTTCAAATTCAAAAATCAGAGACAACTCGACTAAATTTATAAGTGAAAATTAGCTCGTAGTCCTTGTATGACTTTATGTAACAGATATCGAGTAGTTGTTTGTGGGACAAGATTTTTATTCCACTGGGAAAACTGCTGCGATGGTAATTGTTGTCGGAGTTGGAACCATTAATAAAATTTGACTCAGTTGTTTTGGTTCTGTTTTTCTAGAATCTTCGATTTCCTCAAGTTACAGTCTGTAATATCAATCCACTAAATGCTGCATTGTTCAAGGAAATAAGTCCTAATTTGTACCGTGATATAACGTCGCTAAAAAGTAAGTGAATATTTAATCGTCCGTCTGTCGATTCATCTGTCTGTCTGTCCGTCCGTCTGTCTGTCCGTTAATCTGTCCCTTTGTTCTGTCTATCTGTCTGTCTGTCTTTCTGTCTTTCTGTCTTTCTGTCTTTCTGTCTTTCTGTCTTTCTGTCTTTCTGTCTTTCTGTCTTTCTGTCTTTCTGTCTTTCTGTCTTTCTGTCTTTCTGTCTGTCTGTCTGTCCGTCCGTCCGTCCGTCCGTCCGTCCGTCCGTCCGTCCGTCCGTCCGTCCGTCCGTCCGTCTGTCTGTCTGTCTGTCTGTCTGTCTGTCTGTCTGTCTGTCTGTCTGTCCGTCTGTCTGTCTGTCTGTCCGTCCGTCCGTCCGTCTGTCTGTCTGTCTGTCTGTCTGTCTGTCTGTCTGTCTGTCTGTCTGTCTGTCTGTCTGTCTGTCTGTCTGTCTGTCTGTCTTCATCCTTGTTATTTCATTCATGTTTTTCGTTTTTATTGCGAGTACAGGTGAAGATAAAATCGATGATGAACCTATCTCGTGGCCATCACTCGCTGCTGACGAGGACGACGAAAACCACAAAACCTCTCCTGATAAAACATTAGCAACGCAAAAAACAAAACCTCATCTTAACGCAAGCATTGACTCACTTGTTAACACAGACGAAGACGACCAGGAAGACGATCTTGATGATCAGCCATTACCAAGAACTAGGAGAAGTCAGGGTGAAGATAATGAACAGGGACAGTTAAGAGACGATGGTGACAGCGACGATGATGCAGATGGCGAGGACAGAGATAGCAATAACGATGACAATGATGAAGGAGAGGATGGCGATGATGATGATGATTTCCCAGTGAATCCATCAGAACTTCTAGCAAGTCACAAAAGACAAGAAAGTTTATATCAGTTTTTATCAGATATTAGCGATGAATTAGTATACAAGATGGGGCACCAGTTTTCCGATTCTGTTCTCGCTTGTTCCTTCAGAGGAATGGACTGCAAGTAAGCAAAGCACTCTCTATTGCCTTGCCTTGCCTTGCCTTGCCTTGCCTTGCCTTGCCTTGCCTTGCCTTGCCTTGCCTTGCCTTGCCTTGCCTTGCCTTGCCTTGCCTTGCCTTGCCTTGCCTTGCCTTGCCTTGCCTTGCCTTGCCTTGCCTTGCCTTGCCTTGCCTTGCCTTGCCTTGCCTTGCCTTGCCTTGCCTTGCCTTGCCTTGCCTTGCCTTGCCTTGCCTTGCCTTGCCTTGCCTTGCCTTGCCTTGCCTTGCCTTGCCTTGCCTTGCCTTGCCTTGCCTTGCCTTGCCTTGCCTTGCCTTGCCTTGCCTTGCCTTGCCTTGCTCTCTTCTTTATTTGTCCAATCCTGTCCTCTCCCGTTTCTTCTCCTTCCTCCTCCTCTCTTTTTCTCTCTATCACAACTAATCTCACACACATATTGAAATCCTCGAAATATTGCGCTGTTGGTTACGGTATGTTTCAGAAACAAGATGATCGATTATTGGCTAAAGTTTTGGCATCATAAATATGGCATTTGTTATACATTTAATCCGAAACTCAAATCCCTCAAGCCACTTCAATCTAACAAAGCTGGACCATCGCACGGTGAGTCATGATTGGAAGAGTAGAGTCACAGTAATGCAACATGATGGAGGGATGGATGGACGGATGGATGTGTTATAATATCAGTTACTAAAGGCGCGATTACAGGGAGCAATTTTGTCTGCAACATGACTTGCAGCCATGACGGCGTTGCGCGACACAAATTACAAGAGGGTCTACACGCGTACGGTGCAACGGAGACGCAATTGTTGCCAAAAGTAAAAACGAATTCTACTTTTCGCAAGGATTGCTGCAACTTGTCTCGCAACACGTTTCAAATTGCACTGTAAGTTACGTTACACGCCGCAATTCTCCATGCAACTTGTGTCGCTTGTGAGACTAGTTGCAGAGAAAATTGCTCCATGTAATCGCGCTTTAATGATCGTTAATTTCTTGCAGGATTAGTATTGACGCTGTTTGTTGACCAGGCCAACTATATGTCCCAGTTTACAAAGATGGCTGGGTACAAAATCGTGATCAACGAACCAGGATTAATGACGTTTCCATACGAAGAAGGTATCAACGTTCCTCCTGGAGTGTTTGTATCAATTGGAATGCGAAAGGTTCGTTTCTTTCTAAGTTTGCATGTATCATGCTAAGTTCTGAGTGGTTAATCGAGTTGCAAAACAAACACAAGCTCACAGAAAAGGAACCCATCGTCACTCCTCTCCAATTGCTGGGTTTCAATCAGCTGATGCAAGTCTTTGCATCTCGATATCTGCTCCAAATGGTGGTCAAACACTGACTACCATGACTTGTGCTGTCAGCCAGAATGAATGAAAGACGAATAAATGAAACTCTATATATTATTGGACAACTTCGTCTTGTTTTGCTGCCTGGACGCGCCATAATGCCTTGTGATTCAAAATAGAAAAGGAATTACTGATACTACGTAGGAAAAAATGAAGTGCTTGTTACTTAACCATCATGATAGGAGAAGAAAAAGCCAGGACTTGTTTATTTTTCTTCATCAAATCCCAATACCCCCGGCATTTCGTACACCCTCCTTTTTATTAATTCAGATTCAAGATGGCCGCCATACCATCGAAGTTGTCAATTGTCCATGTGTCAGTATGTTTAAATTTTTTTAAAGTAGCTGATAGCGCAAAGGAATTTCTTACTTTAATTCTTGTTGTATTTGATTGACAGGTGCTCATCAAACGTGCTGATCCATTTCACAATAACAGTTGCTTTGACTACAAGAAAAGATCAAACGAGGGCAACTTGTACTACCAGTCTTATGGCAGCAAGTATTCCAACAATGTAAGTATTTTAGGTATTTACACGGACGCGGTTTCAGATCAGCCCAAAGGTTGTTTCAGGGTATCTATAATATTTGACGTTTTGAATAACATTAATGCTTCTTGATTTTAAAGGCATGCAGAGAGTCCTGTCTTGCTTACAATCAACGAAAGTACTGCAACTGCTCCGAGTACAGATTCCCTTTTACTGACAACACTCCAGCATGCCTCATGTTCAACATCACTCACGGTAAAGAAATATCCCTCAGTTACTTCGAGTTATCTTTTTAACGTTTAAAATAACCTTGTAAGGACTAAATGTCGGCATAGCCTGCGGGGAAAATTTCATGCAGTAAGCTTATATGGTATTGCCCTGAGGATATTCAAAATTGCCCCCTTTGTTGCCTTACGGTCCTGTGGAAGGATGAAGGGTTAGTCGACTTTTGCTATCGCTGGCTGTTCACAAAATTTAGCAATTTCTTGTGAAAAAAATGAATAAAAATGAATAAAAACGTAGGAATGCAGCTCAATTTGGAGGGCAAAAGAATAGATACCAATTCTCAGGAGATTGAAATTATTTTGTTTTGTCCTCCAAATTGAGCTGCTTTGACATCACAAGCAAGGGGTCTATACACTATCTAAACATCATTATCCAATATGTTTTTACAGCAAAATGCTTGAAAAAGGTGAACGTGATGTTCAAACACAACAAACTAAATTGTTCAAAGGAATGCACACCACCTTGCAAGTAAGTGTGATGACAGGTGTTGCCATGGTGACACACAGTGTAGACCGCATAGCGCCTTGAGTAAGACAATGGGTCAATAAAAATCACTTCTGAAATGGAAGTTCTAAATTAACCATCTTAGACTCCTACTTGGCCGTATGTGGTTCACTCATATAGGAAGTATAAACTTTTATAACTTAAAGACGCAACACTTAAATGAAGAAATATTTCACCATTCAACTATTCACTTCATGTAGAATCAATACTGAAAATATTTTATCAGGAGTTAGGTGCACTTTGAGGTTCTTGTATTTTATGTATTTCAGTTTTATGTGATAGTTGTATTTTTTTAAGTGAGGACTATTTCAAGTTGTCTCCATCTTTTGCAGCTTGGCCTTCTAAGAAATATCAAGTAAGGATTATAATTAATTATTATCAACTATAGAATAAATGTACTATTATTATTTAAATATTAATATTTTGGCGAGAGAAATTAATTAACTTCAGTACCAACTATCAACTCTTAGAAAAGATTAAGAAAAGATCCCATACTTGTTCTTAGGAAGAAATCTTTAAAGGCAAAGATGAAGATTTGAATAAGAAAATCCATTTCAGGTAAAGCAAACATACTTAATCAAATTCGCTTTTTGAACTCGAAGAACGAGTGATGATGACTTTGTATAGTCAACCAACATGGCGGCTAGTCACGTAACTTGCACCCCAAGAATTGTTTCAAGTCGAGGCATTTGGCTCAACAACACAGTAAATGTATAGAAACTGACCCAAATGCCACGACTTGAAACAATTGTTTGAAGGCAATGGAGTGTAATTCTAATATCTGCTATTGGAGTGCTTTGGAAAAGAGGTCACTTAACCCAATTCCCCTCAATAAGATCGAACGTTTTATAATATCGAGGTACTCTTTCCATTTCTCGGGGGGGGGGGGATTGACTCAACTCCTCAGTTTAAGTGGCAGGGTCACGTGACCTCTTAGTGCATGTCCCCAATTGTAATTATGTATTTTTTTAATATTTAGCGATAACTATCTTAAAGTCAACATTTTCTACGAGCAACTGAACTATGAAATTATCGAAGAGATGGTCTCCTATGGGGTAGGTAGAGAATTCGCAAACACTGAGCTAGTAGATTTCTCGTGCTTTGAAATGGCACGGCACGGCACAAAATTGGGGCCATCCTTTGAACAGCAAGCGAAATCACTGCTTATCCAATCAAATGCTCGGTCACGGTACAGGACTGACGACATGCTATGAACCAATCACAGAACGCGAAATCACTGCTTATCCAATCAAATGCTCGGACACGGTACAGGACTGGTGAAATGATTTGAACCAATCACAGCACGCGAAATCACTGCTTATCCAATTAAATCGCACGTCCGTCCGTACCTTTGGTACTTTCACAGTCTTACGCATTGATGTTGTAAATGCAGTATGTTTAGACCTAGGGTTGTGAACTGGACCAGACGTAGGTTGACTGGATCTCCGGATCGCAAAAAAATAATCGTCGAATTTTCAGCTTTTGAAAGGGTATGGATAATCTTAATGTATAGTATAGACATACCCAACCTCTAAAATTTCATTTATGGTTCTAAATTCTAAATTTTGAGACAATTTTCATTTTGGAAAATCGGGAACCGTGTATGGCTGGAATGGACTGGACTTCGGCTAACTGGATCCTTCCGGATCGAAAACATTTTTTATACTGAATTTGCAGCTTTTATCCTATAAGTTTTATTTTGGTATTCATAACTAGTAGTTTTATGTTAAAATTTACTTTAAAAAACAGCTAGCGTTTTTTCAGCATTGCTATATATGCTTGGAATTCTGCGTGTTGGTTTTTGCGAGGAGGAGGGAGGGGATGTAAAACCGGAGAACTCCAGAAAAAAACTTCGAAGTAAGGGAGAGAACTATTTAAGTCACACTTGATACTGAGTCCGGAATTTTTTTTTTTTTTTTTTTTCTTTTTCTTTTTTAGCTGATTGACTTCGTCTCTGACGTCGGAGGCCAACTGGGGCTGTGGCTTGGGGTCTCTGTTCTCGCTGCAACTGAAGTCATTGAGCTCATGATGCTCATCATCTTTTTCCTCTGCAAAAAGGAAAAGAAATCAGAGAGAGAAATGAATGAAAACGAAAAGATTCCACTGCAAGAAGAACTGAAGCTACCAACAGTCAGCAGTTTATAAAAGTAATAAGAAGGATCAGTCGATGGTAGATTATTCATTTAATGAATTATTTGCTTAGGTTAAACAACAAAAACAGGTCAGTCACATATCATGTTCATACCAAATCCAGCCAAATCCAGAGGAACCCCATCGAAAGCTTTGATGTTGACATCAATACTCCAGTTTCGTAATCTCCATTACTCAACTTTAGCCTCAATTTTGTGTAGAATATTCACGTCTTCCAGTGAAAGTTTGTTGAATTTCAAAGTGTTTGTATTGTTGAAGTTGTGCATTCTTTACTTTACCGTTGGTATTTGAGAATATTCTGACGGTGAAATGAGGCTAACCCTGAGTAAATGAGTCTGTACGTGATCAAGGAGCACATTCGTAGTTTACTAATAACTAGAAAAAGGTTTATTTCATCTTTTATATCCAATTCCTCTGCTTTTGCTATTCTAAACCACATATTTTCAGTTTTATTATTAATTTTAAAAGTTCTTTATTAAAAGCTAAATTTTTAAATTTTTTAAATCGTAAAATTTTAACATTTTCTATGATTAACTAAATGCTTTTTTAAAAGAATCTCAAGCAAGAGTGTCCTAGTAATTTTTCATTCGACAATCTCATTTAAGAGAATGCATGATAGGAAATGTGTACGAGCTCGAATTTCTAGCACAATACATGATGGGAAACTTGAGTCCTTACGCTTTTTTTGCTCCTATAAAAATTCATATGAAACATTTTCCATCAACATTTTCTATGGAAATGAAAGTATTTCAACAGACGAAAATAACAGAGTAAATTTTTTTCTGATATTTCCTTTGATTTCCCTGTTCTATTTTGGCAGGACTAAGTTTCCCAGAGTCCTTTGTGAGCTTTGATGCGCACTACCTATTATGCATTTTGTCGTGGATGTAAAGTGATTTCTAAATAATTTTCGTGCATTTTTCAAGCATTATATAAATCACTCACTTTACATATTCATATGTATTTGCAATCATGCATTCTCAAAAAAAAATATTTTAAAAATATATTAAGAATTTTTTAAAGTGGCACTTTGATGAAAACGCCCCAATTTTTGAAAGTCTGAACAATTCAAATATTTGAGGATGATATGACTCAATTATGATTATGAAACCAGTTGAGAAATTTTGGTTTAAAAGCTAAAAGAACGATAGAGTTGAATGTATGACTTTATTTACTCACAATATAGATGCATATAGATATATCATTTTTATCCGCCACTTTTGACTGTGAAGATAATGTGTTGTTAGCTACTATTGGGACCATATAGATAAGTTTAACCAAGTTTTCATCGATTTTCATCCAAGTGCCCCTTTAAGAAAATGCTGTTTAAATCCTACTTCGATCAATGAAAAATAAAACTTTAGGTACCTTTGAAAACGCCTAACAATATCTTTAAAAGTTACGCAATTTTCAGTTTATAGTTCAATAAATTACAATGTAAAATACCACGTCAGTAATGGACACTAAATTAGACTAAATAGTGAAGAAATAAAAAGTTCGCACGCATGCTATAATACTTAATATTGCAAAACCCTTTAATTCTTGTTGTTTATATATAAATATTTAGTACTTTTTCATGCATTTTTGGGTATAATTGAACTCTGAGGTTATGTGTCTTTATTTGCAAATAATTCTCAGACAATAAAATTTATGTAAAACTATTGTAAAAAATAAAAGTAAGTTAATTAATAAGATAATCTTGCTTCAATGTTCGCTTCTTGGAACCTTGTACATGCAAGTGGAGATGTTTCCTGTGTTTCTTGTTCGTTCGTTTGTTACTAAATTATCATCATCATTTTCGTCGTTGTCGTCGTCGTCGTCGTCATCATCATCATCATTATTTCTGCGAGCGTGCGTACGTTAGTCGTTAGTCGTTAGTTCCTCAAACGATCGATCGACGTTTGGTAATTCAATCGTTCGTTCTTTCGTTCAGTCTTTCTTTTTTTCGTTCCTGAAACATCCTTAAAGCCGAGCAAAGGCAGGGCACGGCTAACTCACAGATCAAACCCTGAAACAACCCCTGGGCTGATCAAAGTCATGGCATGGCTAACTCACAGATCGAACCCTGAAACAACCCCTAGGCTGATCAGTCAGGGCATGGCTAAATCACAGATCGAACCCTGAAACAACCCCTAGGCTGATCAAAGTCATGGCATGGCTAAATCACAGATCGAACCCTGAAACAATCTCTTGGCTGATCTAAGTCAGGGTACGGCGAACTCACAGATCAAATTGGAATTTAGCGTGTTGAATTTTGCGTAGGGAAAATAGAGAAAAAGCCCTAAATCCCAGTGAGATCGAGACTTAACACTGATTCATCAGGCGAAAATATTAATAATTACGTCAATGAAATATCTCGCCTTTGATTTGCAAACGTGAAAAAAACTGGTCCAATCGAGATGGAAGTTCGGTTTCTTTGTCTTCCGACTGATATCCACTTTGGCTCCGAAAATAATTGATTTCAAATTTGAGCGACTACATATATATATTTCCAAGTATTGGTAAATATTGACCGTTTCAATTTAATCAGAAACGTTTTTAGAAAATTATTTACGCACCTCGGTGAGTCTCATTTGATTTTGTAATTTCAATATTGAAATTTTTGATGTTGAAAAACATAATTTAGATATATGCAAATGCCTGAAAAGCAATAATATTGCCCAAAAAAAACATCTCTCGTTGATTATATGTTTCAAGGTCAAAAGTAAAAACTCAATCAGTGATTTTCACTTTGTATACACGTCTATGCATTATCTGCTTGTTTTTTTCATTTGTAAAAACTTTTCTTTGGGTTGCTTCCTTCCTACCTTGCTTCCTTGCTTCCTTGCTTCCATCCTTCCTTGCTTCCTCGTTTCCTTCCTTCCATCCTTCCTTGCTTCCTCGCTTCCTTGCTTCCTTCTTTTATTCCTTCCTTCCTTCCTTCCTTTATTTCTTCCTTCCTTCTTTACTTCTTTCCTTCCATCCTTCCTTGCTTCCTTGCTTCCTTGCTTCCTTGCTTCCTTGCTTCCTTGCTTCCTTGCTTCCTTGCTTCCTTGCTTCCTTGCTTCCTTGCTTCCTTCTCTCTCTCTCTCTCTCTCTCTCTCTCTCCAATTTCCAAATCTTTTTAAACTACTAGCTGTAACCGTAATCTAACGTTAAATTAAATATTCCTATTTTCTATTTTTGGTCTTCTTGATTATTCCATAAATATGTTTTTCCTGAATTTCCACATAATGCAGCTGGTATCATGATTATTCACTACACCAGTCAATACTCTTTCTCATTATGCAGTTTTCCTTTATATTAGAAGTGCCACAGCGTTAATAGGCAACCAGTTTTAAAAAGCACATATCCTCAAAACTGGACTTTTATTTCATAAGTTGTAAATAGTTTTGGCAGTTGTAGAAGTTAGCCACTTTCCTTGGAAGTAGAATGAAGTTGGCAACACTGCTGCTTGTGATGTTCTCATCTCTTGCAAGTAAGTTCTCATTTGGGAAAAATTTGCTGCCATCTGTTTTCTTGTGCAAAACGATTCAAAACAAAATAATAAGGGAACAAATTCAGTACATGAATACCGTTTAAATATTTCCTCAGTTCAACTTTATTCAAACCCAAACTGAAAGCTTACTTAAACATCTACTTTTTACAAAATAACTATGCCAGAACTTTGGCATCAAATCTGTGTTACATTATTCTATGCTTGCAACACTCAACTACTGTTGTTTTTGTTTTTTGTTTTTTTGTGCTTGGTAAATATTTAACAATCAGAATCATGTTTCTTCGATCAAGCTAAATTTTCTCGGTATTTTTTCCGAGAAAATTTAGCTTGAAGAAACATGATTCACATCTATAAGTATTCTTATTCTATCTTTCATATTTTTTATGAAGTTTTGGTGCAAAATACAATTGTTTTTCTTTTTCTTTTTTTGTCGTTTTTGTTTTTCAATTCTCTGAGATCGAGAAAGTGTAAGTCATGCTTTAAACGTTCTTTTCTTTTTTCTTTTTTTTTTATCTTGTTTTTTAATTTTTTTTCTAGTCCTCTTTAATTATGAATCCCTGAATGTGTGATATTCGCACATGTTAATCATCTATCTTTTTTGCCATTATCTAATCATATTCATATGTATATACATGATATCTCTTTAGCATTTTAATTTGTTGAACTATATTTTTATTATTTGGAAGTAAATTTCACTTTACTTCATCCAGTCCCTTTTCCCTTTTCGTTAATCACAAGTTTGATTTTAGCCCAAAACTGTATGCAGGACGTGAAGTTCGATTACCACTTTTTTTACCACCATTTTGAAATCACTAGTATATCAATTTTAAAATTTAAATCCATTTTTTCAATTTCATCCATTTTCTCCTAGAAAATCCCCTTCAATTTTTTTTCATGCTTTGAATTGGCTTCTGTTTTCTGTCATCCGATTGGTCAAATTCTATGTTTTCTGCAATTTCATTGGTTTTTCAAAACAGTGCGATTTAAAACTCAAAAAGGTGCGATAATTCCCACTGCTGAGAGCCAATCAGATTGTAGGATTTGCTTGTGATTTCAAAATGGATATTATGCATTGTTTAACCATATCATTATGGCTTGAAAAAGGAAAAGATAATAATAATAATAATAAAAATAATAATAATAATAATAATAATAATAATAATAATAATAATAATAATAATAATAATAGTAATAATAGTAATGGGTAATTTCCCAGAATTGTGAAATAGTTAAGGCTATGTATACTGTCTAAGTACAATGCAATTTGATCTGTCAGTTGGGAAATTAAGAATTTTGCTTAGAAATTGTGCCATATTTCCGCAATCTTCTGTAAAAAGTCAAGTCAGACAAAAGTTGAAATAAACCACAATAATAATAATAATATAGTAATAGTAATAATTTTTTTTTTATTTATTTATATATATATATAAATGAAGTATAATGAAGTATATAATGATTTTAATAATAACTAGATTTTATTTCACAATAATAATGACAATAGTAAAAAAGACACGAAAATATTAACAGTGATTTTGAAGAATAATAAAGATACTAATGATTTATAGAATCTAAAAAAAAAAGTATATAATGATAATAATAATAATAATAATAATAATAATATAGTAATAATAATCTTTGAGCCTATTAGCGCCAAACTCTACTACTTGTTGACACGTGTCTCTTTCAATATACGAAAAATGTCTACATTTTAGAAACAAATCGAATTACGTCTCGGTAAACATTCACCGATAATCACCTCGCCTTCGGTGAATAATTGTTAAAGGGGCACTTGGATGAAAACGCCCCATATTTTGAAAGTCCGAATAGTTCAAGTATTTAAGAATAATATGACTCAATAATGATTATGAAAACCAGATTGGCAAAAATTTTAGCCTTTGAGCCACTCGCAGTTGAGAAATTTTGGTTTAAAAACTAAAAGAAAAATAGGGTTGAGTAAATGACGCCATTTACTCACAATTTAGATGCTGAAAAATATATATAATTTTTTTATCCGCAAATTTTGACTGTGAAGAAAATATGTTGCTTGGCTACTACTGGGGCCATATAGATTAGTTTAACCAAGTTTCAAGGCATTTCCAATTTTTATCGATTTTCATCCAAGTGCCCCTTTAAAGAAATCATTGATTAGGGTTACTTCATCAACGAATACAAGTTAATATGCATTTGAAATTAAATTGCAGATACTGCTATAGTTTCTCCATTAAACTCAGGAGCGCTTCTTCTGGACCACGTATTCGCCAACTACAGCTCTAGGGTCCGTCCTGTCCTCAACCACTCACAACCAGTAAAAGTAAAATTGGATCTAATGTTGAAACAAATAATTGATGTGGTAAGATTCGTTTCCATATCATTACTATCATCGACATCTTCATTCATTATCGTCTTCATCTTCGCCATCCTATCTCCTATTCCTCCTCCACATGGTCGTCGTCATCCTCTTCTTCCTCCTTATCACCATCATCATCATCACAATCATCATCATCATCATCATCATCATCATCATCATCATCATCACAATCATCATCATCACAATCATCATCATCATCATCATCATCACAGTCATCACTATCATCATCATCATCATCACCATCATCATCATCACAGTCATCACTATCATCATCGTCATCATCACCATCATCATCATCACAATCATCATCATCATTATCACAGTCATCACTATCATCGGTCATCATCATCGGTCATCATCATCATCATTATCATCGTCATCATTATCATCATCATTATCATCGGTCATCATCGGTCATCATCATCATCATCATCATCGGTCATCATCATAGGTCATCATCATCATTATCATCGTCATCATTATCATCATCATCATTATCATCGGTCATCATCATCATCATCATCATCATCATCGGTCATCATCATCATCATAATCGGTCATCATCATCATCATAATCGGTCATCATCATCATCATCGGTCATCATCATCATCGTCATCGGTCTTCATCGGTCATCATCATCATCGGTCATCATTATCATCATCATCATCGGTCATCATTATCATCATCATCATCGGTCATCATTATCATCGTCATCATCGGTCATCATCATCATCGTCATCGGTCTTCATCGGTCATCATCATCATCATCATCATCGGTCATCATCATCATCGTCATCGGTCTTCATCGGTCATCATCATCATCATCATCATCGGTCATCATTATCATCGTCATCGGTCATCATTATCGTCGTCATCGGTCTTCATCGGTCATCATCATCATCATCATCATCATCATCGGTCATCATCATCATCGTCATCGGTCTTCATCGGTCATCATCATCATCATCATCATCGGTCATCATTATCATCGTCATCGGTCATCATTATCGTCGTCATCGGTCATCATTATCGTCGTCATCGGTCTTCATCGGTCATCATCATCATCATCATCATCATCATCGGTCATCATCATCATCGTCATCGGTCTTCATCGGTCATCATCATCATCATCATCATCATAGGTCATCATTATCATCGTCATCGGTCTTCATCATCATCTGTTATCATCGGTCATCATCATTATCATCATCATCATCATCATCAATGAATCGTTTACTTTTTTGCGTTTATTCGCTCTAATAGACAGTGTGCTCATTTGAGAGTTTTCTTGTCTTTCTACATAGGATATGGTGAACGAGGTTCTTACTACGAATGTTTGGATCCGAATGGTAAAGTAACTTTATATCTAGATAAGATAAAGACAGTCAAACAGATGTATTTTATCAGTTAAATAATAATAACGAATAATAAAGTAAACTTATATTGTTTCAGTTTTGGGAGAGCGAATTGACGACATGGAATCCCAGTGATTTTGGTGGCCTTAAATCCCTCAACGTCGAACCTAAAATGTTATGGGTGCCTGACTTTATTATTTACAATAGGTAAGACTACCTTTTTAAATCTGTTTTAATACGATTTTTAGCCTAATTCTAATGATGAAGATAATGAAGATGATGAGACTTTATTGAAAAAGGGTGAAACAAAAACTCATTACTAGTTACCCAGTACTTTTGGTGAGAACCTTCAAAATGTTGGAAATAATCACGGGGTCGCAAGAAAATTGGGCATACTAATATGGGGTTGTAGAAAAAAATAATTTTTGCTATTTTCTCACATCTAAGGAATTGTTCTAAGGAACTTAACTTATTTAATTGTGATATTTTTAAATACTGAAAAGTATTTTTCCTTTAAACCTGGGGTTACTGATAATGCTTCTTCTACTGCTTTCATATATTTCCAAAGATGAGCATGGAAGTGATACCTGTTTTATATTGTTAATTTTCCTGAAACTTTGAGAACTGAGTTTCTGATCTTTCATTTGCTTCTTTTGCCATGCTAGAGCCTCGACTTCAGAAACAGATGGCAGTTTGTACAAAAAAATGGATACAAATGTAATCTTAGAACATACAGGGAAAATGACATGGCTTTCACCGGCTATCCTGAAAACTGAGTGTGTCATTAATGTCCGTCACTTTCCATTTGATTTTCACGAATGCAACCTCACTCTTGGTTCATGGACACATCATAAAGGAGAGATCTTAGTCAATGCCACTAAGAACGTGATTGATACTGAAGCATATTCCTACGATAAAGAATGGCGTTTGAAACACACAAAAGCCAATTCCCAACTTTTAAAATTCAACTGCTGCCAGGAACCATATTCAATAGTCACTTTTTCGCTGCTTATCAAACGAAGATCCATTTTCTACGTCTTTAACTTGATCCTACCCTGCGGTTTGATTACAGTATTGTCGCTTTTTTCGTTTCTTTTACCACCAAATTCTGGTGAGAGGGTATCCTTCGTGATAACTGTTCTGCTGTCCTTGAGTGTCTACATGCTCATAGTCACGGAGAAGATTCCCCAGTCAGCTGACATTCCCATATCTTCAAAACTCTTTATGTGTATGATGGTGGAGATTTCTGTATCGCTTATTGCCACTTGTTTTGTCATTCGAATCCATAATTATAACATGCCTATGCCTCCATCTTTCAAGATGTTTGTTAATGGCTGGCTGGCACGATTGCTTCGAATGAAAAAGGAAAGAGGAGATAAAAAAGAGGTACAAATAACCAACAGTTGTAAAGAGGTGTCAAACCAGGGTTTCTGCAAGAATGATGATGATGTTTTAGTCACACGAGTCTACCACGAAAACGGCCGTGTCACCTTAGATGATGTCTCACAAGAAAACAAGGAAAATCGAAGGACGATGGAAGACGCTGAAGCCCTTAAAAAAGCAACGGAGATTACTAAATTTGCTGACAAATTCCAGAGCGACGAGAACCAGGAGGACCTGAGGAGTGAATGGATTTATGCATCAAAAGTGTTGGACCGCTTTTTCATTCTTACCCTTTTTCTCAGTGTTTGTGTCACTTTTGTGTGGATATCACTTGCTGCACCAGGTGAACCTGTACTTTCTTAACTAGCCAACCGAGCAACTGATCAAATGATTGAAAATAGGTTGCTACAGAACATTATGGTTTTGCAAAGTCTTTCTTGGTGCTGCAGGAAGTATTTTATTCAATTAAGGTTAGTGTTTTTATCGTTGCAGGGTATTGTTTCGTTCTAAGTTCTTTGTTCTTGGCTTTTGTTTTATTGTGTTCATACCTCAGGTTTCCTGCAACACCAAGAAATAGCCGTTTTTCATGTCGTTTTTACATGAATAACATTTTATGTTCTTATAACCGGCAACTGATCGTAGATTCGTTGGAGATTCAGTCAATGAATGAAGTTTTTGAGCTACTTGATCAACGTTACTTCGATAAAGGCACCCAATTCCAATGAACCAATCTATAATCACACTTTCACAATAATCGAAGTGAATCACCCAACTGACCAACTGGTCAAAATTGAATTTCTAGAAGTACTGATGCCACTTCACAAGCCTTAGTTTCTGTTAATGACACTCTATTTGCGTGGTTCAGAATTTTTTTTTAAGAACTTACAACTTTGTTTGTTTCATTGGATAACCTGTTTATCTAAAATAACAAGTGATTTGTGATAGGGAAATTGTTTTAATATATCCACAATACAAATTAATTGTTAACACATTCGCTCCATATATAGACAATATATAAGTATGATGTAATACTATGCACTCACTGGCAGTCTGTTAAGAAGGGGTTTGAGCTATGGCAGAACACGCACTTTAATGTATTTCAATGCATTTAAATTATAAAACTTAAAAGGTTAAGAATAAAGTTTAGCTTTTCTAACTTAAAGGAATACATTTTGTTAAATAAAGAGAGAGAAAAGAAAAAGTATAAAATTTGACAAAAATGTATGAGAAAGTCAAAGGCTGCATTGCAGTATGTATAGACGCCCTAAATTATATTGTTTTTGAACGTTTTGTCGAACCATTCTCAGATCTTTGAAAAAATGATTCCATCGAGCTCACCGGTTTTTCTGCATGGACATAGAGATAACGACAACAAGATGTTGAAAAGCGTTGTCTAAAGGAGCTTCAATAAAATGCATGTAAGTTTGTTGATTGATAGAAAAATAAGCGATACAGTGGAAAGGACTGGAAAGAAACTTAGGAACTATACATGCTCATCCATTCATGTTGATATGATTATTGTGTTCAAGTATCTTTGCGCAGATGTAAGTAATACAATTATAACATATGCATAATGACGGTACTGTATCCCTGGCCAGGTTTCAACATGTATGTGAAAGGATCCAAAAAAAAACAAGAAACGCAACAAACTATAAATGAAAAAGTACAAGGTAATCTAAATGACATATTAGCAGCCATTTTTAGCCTTTGCTTTTTTTTGAGCACATTTCACAGTATGGTACGATCATATACACATTTCATCCCAACATCATACGCATACCATGTTTATCGTTCTTTAGTTTCTTTAGACAAAAATTATTTCAGGTTTTTCATCCATTACAATCAACTATTGAACTTGTTTTAATCATTACACCAAGTCTCACTGTGAACAATTTTAACATATTGCCACAAAGTTTCAAGATTTTTCGATCTAATATGGCAAGAACACATCATGTTTTTCCAATCCCGCCATACGAAGAAATAAAAAAACTCAAAGTAGGACTATTTCAAATTAATAACGCATTTTTTCCATTTGTTTGAAGGTGTAACAGCTTGAGGTACTGCTGGTGGGTTTGAAGATGTAACAGCTTGAGGTACTGCAGGTGGTTGCAAAGAAAATATTTTTCATACCTTTTTTAATCTAGTGGACAGAACGTAAAACACCTCCAGCAAGTGGGATAAAAATACTAGTGAAGTTCTACAAAGAAGAAATGTGGATTTTGAAGATGAAATTATCAGTTTCATTCGTCTTTCTTTGGATTCATCTCAATCTGAAAGCCTCAGGTAAGGACTAAAGTATGTTATGCAGTTTTTTTTTGGCCTTTAAAGAAGCTGTAATTTTTTTCGTTTTTCCCGTCAGTCAATTTTTTCTTAGCTCTTTGCTGTTTGGAAATAAGTTCTTGTTGCTTGCACGCAATAAGCAAATTCTGAGTAGAATGTCGCTGTAAATTATACTTTCTTCGTTAATAATTTTCAAGTCGACTAATTTGCTGATGATGCGGTCGGTTTTTGTGTTTTAATTATTTCTTTTTCTTCCTACTTTCAGCTCTTTCTTTTTCGATTGCTTGAAAATTACTTCAAACTTACTCCTTATTGATAGCTAAATAACGCAGCTTTTTTACTTTTCTTTTGGCGTTTCATAATTCATGAACCTCTCTCTCTTTCAAGTTTATTTTGACTGTAAAATTTACCAAGATAACTTATGTTTTGATTGAATTACAACTCGAGCATGAACAATGCTCTCTTTTTGTTAGAAAAGACTGCGAAAACAAATTATCTTCGTAATTACTCCCAGACAATAAGCAAGTCTTCGTATTAGTGTTAATGAATATCAAATATCTCTTGATTTATATATGTAAAAAAAAAATTTAATTCAATAAAATAAAAAAAAATAGAAAAATAAATAAAAAATAGATAAATTAAAATTAAAAAAATTAATTAATTAAAAACCCTCAACATTTGGAGTCTCAAAAGTGTTCTCCTACCACGTAAACGTAGCTCAGTTTTTCATCCTTCAAATTAATAACTAAACAAAGAATAGAATAGTAATATCTTTCTTACGACATATGAAAAAATAAGTAACACAATATGGAAAGATGGATTCATCCATCCTAATCTTATAGCAAACGTTGTGTAATGTTAGATATATTTGTAACATTACGTCATTAATTGTTTGGGAACAACGGATACTAATAAAATAATTAAGAGACCGAGAGAGAGACAGAGACAGAACAATCTATAGAACAAAACAAAATTTATACATTTTCCTGAACCGTGCACCTGTTTCACTGAATAATTAATTGACCTAAACTGAAAATTTAACATTACTTATAAGTTTTCCGATAATATCTTTGTATTTTAAAGGAATTTGGCTGAGGATTATTAAATGTTTCATTCATGTAGTATTTCAAAAGCCGACATTCATTTGCCGGGTGGTCTTTTTGTATAAACCTTGGAATGTCGCTGAAAATAACAAGATGTTTTTAGCAATTTAGCAGCCGTTGCCATGGTTACACTAATCAACCATAAACAAGCTGTACACAACCAAACACAACTCAAGCTGTTGAAAATTGAAATTGTTATTTTATGTTGTTAAAAAGATATGATTTTTCTATTTTCGTATTCACGTACATTGGACAGTAGATTTGTCTGCTCCAAATACCCAACACTTAAAAAATCGTGGAGTAGTAATTCTCTCACCTCTTAATTTGTTAGTAAAACAGGGTTCTTAACAAGGTAAAGGTTAAGCGTCCTTATTTTACATCGGTAGCTCGTAATAGTCCGTGACTAATAAACATGAGGCCGACGGTGCGTTCATTTTACCGCCCTCCCTCTCTCTCTCTCTCTCCATCAGTGCTCCGTTTTACAGGTATTTTAAAGCTAATTAAAGCTACACATAAAGGAAAGAAGTCAAAACAAGGATGCCCAGGTTCTAGGGACATCAGTATATCATATTCTGAAGTCAATCCTTTTGTTTAGTAGGGTTGCTACGAAGTGGCTCAGATTTTAAAGCCCTTATTCAGCTACCTTTTAAGATTGCTCAGGGAACTGTGAAAGGGACTATTTGTCATTTGAACTCTCTTGAGAATGCTTGCAAACCATGAATTTTGTTCCTCTTATTTTAGATGCTGCTACGAAGCCTTTCAACAATTCAGAAAGCGATCTGCTCCAATACCTCCTCGCAAACTACACACGAGACACCCGTCCAGTTCAAAATCACTCAGATCCTGTTGTTGTACGCTTTGGAATCATGCTTAAGCAAATCATCGATCTGGTGAGTTGCGGTCTTGTAAATTATGTCTAGTCCCGGAGGGGGGGGGGGGGGGCGGGGGGTACTCCCTATAATTGACTATACGGGGATGCTCCGCCCGAAAGGGGTACGTTTTTCAGGCCGCAGGTATAGAAAAGGGGTGGGAATTTGTGAATTTTGGTATAAAAAGGGGTAGCTTTTCTTCAAAAGTATATGAAAGGGGTACCTTTTCAAGCAAAAAAGTGTATAAAAGGGGTACTTTTTTGCTGAAATTTGGTATATCAAAGGGTAAGGGGTCGAGAGTCCGGGCGGAGCATCCCCGTATGAAACGACCCGAAGTACCCCCCCCCCCCCCGGGTGTCTAGTATAGTAGGGAATCGAACGTATGGAAAGCTTAAGTACTGAAGGTTACCGTGAAATATTAAAGGAACTAAAGCTACTGACACAAATGCACGGTGCAACATTACAGGCAATCGATGTTGCGAGCCATGTTACACGACGCGATTTGTTGCACATAATGTTCCTGCAATTGAAAACGACCCTAAGTCAGTAACATTGCCTGCAATATTGCGCGCAATGTTGCACCGTGTGTCCTCGCCTTTATCATAATGAGCCATCAACAAAATCAATAAAATCGATAAAATGTCTCTCACATTTTCAACGCTACGTAAAAAAAAATACATTAAAATGGAAGTGTATCTTTCAGCACTATGCTTAGGTTCAAATTGAAAATGTCGTTATTTGAACTGATTTCAAGGGTTTAGAAGTAAAAAAATATTAGTAGAATTTTGACAGAATTCCCCCTCCCCTCCCCTCCCCTCCCCTCCCCTCCCCTCCCCTCCCCTCCCCTCCCCTCCCCTCCCCTCCCCTCCCCTCCCGTTTAATTGGATAATAATTTTCTTTTCTTTCAGGATGTAATGAACCAAATATTGACGGTGAACCTTTGGTTGCGAATGGTGAGTCTTTATTTTGATTGTCTGTTTGTTTGTTTGCCTGTCTGTCTGTCTGTCTTTTGTATGTCTGTTTGCTTGTCTGTCTGTCTGTCTGTCTTTTGTATATCTGTTTGCTTGTCTGTCTGTCTGTCTTTTGTCTGTCTTTCTTTTGTTTTCGATTGTTTGTTTGATTGTTTGCTTCTCTTTCGTGTTTAGTTGATTAGTTGATTTACTCGCTCGCTCTCTCGTTCGGGCGTTGCTTCGTTTTTACCATGGTTTTGAATATAAATATTTATAAATGTTTTTAGTTCTGGAAAAACGAGCTGATGTTGTGGGATCCTGAGCAGTTTAATGGAATAAAAGTCATCAATGTCAAGCCAAACAAACTGTGGGTGCCAGACATAACATTGTTTAATAGGTAAGCTTAGGTTCAAAAAGAGACTGGATACCTAAAAAGTAGTAAGAACAGCAACAGCAACGACAAAAAACAATAGCAGCAGACAAGAGTGTATGAACTAAGAGAGTACATCACCCATACATAGGTCTATCCCCATGAAAATTGTTTGAAAATATATTTTTAGCTCCGCGCGCAGCCTGAACTGAATCAGGAATCGCATTATAAATATATTTCAGGCTGCGCGCGGAGCTAAAAATTTTCAAATAATTATCATAGGGCACGGTGATGTGCTTTCTTACTTCATACTCTCTCGCAGTAGAACAGCAACAACAGCAGCAAAACAACAACAAAAAGTATAGCATTTCGTAATAACAAAAAGTATATTATTTCGTAATAACAATCTGCTCTTACAGAACTACGTGTGTCTTTCTTTCTGTAGAGCTTCAAAGACTCCTTCCGTGGGTGATCTATACGAGAAGATTACATCTAACGCAATAGTCCACTACAACGGCCAAGTTGAGTGGTATTCTCCAGCTATAATCAGCACAGAATGTAAAGTAGATGTTCGCTACTTTCCATTTGATACTCAAGTGTGTGAGATTGAGTTTGGTTCGTGGACTTACGACGGCTTTCGAGTTGATCTGCAGCTTTCCTTAGACTATATTGATACCGCTCAATATTCAGTTAGTAAAGAATGGCACTTGCATAAAAGTTCAGCCAAAAGAAAGAATGTGGTTTATACCTGCTGTCCTGAACCGTACCCATCAGCACTTTTCCATTTGGTCCTCAAAAGAAGAGCGACTTTCTACATATTCAACTTGATTATCCCTTGTGGGCTCATTACCTTGCTGTCTCTATTTTCTTTCATCTTACCGCCGAACTCAGGCGAGCGAATATCTTTTGTCATGACTATCCTTCTCTCTCTAAGTGTGTATATGCTAATGGTAACGGAAAAGATGCCTCATTCAGCAGATACTCCGTTAGCTTCAAAGTTCTTTTTGTCAATGATGGTGCAGATAGCCATATCCCTTGTGGTAACATGCTTCATTATAAGGTTTCACAACAACAGCACTCCAATACCTCCGTTATTTGCCAAGGTCATAAATCATTGGCTTCCGAGTTTGCTTTTAATGAAAAGAAAAAATGAGTCTAAAAAGACCACAGAGGAGAACGACGACATCAAAGATGAACAAAACTTATTTTTCAAGAACGGAGGTTTCCTGAAAGATGACGATGATCTTGTTATTACCCGAGTGCATGATAAGAGACAGACAGAAAAGATCAAAAACCAGGAAAATGACGAAAAGAAAAGGATCATCACTAACGACACTAAACCAGATGATATTGCAGAGCTCATCAAAGAGGTGAAAGTCATAGCAGACAAGTTTCGACAAAACGCCAATGAAGAGAGTACAAGACAAGAATGGGCATTTGCCACAGAGGTACTCGATCGATTTTTCCTTTGTTCCCTTCTTTTTAGTATTTTAATTGCAAGTATTGTAGTATTTTCTGCCATACGGGAGGCTGAGATAGTAGACAGCTCAGTCATGTAATTTTGGACTTAATATTGATTGTCAAGTTGAACCATGTTTGCCTTTTTGATGCCATACGCAATCGAAAATGTTATAAAATTTCTATCGAGTTCAATCATGAATTCAAGAAAACTCTATGACATTATCTTTAAACAGGGCTAGTTTTGAGCTGATTCATTTCGCGTTGAAGCTTTGAGATATATGCACAGTGGAACATTTTGTGCAGCATTGCTTGTACTGTACAAATATCAGCAAAAAACATATGTAGACGTTGAAATTGTTTGCACGCATGCGCAATGCTGCACATGTATTCGCACCTTGACGAAAATGGCAAACAGGTTCAGTTACAGCAAACAGCATGTGTACATTTTTATCTAAAAAAACCCTTGAAATCATCGGCAAAAAGACTTAAATTTCAAATGTGAAGCTGTTGATCCACTCGTTTGCATCTACCCACCATTCCTAGCAGGCTAAATCTATTACTAACGTTTTGATTGACACACTTCAAGTAAGCGATGGTTACATAGCTAAATAATTTAATATTCCTAAAACACCTTAAATTTAAAAAAGTCAAAATAAGAGTACAAACACAAAAAGTGTGCAGCCTAGCTAAATAAAACTAAATAGTGCTAAATCATATGTACTAACTTTTTTGTTTTCTAATTGTTGATTTAGGACAATAACATGACTTTTGTCGTGCATATTATTTATTTGTGGCCCGAGTACCATCAGTTTTTCATGTCATTATCATTATCATTAATATACAAGACCAAATTTTATTAAGTCTTCAATATCAAAAGTTAGAATTTTAATAATACATTTTCATCCAAAAATAAAGTTGTCATACTTACAAAACAAGAAAACATCAAAAGCACGCGCTTTGAAATGGTTTCCTTTAAGCTAGGGTAATACGAGCAACAAAATCACTCAACTCGTCTTGCAACATTGCTGCGAAACGGGTTGAAAAGCAATGCTGCGCGTTTTTCCTCCCGAGTACGAACTTGTCTCGCAACAAAATAGTTTGCTGCAAGTTGTGTGAATCCTGTCTTCTGATTGGTACAAGCGCCGGGGAAGACATTCAGCGGCTCCTTTCGCGAGCTAGAAATCAACTTACTGCGACACAAGTTTGCTTTGGAGTGGTAATACGCGCAAAATCAGGAAATTTTGTTGCAAAAAGTAGAATGGCCTTCTACTCTCTGCAACAGACTTTTCCAACTTGCAGCAAACTATTTTGATGCGAGAGAAGTTCGTAATCGGGAGGAAAAACGCGCAGCATTGCTTTTCAACCCGTTTCGCAGCAATGTTGCAAGACGAGTTGAGTGATTTTGTTGCTCGTATTACCCTAGCTTAAGATCTGATTAGCTGACAGCAGTTGCAAGATATTCTCTCAACCAATCAGATCGAACCAGGGTGGTAAATGCATTGCAGCCTGGCTTAGCGTTTGGCCCACTAGACTGAACGTTTTAGTGAGGGCAGCAGTAATATTTGGCCTTGTATTTTGATGATAATTACCGTTATTAAATGCTAATTAATACTCTTTGTTTCATGGGGTTAGTGCTAGCACTCAGTAATAAAGTCATAATGATTTTACTGAAGAATGAAAACTTTTCTCTTAAAACACTTAACACGGCAAAAAAAAAAAAGATGACATTTGTATATAGAAATGTAATATATTTCCCGACGAGTCGCAGGGGATAATGGCCCAGCGGTTTCCTGCGCTGAGATGACTAATGATTTCAATCCCAGATTAAAATAGAATTTTCAAAGTTAATTATGGCATGGGAGAAAAATCAGTAAATCATGTAGTTTTGCTAGGTATCTCAGTGATTTTTGCTGCAGACAGAAAAGCACGTTAATCAAATCTATGATTGATTTCAGTGAATATCTTCAAGTTTAAGGTATTGAGGACACAACTCAATTTGGTGTAGGTTTAAGCTAAAACTTATTCATAGATATGAATTAAATATTGATAATACTAAGTAACAAGCTAATTAAAAAAGTAAAATTATTCTAAAATAAAAAAGGACAAAAAATGATAATTATTTGTCGCTTTGTTTTGGGAAGAGAAACATATGTATCTCTCCAAGTTGATTAAAGTGTGCGAACAAAGTCACTAGAGTGCAAACAATATATCCGTGAAATACAAATTACTAAATAGTACAAAATAGTGCTAATTAAACAATAGAAAACAATAGAATTTGCTCGAAATAGTACTATTTAGTATAACTAATGTTTCACGGATATACTGTTTGTACTCTAGTACTGAAACCTCAGTCCTACCACTTAGATCAGAATTCAGGATATAAAAGCTTATCACACACGAGTAATAACATAAATAGCATGGAATGTTATAAACCTGTGTAACAACTTGCTTGCAAATAATTGATATAAATATGAAATAAAATAAAAATGAAATTCTTCAAACTACGTTGATGATGATGCGAAATTCTCTTCTCTTCTCTTCTCTTCTCTTCTCTTCTCTTCTCTTCTCTTCTCTTCTCTTCTCTTCTCTTCTCTTCTCTTCTCTTCTCTTCTCTTAGAAAACCAATTAACATTTAAGTACAAGCACGACAGGAGTTCGCTGGTAAATAACGAGCTCTCACTGTTAACAACATTTATCATGATAACTCCCATGCATGCATTGTGGAACTTCAAATTTCCCAATTCTTGACGTTACTTGCACACAAAAAACCTCCATCAATCTCTGATTATCATTTTGTTCTGCAAACAACGACAGAGTTTTCATCTTCAGGTCAAGAGTTTTATCAGCAGGCTAGACATCCCAGGAGGTGCTTTTTCTAATTAATTGCCATGTGACAAACCCTGGTGTTTTAAAAAGCAATTAAAATAAAATATTATGTTCCATACTTTGGCACGCTTGAGTTGTTTTTCAGTTTTGAGGAAGTTGGCAACCATAAACAGAGATCGAATCATGAAGACATTCTTGGCTTCTTTCCTTGGTATTCTGCTAACATCAATATCGACTGGCACAGGTACACAAATACAATTTAATCTTTTTTTTCTTCCCTATCATTTAGTGATAAAGCTACTTTATTACTTATATTGACGACATTTATTGCTTCACTAAGAACCTGCTCAAAAACGCAACACCTTTTATTACCGAAAAATATTTTAAGAACACTTCTTTTCAAAAAAATCTTTCCAGTGCATCAAAGGAGATGTATTTCTTTAAAAGTATTAAAAGAACATCAATGCTTTGTTTCCTTAAAGTTTTTCATGTTTTTCACTGAATATAATAAACATTTTATTTCATTTTTTTTTAAAGATGACAAATAAATTTAGTGAGTGTAAATATAGACAGAAAGAATTGGGAATACACAATACTACTTTCCCAACATCATGTAACAAGTTTTACTATTATTCTCTGGAAAAAAATTAACTGGCAGTTTCGATTCCATGCTAATGTTTGTTGTGTTTCTTTGTTTGGTAATTGTGTAGTTTTCGGCAAATAAAGATAGGTCTACCAAAAAACAATTTCCACTATTTCTAATGAAAAAAAAACCATATTTCTGGAATGTTTGAAAATTAGAAAAATTAGACTAGAAAAATGTTAAGCTATGAAAATAAATTCAAAAATCGATATATTGTATAAATTTATGAATTTGGTTTTGTGCGTATTAATTATTCTCGGTCAACTCAGTATATATCGGATATAATAATCACGTTCCAAGTTCAAGTTCAATAATTTTGATACGCTAATTGTAAAAATGATAACAAACAAACCTGACTCATAATGAAACTACCCGCAAACCGATGCATTTATCGCGATTCTCCTATAAGTTTGATCGAGAGAGAGCCGCCAATATACACCCGTATTGTCGGCTCAGAATTACCACGATATAGAAAAATCGCGATACAAAACTTATCGTGATTTTGAGCCGCCAATATAAACCCGTATTGGCAGCTCA
The DNA here is from genome assembly GCA_964019055.1 of Anthopleura xanthogrammica. Lineage (NCBI taxonomy): Eukaryota > Metazoa > Cnidaria > Anthozoa > Actiniaria > Actiniidae > Anthopleura > Anthopleura xanthogrammica. The sequence continues at coordinate 11,872,657 of OZ025217.1, forward strand.
AAATCGCAATAAGTTATAAATATTAGGTGTTTTTATTGCTTGGTAAAGGTATTAGACGTTGTAGTTTGTTTCTTCAAGCAAATTTTTCTTAGTAAAAAATTCCGAACTCCTGGGATCCGATAATGCAGTTGGAAATTCAGGATTTTCAACTCAGAATAATATAGAGTGCATTCAGTAAAAGCATGAAACATTAGTACCACTATTTTGTACTATTTTATGCTAATTCTTTTGTTTTCTTTTGTTCAACTAGCACTATTTTGCACAATTTGGTAATTAGTGTTTCACGCTTTTACTGAATGCACTCTAAGATCTTGGGCAGTTATTAGTAAATATATATTTTTTAAACCATTAATATTATTTTGCAAAAAAATTTCCTCTCTTAATTGTTTACAATAAATTTTGATATTCATTAGAAATTTTAACTGACTTTCACCAGCAAGAGCGAAGGGCGGCAGCTTTAAGTCTGTTTAAAAACAATTCAGCTACTAATTTGAAGTCGTTTCAAATCAACTATTCTTAACTCCTTTAGTTCTAAATTACCATCCAAATAAATTCTTAAAAATATTGAAGTGAATAATCTATAGCTTTTTTTCTTAAGTTTAATATTTCAATTCTTCACACAACACTCACGTTGCCACGGTAATTTAACTTCCTTGAATATGTTGCTAGGCGACAGCTATCATCATAGTAACTTACCAATCCACAGGATACCTAAATATTCTATATTTTACGATAAACTAGACGTTTCAATGTTATTAAATTTCCTATAAACTTATTGTTTTCTGTTTGTCTGGTTTTGGCTTGAATTAACGCTATTCCTTGCATCTAGCTACAATACTCAGTGATATATCCTTCTAGAACATTCTCCACACTTCAAAAAGTGATGGATTGTACTGGCCTTGCTTGACTTCAATAATCTTATCTCATTCTGTGTCATGGATTGAGCAAGTTTCATTACGACTAATTCAGCGAAATCATATGATTTTTAGGCTGAATTTTGAGACGAAAGCGCCAAAACAAAAATTGATAGATATCACTTGCAGAATATCACTTGATTTTGAATGACTTTTTTAAAATTATTTTAAGATCTCCGTCTTTGAATTTTATAATTAATGGACCTGCCTTGTACTACACAAATTCAACAGTAAAATTTTTTGCAAAGTCTTAAGATGCGGACACACAATACGATAATTCATGTGAGGTCACACGCGACGTCGCGAAAACTAGATCGCACCTCGTGACCACCCTTGCGACGTTACTCGCACACGGTGAGATACGTCGTGCGTAACGTCGCAAAACTAGAACTCGTTTCTACTTTTGTGACGTTGGCGGCGACGTCACATGCAACGTCGATCGGAAGTGTCACACGGTGTGATCGTTAATTTTTTGCAACGTCGCATAAAAAAGCCGCCATGCATATATGTTGATTGACTTGAACAACAATGTGGCCTTGGTTCCTTTTATTATAATTAGCCAACATGGCGGACAGGTGAGAGTTAAGGCACTAGGCCATGTCTTTTGCCATTAATTTTCACGCCATCTACACAGTTTGACGATAATTACCAAAGTAATATATATGTATATTTCTAGATGCTGTTAAGGTGTCCTCCAACAATTCAGAGGGTAGATTAATGGACTATATCTTTGCCAACTACAGTCCGAATGTCCGTCCAGTGGTTCACGACCAGAATCCCGTGGTGGTACGGTTTGGCGTAATGCTCAACCAGATCATCGATTTGGTAAGATGTAAAATGCCAAAACTAGGCTAAACCAACATGTTTTACTTATTCTAGCTAGTACATCTCTTTTTATGTAAATACAGAATTATACTATTTTTTTCTCTTTGCATAGTGAATTGCAGCTCGAGTCATCGCGGTAAATTACAACGAGATTCTTTTAGAAGCCAAAACCAGGCTAAACCAACATGTTTTACCTATTGTAGCCAATACATCTCTTTCTGTAAATACAGAATACTTTATTATTTTTTTTCTTTGCATGGTGAAATTTTGGAGTATGCATGGCTGATTAACATGTGTGTGTATATATATCGGAATTTTGAGTTAAACAATGAATATTGCACGTGATCAAATCATGTTTCTAACAACGTTTCTTCTGTTTGCCTTTGTTTCAGGATGTCGTCAATCAAATTATGATTGTCAATGTCTGGATCAGAATGGTAACCACATACAAGATTAACATATAGCAATACTTTCTTACTCTAAAAAATACTGCAATTCGATATTTTAAAATTTTATCGCTACCCTGAATCTAAGTCAGGACGCAGCTAACTGCGTTCACACCCTTAAACAACCTCTGGGCTGATCAAAGTCAGGACATGGTGAACTCATGATCACAGATTGAACCCTTAAACAACCTCTAGTGTGATCTAAGTCAGGGCACAGCTAACTCACAGATCAAACACTAAAAATTTCCTCTTGGCTGGTGCTCATAATGGAAAATTTTAACCTTTTTTCGCAGTTCTGGAAGAGTGAGATGTTCAAATGGGATCCTGCAGAATTTGGAGGATTAAAATCAATAAACGTCGAACCTTCGATGATGTGGGTTCCAGACATTACAGTTTACAACAGGTATATACAGTACCCTTTTACGGTGATTTACCTTGATAATACCTTGAATGAAGGGGGAATTAAAGAAAGGGTTTGGTTTGTTATTACCTCGATGTAAAACTCCCAAAAATAGAGTGGCGTGCGCGCAAATATTAACGCGAAAATGTGTCCTCCGAATCCATCAATGTAAGAACTTGAGAGAACAAATTAGTGTCAAAAAATTGGAAGAAGTTTCCGCCCTTTCTTAATTTCCCCTTCTAAGACCGAAAGATAGTCAGAGAAGGCAACTTGGCCGTTTGAATAATTCCCTTCGCAGTTCCCTTCGCCATCTTGAAAGGTAGCCGGGCCTTTGCATCGAAGCGCGATTAAAGACGTGAAAATTGTCCAAGGTGTCAGAAAGGTCTCTATTATTGCAAGCTTACCGTTCAACTCGTTTCAAGGCACGGCTACCTTTCGAGATGGCGCAAGGAACTGTGAAAGGGGCTATTGTAAACATTTAACGACTTGAACTACTTGCTCTTGTGAATCTTTAATAATTTTTTTACATTGTTTGCAGTGCATCTAAATCAGGCATGGTTGACTCTTTATATAAAAGGATTACCTCCAAGATCATCATCTCTTCTACCGGAGACATATCATGGCTCTCTCCAGCCATCATCACCACAGCATGTAGAGTGGATATCGTCAACTTCCCATTCGATTCACAAAAATGCCTATTAGAGTTTGGATCGTGGACTTACAATGGCTTGAAAATCGACATTCAACTTCATAAAGACAAAGTTGATACCTCAGACTACAAAAGCAACAAAGAATGGCACCTGGAAGACGCCCCTGCGGAGAGAGTCGTTGTAAAGTATACATGTTGCCCGGAAACTTACCCGTCTCTGAAGTTTTATCTCGTCGTAAAAAGACGAGCTATGTTCTATATTTTCAACTTGATAATACCATGTGGAATGATAACACTCTTGTCATTTTTCTCTTTTATCTTACCACCGAACTCCGGTGAGCGAGTGTCCTTCGTGATAACCGTCATGTTGTCTTTAAGCGTGTATATGCTACTGGTAACAGAAAAGATGCCACAGGCCGCAGAAACTCCTTTGGCATCGGAGTTCTTCATGGCAATGTTAGTCCTTGTTGCAGTCTCTTTGGTTGTCACTTGTTTTGTTATCAGATTCCACAACAAAAAGACCCCCTTCCCTCCAATCCTGCGAAACATTTTCAATGAGAAGCTTGCGAAAATTTTATTCATGAACGCCCCGAAGAAGAAAGAAGACTCTCAAAGCGCTGGATCCAAAAAGGAAAAAACCTTATCTCTTACTAATTCTGGGTTTCTAAATGAAGAAGCTGTTCTCAGAATGACGAGACTTGTCAAGCTACATTCATTACATTCTGAAAAACCAGAAAATTATGAAGAAACCAATGGAAACATAGACAGTAGTTCCAGCCCAACTGAGCGCAATAAAAAAAAGGATGAGCTCGACAAACTCCTTCAAGAAGTGAGGTGCATTTCAAAAAGCTTCCGAGAAATCGAAACTGAAGACGAAAAACACATTGAATGGATGTTTTTTGCGGACGTATTGGATCGTATTATTTTTCTCATGTTACTTTTGAGTGCCATAATTGCTTCTGTTGGTATTTTCTCCAAGACTCCAAGTAATTTTATCATTCACTAGCATCATCTTAGAAGAGGCCTTAACGTTGATCAATGACTTCACTATCTCGCAGCTAGTTTCCTTGTCATGCGAATAAAAAACTAGAAGAGGAAGTTAAGCAAGACAATGCATTGGATTTTATTGGTGTCGCAATGGTTGCGAAAAGGAGGCCTTGAACTACACAAATCGTCTTCTCAGTAATCTGTCATATACTTCCTAAGTTATCTCTTTATATCCTGCTCTTGGCATGTGCCATTCGATCGGTGGATTATTTTCTCTTTATATACGTATTTTAATTTTAATTTAGTTCATGTTATTGTTATGCAAACACTAAGCACTATAGGCGTTGAGTCTCATGGTCAGTTCTGTGCATCAAATATTTTGTTTATGAACTTAAGGTGGCTCCTAATATTTATTTTCGTACGATATGCTAGAATCATAAAAATCAATTTCCAAAACAGGAATTTTTGGCCATAGTTGTCGTCATAGTTGCCGATGTCGTCATCCAGAACAGCCGCGAGGCTCTGGTTGGTCACGTGATGTACTCGGAAGCGGAAGTGCAGAAAGATCTCATTTGTTTGAATTACTGCATCATCTTCGTTGATTGCAAGTCATTCAACTACCACAAAGTGAAAAAGATTTGTGAGCTGAACAACGCCACACGACAAGAATACCCAGAAGCCATTATCAAGAACAACAAATTTGCCTACTACGAGAAATTGTATTTTTGGCTTAAATGATATGCTCAAATAATATGCTTGAAAAACATTAATTGAACCGCTGCTAGTCAGTAATACCTTATGAATAATAGCTTGTCAGTGCTGAAGAAGAGAGGTTTTCCAGTCTACCTTACGTGGATGGGATGTTAAAATTGTGCACTGTCAAAGTAGCTCCTCAGCCATCCACCCCCTCGTCTCTCTCTCTCTCTCTCTCTCTCTCTCTCTCTCTCTCTCTCTCTCTCTCTCTCTCTCTCTCTCTCTCTCTCTCTTTCCCTCTCTCTCTCTCTTTCTTTTTCTCTCTCTTTCCCTCTCTCTCTCTCTCTCTCTCTCTCTCTCTCTCTCTCTCTCTCTCTCTCTCTCTCTCTCTCTCTCTCCCTCTCTCTCTCTCTTTCTTTTTCTCTCTCTTTCCCTCTCTCTCTCTCTCTCTCTCTCTCTTTCTATCCCTCTCTTTCTCTTTTTCTCTTTTTTTGTATTCAATAGTCGAGTCCTCGCTACGCTTCTGGCCTCGATGAATTACAAAAGCTGCTACTAATAGCCAGTTACCTTGAAATTGAACGTTTAACAGATGATTCTTGCAATTGCATATATTAATCTTTCATTCATCAAAACGTTTGATAACTAAATGAATTGTATTTGAAAACAACGCCAAACAAATATCAAGCTTTTTGATATCTTGATGCATGCCTGGTATACAGTAAGTAATAAACATATAATTCAATAAAATCAACGCATAAGTATACCTTTTAAAAATATATTAATTATTTATAAAAAATGCAAAATAGATCATTTTCATCGATTTTTGAGCAAGAAACATAGTGTATAGCCCATATTTTAATTTTGATCCATTTTGAACCATTTTCGCTACTTTTGAAAAATATGTATTATTTACAACGGAGGCAAAATACGTCATTTTTAGTCATTTTCAAGCGAAAACCATGGTTTTGATCAATTTTGAACCATTTTCACACCTTTTTAAAGATTATGCATCACTTATGAGAAATGCAAAATAGGGGATTTTTCGGCAAAAAGCATGGACTATAGCCCTAGGTTTTGATTAATATTGAATATTTTCACACCTTTTGAAAAAATATGATTTATTTCTGAGGAAAATAAGTCATTTTTGGCTATTTTCAAGGGAAACCATGGACTGTAGCCAGTTCCCTTCTATCATATAAAAGGGGTACCTTTTGCTGAAATTTGGTTTAAAGAAGGGTAAGGGGTCAAGAGTCCAGGCTGAACATCCCCGTATGTAACGAACCGAAGTACCCCCTCCCCCCTGGGGAAAATCATGGACTGTTGCCCATTGTTATTGATCGACTTTTACGTACTGACCAGGAGTGTTTTATCACCCTTTTTAAAAAAGCCCGACGCCTAGGGCTTTTAGGCCTGATCAACCGCGATCTGCGAGTTTTTTAAACTGCTTTAAAAACTCATTAGCGAAGGTCTTGTTCATTTCTTGCTTTTTGCTTGCTCTACTGAAATGCACACGGGTTTTATCTGTTTTATTTTCAATAGGTATTGTCATTTGCAATCAACTGAAATAAGTACCTTCATAATAGTGTTCAGAGATTGATTTGAATTGCTAATCTGGCTTCAAAACGCAAGGATATTTGGCTTTTATTTCATTTGATCTTTGATTTGCAGTATGATGCCGAAAAGGCTTTTCAGAAAAGCCTTTTCAGTTGTGGTTTACAAAGTTTATATACAGGAAGTTTCCAAGCCGGACGGGCAGCGATGTCCTGCAAGAATGGTGTATAGTATTGCTTGTAGACTTCAACGTCATTTGCAAGACAGCAAAGGTAAAATTTCTATTTCACTGCTTGACAAGGATGAAGTACGGAAAGAACAATGATTTTTAATTCATTCAATTTTAAGCTTAAAACTCAGCGCTTATCTTTAAAACCAAATGACTATTCTCAGAATTTATGACATTTTTAAATAGCTTATTAATAGAGCTCTACGTGTTAAGTTTGGTGTAATTAGGTACGTTTACTAGATTCGAGGAAAACAGCGCTCGACATCAAAGGCAATTTAATACGATGCGCCAGTGTTCGACGTATGAACTATTTCAAGTCGATGACGTGGTAAGTGGCTGCCAGTGCCCAGTCTTTCGAGTCAGGGGATCATGTTAAAATCATTTTAAAAACTCGACAAAAATACTCAACGTGGTAAACGTTTCGATTGATAAATGAAAACCAAAGTGAAGCTAGCCTCGGATTGGCAGCCTCGGATTCATATTCATTGAGATTCAGAATCGTTTCCGGGGGATGTAATTCGACTAAACAGAAACCGACCCCGAGGCTGAATAGTAGATAATTCAGCATTTGTTAATATTTGTTAAAGGTTAACCTCTGGGTTAAACTGGTCTATTGTACGTTTTGTAACACGATCTTTGGACTGCTTATCTTGTAAAAAACGTGACTTGTAATCCGAGTCCAATCCGAGGCTGAGTACAAAATCAGTAGAATCGTCGAGAATAAGCCGTGTACTTTACTTAAGATCATAAAATATCGTAGATAGAAACCAGCGGAGAAAGTTTAATTGAAGATTACTGGTAATTTTGGCGCTGTTTGTGGAACAGAGAGGATTCTAATAGAATGACCTGCTTGACCTCCCCCGGAAACGATTCTGAATCTCAATGAATATGAATCCGAGGCTGCCAATCCGAGGCTAGCTTCACTTTGGTTAAATGAAAGGCCTATATACCATACAAAAATGCTGCGTAATACCTTCAGTCAAGGTAACTTGATATTAGTACCGCTTTTTGCTCTTGTTTTTTTTCGTGGACATTTCCATAACAAACGTACAACATTAGTAAGCTACTATGGACTATTTGGTTAATGTTTTTCAAACATAATATTTAGGCTTGAACAAGCCAAAAACCAATTTCTCGTAGTAGGCAAATGTGTTGTTCTTTATGAAGGCTTCTGGGTATTCTTGTCGTGTGGCGTTGTTCAGCTCACAAATCTTTTTCTCTTTGTTGTAGTTGAATGACTTGCAATCAATGAAGATGATGCAGTAATTCAAACAAATGAGATCTTTCTGCACTTCCGCTTCCGAGTACATCACGTGACCAACCAGAGCCTCGCGACTTTTCCCGCTCGTAGTGAAAGTGAAATATGGAGTATCTGGATTATAAGAAGTTATAAAAAGCTTTTAATTCTTATGAACAAATTAACTGAAAAACAGCACATATTGAATTACCTTGTGTATCGATGTGTTTGTTTTCAATGCAGTGTCGCGGTGCAGGTAACTGTTTGGGAGCAGCACTGAACTTGTACACGTAAAATCCAAAACACTTTCTGATGTGCACCGTGGTGTTCTGATAACAGCAGTCACCATTGAAGTGAAAGCAGACGGTTCTCTTGACAATTCCATCTTGGACGCTTGGATGTGCTCCGTTCAACCATCCAGGGGCCTGGGTACCACACCTGTTCTGTGGGACACACGTGGTTGGTAACTGATTACCAGCTGGGCTCTCGATTCGATACCACTTGCTAAGGTCAATATCTGTGATATCGTTCTTGACTTGAGAGGACTGGAAAATGTGATTGACTGCCCTGGAAACATCTGTGATGATGAGGTGGTCGTGGCAAAGTTGAAGAGGTGCTAAAGTGGAAACACAGGGGAGATATGTGAGTACTTATAAATCATTTCATAATAGGCTATTCAACCTTTTTTAGAAAGATATCATTCATTGACTGGTTGACAGCACACCAAAATAAAACTGTCAAAGTGAATCTTCATTTTGGCCAAAGCGTGAACCAAAAGCAATACTTGACTAAAAAAACGCTATAGAAATCTGACTAACATAGTGGACGTCTTTGATGGCTCACTTTCACGATAAACCTTTCCTAGATCCACGCCTACGTTTCTGGTATATATACTTATCCCCTTAGTGGCGTAGAAACTGGGGTCAATCTGCTTTCTTAGATAAAGTTATAACTAATCAGAGACTGATACGAACTAATATTTCTTTATGGTGATCTCTGCAATAGATGTCTTGTTGACTAGCACAACACCTGAATGTACACAAGGCACGTATGAATTCGGTAAACCATCTTCTTGACATGTAACTGTCTTGTTGTAATACACGACTGTGTTATTGATGGAACTTTTTTATACTATATGCGCCCTAATTGAAAAGTTTATCAGTTTACTCGTAACTTATCACATAAAAGGAGAAATGTCCTTCCTGTCCCATTAGCAGAAAGAGTAAATCATGCAGAAAGACAATTTATGCAACCTGATCGCTATCAGATTAGTGTATTGAGGTACCGTTGAATAAACCATTCTAGGGTATCTTACCTTTGGCCTTGACAATCAATTTCTCGATGGCTTCTTGGTTGGAAGCAACACACTCGTACTCGCCATTATTCTCAGTGATGGTGATCTCTGCAGTAGATGTCTTGTTTACTAGCACTGCTCCTGAGCGTACCCAGGCCACGTATGGAGTCGGTGAACCAACGGCATGACACTGTACTGTCTCGTTGGTATACACGACTGTGTTGTTGATGGAACTTGTGATCTGTGGAAATCCTGAGAAATAGAGCACACAGTAACTTAAAGCAGATTGCGTAGAAATAAAAGAATTTAAGTTACGGAAGTGCCGTGCGAGATGGTATACTCCAAGCATTCTGATATAATGAGCATAAACCTCACTGACAGATTGACATTGGTTTAAAGGATGTCATCAATTTCGTTCCGTGACCGATCCATTTCAAAGCCAAACGAAACTATCTACTGTGGAACTATCTGTTCTTGTTTGGTGTGACATGGCATATTTGTCAGTAAGATCTAAAAATATACAGTGGATATATGGTAGGAAACACTAGCAATGGATTCTTTTATAGATTGCGGGCCGGGGCTGGTATGCAAAATATAGGGGGAAATTGGGTGGGGCTAAACATCCTCCAGGCTCCACCGTCCCTGCTACTTTCATATCTCTTACCTCTCAGGTATTTCAACTGTTCGCTGTTCAGGACTCCTTCTATGATGTATAAATCCATAACGGAGCCAAGAAGCTGATGATTGGCAGAATGACCATCATCGCCAATCTCGTACGTGTCTTTAGTTGGAGGGTTCCATACTGTTGCTGTGCTAAATTCTTGGGATGCCTCTTCTTTAGCGTCAATGAAGAGCTTCACAATGCCTGCGTCTTGGTCCCATGTGACTGCAACGTGTGTCCACTTGCCCGCCTCAATAACTTTGGTTGGTTGCACTAAGAACCAGGGCTGTGCGCTGGAATGCCTTATAAAAAGGAATTTACTATCATGAACCATTAAACCAAAATGCCATGGACTGTACCAGTCAGAGAAAATATATTGATCCCTGTTAGGAATGCTGTCGACTTGAACCCAAGCTGCAATGGTGAAACTCCTTCCACGAAGTTCAACTTTAGGAATTCGTGCAAAGCTTTCAGATGGTTGGTTGAAGTTGATAGCTTTACTTCCTGGATAACGACCTTGGACAAAGGTAGGTCCACCGTGAAGGCTGTAAGAGTTTACAATGTAAAAGGTCATTAATATTGAAACTATCTAATCTAAGCAATTAACCTACCAAATTACGATGTCCAAAGATTGAATGTTTAGGTAAGTTAATTTGATATTTGAGTCCACAATATTTTTGATTGATAACTTTAATGCAACATGCTTATAAAAGATAAATTTACAGTGTTATCTTATTCGGTTTTTAGTCAGGCTAGAAAATGTGTTGGTTATGTAAGTCTATTTAGCAATTCCAAACTTCAATGGAAATCAAAGCTTGCAAAGCCCTGTCATTAGTTTGAGAGGCAATAACAATAATAAAAAAATTTACTTGTAACCATTGATTTCAATATCCAAATTGAACCCTGAAAATCTTGCATTTTGACTTGCTATGAAGAAATTAAGCGAGAAAAGCAGGAGTTTACCCTCCCCCTTATATAGAACCCCCCACTCCCCTACTATATAGGCAAGAGAAAATCAAAAAATATTATGACATAATTCTTACGTTAGTCCTTGTTCAGTGCCATTGAGGGACCAGTGAGCGAGAATGTTGGAACCTAGAAATAAATCATGATACGAAAAATGGATGACACCAGAACCCAGGTGATTTATTTTTTAGATAATATTTATTTCAGGGGTTCAATATTTTTTGAAGAATGCATGCTCAAAGCGGCCGCAAAGATTTGGCTCAAAAATGCGAATTCCTCTCCATTGGCTATTGCATTAATGTTTTCTGTTTAGTAGTAATTTGTTAAGTGTAGAAAGCGAACAAACTACAGCGAAAACAAAGTTTCTTCAATTTGATTCACTTAGTTAAGAAGAAAAAAGAGACGCTAAATTATTTTATGGTTTTGTTAAAGGTTTGTTTTAAGGTTATTAAAAGTTGTCAACTTTAATTTTTTCCTGTTTAATCGTACCTTTCACTTGATGATGAACCAGCAATGATAGCAGAGAAATAATCTGTAAAAACAATCATAAAATAGGTAGCGTCGTTATTCTTTCTAACAAGATTGTTGTTATGATATTTTAGAATTGGCTTTATGACAGGTGTTACGTGCCTAGAACATCGCATAAATAACATTAAAACTAAAAGTAAGGATGGATTAAATGAAAGTTTGATTGAAGAAAGAAAGTTGTTCATAGAATTATATCCTCTAGTTTCCTTTGAAACTTTGTAAAGACAGGCTACGATCGTCAAATCATAGACTACAAGTTTTGTCTCTAAAACGGTAAAACTATTTATCAGTGCTTGTCATCATATGAGTTAGATGAAGGTTGGGATCGGATCTAACGATCTATTTTTAAACCAAGTGGGTGACAGGTGTCTTGAGATCAAAACGTCGCATGAATAGCTTTTATATCAGCGAAAATAAATTTCCCTTGAGTTACGGCAAAATTGAGAAGGAAGGAAAGTGTGAAAGTTGCTTTTAAAATCATATATTCTAGTTTATTCAGCCTTGAAGTTTTTGGATATTTAGAATGAAACTTCCATAAATATTTTTAAAAGTTTGTTTTAATTCAAATATTTTTAAAAGATTGTTTTAATTCAAGAATTCTTGAATTAACGAAAGAATGCTTGTTGAATCATTATTTAGTCTACAGACAAATGAAAGAGGCCAAAATTATATTTTCTCTGAAGACATTACTGTTCGACATTTTTGTCGATCAGTAATTACGTAGTTAAGTTAAATATCTTTAACAATAACACAAAGCAAAAATGGCTTAGAAAATGATAAAATTAAATATTTTGACGATTATATATAATATTGCAGGAATACTATCGATATCGAGCTTGTATTATAAGCACTAGTGCGAAGTCGAAGTTCTTTCTAAAAATATGAAAACAGTATAAACTGACGAAACACTTCTTAATTGAGTATATGGAGTAGAATATTTACTCATTATTATGGTTTTTAGTCAATTTTACGAATAAAATTCTGCTTGTGCTACCTATTATCGTAAAGTTTTCCAAAGTCTTATTAAAATTTCTTTCTGTGTTGAAACTTTTCGTAGCTTGGTAAAGTCGGTCTACGGTACATGACAGACTATGTGATAAGACTCATTCCGCACAAGCGTCGGTCCCTTTAACGACGGTTCTATTAACGTTCTCGCGTTCTATGACTTAAGCGTTCTATTTTCATCAAAGTTGAACATTTTTCCTTTTGTTGTCCCTAGCTAGAATTCCTTTCATTTTCTGGAGTTCACTCAGTGTGAAAATCTTTTAATGTTGCTGGTATTTATATCGGTATGTATCTCGTATTCCTATAGTTATCGCTGGTTCCGAGAAACCTTAATCAAGTCCACAGAATGGATTTCATGAAGTAACATTATAAAGAAAACCTTTTGATATCCCTAAAACTCATTTTAATGTTTAGTATCCCTATATTAATCCCTTGACTTATTGTCCCAGAACGATTTCCAAGAAGCGGGATTATTAATGATGGAGTGTCTCAAAGACAAGTAGTTAGAAGTCTTTGAAAAAAGTTAAAATTTTCAACAAAAAAAAGTTAAAAAAGTCAATTCAACAAGATAAGAAAAATAAGAGATAAAATCAACCAGAATAATAAGAAAATAACAGAACATGACAAACCTGGATGCTCTTCATCGTAGCTCTTGAACCGGTGAGACTCCTCTTTGAGTTCTTCCGTAACTAATAAAAATATAACGTAAATATAACGTAACCATAACAAAACTATCATAACCTACAGCATAGTTAACGTCGCATGCAATCTGCCTACGCCACGCTTACAACACGAATTGCGTCGTGTAAATCAAGCCTACAACTTGCTCACAACTGTTGTGTACGACAAGAAAAAAGTTGTAGCAAGTCGTAGGGTTGATTTACACGACACAATTCGTGTTGTAAGCGTTATTGCATCCGACAGTTGTACGCAAACGTTGTACCGTGTAAATCGGCCTTTAGAAAGAGAGATATAATACGTTTGGTATAATATTAAACTGGTCTTGCGTGATTTGAAATTTATTGAAATTTGGTTACCGCAGCTGAAATATTTTATTCAAGACATTTATTGTTCTCAGCTTATGCTGAATTAATGTTTTCTAGGGAGTAAAGTATTATGGAGACAGCTTTCGGTATATAGAACACCGCTGATTTTATTGGTCTACTAAATCTGAATACATGATCTGTGGTTTGCTATACTTTATATAACGGTTTAAAGACAGCTGTCAATCAAAGTTATATCGTGTATTATTACTAAGATACGATTGGCAAATGAAATCAGGTGATTCCTATTAAGTAAATATCTGAGCATGCGTATACAAGATTCGAGTAAAATAAATCTAAGGATTAAACGTAACTAGAACTAAAGCTAATGTTTAAAATTATCGTAAATATATAGTATATATAGCAGAGATTATAGAGCATTGACCTAACATAAGACATTAGTAAATAAACCAAGGATAGCTAAGCAAAGAGCGTAAAAAGCTATATATAGTAGTTCAAGAGGTATGCATCTCGGGGGGACTCCTATATATAATAGAACGGGAATGCTCGTCGGAAATTTTAAAAATGACCCCTAAAAGGTGCCTGAGTCCTATCCAGGTGGGCGTGGCAACTATTGATTTTTACACCCAAAAGGTACCAGCTCTAAAACAAATATTTACTCATTTATCTATGAGAGCTAAGTGACAGAAGTCAGGTGATGAAGCACAAATAAATACCCTGAAATACAAGTGTGATTCTGGCTGTCCTTATCTGATCTAGGGTATTTTATTACGTGACAAAGACTCTAAGAGGTACCGACTTACTCTCTGGTGGTCCTTTTACATTTATAACACCCTAAAAGGTACCAAAACTCAGATTTGGAACCCTAAAAGGTGCGACGAGCATCCCCACCCTTTTACAATCGGAGAACCCCCCGAGGTATGCAAAAAATGGGAGGAGCCGTATGTTCCTATGAAAACAGTCGAAGTTTAGAAATCCAATGATACTGTAATATTATCTTGATATTTGTAAAACTAATGAACTAAATGAGAAATGGTTGTATATTTTTAAGTGCAAAGCCTTCAGTCAAAGTAAAGGGATTTCTGGATTACAATTTTTTTGATGCTCTCGGGCACTCGTAAAAAGTCGTGGAAATACAAACTTCATCGTAAATCACAAATGGCGATCCGTGTTTTTAAACATGCTAATAAGGCTTGAAGTACAGTGCACAATTTTAAAATCCCTTCCACGTAATTAAGGTAGACTGAAAAACTTCTCTTCTTCAGCACTGACAAGCTATTATTCATAAGGTATTGCTGACTAGCAGCGGTTCAATTAATGTTTTTCAAGCATATTATTTGAGCATATCATTTAAGCCAAAAAAACAGCTTCTCATAGTAGGCAAAGTTGTCGTTCTTGCTGAAGGCTTCTGGGTATTCTTGTCGTGTGGCGTTGTTCAGCTCACAAATCTTTTTCTCTTTGTTGTAGTTGAATGACTTGCAATCAATGAAGATGATGCAGTAATTCAAACAAATGATATCTTTCTGCACTTCCGCTTCCGAGTACATCACGTGACCAACCAGAGCCTCGCGACTGTTCCCGCTCGTAATGAAAGTGAAATATGGAGTATCTGGATTATAAGAAGTTATAAAGAGCTTTTAGTGTTTATGAACAAATAATCTGAAAAAAATAGCACATATTGTATGACTTGAATTACCTTGTGTATCGATGTGTTTGTTTTCAATGCAGTGTCGCGGTGCAGGTAACTGTTTGGGAGCAGCACTGAACTTGTACACGTAAAATCCAAAACACTTTCTGATGTGCACCGTGGTGTTCTGATAACAGCAGTCACCGTTGAAGTGAAAGCAGACGGTTCTCTTGACAATTCCATCTTGGACGCTTGGATGTGCTCCGTTCAACCATCCAGGGGCCTGGGTACCACACCTGTTCTGTGGGACACACGTGGTTGGTAACTGATTACCAGCTGGGCTCTCGATTCGATACCACTTGCTAAGGTCAATATCTGTGATATCGTTCTTGACTTGAGAGGACTGGAAAATGTGGTTGACAGACCTGGAAACATCTGTGATGATGAGGTGGTCGTGGCAAAGTTGAAGAGGTGCTAAAGTGGAAACACAGGGGAGATATGTGAGTACTTATAAATCATTTCATAATAGGCTATTCAACCTTTTTTAGAAAGATATCATTCATTGACTGGTTGACAGCACACCAAAATAAAACTGTCAAAGTGAACCTTCATTTTGGCCAAAGCGTGAACCAAAAGCAATACTTGACTAAAAAAACGCTATAGAAATCTGACTAACATAGTGGACGTCTTTGATGGCTCACTTTCACGATAAACCTTTCCTAGATCCACGCCTACGTTTCTGGTATATATACTTATCCCCCTTAGTGGCGTAGAAACTGGGGTCAATCTGCTTTCTTAGATAAAGTTATAACTAATCAGAGACTGATACGAACTAATATTTCTTTATGGTGATCTCTGCAATAGATGTCTTGTTGACTAGCACAACACCTGAATGTACGCAAGCCACGTATGAATTCGGTAAACCATCTTCTTGACATGTAACTGTCTTGTTGTAATACACGACTGTGTTATTGATGGAACTTTTTTATACTATATGCGCCCTAATTGAAAAGTTTATCAGTTTACTCGTAACTTATCACATAAAAGGAGAAAATTATTTCCTGTCCCATTAGCAGAAAGAGTAAATCATACAGAAAGACAATTTATGCAGCCTGATCGCTATCAGATTAATGTATTGAGGTACCGTTGAATAAACCATTCTAGGGTATCTTACCTTTGGCCTTGACAATCAATTTCTCGATGGCTTCTTGATTTGAAGCAACACACTCGTACTCTCCATTATTCTCAGTGATGGTGATCTCTGCAGTAGATGTCTTGTTGACTAGCACTGCTCCTGAGCGTACCCAGGCCACGTATGGAGTCAGTGAACCAATGGCATGACATTGTACTGTCTCGTTGGTATACACGACTGTGTTGTTGATGGAACTTGTGATCTGTGCCGGAAATCCTGAGAAATAGACCACAGTAATATAAAAATCAAAGGTACGGAGGTGCTGTGCTTTTCCTTGACAGAGGCGAAATATTCCAAGCATTCAGAAGGATC
Source organism: Anthopleura xanthogrammica (assembly GCA_964019055.1). Lineage (NCBI taxonomy): Eukaryota > Metazoa > Cnidaria > Anthozoa > Actiniaria > Actiniidae > Anthopleura > Anthopleura xanthogrammica. The sequence continues at coordinate 11,889,177 of OZ025217.1, forward strand.
ATAAAGAACTTAGAGGCAAAGTCGCGTTGAGATTGGTCAAAAGGATGTCGTCAATTTCTTTCCATTTCAGTGACGTACAGTTTTTCAACTAAAAGAAATCTGTGTACTCTATGTTGTTGTAAGTGTCTAAGTGAAATGTCTTTTAATACGCTACATACATACAGTGGATAAGTGGTAGGAAACATCAGAACTTGAATCCCACATGCGCAGATCTCTTACCTCTCAGGTATTTCAACTGTTCGCTGTTCAGGACTCCTTCTATGATGTACAAATCCATGACGGAGCCAAGAAACTGGTGATTATCATAATGATCATCATCACCAATCTGTTACGTGTCTTTAGTTGGAGGGGCCCATACTGTTTCTGTGCTAAATACTTCGGATGCCTCTTCTTTGAAGTCGATGAAGAGCTTCACAACGCCTACGTCTTGGTCCCAGGTGACTGCAACGTGTGTCCACTTGCCTACCTCAATCTTTTTGATTGATCCAACTGGAAACTGTGAGCTAGAATACCTCTTAAACCATAATGCTCCATCTCTATTAATGAGGAAAGTGAACTGCAATGGATTGTACCAGTCACAGAAGAAATGTTGAACATGGCTAAGAGCGCTTTTGACTTTAATCCAAGCTGCAAGGGTGAAACTCCTTCCACGAAGTTCAACTTTAGGAATTCGTGCAAGGCAGTTGCCGGATGGTTCGTTGAAGTTGATTGCTTTACTTCCTGGAAAACGACCTTCGACAAAGGTAGGTCCACCGTGAAGGCTGTAAGAATTTACAATGTCAAAGGTAAATAATATTGAAACTATCTAATCTAAGCAATTAACCTAAATATTTAGTAACCGCGCTCAAAAATTACAAGCATGGGGGGGGGGGGGGGGGCGGCCTCCTCCCTAATATTTTCGGGTCGAGCATTTTTTCTTTGATGTATGATGTCAATGCGCCTAATGTTTGGTAATTAGTTTTTTGTTCTCGTGCCTCTCAGACGATCGAGTTGCCTGGCCAAATTCTCGATTTCGGTGAATAGAGCGGTTAATGGAAGTAAATCGAACGGTCTATGGTAAATACGTACAAGATGTGAAGGGTAATTTTTCAAGAGAAACAATGAAAAACGACTAAAAAACAGTTTTGTCAAGAAATATATGCGATTCGTTTATTTTGGAAGATAACTCCGAGTATTTTGCCAGGCTACCTGTGTTCACTGTGTAAATATTCGCCATTTTGGATTTGGGAGAGCTGACAATGAGTGGACTGGGGACGAGGCTATGTAAGTCTAACAATAGCTTGTAACCATTGATTATATAATTCATTAAACCCAGGAAAACTAGCATTTTGCTTTTGTTTAGCCACTATGAAATAATTAAGCGATAACGACAAGAAAATCAAAAATGATGAAATATAATTCTTACGTTAGTCCTTGTTCAGTGCCATTGAGGGACCAGTGAGCGAGAATGTTGGAACCTGGAAATATATCATAATACGAAAAATGGATGACACAAAAACCAAGGGGTTTCATGTTTTAGACAATAATCATTTTAGGGAAATATTTCTTTGAAGAATGCATGCTCGCGGCGGCCGGAAAGATTGTGGATAAAATATTCTCCATTTGGTACTGAATCAACTTTTCCGTTTATCAGTTCAACTAGGAAAGTAGTTTCTTCAATCTAATTCACAAGCTAAGCGGAGCAAAGAAAGGATTTTTTTTTTAAACTGACGAACGCTTCTTAAAAATTGTCAACTTTAATATTTTTCTGTTTATTTGTACCTTTCACTTGATGATGAACCAGCAATGATAGCAGAGAAATAATCTGTAAAAACAATCATAAAATAGGTAGCGTTGTTATTCTTTATAACAAGATTGTTGTTATGATATTTTAGAAGTGGCTTTATGACAGGTGCTACGTACCTAGAACATCGCATAAATAGCATTAAAATCAGATGGAGTAAAAATAAAGAAATTTGTTCAAAGAATGATACCCTCTCGTTTTTCCAGCCATGAAATATTTTGCATTTTTTTACACAATATTTAGAATGGACCTTCTAAAAAATTGATACGTTTTTTTAAATTCTTGAATGAAAGAATTCTCTCTGATTTAAATCATTATTATATCTTTTCAAGATATCTTCGTCTTGTTTTAATTATGTGCTTAAAATAGCTATATGTTTAAACGGCCAAAATTTTCCTAGCCAGGGAGAGAGCCGGAAACGAGCCGTTATAAAGCCCACCATACACATCACACATGAATATTTTATATAACTTATCGTATATCTCGGCGAATAATTTCATGTTGTACTTAAAAAAATCGAAATTGGAGTGATTTTGACCGAGAACATCCAAGTTAAAACTGAATGCAAATGAGGACAATTCTGTATCCCATTCACTCACTTCTCCTGGGTAACTGATGTTCTTTGTGTTATTAATTCATTAATTATTCATAATTCAATAAGTTCAATATCTTTAAACAAGTAAATAGTATACAAAGCGAAATAATTCTTGTAGTTCGATAATATAATTTTTGAAAGAGTGTTAACAAATTGCCAGTAAATGCCAAACTCCTTCTTAAAATATAAAATTATTATGAAGGAAAATCTTCTTGAGAAAAGGTCAAGCCTACAGATAATACATTTATCATGTCGAGTTCAAAGATCACAATGGAAATTGAAATACGTTTGTTATTTTTTTTCGAAAGCAGAATTAAATTTTTATTCTTAGTTTACAAAATGTATAATAAAACAATTATTGAATTCGGTTTTCGCATGATATCGTAAATATCAAGACCTCGGCCGTTTTATCCGCCTCAGCCTACGGCTTCGGCAGATAACACGGCCTTGGTCTTGATAATTTACGATATCATGCTCAACCTCATCCAATAATTGTTTAATATTAGTAGATAATTAAATATTTCGAAGAGCATAATATTGTGGGAATACTATCGACAGCGAACTTGTATTATAAAAACGAATATGAAAAATATATATGAAAACGGTCTAAACTGACGAAACACTTCTTAATTGAGGAAAACGTATTTTCAAATATTTATCAAAAAAACTTTACCAATTCAGTATAACGTTTTTTTACTCAATCGCACGTATAAAATTCTACTCGTGCTAACATTGTAGCTATCGTAGAGTTCTCCAAAATCTTATGAAATTTTTTTTTTTGTGTTGAAACTTACTGTAACTTAGTAAAGGTGGTCTACGATACGTGACAGACTATGAGATTCATTCCGTAAGACTTCCGCACAGGGGTTAAGGGTTGGTCCCTTTAACGTTCTATCTCGCGTTCTATGGCTTAAGTGTTCTATTTTCATCAAAATTGAACCTTTTCTCCTTTTCTTTAGTTGTAAAAACCTCTCCATCTCCCTGGTATTTATTTCAGTATCTCGTATTCCTATAGTTATCGCTGGTCCCCATAAACCTTAATCGTGTCCCCAGAAAAAATCTCACAAAGTAGGAAAATATTTTTAAAAATATTTGATGTCCTTAAAGTTTATTTCGACATTTAGTATCCCTATATATTAATCCCTTCACTTATTGTCCCAGAACGATTTTCATGAAGCGTGATACAGAAAAATTGTGAGTCGTAAGAGCTTTTTTCTCCCTAAAATTTTCATGAAATACTTTCAAACCCAGATGGAAAGACAAGTTTAGAAGTCATTGAAATTTTTCTTAAAGCTAATAGAACAAGATATATAAATAGGGGAAAAATGATCAAATCAACTAGATTATAATAAGGAAATCAGTGATAAAACGTGCCATACCTGGATAATGATGCTATTCATCGTAACGTTCTAACGGTGAGACCGATTTAGTCCTCAGCCTGCTGGTGTTTGATGTTCGAGTTTGTGTCTTTAGTGCTTTAACATAACTAACAATAAAAATTATAATGTAAATCTAACGTAACCATGGCAAAAATATCAGAACCTAAATATTTTATAACTCTACTTCTTGAAATCCATTCTGGGGACATGAGTAATGAATAATTCTTATGATTCTTATGATATTTTATATCTTTGTAAAATCAAGTTTTTTGGGTTGGTCCTCAACTCAACGCACAATTTGGTTGTCAATAAACTATACTACCATAATATAAACAGGGTTCTTGCGTCATCACTTTTTTATATTATTAATTTACAGGTTACAACATTCTCGCTCACTGGCCCCTCAATGGCACTGAACAAGTTCCCGTGCTTTTGCATCGAAGCGAGACATGAGGTGACTTTACAATGATAGAGACATGTGAATATTTGTCCAGTGGTGCCAATTGTGACCAAACTGGAAAATTCAAAAGTACATTTCGTTTTAAGACATCTACTGCAGAGATCACCATCACTGAGAATAATGGCAAGTGTATGTGTTGATTCCAACCGAGCAGGCATCGAGAAAACGAGGTTAGGCAAAAGGTTAGACTTTGGTCGAGCTCTTACATAATGCCAATTACCAAACCGCTAATTTCCATAATCAACAGAATTTCTTTAACATAGTCACCTAAGAGACCAGAACATGTTCCCCATTATGGGTGTCCTTAAAGCAGTAGTATTGGACAGGAATGTTCCAGATTCCTTATCAGTTTATGGGCGATTAGCTTTTGAAGCAACACTGGTCGACGTCTGAAAAGATGCTGTCAACCATCCCAAGAACTACCCCACTTTGTCTGAATGAAGGAGTCTGGCATGAAACTGAAGATAGATCTTTCTAAACCTACTTAAGCTCCTTTTCAACTTTGCACGACCAGTACCTTATCATAACTGGTGTTTTCAGGACTGTTAATCACATTTTCCGATCCACCCAAATCAAGAATGAAAACACAAATAAAGTGCATGGAACCCGCTTACTAAAGTCACCTGCTTATTACGGACACCTTTATTTATCAACTTTGCAAAATTATGCATTTTTTTATTAGCAATACAAATTATATGATTTTTTCCATTTTGTGTCAAAACCCATGGACTATATATAGCTAATGGTTTTGATCAATTTTGGGCAATTTTCACACCTTTTAAAAAAATCTCAATAATTTATGAAAAATTCAAAATAGATCATTTTTGGGGGAAAGCATGGCCTATAGCCCATGGTTTTGATCGAATTTAGGCCATTTTCACACCTTTTGAAAAAATATGAATAATTTATGAAAAATGCAAAATAGCTCATTTTTGGGGAAAAGCATGGACTATAGCCCATGGTTTTGATCGAATTTAGGCCATTTTCACACCTTTTGAAAAAATATGAATAATTTATGAAAAATGCAAAATAGCTCATTTTTGGGGAAAAGCATGGCCTATAGCCCATGGTTTTGATTGATTTTAGGCCATTTTCACACCTTTTGAAAAAATATGAATAATTTATGAAAAATGCAAAATAGCTCATTTTTGGGGAAAAGCATGGCCTATAGCCCATGGTTTTGATTGATTTTAGGCCATTTTCACACCTTTTGAAAAAATATGAATAATTTATGAAAAATGCAAAATAGCTCATTTTTGGGGAAAAGCATGGCCTATAGCCCATGGTTTTGATTGATTTTAGGCCATTTTCACACCTTTTGAAAAAATCTGAATAATTTATGAAAAAGGCAAAATAAGTCATTTTTGGGGGAAAGCATGGCCTATAGCCCATGGTTTTGATCGATTTTAGGCCATTTTCACACCTTTTGAAAAAATATGAATAATTAAAGAAAAATGCAAAATAAGTCATTTTTGGGGGAAAAGCATGGCCTATAGCCCATGGTTTTGATCGATTTTAGGCCATTTTCACACCTTTTCTAAAAATATGAATAATTTTTGAAGAATGCAAAATAAGTCATTTTTTGGCAAAAAGCATGGCCTATAGCCCATGGTTTTGATCGATTTTAGGCCATTTTCACACCTTTTGAAAAACATGCATAATTTATGAAAAATGCAAAATAAGTCATTTTGGGGGGAAAGCATCGCCTATAGCCAATGGTTTTGATCGATTTTAGGCCATTTTCACACCTTTTGAAAAAATATGAATAATTTATGAAAAATGCAAAATAGCTCATTTTTGGGGAAAAGCATGGCCTATAGCCCATGGTTTTGATTGATTTTAGGCCATTTTCACACCTTTTGAAAAAATCTGAATAATTTATGAAAAAGGCAAAATAAGTCATTTTTGGGGGAAAGCATGGCCTATAGCCCATGGTTTTGATCGATTTTAGGCCATTTTCACACCTTTTGAAAAAATATGAATAATTTATGAAAAAGGCAAAATAAATCATTTTTGGGGAAAAGCATGGCCTATAGCCCATGGTTTTGATTAATTTTAGGCCATTTTCACACCTTTTGAAAAAATCTGAATAATTTATGAAAAAGGCAAAATAAGTCATTTTTGGGGGAAAGCATGGCCTATAGCCCATGGTTTTGATCGATTTTAGGCCATTTTCACACCTTTTGAAAAAATATGAATAATTAAAGAAAAATGCAAAATAAGTCATTTTTGGGGGAAAAGCATGGCCTATAGCCCATGGTTTTGATCGATTTTAGGCCATTTTCACACCTTTTGAAAAACATGCATAATTTATGAAAAATGCAAAATAAGTCATTTTGGGGGGAAAGCATCGCCTATAGCCAATGGTTTTGATCGATTTTAGGCCATTTTCACACCTTTTGAAAAAATATGAATAATTTATGAAAAATGCAAAATAGCTCATTTTTGGGGAAAAGCATGGCCTATAGCCCATGGTTTTGATTGATTTTAGGCCATTTTCACACCTTTTGAAAAAATCTGAATAATTTATGAAAAAGGCAAAATAAGTCATTTTTGGGGGAAAGCATGGCCTATAGCCCATGGTTTTGATCGATTTTAGGCCATTTTCACACCTTTTGAAAAAATATGAATAATTTATGAAAAAGGCAAAATAAATCATTTTTGGGGAAAAGCATGGCCTATAGCCCATGGTTTTGATTGATTTTAGGCCATTTTCACACCTTTTGAAAAAATCTGAATAATTTATGAAAAAGGCAAAATAAGTCATTTTTGGGGGAAAGCATGGCCTATAGCCCATGGTTTTGATCGATTTTAGGCCATTTTCACACGTTTTGAAAAAATATGAATAATTAAAGAAAAATGCAAAATAAGTCATTTTTGGGGGAAAAGCATGGCCTATAGCCCATGGTTTTGATCGATTTTGGGCAATTTTCACGCCTTTTAAAAAAATTTTAAGAATTTAGGAAAAATTCAAAAGAAATTATTTTTGGGGAAAAGCATGGCCTATAGCCAATGGTTTTGATCGATTTTAGGCCATTTTCACACCTTTTGAAAAAATATGAATAATTTATGAGAAATGCAAAATAGCTCATTTTTGGGGAAAAGCATGGCCTATAGCCCATGGTTTTGATTGATTTTAGGCCATTTTCACACCTTTTGAAAAAATCTGAATAATTTATGAAAAAGGCAAAATAAGTCATTTTTGGGGGAAAGCATGGCCTATAGCCCATGGTTTTGATCGATTTTAGGCCATTTTCACACCTTTTGAAAAAATATGAATAATTTATGAAAAATGCAAAATAGCTCATTTTTGGGGAAAAGCATGGCCTATAGCCCATGGTTTTGATTGATTTTAGGCCATTTTCACACCTTTTGAAAAAATATGAATAATTTATGAAAAATGCAAAATAGCTCATTTTTGGGGAAAAGCATGGCCTATAGCCCATGGTTTTGATTGATTTTAGGCCATTTTCACACCTTTTGAAAAAATCTGAATAATTTATGAAAAAGGCAAAATAAGTCATTTTTGGGGGAAAGCATGGCCTATAGCCCATGGTTTTGATCGATTTTAGGCCATTTTCACACCTTTTGAAATAATATGAATAATTTATGAAAAATGCAAAATAGCTCATTTTTGGGGAAAAGCATGGCCTATAGCCCATGGTTTTGATTGATTTTAGGCCATTTTCACACCTTTTGAAAAAATCTGAATAATTTATGAAAAAGGCAAAATAAGTCATTTTTGGGGGAAAGCATGGCCTATATCCCATGGTTTTGATCGATTTTAGGCCATTTTCACACCTTTTGAAAAAATATGAATAATTAAAGAAAAATGCAAAATAGCTCATTTTTGGGGAAAAGCATGGCCTATAGCCCATGGTTTTGATTGATTTTAGGCCATTTTCACACCTTTTGAAAAAATCTGAATAATTTATGAAAAAGGCAAAATAAGTCATTTTTGGGGGAAAGCATGGCCTATAGCCCATGGTTTTGATCGATTTTAGGCCATTTTCACACCTTTTGAAAAAATATGAATAATTAAAGAAAAATGCAAAATAAGTCATTTTTGGGGGAAAAGCATGGCCTATAGCCCATGGTTTTGATCGATTTTAGGCCATTTTCACACCTTTTGAAAAAATATGAATAATTTTTGAAGAATGCAAAATAAGTCATTTTTTGGCAAAAAGCATGGCCTATAGCCCATGGTTTTGATCGATTTTAGGCCATTTTCACACCTTTTAAAAAAATTTTAAGAATTTAGGAAAAATTCAAAAGAAATTATTTTTGGGGAAAAGCATGGCCTATAGCCAATGGTTTTGATCGATTTTAGGCCATTTTCACACCTTTTGAAAAAATCTGAATAATTTATGAAAAAGGCAAAATAAGTCATTTTTGGGGGAAAGCATGGCCTATAGCCCATGGTTTTGATCGATTTTAGGCCATTTTCACACCTTTTCTAAAAATATGAATAATTTTTGAAGAATGCAAAATAAGTCATTTTTTGGCAAAAAGCATGGCCTATAGCCCATGGTTTTGATCGATTTTAGGCCATTTTCACACCTTTTGAAAAACATGCATAATTTATGAAAAATGCAAAATAAGTCATTTTGGGGGGAAAGCATCGCCTATAGCCAATGGTTTTGATCGATTTTAGGCCATTTTCACACCTTTTGAAAAAATATGAATAATTTATGAAAAATGCAAAATAGCTCATTTTTGGGGAAAAGCATGGCCTATAGCCCATGGTTTTGATTGATTTTAGGCCATTTTCACACCTTTTGAAAAAATCTGAATAATTTATGAAAAAGGCAAAATAAGTCATTTTTGGGGGAAAGCATGGCCTATAGCCCATGGTTTTGATCGATTTTAGGCCATTTTCACACCTTTTGAAAAAATATGAATAATTAAAGAAAAATGCAAAATAAGTCATTTTTGGGGGAAAAGCATGGCCTATAGCCCATGGTTTTGATCGATTTTAGGCCATTTTCACACCTTTTCTAAAAATATGAATAATTTTTGAAGAATGCAAAATAAGTCATTTTTTGGCAAAAAGCATGGCCTATAGCCCATGGTTTTGATCGATTTTAGGCCATTTTCACACCTTTTGAAAAACATGCATAATTTATGAAAAATGCAAAATAAGTCATTTTGGGGGGAAAGCATCGCCTATAGCCAATGGTTTTGATCGATTTTAGGCCATTTTCACACCTTTTGAAAAAATATGAATAATTTATGAAAAATGCAAAATAGCTCATTTTTGGGGAAAAGCATGGCCTATAGCCCATGGTTTTGATTGATTTTAGGCCATTTTCACACCTTTTGAAAAAATCTGAATAATTTATGAAAAAGGCAAAATAAGTCATTTTTGGGGGAAAGCATGGCCTATAGCCCATGGTTTTGATCGATTTTAGGCCATTTTCACACCTTTTGAAAAAATATGAATAATTTATGAAAAAGGCAAAATAAATCATTTTTGGGGAAAAGCATGGCCTATAGCCCATGGTTTTGATTGATTTTAGGCCATTTTCACACCTTTTGAAAAAATCTGAATAATTTATGAAAAAGGCAAAATAAGTCATTTTTGGGGGAAAGCATGGCCTATAGCCCATGGTTTTGATCGATTTTAGGCCATTTTCACACCTTTTGAAAAAATATGAATAATTAAAGAAAAATGCAAAATAAGTCATTTTTGGGGGAAAAGCATGGCCTATAGCCCATGGTTTTGATCGATTTTAGGCCATTTTCACACCTTTTCTAAAAATATGAATAATTTTTGAAGAATGCAAAATAAGTCATTTTTTGGCAAAAAGCATGGCCTATAGCCCATGGTTTTGATCGATTTTAGGCCATTTTCACACCTTTTGAAAAACATGCATAATTTATGAAAAATGCAAAATAAGTCATTTTGGGGGGAAAGCATGGACTATAGCCCATGGTTTTGATCGATTTTAGGCCATTTTCACACCTTTTGAAAAACATGCATAATTTATAAAGAATGCAAAAAAGGTCATTTTTGGGGGAAAGCATGGCCTATAGCCCATGGTTTTGAGCGATTTTAGGCCATTTTCACACCTTTTGTAAAAATATGAATAATTTTTGAAGAATGCAAAATAGGTCGTTTTTTGACAAAAAGCATGGGCTATAGCCCATGGTTTTGATCGATTTTAGGCCATTTTCACACCTTTTGAAAAACATGCATAATTTATGAAAAATGCAAAATAAGTCATTTTTGGGGAAAAGCATGGCCTATAGCCCATGGTTTTGATTGATTTTAGGCCAATTTCACACCTTTTGTAAAAATATGAATAATTTATAAAGAATGCAAAATACGTCGTTTTTTGACAAAAAGCATGGCCTATAGCCCATGGTTTTGTTCGATTTTAGGCAATTTTCACGCCTTTTAAAAATTTTTTAAGAATTTATGAAAAATGCAAAATAGGTCATTTTTGGGGGAAAGTATGGCCTATAGCCCATGGTTTTGATCAATATTTGTCCATTTTTACACCTTTTGAAAAGATATGAATCATTTATGAAGAATGCAAAATAGGTCGTTTTAGGCCATATATGACCGAAAACAATAGGCTATAGCCCATGGTTTTCATCATTTTTTTACTATTTTTACACCTTCTAAAAAAAATGAATAACTTATGATAAATGCAAAATAGGTTATATGGAGTGTCAGCTTTAAGGAGATTTACTCGATGAATTTTATGTATCGAATATTAGTCCATAAATCAACTTCAAAGGAAGTTATTAAAAATCAGGTATCTTCCAAAATAATATGTAACAAACACCAAATAACTGGTTGGAAAGAAAATACGTGAAAGTTGATCTACACTACAACCCAAATCACGTGATTTGGTCTTCACTATGGTGGACTGCTGTTCAGTAACCTTGCAGGCTTGCTCGGGTTGCCTTTCATTTGCTGTGGTTAATTCTCGAAAGACATCGGTAATAGACAGTGGCAATTCGTCGGAAAAACTTTGCTCATGCTAGGTTACAGTAATCAACAAATAAAGATGTTATCATAATTGATTTATATATTCTAAAAACTACTTGTTCAGGGACAGGAAATACGAATGCAACGCACATGCAATGCGATATATTTTATGCAATCGGGAGGGGGAGACAGGTGCATAACCATCAAAGAACGGAAAAAGGAGGGAGCAACCAATAAAGAAGGGAAGAAAGGATGGAAGGAGAAGGAGCTAGCAAACGAGGAGGGGAGAAAGGAGGGATGGATGGAGGGATTAATGTAAGGATGCTTGCATGGAGGAATGGAGGGACAGAGGGAAGGAGATACGGATGGAGGGATGGATGGATGGAGGGATGGAGGGAAGGTAGCAAACAATGAATGAAAGGGAAGAAAAGGAGGGAGGGAAATTGGGAAAGAAGGAGGGGATGTAAGAGTTAGGGAATAATTTTACCAAATGTATTCATCACCTGTGGTTTGTCTTGAGGAGGAGGCACCTGCTTCATTTTTTTCTTTTCTCTGACGTCCATTCGTACATTATAAACAACAACGCTCTCTATCAAAGCCATCAGAATGAAGATAAAAGAAGCCAAGAGAAACTCATCAGCTGCCTTGATGTAACTGACTCGGGGCATGGCACTGTTGATGTACTGGGACAAGAACACTTCTGTTAACAAGGTAGTAATACCCAGGGACACGCGGTCACCGATCTCGTAACGGTCCATCCAGAATGGCAGCCATGATACCACTGCACACAGAATACAGGGGAAGTAGAATTGCAACATGAAGTAACCAAGGCGACGACGGACTTTGAACTGGAATATAACAGTGGTGTAAACGCCTAAACAAACGTAAAAGGAATAAGATATTAACATGCCATTGTTCTAAAATACTCTATACTTATTTGATATGTTGTTCTATATCGTATTACGATGTTATTTTGGATGTTTTACGTTGTCATGTGATCTGTTTTTCTTTGTGTGTGTGGTTTGATTTTTGTTTTTTTTGTTTTTTTGTTCAGTTTTGTTTTTACCTGTGATAAATGTATGATCTTCTTCCACCATGGTGACATCGTTGGTTATATATGCAGCTAGTTCTTTCTTCAGTAACAACCCGTCTTTCCATTTCAGTAAAATTTTGTCAGAATCAAAGGCATCTGAAATATGTGATTTAGATTGACAACAAGTACATGCCTCTAATACAAAAACTGCATCATCACCACCACTGACAGCAACAACAACGACAACAGAATATTTATAATGTCAACAATACCACGACACAACGACAGTGACAACATCGATTATTGCACAGTATTACCACCAACAGAAGTGCAACAACAACATAACCAGCAATTCATGTTTCCAACTCCCCTTAGTTACCGTTGCTATGTCCCACAACTTCGACAAATTTGCTAGAATATCTCAGAATATTTAAAACTCTGATTGCAAAAAATTCTAATTTGTTTCAATTGTTTACTGTCCTGTGAAAAATAAAATAAAATTGCCTCGTAATCCTTGTAGTGCTTTTAAAACAAATACTTTGAAGTTGTTTGTGGGACAAGATTTTAATTCCACTGGGCAAACTGCTGCAACTGTGATTGGTTCGCTATTGTCTGAGTCAGAACCATGAATAACAACAGCAACAACATCACAAGCGGGAACGACAGCAAATGAATAGTACAGTAACAACATCAGTAATATTATCATTGAGACAGCTACATTAATAACATTAACAAAACCAACATCACGACCAACACTAATAATAAACAGTAACAACTGAATCCACAGCATCACCAACATCAGTACTACCAACACATCTTCTACAATACTATCATTAAAACCCAAAAACAATAACAGCACGGACAGTAAAAGGGTCAGAATGGAGTTTACTGACAACTGACAAAAGCATGCATGAAATTGAACTGACAACTGACAGTTGGACCCCTCATCCAAACCCTCAAACAACATAAACAACACCATCACTACTCACAGCTGTACAATTGTATTTTGAGCGTCTGTTCATCCATTGGGTAATTCAAAAAGTTCATGTTGGCCAGTAAGATGCTAGTTGACCTATAGATTCATTGGTAACGATGGTTATATTCTTGTTTTCTTTGGTATGTCTTTGTGTTTGTTTGTTTGTTTGTTTGTTATCACTTCGACACACCCACCTGTACGAAAAGAAAACTGAGCCGTTTGCTGTTACAAATGCAGTCTTGGTATCTTTATCCACAACTGATTTTACCGAATTTTCAATGTAAGTATCTGGAAGCCACATTTTGTCAAGCATGTCTCCCTGAAGAATGACTGATGTGTTATTTTTCCCGTACGCCAGCCTGGGGTCATGCCAAAATTGACGCATATAAACGACAACTTGGAACTCCTGTGAGTATGCGAAAATAATATGTTTTATCAAATGATTATATTTACTTTGGTTTTCAAGGACAAGTGATAAGAGACTCACCATATCTTCTTCAGAAATATGGCTTACTGAACTGACTGCTAAATGTACTTGGATTTCCAACGGCTTAACTGCATGCAAAGCATAATTATGATTCAGATCTCAATGTTTATGATTCGTCAACATAAACATTCCATCATCTTTTTCCCCAATTTTGCTTCATTATCATGATCACCATCACCGTTGTTATTCCTCCACAATCACTGTCATCATCAACACCACCATTTAAATCATCACTGCCATTACCACTGTCAACAACATCATCATCATCATCATCATTATCACCATCATCATCTTTTACAGTCATTGCTTTCCACACACCGTAGAGCCTGGTTCACACAAGCATCAGTCGTAATCGTAACCATACGAGACTCAGCTGGGGCGTAGCCAGAGGGGGGCCCGGCCCCCCTCCCCTATCGTGTTTGCCAATTTTTTGGTTGGCCGTTTTTGTGGTTGGCCGTTTTTTGATTGATGTTCTAAAAAAGGGTTTGGACCTCCTAAGGCAAAATCCTGGCTACGCCCCTGCTAACTATCGCATTTATCCTAGGTGTGAAAAAAGACAAGCACTGTTAATAGGTAGTACACTACTGAGTCTGCGTATGTTGCTTTTTATTACGATGCTAGTGTGAACCAGGCTTAACTGGAACTGAACAAATCACACATCAATCATTCATACCGTTATGATAAGGCCTTTCATTCTTGTCATACCCAGTGAACATCTTTTTCTTAATTTCTTGAAGATTATCTGTCTCCTTACTGTAACGGAATTGTTGTTCCTCCTTGACATTTCTGGAAATTATATCATGAGTGAGTCGATATTGAAAAAACAAAAACGGGACCAAGATAAAAATAACAAGAGACAACAACAGCAACAACAGTAGCAGCACTAAACAGCAGCGGCAACAGTAACAACAACAACAACAACAACATCAACAACAACAACAGCAACAACAACAACAGCAGCAACAACAACAACAACAGCAACAACAACAACAGCAACAGCAACAACAACAGCAATAACAACAACAACGACATCAACAACATTAGCAGCAACAACAACAGCAAAAACCTCAACAGCAGCAGCAACAACAACAACAACATCAGCAACAACAACAACAACAACAGCAGCAGCACAAAACATCAGCAGCAACAGCAAAACTAAAGAGCAGCAACAACAGCAGCAGCAACAACAACAGCAGCAGCAACAACAACAGCAGCAACAACAACAGCACCATTAACAGCAGCAAAACTAAAAAACAACAGCAAAAACAACAGCAGTAGCACTAAACAGCATCATCATCAACAACAACGGCAACATTAACCGTAATCGTAACGATAACATTAGCGACAATCAGATTCGACTACGAGTACGAGAACAACTACGAGTTTTAAACTCTCAAAGAATTATTAAAAATAGGAAATTGAAAA
Organism: Anthopleura xanthogrammica; assembly: GCA_964019055.1. Classification (NCBI taxonomy): domain Eukaryota; kingdom Metazoa; phylum Cnidaria; class Anthozoa; order Actiniaria; family Actiniidae; genus Anthopleura; species Anthopleura xanthogrammica. The sequence goes on from OZ025217.1 coordinate 11,904,255, forward strand.
CGTACGATTCAGTGTCAAGCACGAGCACAGGGCCAATTACAAAACTCGTACTCGTACTCGTAGTCGGATCTGAAGGTCGCACTATTAACTGATCAGCAGAGACAACCAAGCTAGAAATTATTCAACAGCAGACGCAAAACCAAACTTATGCAATAACAACAGCAGCTTCAGGAACGTAATGTAAAGCGTAAGCAACAAAAGCAAGAACGACAACACAGGACTACACGAACAAAAGCAAGAACGACAACACAGGACTACACGAACAAAAGCAAGAACGACAACACCGGACCACACGAACAAAAGCAAGAACGACAACACAGGACTACACGAACAAAAGCAAGAACGACAACACCGGACCACACGAACAAAAGCAAGAACGACAACACCGGACCACACGAACAAAAGCAAGAACGACAACACCGGACCACACGCACAAAAGCAAGAACGACAACACAGGACTACACGAACAAAAGCAAGAACGACAACACAGGACCACACGAACAAAAGCAAGAACGACAACACAGGATTACACGAACAAAAGCAAGAACGATAACACCGGACCACACGAACAAAAGCAAGAACGACAACACATGACCACACGAACAAAAGCAAGAACGACAACACCGGATCACACGAACGAAAGCAAGAACGACAACACAGGACCACACGAACAAAAGCAAGAACGACAACACAGGACTACACGCACGAAAGCAAGAACGACAACACGGGATATATTATTTTAAAAATTCTCCTTATTTCAAGCGATATGAATTTCTAATAAAAACTTACCTCTCATAACTGAATGAGCATAATATCTGTTGACAGCTATTAGATTACATATTGAAAACTAAATATTTAATGATGAAGCTTAATTACTAACAAAAACAAAGAAACAGGACGAACTTTACCGTTAAAATATATATTTTGAAGAGAACATCTTTTTGCAACAAAATATAATCTTAATAAAATGTATAAATTAAAAAGACGAAAATATCCATTGCCGAATGTGGAAAAATGGTTAGAACGAATTTTTCTTGATTTGGTTAGCGTCATAAGTAGCTAATAGAGAACTTAAGCAACTCGAAATCTAGAACGGGAACGTCAGTATCTTAACAAGAAAAGACGATGTCGTTCTCGCCAGAATGCAATATTCAGCAATTGCACGTCGTTCATATCTTGAGATCAAGAAGTAACACCTATTTCCAGATCTTCCACTATCATTAAATTCAGTTTTGAAACCTCAGGTCTAACGTCCCCGTCCTAGATTTCGAGTTGCTTAAATTCCCTAATATACCGCCGTGGTAGCAAAACACTTGCAAGGTGCATTTGATACCAGCAGTTGCTAATGTTGGGAATTGAATCATTCTTTCTACCTACCGGCCATGGTTTGATTTAGCTTGGGATTCCCAAAAGATGCTGAAGACGAGAAAAACCCAGGTTATAGCCTGCATTGTGTGTTACGTCTAGACGCTGAAGAGTCTTGGGTGAGGATTTCCAGAGAAGATTATCCTTCAAATTTCTAAACGTATTCCACTGGAGCAGAATGTACTTTCATTGGAACCATCAGAGGCGAGAAACATCTGCAGTATCAGCAACGGTATCTTAATGAAACAAAACTTCGAAGACATTGCCAAAGAATTTTTTTTTTTCGATATTGAATCGAAAAATTTCATTACTGACCAAATTCAGCTTCCCTAAATATCCCTAATAAGATGTATGACGTTGTTATTGGTTGGTTCTGCCATGGACATGAATACCAAGTGATAATTACTTGCAGTAAAACAATCGTTTTTCTCTTTTGTATTCGGTGCAAGCTTAAATTCGTTATAAAAAAATAAACATTCGGTTGGTGGTGACGAATTGTGGTGGCTATTTGCCCACATCAATCAGCAAGAGTTTTTGGATTCGATTCATTTCTTTTCCTCTGCTTACGTAGTGCCTTAATGGCGCCTTAGAGCATTCACTGATTTTGCAGTGCTCGGTTGGTGGTGTTGAATGGAGGTGAAATAATTGCCTGAAAATCTCCCAGTTTAATCAACAAAAGTTAGTGGATTGTAGAGTTTGTGCCTTCCTGTCTCTCGGGTTGCCTTAGAAAGCCGTTTAATTCTTTTTTCTTGGAATCTACATGTACAATGCCTAGCTAAAATTCTCTCTCTCTCTCTCTCTCTCTCTCTCTCTCTCTTTCTCAAAAGAAAGAAGTATCGTAAGCACGCTCACATCACTATGATCATGATCATCATCGTTATCATCATCACCACCATCATCATCATCACTATCATCATCATCATCACCACCACCACCGCCACTGTTAAATGTAGTACTCGTACGGATTTGTAACTGGGCTCGATATAAATCAACCACAACAGACCTGATTGGAACTTCTTTTTATATTTACTTGAAAGCACTTCTCTCGTCTATCGTACAGGAATGTGTTCTCTCTCTAGAGTATCTGGTTACTCAAAGCTATTACATGTCCGTCACACACTCTTACGTTTACATAGTCACGTACATGTAATCCTGTGCTAATTCATAACCTAACACGCTCCCCTACTAAAAATGATGTCCTCCTGGACATAACAAAACACTGAACATAAATCAAACGTACATACTATCTAAACTATAGAATCCGGGTGATTTGGGTTGATCAGACCCAATCAGTTCATTTCTGTTTTTTCTTTTCTATAGTCCACTTGATTTCTCTTTTCTTTGCCGGCACCGTTTCTGCTTGAACTTCTTCTACGTTTTCTCTTTAGTATCCTGTGTATTAGGACATGTATAGTCCCTAACTAAACATTGTGTATTAAACACAGTCTCGTTCCAGTTTTTTTTTTTTTTTTTTTAATTATAACAAAATATTCATCTGCTTACAACCATACTAATACTGTGGGATGTTAGTGTTACGTCCGTACAAGCCATTAAATGGGTGATGATACACTGGCCATGGGTGTACAGGTTGAATGCGCGGTTGCGGTACTTGTCCTGGTAAACCGACTATTGGGTTCATGAAAGTTCCTCCGTTTAAACCTGTTGGGCCGTACATACCTCCATGGTTGGGGTAAACTGTAATACCATTCGCATGGTACCAATTAGTTGTCGGTGTCCCAAATGTGTTGTAGGTAAGTATCTGTGGGGGTCGTCTTTCGCGGGCTGGTCTGCCTTGCGGTTCTATTGGAGGGATAGGTGCAACCAAATCTGTGTCGGGTTCATCTACGTCGGTTGGCTGTGGTTGGGTTCCCTCGTGGTTGTGAGCTTGGTCATGGTCTTCCTCTTGGACAGGCTGGTCTCCTTGAGGAACCTGGTCCTCTTGAGCGGGGTCCGCTGTTACCAGTTCGTTTGGAAGTAAACCCCTAAACTCTTCCTCTTCAAATAACTCAGTATTTGTCGGGAGCTGAGGTTGTGTGAGGACTGGTTGATGTTGCTGTTGATTTGCGTGCCTTTGTCCTGTTTGACACTGGGTGTGGTCTACTGGGAGCGAGTCACATGGGAGGAGTAGGTTCCTGTGCAGTACTCTTCTTTTACCATCGTTTGGGCGTCCTTCCGGTCTCACGACGTATACCGGGATTCCCTCTCTCTTCTCTACTACAACATGAATCTTCTCCTCCCAGTATGACCTGAGCTTCCCTGGCCCTCCACGTTCTGAGAGGTTTCTGACTAAAACACGGTCACCTGGTTGCAGCTCTGTATAGCGAACTTTCTGGTCATAGTTCTTCTTCCCTCTAGAGGTAGAGACGTCGGCATTCTTTGTAGCTTTCTGGTATGCTTCTTGCATTGCTGTGTGCCACTTCTTAGCGAACTCAGTGTAGCTAGACGTTCCCCTTCCGTTCGATGTTCCGAGAATGATGTCGATCGGGAGTCGTGGCGTTCGGCCAAACATCAAATAAAATGGCGAGTAACCTGTTGAGCTGTTTTTCGTGCAATTATAAGCATGTACCACTTTATTTAAGGAGTCTTTCCATCGACCTTTCAAGGTTTCAGGTAGTGTCCTTAACATCGACAAAAGTGTCCGATTGAAGCGCTCTGCTTTCCCGTTGCATTGTGGGTGGTATGGCGTTGTTCTTAAGCGAGTTGTTCCTGACAGGCGCTGGAGTTGCTGAAAGAGCTTGTTCTCAAATTCCCTGCCCTGATCATGCAGAATTGAGCCTGGGAATCCAAATCGTAGGAAGAAATCGTTGTATAAGCAGTCAGCTGCTGTCGTTGATGACTTGTTCCTAGTCGCATACGCTTGCGCGAAACGGGTGAAGTGATCAACGATTACTAATATATATTCGTAGCCACCTACGCTGCGTTCCAAGTGAAGGTAGTCTATGGAGATGAGTTCAAAAGGCGCTGAAGTACTTATCGGTTGTAGAGGTGCGCGTGTCTCCTTGTTTGGTTTGCGTTGTTTTAAGCATTCGCATACACGAGATGCAAAATGTGTAATATCTCTTTCCATGTTTGGCCAGAAGACTCTTTCACGCGCAAGATGTACAACCCTCTCCGCCCCAAGATGTCCCATGTCTTGGTGGAGCTCCTTAAATACTAAGGTGTGGTACTGTTGGGGGAGTACAAGCTGTTTATTTCCTCCACTGTGTCGACGTAGTAGACCACTTTCGTCTATGTGTAACTTATTCCAGTGTCGGAGCAGGGCTCTTGTCTGCGGTTGTTCCCTCCTCATATCTCGTACGGTGGGGCGACGCCCTTCCGTCTTCATAGCGAGAACACGTCCTATTGCGGGATCTTGTCGCTGGGCTTCCAGGATGGTAGCTTTTGAGAGGCCGTTGATTTTCATTTCGCTCAACATTTCATCATCTGGCAGTAGCAGAGTACCATTCACTGCTGATATCCAAACAGTATCACCTTTCTCTTGGGCGTTGAGTCCACTGAAGACCGCTGATATGTCCTCGTTCGTCGTTTCGTTAGAGCAGGAGTCCATATAGGTGTTGATGTCGAGAGGCATGCGCGAGAGGGCGTCAGCGTCGCCGTTTGCGCTGCCTGGTCGATACTTGATTGAAAACCTGAAATCAGCGAGTTCCGCTACCCACCGTTGACCCGTCGCGTTCAATTTAGCTGTCGATAGTACATAGGTAAGAGGATTGTTGTCCGTATAGACCGTGAACTGCGGCGCGTAATAGAGATACTCGCGGAAGTGACTGCAAATGGCCCACTTTAAAGCTAAAAACTCGAGTTTACCGGCATGTAAATTGTAATTCTTTTCAGCCTTCGTCAGTGCTCGCGAACCATATCCTATTACTCGCATCGTTCCGTCCTGTCTCTGGTATAAAACAGCGCCTAGTCCTTCCTGCGACGCATCGGTGTGTAGAACAAAGGGCTTGTTGTAATCAGGGTAGCCGAGTATAGGTGGTCGTGTTAAACGATCAAGTAGTCTCTCTAGGGTTCCTTGGTGTTTGCGCTCCCAGGTGACTGGTTGAGACGACAAGACGGTTTCCTTGCTTTGATTTCCACGGCGAGACGTTTTCTTACGTTGTTTCGGTGCGTTTACTTCATTGCGCGCTTGCAACAGTTCAAAAAGAGGACTTGCAATTCGAGAAAAATCCTGTATATACCGTCTGTAGTAGCCGATTAGTCCTAGAAGCTTACGTACATCGCCGACTGTTTTGGGCACCGAGGTTTTCAGTGCTAGCACGGCGTCGATATTAGATTGGTCGGGCCTGTATCCTTCTGCGGAGACGATTTGCCCCAAATAACGGACCTCTCTTTGAAATAGCTTACACTTTCTGGGTTTTAACTTGATTCCGTGTGATCGTAAACGACGCAGAACTTGACGGATGTGCTCGACGTGGTCCTCAAAGGTCTTACTATATACAATGACGTCATCTATGTAGGGTACGCAGCACTCGTCTCGCATGTCGGTCAGACAGCCTTCCATAAACCGTTGGAATTCAGCTGGTGCGTTCATTAGTCCGAATGGGATTCGGACCCATTCGTAAAGGCCCCACGGGGTTACGAACGCCGTAAGATGTCGATTAGATGGATGGATGAAACCCTGGTGGTAGGCTTTTCCCTGGTCCACCAACGAGAACCAGCTGTTTCCTCCAAGATTTTCGAGAGTTGTCTGCACTCGCGGTAGCGGGTGTCGGTCTGGAACTGTGCGCTCGTTTAGTTGACGATAGTCGATGCAAAGACGCAAACTGCCATCTTTTTTTCTGACGCACACCACTGGCGATGAGTAGGAAGATTTTGAGTGTCGTATCCAGCCACGATTGAGCATGTCTTCGACATACTGCTTTACCTCAGGGTAGAGAGGTCGCGGGATTGCTGTGTACGTCTTCTGGACTGGCCTGGTGTCTGACAGGTTTATAGACATTTGCAACTCTTCAGCACAGCCAATGTCATTGTCATCCTGAGAGAAACTTCGCGCTTCTTCTTTGAGCATGGTTAAAGCAATGGCCTTTTGCTCGTCTGTCAGGCCTTCAACACTAGGTAGGTGAGAGCACAATGTGGTTTGCTCGTCGTTTTCGACGTCTGTTTCGTCACATAGTGTTGCGCTGCGAGAAGATAGATCTTTCCGTGTCACCTCTACGGGCGTTACTGAGCGTACTTGGTAAATGCGGCCTAGGACCGTGTGGCCTTTAATCCGGATGTCATGGTCAGACTGGTTTTCGACACTTATTTTCATGTAACTCGATGAGCCCCCCGAGATTGTTAATAAGGATTCAGGTACATCTAATTCATTAGGCCATGAGGCTTGCGGGTCTGGTTCGAACAACACTGGGATTTTGCCATCCGTTGGGTCAATCTTTGCCACGCATTTCACAAATACTGTTTGGTTTTTGGGTACTACAATGTCTCGTTTGCAAGTTTTAATTTCAGCGAGTTCGCAGCCTGAATTATATGCGCGTAGCGTATTCACTAGTCCCTCCACGTCACTCCTTTTCAGATGACTCATTGTTGCCGCCACACCGTCTACTAGTTCCTTCTCAATTTCACCCTCATGTTTTACGATTTCCGCAATCACATTGTATCCAATAATGGGCGTCTCTATTTGGTCTCGTGATACTAGGAAAGGAACTTTGATTTTCCCTTTCTCACCTCGCGATAAAAGCTCAAACTCAATCTCGACCCAACCCTCAAATGGGAAAGGGGTACCGTTGGCCGCCGTTAAATTTAGACTTTGTCCGTCTAAAAGTTCACTGATGGTACGCACGTTAGTCCCATTCAAATGTTTGTCAATCCAATCTTTGGGGATAATAGAAACCTGGGCCCCCGTATCCCATAGCGCATCACTTCTGTGGCCATTTAATAAGCAACTTATCATACATTTCTTCCCCACTAAACTAACGAGTTTGGTGTGTTGTCCGGGCGTTAGGTGTGTACGGTAGAACCCGTGGTCCCTCATTTCTTTATTCTCTTGTTGTGTGACATACACTATTGCATCGCAAAGTCCTTTGTGCTCATTCAAATGGGAGACCTTACACGCATTCGAACAGTATTTGACACACTCGCATTCAGAACAAAGTATGAAAGTTCCTTGTTTCCCTTGTGACCCGCACGAAACACACACGTGGGACTTGTTGTTTTCCCGGGCTACTCCCTGTCCCTCGGGTGTAGCCGTTGGGAGTTTCCCGACTGCTTCTTGCAACCCCTCGCGAAATGTTCGCTCGATCCGCATTTAAAACAATGACTACACATATCAGCGTTGTTTTCTTCACAGTTATTGCAGCGGCGGCGAGTATTCTTTCTTTCCGGTTTTCTCTCTCTTTCGCGTGTTTTGCTGAAATCGGACCTCAGTGCAGCCAATTCAGCCTGGAGAGCCTTAAGCGTTGCCATGCAGTTGTCTTCGCTCTGTGCCTTTTCTTTCCCTTGATGTTTTTGCATATTTTTGTCATGGCTTTGCTCTACGGGCGCGTGAACCTGATTGACGAGGGTTTTTCGTGATCCGGTACTAAATTTATTAACGCGTTCCGACTCTTCTGAAGCCGCAGCATTTAATTTCTCCATTAAATCTTCATCGCTTGCATCAAGGCTTAACAGGAGTGGGCGTAGTTTTGCGCGTATCGATTCGGATTGCAAGCCGGTCTCGATCACGTGACGAAATAAACCATGGACTAAAGCGGAGTCATACTTAACAGCCCCGTCATTGTTTTGTGATGCAAAAATGACTTGTTGACGTAAGTCCATAACTCTAATGAGAAAATCTTGTGGGGACTCTTTTGGAGCCTGGCACGCAGACGTTAACTCCTGATAAATCTCAGTGCTTGACTTTAGTTTATAATGTGCTTTCAAAATTTGCTCCAGTTTCGCGATTGTCAAATCAGGCATCATTTCTAAATATGATCTTATCTTCAGTGATGGGCTGATCGCTCTTATCACTCCTTCGATCACTTCTGATTCGGCATACTTCGTTTTGAGGCCGATTTCAATTTGTCTTAACAGACTTACGAGTGATAGGCGGTCTTTGTGAGTATCTCCGCCGATGATGCCAATGATACGAAAGTCGCGCCTCAGAGCCTTTCTTACATCAGCGTTTAAATCAGTTACACTACTGGTTGTACATACCGTTTCGCCGATTTGTTTACCTCCTGTTTTCATTGCTGTTAGCTTTGTGCTCGCTTCTTCTAACTGTTTCTGTTGTAGCTCCATGGTCTGGCTGAACTGTTTCTTTAGTTTCTCTAATTCCTCTCGAGCCTTTTCGTATTCTTCTTTAGCCTTTTCGCTATCTCCTTCTGGTACCATTTCCTCGGTAGCGGTGAGTTTACATAACTCGTCGATAGCGTTAAGTTTGTCTTCCGCGCTCTCGATTGTTTCCTCGACCTTTCTCCTTACTTTTCTTGCCATCTGTAGTCTGCTATCTCCCTCGACGTCCACTTGGAGATGCTGAGCCAGCTCGGCCAAACGCTCTAGAGAAAGGTCCAGTATTTCGTGTTCGAGTTTGATTTGCTTGGTTTCCAACACGTCCGCCATTGTGAGTACACGCCTCCAATTCAATATACTAGCTAGATCAGTATTAAATAGTTATGAATAGCATGTTAACCATTTGCACAACGTTCCTGTTCGCTTTATCCCTCAGTCAGTGATCACTTTACACCACCATAAAGCTTAAGTTCGACGTTTTGCCTTGTTCTTGGATTAAATCCTTGTATAAACCTTGACCATGAGGTCAAAATACTGTCCAGTTCGAGTTCGCGACCGCCTCTTATCGAGTAAAGTATCCCTCGTTGGCGGTCCTGGCAGGGTCGCCAAAATGTTAAATGTAGTACTCGTACGGATTTGTAACTGGGCTCGATATAAATCAACCACAACAGACCTGATTGGAACTTCTTTTTATATTTACTTGAAAGCACTTCTCTCGTCTATCGTACAGGAATGTGTTCTCTCTCTAGAGTATCTGGTTACTCAAAGCTATTACATGTCCGTCACACACTCTTACGTTTACATAGTCACGTACATGTAATCCTGTGCTAATTCATAACCTAACACCACCATCATCATCATCTTCATGAACATGATCATTATCATTATCATTTTATTCTTGACTTTTCAATAAAGTTGATACAATCTGACTGGGTTAAAACCATATTCTAACTTGTTTTTTTTTTAACTACAACGACAAACAAAGCTTTACGTAAGATATGTGCAGTACTTATCAAATAGGTTTTTGCATCATACAAATATCTGCTTCCCTAGAATGTTCTCAACATTTGCCTTTATTCCTTTTGTTATGAGTCCTAGGGCACCTAATTAGATGGTAAAGTAAATAATTCAAAACTGACACAATAAAGACACTTTGAAATTTCACGTACCTTCACTGGAAGACATGAAGTCAATTGGAATTAGAATTGTTTGTTGAATCTCTTCTGTGAATCGAGGGTTTTTCTCCGGGTTCTCCGGTTTTCTTCCCTCTGGAAAATTGCAACACCAACTTACAAATTGCAATTTTATTGGAAAAGCGCGCCCCAAAGCAAAACTACTGATAGTTCCATGCAAATATGACTGCGAAATCCCAATCAACGTTTACGACTCGTTGAACTGGTTGTTGTTGTTTTTTAAAGAAAAGCCAGCAAAATCACTCACACCGGAGAAAGTGACAGGAGCATGACGAGACAATAGTCCCTCAGTGCGTATGCTCAATGCGGTTAAAAAGTACATATCTTCCAAAATAATACGCTACAAACATGATGTAACTGAAAGGGAAAATAACACGTGACATTTTGTCGACGAGAAAGCTCATATCACGTGACTTGGTACAAATTTGCGAAGTCTGCTGACCAGGAGAACTGCAGACATTCGCATTTTTGGTTTGTTTGAGTTGTGTTTGAAAGACTTCTGTAATTGAGAGAGGAATATCTTCAGCAAAACCTTCATTTTCCTGCAAAAGGAAATGAGACGAGTATTATTTGGGAAGTCGGTAAACGAGAAGTAAGAAATACGCTCGAGAAAATATATTTCTTCTTTTAACGAAATAATGTATTCGATCATCACCTGTGGTTTGTCTTTAGGAGGAGGCACCTGCTTTTTTTTCTTCTTTTCTCTGACGTCCATTCGTACATTATAAACAACAACGCTCTCTATCAAAGCCATCAGAATGAAGATAAAAGAAGCCAAGAGAAACTCATCAGCTGCCTTGATGTAACTGACTTGAGGCATGGCACTGTTGATGTACTGGGACAAGAACACTTCTGTTAACAAGGTAGTAATACCCAAGGACACGCGGTCACCGATCTCGTAGCGATCCATCCAGAATGGGAGCCATGATACGAGAACAGACAGAACGCAGGGGAAGTAGAATTGCAGCATGAAGTAACCAAGGCGACGACGGACTTTAAACTGGAAAGCGATGCAGCTGTAAAACCCTTCGAAATTGAAAAATAGAATCAAAGTGTCTTTGGGCCCATTTATTAACAATAGTCGCAGAAATGGTCGCGTGTAGGTAAAAACTTCAACGTTCTGCGCCATATAGCTTGCAACAAAACTTGTTTTAACAAGTTGTGTTAATTCATTTTATTGCACGTACCACATTGATATAACAAGATGATTGCACTACTTACCGGTCATGTACTTATGCGTCTCCTTCAATAATTCGATATCTTCAATGACCACTGCAGCTAGTTCATCATGTATGAATAGCTTTCCATCTTTCCATTCATACACTATTTTGTTAACATCATGGGCATCTATGTAGACGGCAAAGGAAATGGTCAAAACAGTTGAAAACACCCATAGTCGCGCTTTATAAAGATTTAGCACACAAATACAAATGAATTCTCAACAGGACAAAAACTTACAGCTGTAAAATTGTATTCTAAGAGTCTGTTCGTCCATTGGATACTTCAGAAAATTCATACTTGACAATATGATATTGTTTGTCCTGGAAAAAATAACAATCGTGTGACATCAAACAAATAAAATTCAAGAAAGTCAGTTTACAATGGACCATGTTGTTTGTATATTGTGTAGATATCGATTGACTGACACGGCACGGTCACGGGACGGAATTGACAACATCCTGTGAACCAATCACAAAACACGAGATCACTTCTCGTCCAAAGAAAATCCTTGAACACGGTCCGGCATGGCACGGCACGGCACCACACGGCACGGTCACACTATAGATTTTTTCATGGTCATACAAAGTCAGTAAAAGTTTTTGTTTCTTGTTTAACTTTTCTTTCTTCTAATTTCAGCACAAATATTTAAAGGGTGTATCGATTGGTTATTATTCATAATATATATTATATTTTCATACCTAAAGCTGTAAAAGATCGAGCCGTTTGCATTTACAAATGCAGCTCTGTTATCTTTATCAATAACCGATTTTCTTGCGTTCTCAATAAAAGTATCTGGAAGCCAAACCCTGTCAAGCAGGTCTCCCTGAAGAATGATTGATGTGTTATCGTTTCCGTAAGCCAGCCTGGGATCATGCCAATGTTGACGCACATAAACGACTGTTTGGAACTCCTGTGTAAAAAAAACACTACTTCATCATTATGTATTCTAGTATGACAGGAGTAATGTCTTATTTTTCATGAAGAGAATGTTCTTTTCTAAAACATATTACTTGAGATGGCTTCCTCGCGTAACTCTGGAATATTGGTTCGATTACTGGGCCGGGCATCACGTGTGATTTTTTAACCTTGACTCTCTTTTTGACCTCTTTCATTCGAGGGTTTTTTTCTACAAATTCTCTGGTTTCTCTCCCCTCCTCAATACATTATAAATTCCAATTCAAGCTTTGAGTTAGCCGTACTTTGACATATAATCAACTCAGAGATATTAGAGACATTTCAGGGTTCGTTTCTGAGGGCATTTATAAAACGAGGCTGCTGTGAAACTCTCCTCATACACATTTATTAAAAAAAATTAAAACATTAATTAGGATTTCGCACTTCATAAATATTTGATGGGGGCTGTTCAATTCATACTTACCATGTTTTCTTCTGATATATAATTTATGGACGACACTCCAACAGAAACTTCAATTGTAATGGGTTTCACTGAAAAATGATGAAAATATTTGTATTAATTTATCACAGAGTTCAACTGTTCTCCCCCAGAATTTCGGGCTCGATCGAAGGTCTGCAATGGCGTCTAGAGTTAAACTTGACCGAATAACTGACGTGTTTCAGGACGCCATCAGCTAGTTGCTGTACGGCGTGAGTTGAAAAGATCCCGCTTTTAATAAAAGATTCCATTCAACATTACCTTTGTAGTAAGGGCGAATGTTCTTATTGTAGCCAATGAAAATCTTTTCTAATATTTCTGCTATGTTGTCTGGTTCTATGTGGTAAATAGTCTGTTCCTCTTTCTCGCCATCCCTGTCATAATATAAATAGTGGGATCGTATTCAGTAAATGAATACTGGTTTCCAATTTGGCCCACTGTCACTCACACATACTACCTCTATATTATATATTCTATGCATATTTGTTTTTACGTAGCGAGGAAAAAACAGAGAACCTGAAGAAAAAGAGAAAAAGAGAACAAAACATCAAACAAACTCAACTCACTTATGATCCAACCAATATAATATCAAAAATTATTATATTTATTTGTTCTGCATATCAGACCATTTCAGTCTCATCACTTGAGTATAATTTCTTTCTCATCAATAATGTTCAAATAACAATTAGTGCATCTCTCTATTTATGGATAATGACACAATAGTTTGCTGGTGGTTAGGTTAGTAATGAATAAGCTTTTTCTGGTAGCCAAAATTAAAAAGCAGTGAACATTAACAGTGACAGATTTTGCTAAAAAAATATATACAGCATTTAATGCCTATACCATATCTGGCTATATTTTTGGCATAGATTCTACATGAGGTGAGCTGTTCAGTGACCAACAAAAATCATATCACTTTTGAGTGATGTGTCTTGAAGTTATAACGGTTTTTTCTTATCATATGCTAATGACTGTGGCGTCAAAATAGTTGTTGTTCATGCTGGCTGTTATGCGGAAACTAACTTAGCAATCATTTTTATAAAAACCAAGTAACGCTTCCCAAATTTACTTAATTTGTACTAGTGAAGTTTTGTACATTGAATGATGATTATTTTGCCCTCACAGTCATTAGCATATGAAAAGAAAAACTTTTATAACATCAAGATGAATCACTCAAACCATATAATTTCTTTGTTCACTGAACAGCTCACCTCATAAAAGAATCTATAATGAGAATATTGTCAGATGTGGTATAGGCACTCTAACTGTAAATAAAAAAGAAATCTAATCCCTAATTCTTAAGTTTTAATTAGAGTTTTATTTGTGCTTTAAAGCAGCGTTAATTGTTGATTGCTGGCTTGAAATATTTTACTAAATATATTCTGGAAACATACAAACATCTCTTTTAGATTTCCGTAACCTAAAACATTGTTCATAACAGGGCCGTAGCCAGACTGAAATGTTTGATCGAGGGAATCGACCTCCGTAGAATGGAGCAACTAGGGGGGTTGGTGGCAGGCTCTCCGAAAAAAACTTTGAAATTCAAACTCTCGGAAATGCTATTTCCAGCGTTTTGAGAGGCATTTGCAACATATTTATTGTATTCTGGCAAAAAAAAAATAGAAGAGAATTTGTTTGCATTCTTATTAAAGAATTAAAGAAAACCAATTTTATATAAAAGTAATATCTGAGGCTAATGCCTCGCTTACCTCATCCTAGCTACGGCCCTGCTCATAAGTTAACAATCGTTTCATTGCTAGATTATTCTGTGAAAATTACAAATAAGAAGTTTTTTCTTGCGAAAGAATGTCAAGAAGGCCGTCGATAACAAATATTCACTACTGAACTTTGAGACACTTCACAAACATGCAGGTGTTTGCAGCTACTTGACTTTGAATAAAATGCGTTAATTAACACCGTTATTAACAGTTCCAACCACTAAGGATATAAAACTTCTAAAGTCCTTAATTATAATCCTTTAAGCTTATCAAATATTATATATTCTTGAATCCACTTTTTTAATTTAGAATTTTAGAATTTTACTGTAATGCACGGAATTCAGTGTCGAACAAGGGACTTCGTAACCTGGTATCGTTGATTCTTTTCATCAAGCATTTCTCCGACAAAGATCTTCAACAACAAGCAAAATAAAATTTGAAATTTCAGATTCCTTTTGTAAAAAAATTCCCATCGCCAGGTAACATTTTGAGTAAATTTTAAATCAATTTGCTGTATGATATGATATGGTAAATATCATCTACACATGTTCCACTCCAAACAAATATTTTTCTCACAAACTCAGATCCCAAGATGAATAAATGAACAAGAGAACGTTTACAAATGAATGCTACGATACACACTTCTCATGGATATCAATACTCACTCATGTTCCATTGCTTGGTTTGCCATGATAAGGAATTTCCCCAACATATCTAGAGCAATAAAAGCAATAATTGCAATTTTCATAGTTTCGAGAAAAAGTTTCCTTCGTTCAACAGTGAGAGCAGGAGTTAATTTGTTTGAACCAGGATGTTGACTGCGGGACGTCGTAGCAACAATAATGGGGTTCATCTAATATCACTATCATGTCATCGTTATTTATTACAATTCCTAATTAATTATAATTTGCAAAAAAACTAATTTTTTTCAGGGTAAACTAAACAGGCAGCCATTTTTATCCAGACTTTAAAGTGCACGTGACATGAAATGTTTTTGGTCGTTGATGAGTGATGCTGGATTCGATTCCGATACAAAATAATCACGGTTATAAGAACCAAGAACCATTTTTAAATAACGGTATAAGAATGCAAGCGTTGCAAACAAAATGACGTCACCAGTCACCAGGTTGATGACGATGATGATGATGATCATCATCATCATCATCATCATGATCATGATGATGATCATGATGATGATCATGATGATGATCATGATGATGATCATGATGATCATCATCATGATGATGATGATGATGATGACTGATGATGATGACCATGATGATGATGACGATGATGGTGATGATGATGATGATGACGACGACGACGACGACGACGACGATGATGATGATGACGACGATGATGATGATGAAACGTTTTTAGAGAGGGTGACACTCGACAATTGCCCAACACGTTTAGCACTGATAAACTTGTGGCACTCTATGTTTAACGTTTTTAAGTGGCTGGACGGGGACGCCATTTTACGTGGTCATCTGAGCCACGGCAAACCATTTGCAGATATTTTTTGAGCAGGGTAGCACCTAGCTTCTACTCAGTTATTTTAAGCAGGGTAGCACCTAGCTTCTACTCAGTTATTTTAAGACCCCAAGTGTTGGTCCGACCGCTGAGCGCTTTAACCCACGATCTCTCGCACGACAGACCGGTGGCCAAGCAACTGAGCCAACCGAAAAAAAAGTAAACTCTTACTTTGAAACATCGATCAAGAACAAGCTCAACTCTCAACACAGGAAAGAAAATCCTTCAAAGAACTAATACGACAGAAATTTGGTTTTCCTATATAAATTCCCCGCTGTTCAATAAATATTGTTGTAAAACAACTGATACCAAACTCGCTTTCCAATTCGTTGCGACCGCACGTATACATTATGAGAGCACACTCTCGCACTTTCTATTTCGAAATTCGGGTCCAAATTAATGACTATAATTCTAATTTGTATTTAATAAAAGAAAGAAAAAAACTTGCTTGCTAGGCTGTGTGAACTTATAAAGCACTTGGGGATTTGCACAACACTAGGTTCTCTTGTGTTCTACCAATCCCTGCGTGCTTCATGAATTACACAGCATAGAAATTTTAATTTTAGATTCTAAATTTTATATCTTATAAGTAACTGTGTAGTTTAATTTTAAAAGTTATCACAGTTAGCTTATGCATAGCGTATGGAATTGTGTAATGTTATCAGAATATGGTTCACTTGTCATTGTCATTGTCATAGTCAGGAATAAAACTGAGCTCAGGCTTTCAGCAACTCTGCTTTAGGGTCTCATAGTTTTGTTATGGCTACGTTACATTTACGCTAGTTATTTATTGTTAGCCGAGTTACGTTAGAGCTCTAGAAAGACACTAAACGATTATTGGATGAGTTTGAGCATGATATCGTAAATTAAAGACCAAGGCCGTGTTGTCTGCCGAAGCCGTAGGCTGAGGCGGATAAAACGGCCGAGGTCTTGATATTTACGATATCATGCGAAAACCTAATTCAATAATTGTTTTATTATACATTTTGTAAACTAAGAATATAAATTTAATTCTGCTTTCGAAAAAATAGCAAAGTTATTTTCATTTCCATTGTGACTTTTGAACTCGACATGATAAATGTTTTATCTGTAGGTAAAACCTACAGATAATACATTTATTATGTCGAGTTCACACGATATCAGGGATTGGCTGAGGGCTCTCGGCCAATCAGAAGCGAGATAGTGAGTAAAATGTATAATAAAAACGTTAAACAACAAACGCCTGCCGGCTTAGGATTAAATCTGTCTCACCGTTCAACAGTTACCGTGATGAAGAGCATTATTATCCAGGTTTGTCATGCTTGAATATTTTCTTATTATTCTAGTTGATTTTATCTTTTATTTTTCTTATTTATATATCTTGTTGAATCGACTTTCATTATAATGACTCCTAAACTTCCTCTCCATCTCGCTTTGAAAATTGTTTCACGAAAATTTCAAAAACAAAAAACGACTCAATTTTTTTTAAATACGCGCTTCGTTAAAATGTTTCTGGGAGAAATAATAGAGCAGGGATTTTAATTTAGTTTTAAGGTGTTTCCCTCCTGTTTTCAAACAACCTTACCGAAATTTTTTGAACGGCCTTTAAGCTAACTTTCCGTAGTTCGATTATTATGAACTTCATAAAAATATTTTCCTATGATAATAGTTTATAATAATATAAAATTTAAAAAAATTAACATTGAGATAGCGGCGATAAACACCAATCGTTGAATTCAGCTAAACTTCGGTTCTGAGTGATTACGACGGTACCTATAAAACGATAGCTAATCTATTAAACTATGGTGTATGGCAAACAAAATATCTAAAAACTAGAAAGGAGTCGAGAAAAGGTTCAACTTTGATCAAAATAGAACGTTTAAGCTGAGAACTTCAATAGAACGTTAAAGGGACCGGCTTTTGCGGGGGGTCTTATGGAATGAATCCCATAGTCTGTCATGTACCGTAGAGACCACCTTTAACAAGCTACAGAAAGTTTCAACGCAGAAAGAAAGAAATGTTCATAATATTTTGGAAAACTTTACGATAGGTAGCACAATGAGAATTTTATTCGTAGAATTGACTAAAAACCGTTATAATGGGATAAAGATTTTTTTATATATTTAAATATATTTTTTCTCATTTTTCATATTTTTAGGAAGAACTTCGACTTCGCACTAGTGTTTAGTAAAACAAGCTCGATATCGATAGTATTCCTGTAATATTATAATCTTCCAAATATTTCATTATCTACTAAACCATTTTTGCTTTGTGCTATTGTTATAGATTTTTAACTTAACTACGTAATTATTGATCGAAAAAAAGTCAGAGTTCAATGCATATTAATCATAATCATTGGTGACTAAAAACCGAATAAAATAACATCGTAAATTTACTTTTTATAGCCATTTTGCTTCAAAATTATCAATCAAAATCAGTGTGGATTCAAATTGTCATTGTCATAGTCGGGAATAAAACTGATACTGATACTGACCAGTCCCTCCCTAAGGAGCGCAGGTTTTCAGCAACTCTGCTTTAGGGTCTCATAGTTTTGTTATGGCTACGTTAGATTTACGCTAGTTATTTATTGTTAGCCGAGTTACGTTAGAGCTCTAGAAAGACACAAACTTTAACAACAAACGCCTGCCGGCTTTGGATTAAATCTGTCTCACCGTTCAACAGTTACCGTGATGAAGAGCATTTTTATCCAGGTTTGTCATGTTCGAATATTTTCTTGTTATTCTAGTTGATTTTATCTTTTATTTTTCTTATTTATATATCTTGTTGAATTGACTTTCATTATAATGACTCCTAAACTTGTCTCTCCATCTCGCTTTGAAAATTGTTTCACGAAAATTTCAAAAACAAAAAACGACTCAATTTTTTTTAAATACGCGCTTCGTTAAAATGTTTCTGGGGGAAATAATACAGCAGGGATTTTAATTTAGTTTTAAGGTGTTTCCCTCCTGTTCTCAAACAACCTTACCGACATTTTTTGAACGGCCTTTAAGCTAACTTTCCGTAGTTCGATTATTATGAAATTCATACAAAATATTTTCCTATGATAATAGTTTATAATAATATAAAATTTAAAAAAATTAATATTGAGATAGCGGCGATAAACACCAATCGTTGAATTCAGCTAAACTTCAGTTCTGAGTGATTACGACGGTACCTATAAAACGATAGCTAATCTATTAGGGACAAGGTCAAAATAATTGTCATCTTACGTGACCCGATTTAGAGGGGAGGGGTGGTGTTACCCGGTACCCACCACCTCTGGAAGTGAAATCCTGGATTTTGTCCTAAAATATCTCCAAAACTAAAAGTCAATCGCGAAAATGAATGTACTGTCTGTTTACATGTATGCTAAACAACGTATTTGTGTATAGAAATAGTCACTACAGATACCCAGTATCGAGCATTTCAACAGATCTCTGAGGGGGGGAGGGGGTATTTACCGGTACCCACCACCTACATCAATAAAATCGGGTCCCTATTTTGGACCATTGTTTTGACCTTGTCCCTTAAACTATGGTGTATGACAAACAAAATATCTAAAAACTAGAAAGGAGTCGAGAAAAGGTTCAACTTTGATAAAAATAGAACGTTTAAGCCGAGAACTTCAACAGAACGTTAAAGAGACCGGCTTTTGCGGGGGGTCTTATGGAATGAATCCCATAGTCTGTCATGTACCGTAGAGACCACCTTTAACAAGCTACAGAAAGTTTCAACGCAGAAAGAAATGTTCATAATATTTTGGAGAACTTTCAATAATAGGTAGCACAATGAGAATTTTATCCGTAAAATTGACTAAAAACTGTTATAATGGGGTAAAGATTTTTTATATATTTAAATATATTTTTTCTCATTTTTTCATATTTTTAGGAAGAACTTCGATTTCGCACTAGTGTTTATAATACAAGCTCGATATCGATAGTATTCTTGCAATAATATACTCTTCGAAATATTTAATTATCTACTAAACATATTTTTGCTTTGTGATATTGTTAAAGATATAAAAACGTCTTCAGAGAAAATTATGATAATTCTGGCCTCTTTCATTTGTATTTATATAACACTTTTGGCTGCTAAATACCAATTCAACAAACTTTTTAAAAGGTTAGAAGTTTCATCCTAAACATTCTGCAAAAAAAAAAAAATTCAAGGCTGGACAAACTAGAATATACAATTTTAAAAGCAACTTTAACACTTCCCTTTCCGCTTCTCAATTTTGTCTCAAGGGAAATCTATTTTCGCTGATTTTAACGCTATTTATGCGATGTTTTGATCTCAAAACACCTGTCACCCACTTGGTTCAAAAATAGATCGTTAGTGTCAAAAACAAATCAATAACTTGTGGAAGTGTTGACGGTACGGCGCGTAGCACTGTAAATGTGGGTCTGTTTACACTGCTAATTTTTGCGGCGATTTCTGCGGCGATTTTTGAAAATAGAATAAATTTTTGCTACAGCTTCTAAAGAGACATTTGTCCAGGTAATCTTGTGTCCTGAATAAAGAAGTTACGCCAAACCAAATCACATGCACATATTCAACATTTTAACTTCTTAGAAATACTTCTAAACTTGTCTTTGAGGTTCACCAACTTGCTTTGAAAATACTAGATATTCTTTAAAGATATGAAATATTACATGGCTGGGCAAACGAGAGGGCATAATTCTGTGAACAACTTTCTTTCTTCAATCACACTTCCCTTCAACCCATTCTTACTTAAGTGATTTTAGCTGATTTTAATGTTATTTATGCGATGTTCTAGGTACGTAACACCTGTCATAAAGCCAGTTCTAAAATATCATAACAACAATTTGGTTAGAAAGAATAACGACGCTACCTATTTTATGTTTGTTTTTACAGATTATTGCTCTGCTATCATTGCTGGTAAATCATCAAGTGAAAGGTACAATAAAATAGAAAAAACTTAAAGTTGAAATTTTTTAAGAAAAAACATGGTCTTTTCTCCTCTTGGCTCATGAATTAGATTGAAGTTTTTCGTTGTAGTTTGTTCGTTTTCTAAACTTAAAACAAATTACTGCTAAACGGAAAAGTTAATGCAGTAGCCAATGGAGAAGAATAGACCCATTGCAGCACGTCGGAATGCAGCTCAATTTGGAGGGCAAAACAAAAGAATTTCAAACTCCTGGGAGTTGGAACCTATTGTTTTGCCCTCCAAATTGAGCTGCATTCCGACGTGCTGCAAGGGGTCTATTAATCTCTGACTTCCTTTGGTTCTAACGTCATTCATTTTTCGTATTATGATATATTTCCAGGTTACAGCATTCTCGCTCACTGGTCCCTCAATGGCACTGAACAAGGACTAACGTAAGAATTATATTTCATCATTTTTGATTTTTTTCTTACCATTCTCGTTTACTTTCTTCATATTGGTTAAAGCAAGACAAAATGCAAGCTTTTCAGAGTTTAATGCATATCAATTATAATCACTGGCTACAACTTATTGTTATTGCTTCTCATACCAATGGGACTTTGCAAACTTTCATTTGGATTGAAGTTTGGAATTGCTGTATAGACTTACATATTTAAAGCAACATAATTTCTGGCCTGACTAAAAACCGAATAAGATAACATCGTAAATTTACTTTTTATAGCCATTTTGCTTCAAAATTATCAATCAAAAACAGCGTCGACTCAAATATCAAATTTACTCAGTTACACATCCAATGAAAAGTACTTTTTGCAGCTTCTAAACATGGAAGCTTGGTAGGTTAATGAGTATAGATTTGATAGTTTCAATATTATTGACCTTTGACGTTGTAAACTCTTACAGCCTTCACGGTGGACCTACCTTTGTCGAAGGTCGTTATCCAGGAAATAAAGCCATCAACTTCAACCAACCATCTGAATGCTTTGCACGAATTCCTAAAGTTGAACTTCGTGGAAGGAGTTTCACCATTGCAGCTTGGATTAAATTCACTGGTAGCATTCTTGAAAGACGTCAATGCTTCTTCTCTGACTGGTATAGTCCATGTCAGTTTACTTTTATGATTAGGAATACTGGAACATTGGGATTTAATAGGCATTCCAGCGCACAGCCCTATTTCGGTTTGGCAACAACCAAAGTAATCAAGGCGGACAAGTGGACACACGTTGCAGTCACCTGGGACCAAGATGCAGGCGTTGTGAAGCTCTTCATTGACGCTAAACAAGAGCGATTCAAAGCATTCAGCAAAGCAACAGTATGGAACCCTCCAACTAAAGATACGTACCAGATTGGCGATGATGGTCACCCCAATGATCACCAGTTTCTTGGCTCCGTCATGGATTTGTACATCATAGAAGGAGCCCTGAACAGCGAACAGTTGAAATACCTGAGAGGTAAGAGATCTGCGCATGTGGGATTCAAGTTCTGATGTTTCCTACCACTTATCCACTGTATGTATGTAGCGTATTAAAACACCTTTCAGATACTGATGCCTTTTCAGACCAAACAGGAACATATTAAAGCATATTCCGTTTGGCTTTGGAACGGCACCGTCATGAAACGGAATTGACGACATCTCAGTTTTGAACCAATGTCAACGTGAGGTTTCTGCTCATCCAATCAGAATGCTTGGACTATACCATCTCGGTGACGTCACGGCAATGCACGTCCGTACCTTTAATTCTTCATACCCAATCTCCTTTAAGTTGCTGTAAAAATATAATAATAATAATAGTTGCTGTTTGATGTGCTCTATTTCTCAGGATTTCCGGCACAGATCACAAGTTCCATCAACAACACAGTCGTGTATATCAACGAGACAGTACAGTGTCATGCCGTTGGTTCACCGACTCCATACGTGGCCTGGGTACGCTCAGGAGCAGTGCTAGTCAACAAGACATCTACTGCAGAAATCACCATTACTGAGAATAATGGCGAGTACGTGTGTGTTGCTTCCAACCGAGAAGGCATCGAGAAAAATATTGTCAAGGCCAAAGGTTAGATACCCTTTGGTTTATTCACCGGTACCTCAATGCATTAATTACATTATTAGTATAGTCTTTCTGGATCTACTTTTTCTGCTAGTAGGACACACTCAGAGAACAATTTCTTCCAGTAAATATTATATAATCAAGTTACAAATAAGATAAACTTTTCTTTTAGGACGCTTACAGTATAAAAAGAGTTCCATCAACAACACAGTTGTTTATACCAACGAGACAGTAACGTGTGAAGCCATTGGTTCACCGACTGCATACGTGGCCAGGGTACGCTCAGGGACAGTGCTAGTAAACAAGACATCTACTGCAGAGATCACCATCACTGAGAATAATGGCGAGTACGTGTGTGCTGCTTCCAACCAAGAAGGCATCGAGAAAAATATTGTCAAGGCAAAAGGTGATCTCTTGCTCGTTTTTCTTACAAAATATCATTTCGCAGCCCAAAATTTTGCAAAATCCCAGTCCCAGTTATGCAAAATCTCAGTCCGAGTGCATGAATCCCATTTGCCCAGCCCAAAAAAAGGCGAGTCCAGGACCCTCTATATTAAGGCAACTCTCATAAAGAAAGTATCAGCGCCTAGCTGACCAGATTTTAACCCAATCTGAGGAAGCAGTTTGACTCTAGTACATGTTTGTACGCCACTAAGGTGATAAGTATAAATACCTGGATCGTAGGCGTGGATCTAGGGAAGGTTCATTGTGAAAGTGAGCCATCAAGGGCGTCTAGTTAGTCAGATCTCTATAGCTTTTTTTTTAGCCATGTATTGCATTTGGTTCACGCTCTGGCCAAAATGAAGGTTCACTTTGACAGTTTTAACTGACGTGTCTGTCAACTAGTCAATGGAATAATTTATCAGTACTCACATATCTCCTCCGTCTTTCCACTTTAGCACCTCTTCAACTTTGCCACGACCACCTCATCATCACAGATATTTCCAGGGCTGTCAATCATATTTTCCAGTCCTCTCAAGTCAAGAACGATATCACAGATATTGACCTTAGCAAATGGTATCGAATCGAGAGCCCAGCTGGTAATCAGTTACCAACCACGTGTGTCCCACAGAACAGGTGTGGTACCCAGGCCCCTGGATGGTTGAACGGAGCACATCCAAGCGTCCAAGATGGAATCGTCAAGAGAACCGTCTGCTTTCACTTCAATGGTGACTGCTGTTATCAGAACACCACGGTGCACATCAGAAAGTGTTTTGGATTTTACGTGTACAAGTTCAGTGATGTACCTAAACAGTTACCTGCACCGCGACACTGCATTGAAAACAAACACATCGATACACAAGGTAATTCAACTCATACAATATATGCTATTTTCAGTTAATTTGTTCATAAGAATTAAAAGCTCTTTATAACTTCTTATAATCCAGATACTCCATATTTCACTTTCACTACGAGCGGGAACAGCCGCGAAGCTCTGGTTGGTCACGTGATGTACTCGGAAGCGGAAGTGCAGAAAGATCTCATTTGTTTGAATTACTGCATCATCTTCATTGATTGCAAGTCATTCAACTACAACAAAGAGAAAAAGATTTGTGAGCTGAACAACGCCACACGACAAGAATACCCAGAAGCCTTCATCAAGAACGACAATTTTGCCTACTATGAGAAACTGCGGTATTTTTTCTAATTAGGCCTAATTCGTATGTTAAGGTGATTCGACCGTACATTAGTGCGCATAATTTTTCCATTTCATTTCGGTGTTCAACAGCAAATGTTTTTTGTACTGGTTGTTTATATGGGTAACTAAAGCTACGAGGTTCTGTTTTGGTTGGAAAAAATGGACACAAACAAAATACATAGCAGCTAATTAACGAATTCGTGAACCCCCATTTTTTATCTTTGTTTTCTACTGTTGTACTCAAAAGCTGTCTTTGTGCAAATTCTAAACAAATTTCATTGAGTAAAACTGAAATTGCATGGTCGCATCTCCTTAAAAAGAAAAACACGGATCGTCATTTGTCATTAACGAAGACGTTTCCACGTTGTTTTTAAAACTGCCTGAGAGCATCGAAGAAATGGCGATAAAAAATCCAGCGAGTTTGACTGATACTAGTTTTCTGGCACTAATTTTCTGGCACGTTTTTCGCCAATTGCTACCAATTAGCGGTTTCTTTTCTTACTTTACAAACAATGAAACATCAAACAAAAAAAAGGTCACGAACTTATGCAATAAAATAGTTTCAGCTAAAAATGATCGAACCTAGTTTAAAGTAATTGTACATATTTTCATAAATTAGTAAGCAACGCCTTTCCAAATCATAAGAGTTATTAATCATTAGAGTTACAGTGAGGGCACTCGAACCGTGAACATTTCAAGTTTCTTTGACTTTTTTTATCTTCCAATCAGAAGCCAGATTCACATAAAGGCTCTGACATTATGTTTAGGCTAGCTTACTACACAAAATGTCTGTGTCTAGTTATGAATCTGGTTTTTGAATGGACGATGAAAAAATGTCAAAAATACTCGAAGTGTTCACATTCGTTGTCTATATAAGATAAGAAAAACAGTTATCCAGCAAATGCCGGAATGAGTTTCATCTTTTAGCAGTATTGCATGTCCTAGCAAAGAGAAACGGTAGTTTTCATATTGATATTGTGGAACTAAAACTGAAGATAATACTGTAATTTAATTGTGCAGTCTTGGCAATCACTAGCTTTTGCTTAATAAGTTTTTATCTGCCGGGACAGCATGTGGATTACCGTTACTGACATGATAATTACAAATCAAATTGGACATCGTCCAAAACATGAAAAAATTGTCGCATCTAGATTTGCCAGGGTTTCATGAATAAGCTTAAAATCAGTGTCTATTTTTACTTATCGCCCAACGATAATGATAAGAATGTCTCATCTCTCCTGATTGCTATTATTTTATTATCCTTATGATGCTATATTCCTGCCTCGAATTCCCTGGATACCATTCCTATTCATTTAATCCACAAGTTATCAGGGTGTCTTCCAATAAATGCTTGTATAATACACGACCTGGCTCATTTTGTCTGTTTACTAATACCTTCGCACAAAATCATATGCTTCGAGAAATTGAAGGCCTTTGCGAGAAAAGTTTGAAATACCAAGAGTGTATCCGGCCGAATGACTGAGAAGGGAACGTGAAATGGGAATACTTAACGCCCATTTATGATTTTCAGTTAAGGCCCATTTACACTGGCGATTTTTGCTGCGATTTTTGCTGCGATTTTTGCTGCGATTTCTGCGGCGATTTTTGAAAATATAATCAACTTTGTCTTATGCTTCTAAAGAGACATTTGTCAAGGGTAATCTTGGTGTCCTGACTTTACGAGTTAATCATTTACCATTGTTGACTATGACCAAAATCGCCATAATAATCTCACCTAAAATCGCCGCCAAAATCGCCCGTGTGAACAGGCCTTTACGAAGACTTGGGGTAAAAAAACTTCATTAATAATTCATGTTCGCAAAAACGAGAATAAAAGAAAATTTGTATGAAAATTTGAATTTCATTCAGACTCGAAAGAGACAAAAGACAAAAAAGTTTAGTATTGCTACAATGCACCTTAAACATTTAATAAACAAATAAAAAAAATTTAAGCCAACTTTTTTTCACGTTATCTTCTTTTTTTGGACTTTATAGCTGCAGCAGTTCTTACTTTAGTCATCTGTGCTAAGCCAGTGTGGCTTGAAAACGTCACTCGTTGTCATGGCAAATACATAAATATGCAAGAAAATATTCCTTGTTTTAATATTATCAAAATTTATTTAAAACTTTTTCGGGGGCACCTTTTCATTTAGAAGATTTCGAGGAAAATAAGAAAAGCTCTCTTATGAACGAGTTCAGAGGCTGAGTTCTTGCGGTCTTCCTCACAGCTGAGGTTCAAACTTCAGAACACTACAGAAAACAGAAAAGTATTTGGTGACGATAAAAACATTATATTTGTATCAGAGAGTTGAGAACACAGATGAACTAGCATTATAAGGAAGTTAGGAATGCGAGGGGCAACATGGTCAGGAACATGGCAAATTTCTTGACGATTGGTTTTGGTTCTTTAAGTGTTAGAAAGAAAAAAAAATTAAACTGTGACTGACTTACAGTGACGTTGTGTGTTTTCTATTTCTTAAAGTTTGGAAACATATTGACAACTACGAAAAAAATTATTTGGCCTATAAGGAGATACTTGAACTCAGTTAACCGTATATTTTGTGCCAAAAATTTAAAATTTTTTACTTCTTTTTAAAACTCTGAACCTCTAGATATATGTCCTTCCCTAAGAAGCTCAGGTTTTCAGCAACTCTGCTTTAGGGTCTCATAGTTTTGTTATGGCTACGTTACATTTACGCTAGTTTTTTTATTTTTAGCCGAGACACTAAACAATTATTGGACCAAGGCCGTGTTGTCTGCCGAAGCCGTAGGCTTAGGCGGATAAAACGGCCGAGGTCTTGATAATTTACGATATCATGCGAAAACCGAATTCAATAATTGTTTTATTATGCATTTTGTAAACTAAGAATATAAATTTAATTCTGCTTTCGAAAAAATAGCAAAGTTATTTTCATTTCCATTGTGACTTTTGAATTCGACATGATAAATTTATTATCTGTAGGTAAAACCTACAGATAATACATTTATTATGTCGAGTTCACACGATATCAGGGATTGGCTGAGGGCTCTCGGCCAATCAGAAGCGAGATAGTGAGTATAATGTATAATAAAAACGTTAAATAACAAAACGCCTGCCGGCTTTGGATTAAATCTGTCTCACTGTCAACAGTTACCGTGATGAAGAGCATTATTATCCAGGTTTGTCATGTTTGATAATTTTCTTGTTATTCTAGTTGATTTTATCTTTTATTTTTCTTATTTATCTTTCTTTTTGAATTGACTTTCATTATAATGACTCCTAAACTTGTCTCTCCATCTCGCTTTGAAAATTGTTTCATGAAAATTTCAAAAACAAAAAACGACTTCATTTTTTTTAAATACCCGCTTCGTTAAAATGGTTCTGGGGGGAATAATAGAGCAGGGATTTTGGTTTAGTTTTAAGGTGTTTCCCTCCTGTTTTCAAACCACCTTACTGAATTTTTTTGAACGGCCTTTAAGCTAACTTTCCGTAGTTCGATTATTATGAAATTCATACAAAATATTTTCCTAAGATGACAGTTTATAATAATATAAAATTTAAAAATTGTACTGGCGGTTTCTGCGGCGATTTTTGAAAATATAATAAATTTTGCTACAATTTCTAAAGAGACATTTGTCCAGGTAATCTTGTGTCCTGAATAAAGAAGTTACGCCAAACCAAATCACATGCACATATTCAAAATTTTAACTTTAATTTTAATTTTAGAAATACTTCTAAACTTGTCTTTGAGGTTCACCAACTTGCTTTGAAAATACTAGATATTCTTTAAAGATATGAAATATTACATGGCTGGGCAAACGAGAGGGCATAATTCTGTGAACAACTTTCTTTCTTCAATCACACTTCCCTTCAACCCATTCTTACAGAAGTGATTTTAGCTGATTTTAATGTTATTTATGCGATGTTCTAGGTACGTAACACCTGTCATAAAGCCAGTTCTAAAAAATATCATAACAACAATCTGGTTAGAAAGAATAACGACGCTAGCTATTTTATGTTTGTTTTTGCAGATTATTTCTCTGCTATCATTGCTGGTTCATCATCAAGTGAAAGGTACAATAAAATAGAAAAAACTTAAAGTTGAAAGTTTTTAAGAAAAAACATGGTCTTTTCTCCTCTTGGCTCATGAATTAGATTGAAGAAACATTTTTCGTTGTAGTTTGTTCGTTTTCTAAACTTAAAACAAATTACTGCTAAACGGAAAAGTTAATGCAGTAGCCAATGGAGAAGAATTAATCCCTGACTTCCTTTGCTTCTAACGTCATTCATTTTTCGTATTATTTATTTTCAGGTTACAACATTCTTGCTCACTGGTCCCTCAATGGCACTGAACAAGGACTAACGTAAGAATTATATTTCATTATTTTTGATTTTTTTCTTGCCGTTCTCGTTTACTTTCTTCATATTGGTTAAAGCAAGACAAAATGCAAGCTTTTCAGAGTTTAATGCATATCAATTATAATCACTGGCTACAACTTATTGTTATTGCTTCTCATACCAATGGGACTTTGCAAACTTTCATTTGGATTGAAGTTTGGAATTGCTGTATAGACTTACATATTTAAAGCAACATAATTTCTGGCCTGACTATAAACCGAATAAGATAACATCGTAAATTTACTTTTTATAGCCATTTTGCTTCAAAATTATCAATCAAAAACAGCGTCGATTCAAATATCAAATTTACTCAGTTACACATCCAATGAAAAGTACTTTTTGCAGCTTCTAAACATGGAAGCTTGGTAGGTTAATGAGTATAGATTTGATAGTTTCAATATTATTGACCTTTGACGTTGTAAACTCTTACAGCCTTCACGGTGGACCTACCTTTGTCGAAGGTCGTTATCCAGGAAGTAAAGCCATCAACTTCAACCAACCATCTGAATGCTTTGCACGAATTCCTAAAGTTGAACTTCGTGGAAGGAGTTTCACCATTGCAGCTTGGATTAAATTCAGTAGCATCCTTGGCAGAGATCAACGCTTCTTCTCTGACTGGTACGGTCCATGTCAGTTTATTTTTATAATTAGGAATAATGGAAGATTCGTATTTAGAAGGCATTCCAGCGCACAGCCCTATTTCACTTTGGTAACAACCAACGTTATCGAGGCGGACAAGTGGACACACGTTGCAGTCACATGGGACCAAGATGCAGGCGTTGTGAAGCTCTTCATTGACGCTAAACAAGAGCGATTCAAAGCATTCAGCAAAGCAACAGTATGGAACCCTCCAACTAAAGATACGTACCAGATTGGCGATGATGGTCATAAAAATGATTACCAGTTTCTTGGATCCGTCATGGATTTGTACATCATAGGAGGAGCCCTGAACAGCGAACAGTTGAAATACCTGAGAGGTAAGAGATCTGCGCATGTGGGATTCAAGTCCTGATGTTTCCTACCACTTATCCACTGTATGTATGTAGCGTATTAAAACACCTTTCAGATAATGATGCCTTTTCAGACCAAACAGGAACATTCAAAAGCATATTTCGTTTGGCTTTGGAACGGCACCGTCATGAAACGGAATTGACGACATCTCAGTTTTGAACCAATGTCAACTTGAGGTTTCTGCTCATCCAATCAGAATGCTTGGACTATACCATCTCGGTGACGTCACGGCAATGCACGTCCGTACCTTTAATTCTTCATACCCAATCTCCTTTAAGTTGCTGTAAAAATATAATAATAATAATAATAGTTGCTGTTTGCTGTGCTCTATTTCTCAGGATTTCTACAGATCACAAGTTCCATCAACAACACAGTCGTGTATACCAACGAGACAGTGACATGTGAAGCCATTGGTTCACCGACTCCATACGTGGCCTGGGTACGCTCAGGAGCAGTGCTAGTCAACAAGACATCTACTGCAGAGATCACCATCACTGAGAATAATGGCGAGTACGTGTGTGTTGCTTCCAACCGAGAAGGCATCGAGAAAAATATGGTCAAGGCAAAAGGTGATCTCTTGCTCGTTTTTGTTACAAAATATTGGCCAATTATTAAAAAGGAGCTGAAGGGGGTCCTAATCCCATTTCCCAGCCCAAAAATTTGCAAAATCCCAGTCCCAGTTATGCAAAATCTCAATCCGAGTGCATGAATCCCATTTGCCCAGCCCAAAACTGAAAAGGCGAATCCAGGACCCTCTATTAAGGCAACTCTCATAAAGAAAGTATCAGTGCCTAGCTGACCAGATTTTAACCCAATCTGAGGAAGCAGATTGACTCTAGTACATGTTTGTACGCCACTAAGGTGATAAGTATAAATACCTGGATCGTAGGCGTGGATCTAGGGAAGGTTCATTGTGAAAGTGAGCCATCAAGGGCGTCTAGTTAGTCAGATCTCTATAGCTTTTTTTTTAGCCATGTATTGCATTTGGTTCACGCTCTGGCCAAAATGAAGGTTCACTTTGACAGTTTTAACTGACGTGTCTGTCAACTAGTCAATGGAATAATTTATCAGTACTTACATTTCCTCTCTGTTTCCACTTTAGCTCCACTTCAACTTTGCCACGACCATCTCATCATCACAGATGTTTCCAGGGCTGTCAATCACATTTTCCAGACCTTTCAAGTCAAGAACGATATCACAGATATTGACCTTAGCAAATGGTATCGAATCGAGAGCCCAGCTGGTAATCAGTTACCAACCACGTGTGTCCCACAGAACAGGTGTGGTACCCAGGCCCCTGGATGGTTGAACGGAGCACATCCAAGCGTCCAAGATGGAATCGTCAAGAGAACCGTCTGCTTTCACTTCAATGGTGACTGCTGTTATCAGAACACCACGGTGCACATCAGAAAGTGTTTTGGATTTTACGTGTACAAGTTCAGTGCTGCTCCCAAACAGTTACCTGCACCGCGACACTGCATTGAAAACAAACACATCGATACACAAGGTAATTCAATTCATACAATATGTGCTATTTTCAGTTAATTTGTTCATAAACACTAAAAGGTCTTTGTAACTTCTTGAAATCCAGATACTCCATATTTCACTTTCACTACGAGCGGGAACAGCCGCGAGGCTCTGGTTGGTTACGTGATGTACTCGGAAGCGGAAGTGCAGAAAGATCTCATTTGTTTGAATTACTGCATCATCTTCATTGATTGCAAGTCATTCAATTACAACAAAGAGAAAAAGATTTGTGAGCTGAACAACGCCACACGACAAGAATACCCAGAAGCCTTCATCAAGAACGACAATTTTGCCTACTATGAGAAACTGCGATATTTTTTCTAATTAGGCCTAATTCGTATGTTAAGGTGATTCGACCGTACATACATTAGTGCGCATAATTTTTCCATTTCATTTCGGTGTTCAACAGCAAATGTTTTTTGTACTGGTTGTTTATACGGGTAACTAAAGCTACGAGGTTCTGTTTTGGTTGGAAAAAATGGACACAAACAAAATACATAGCAGCTAATTAACGAATTCGTGAACCCCCATTTTTTATCTTTGTTTTCTACTGTTGTACTCAAAAGCTGTCTTTGTGCCAATTCTAAACAAATTTCATTGAGTAAAACTGAAATTGCATGGTCGCATCACCTTAAAAAGAAAAACACGGATCGTCATTTGTCATTAACGAAGAAGTTTCCACGTTGTTTTTAAAACTGCCTGAGAGCATCGAAGAAATGGCGGTAAAAAATCCAGCGAGTTTGACTGATACTAGTTTTCTGGCACTAGTTTTCTGGCACGTTTTTCGCCAATTGCTACGAATTAGCGGTTTCTTTTCTTACTTTACAAACAATGAAATATCAAAAAAAAAGGTCACGAACTTATGCAATAAAATAGTTTTAGCTAAAAATGATCGAACCTACTTTAAAGTAATTGTACATATTTTCATAAATTAGTAAGCAACGCCTTTCCAAATCATAAGAGTTATTAATCATTAGAGTTACAGTGAGGGCACTCGAACCGTGATCATTTCAAGTTTCTTTGACTTTTTTTATCTTCCAATCAGAAGCCAGATTCACATAAAGGCTCTAACATTATGTTTAGGCTAACTAACTACACATAATGTCTGTGTCTAGTTATGAATCTGGTTTCTGAATGGACGATGAAAAAATGTCAAAAATACTCGAAGTGTTCACATTCGTTGTCTATATGAGATAAGAAAAACAGTTATCCAGCAAATGCCGGAATGAGTTTCATCTTTTAGCAGTATTGCATGTCCTAGCTAAGAGAAACGGTAGTTTTCATATTGATATTGTGGAACTAAAACTGAAGATAATACTGTAATTTAATTGTGCAGTCTTGGCAATCACTAGCTTTTGCTTAATTAGTTTTTATCTGCCGGGACAGCATGTGGATTACCGTTACTGACATGATAATTACAAATCAAGTTGGACATCGTCCAAAACATGACTAAATTGTCGCATCTAGATTTGCCAGGGTTTCGTGAATAAGCTTAAAATCAGTGTCTATTTTTACTTATCGCCCAACGATAATGATAAGAATGTCTCATCTCTCATGATTGCTATTATTTTATTATCCTTATGATGCTATATTCCTGCCTCGAATTCCCTGGATTCCATTCCTATTCATTTAATCCACAAGTTATCAGGGTGTCTTCCAATAAATGCTTGTATAATACACGACCTGGCTCATTTTGTCTGTTTACTAATACCTTCGCACAAAATCATATGCTTCGAGAAATTGAAGGCCTTTGCGAGAAAAGTTTGAAATACCAAGAGTGTATCCGGCCGAATAACTGAGAAGGGAACGTGAAATGGGAATACTTAAGGCCCATTTATGATTTTCAGTTAAGGCCCATTTACACTGGCGATTTTTGCTGCGATTTTTGCTGCGATTTTTGCTGCGATTTCTGCGGCGATTTTTGAAAATATAATCAACTTTGTCTTATGCTTCTAAAGAGACATTTGTCAAGGGTAATCTTGGTGTCCTGACTTTACGAGTTAATCATTTACCATTGTTGACTATGACCAAAATCGCCATAATAATCTCACCTAAAATCGCCGCCAAAATCGCCCGTGTGAACAGGCCTTTACGAAGACTTGGGGTAAAAAAACTTCATTAATAATTCATGTTCGCAAAAACGAGAATAAAAGAAAATTTGTACGAAAATTTGAATTTCATTCAGACTCGAAAGAGACAAAAGACAAAAAAGTTTAGTATCGCTACAATGCACCTTAAACATTTAATAAACAAATGAAAAAAATTTAAGCCAACTTTTTTTCACGTTATCTTCTTTTTTTGGACTTTTTAGCTGCAGCAGTTCTTACTTTAGTCATCTGTGCTAAGCCAGTGTGGCTTGAAAACGTCACTCGTTGTCATGGCAAATACATAAATATGCAAGAAAATATTCCTTGTTTTAATATTATCAAAATTTATTTAAAACTTTTTCGGGGGCACCTTTTCAGTTAGAAGATTTCGAGGAAAATAAGAAAAGCTCTCTTATGAACGAGTTCAGAGGCTGAGTTTTTGCGGTCTTCCTCACAGCTGAGGTTCAAACTTCAAAACACTACAGAAAACAGAAAAGTATTTGGTGACGATAAAAACATTATATTTGTATCAGAGAGTTGAGAACACAGATGAACTAGCATTATAAGGAAGTTATGAACGCGAGGGGCAACATGGTCAGGAACATGGCAAATTTCTTGAGGATCATTGCGACTTTTCTCGTAATTCACAATCAGTGCTTTCTTACTGTGGGTAAGTCTTGATGTCTAAACAGCTTGTTAATGCTGTTCTGTTTTGGTTCTTTAAGTGTTAGAAAAAAAACAAAAAAATCACAGTGACTGACTTACAGTGACGTTGTGTGTTTTCTATTTCCTAAAGTTTGGAAACATATTGACAACTACGAAAAAAATTATTTGGCCTAAGGGAGATACTTGAACTCAGTTAACCGTATATTTTGTGCCAAAAATTTAACATTTTTTACTTCTTTTTAAAACTCTGAACCTCCAAATATATGAAACAAAAAAAATAAAAAAAACACATAAATCGCAGACAAAACAAGATTTGACTTATTACTCGTCTGTTTTGAAACAACCCCAAATATTTTTCGAAAATTGTCAGTCTTTGAAATTTGTACGGAAGACATGTCGAACTGCTTCGATTCACTTTAACTCTGTTATTGAAAAACTTGGTAAGCAGGCTTAAAACGACGTTAAGACATACTAGCTTTGAGAGAATAACATATATACGAAGTCAACGAAGATTATCTTTGGCAACATTTGCCGCCTATACTTTGTAATATAAAGTATCGCAACTAGAATGAATCTTTATCATGAATTTCCGCCGATCGCTCAGAATATCTCTTCTCTTTCCCAGAAGATGTTTCTGAAAACCAAAAAAGCTACACATGCCAGTTAAAGATTTCTGGAATAAGTACGTTTTAGAAAAGATTAAGATTTATATAATCAAAGATTTAAGGTCTTCTAAAAAAATTATTTAGGTTTAAGTTATCTTAGTGAAAAAAATTGGTTTGAGATAAATGTGGCTGGAATCCTCTTATAAATAAAGCTCTTGAAGGAGTTCGTTATCCAAACGCTTCATGAAATAAGTATAATTCTAAAACTAAAAAACGACACAAAAGTTGAAAATGCTAGTCTTACTTTATACATTTACTAAAACAAAAGTAATTGCTTGTGATTTTCCAATCAGACGTTCAAAACTTAAGAAGATTCACGGCCTTTAAGAAGATTTTATAACTTTCAAAGCACGAAGCATAATAAAATCTGTCTTCTTGTTTTATATCATTAGTGTGGTTAATAATTAATAACCTCAAAGGACTAATGCTTTATTTTAGAAAGGTGCTTTTCAATGATTATTCTCTGTTGTTAAGAAGAAAAAACTTCTTCATAAACAGAATTGAAAATATAACTTTAAAATGAAGGAGGTATCAAGTCCTAGCACATGGTTGAAAGAATAAAAATCACAGACACAAAATTATGTACAATGGCTTGATTGAAAACTATACTATTAGGCGTTTACCAAATTGAGCGCGCATAAGAAGGTTCTCGCATTTGGCATAACAAATAAACAACAAAGATGATTCTTGCTATAGTAAGTAAGTATAGAGTAAGAAACTTTATTATATGATTATCAATGAAATTCCTATATTTCTTTATTTCAAAAACTTGATATTTTCACATGTGAAAATATCATCACTTTTCTTTTTCATTGATAATTATATAATAAACAGAATATTACATGGGCTCTTTGAGATACGAATTTCATCTTCTCGTGTAGAAAATCTCTAACTCGTTCGCTGCGCTCACTCGTGAGAGATCTTTTCCACACTCGAAGATAAAATTCGTATCTCCGCGCGCCCATGTAATATCCTCTATTTATTTTACGAGGGTAAAATAATATTATTATAATTATCATAAAATATATTATTTTATATTATATTATTTTTTTATCATATAATATTATTAAAATTATATACGTTATTTTTGTATAAAGGACAGCTTAAATTTAAACTTCTATAGTGAGTTTTCAAGGTTTTACATAAAATTAACATAGTTCAGGACACGTCCACATTAATTTGTTTTCGAAACGCTGACGATAAACAAAAATGATGAAATATCGTCATGCATCTGCGCATGGGAAAAACAGAAGTGCTGGCGTGAATGACATTTTTTTGGCAAAAGCCCGGCTCCATTTTTCGCTTTCCACACTAATACGATAGATCTCCTTTTTAAAATGTCTCGTGACTCGCCACCCTGGTGAGTTTTTCAAATTCATGCGTTCTCGATAATTCTAGTATGGACGCAAGGCCAAAACGAATCGAAAAGTATGCAGTTTCAAACGAAAACGCACTGGTTTTGGGACGGGGCCTCAGTTAGGACTTCATCCAGTTGATCTTAGAAAAAATGCAAGCCAATCAGAATTGAGAAAATTTGCAAAACTGAGGTGTCAACTTTAGTCGCCGGAGACTCGGAAAAGGTTATTTCTTTATTTCATTTTCCCACCCAATATTGAAAATCATAGTAAATTTATACAAAATATCAGAAAAAACTTTCCTGAAAATCTTAATTTCTCTCAGATATAAGCTTTTATAAGCCAATTTTTGCATGCTTCATGACACCTCAGTTTGAATTTGCAGTAACGTAATTTCTACGTTACTATTTCAGATCAGCTGGATAGTCTAGGTCTTGTGAAAAAGCCGGACCTAGAGTAGAAAAACAAGCCTATAGTAGCCGTGGTAGAAAAGTTATAGGACCCCTTTGTAAATTAATCGAAAGGCAGGATACAAAAATTTGTCAACAAGTGGTTTTTTTTTAAATTTTCCAGCAATGACAATTTCAGCCAATAATACCGAGCCTGGTTTGTTGGAATACTTGTTTGCTAATAACAGTGCAGAGGTTCGCCCAGTTCTCAATAACGCGGATCCTGTGGTTGTGCGAATGGGTTTAATGTTGAGACAGATTATTGACGTGGTGAGTAATTGGTTAATTTGACGCATTCATAAATATTTGATTGGTTTACGTGTTCGTCATTGTCTGTTGTTGCTTTATTGTTGCAGTTAATGGTGGTTGTTATTGTAATATTGGTGTTTGCTAATGTTGTTGTTATTGTCATTGCTTTTGTTGATTTTGATCATTATTGGTTGTTGGTTGTTGTTGCGGTTGGAGTGATGGTGGTCGTCGTTGTTGCTGTTATTGTTTGTAGTTCTTGTTGGTGTTGGTGGTGATGGTGCTTGGTGATGGTTGTCGTTGCTGCAACACTTGCTGTTGTTGTTGACTGTTCTGTTGTCAAAGTGATTCTCTTAATCAAGAAAGTTATTTCAATTTGCGGTTTCATTAGCACCATTAATAGTACCAAGATAAAGATGTACCAAATAAAAACATGCCTATAATTTTTCGTTTGTTTAACAGGATGAAAAGAACCAGATAATCACTACAAATGTTTGGATTCGACTGGTAATGACCATTCCTTTATACCTTGACTTACAAACAACTAGCTCTGTGTACATTAACCCATCACACAATATGCTGTGGATCAAATAAGAGTAAGAAACGATACGGCCACGAATACGTTGTGGCTGGATGAATCGCACAAAAACCATGGAAATTTTTTTTCAATGTTATACTATATGTTGGGCCATATATTTGTAGCATATGCTAAAGTTTCTTACTTATATACGATAACCATTCTTATGGGAAGCCATTTCAGTGTTACGGCATGTCGTATCGTGTACCGTGTACGTCATTTCCGGTATGCTTCCCATTCCCACGAAAGTGATCTACTCATGAATAACATTTTTGTTGTTTTCGATAAAGTACTGGAAAAATCCTCTTCTACAATGGGATCCTGCGAAGTTTGGTGGCATAAAATCAATCAACGTTGAACCAAGCAAAGTTTGGGTTCCGGATATTCTACTCTATAATGCGTATGTATATCCCTTATCAATATAACTATTATCTGGCGTTTAGAGTATAGTGGTT
This sequence comes from Anthopleura xanthogrammica, assembly GCA_964019055.1. Taxonomy (NCBI): domain Eukaryota; kingdom Metazoa; phylum Cnidaria; class Anthozoa; order Actiniaria; family Actiniidae; genus Anthopleura; species Anthopleura xanthogrammica. The sequence continues at coordinate 11,941,869 of OZ025217.1, forward strand.
TGCTTTTATTTTTTTCCCTAGAGCCTGCGTTCCCCGTGGTCAGCACCGAGGAACGCTAACCATGACGAACGAAGGCTCTAGGAAGGAGATTGCGAGTAATTTTCCCTGAAATTCCTATGCATATGCGAACATCATGAACTTAGTGAGCCCCCTCGCCGAGCTTTTGCTCTTGGGGCAAACTAGAGAATTTATGAGTCTAAAAAAACTTCATGAGCATTAGCATGCTACTTCAGTTAATAATTACCTGGAATTGTGGAGTGCCCTCTGTCAGAAGGGAACGTTCTGATTCCGATCCTTCTGTATCGTTTCGACTCTTCTTAGTTATTCGTGTAGCTCCAGCTTTACACACGTGGTTATTTTAGGATTAGGATTAAGTTCAACCTTTTTGGTTGGAAGCACTTTCTTGTCTATTTTGAGTTTTCACAAAATACCTTGTTTGAAATAGGGCAAGCACTGACCTCAGAGTTGGCAGCATATACAAGAAAATCGACACCAAAGTAATCATCAGTAATAAAGGATCCATGGCTTGGCTGGCCCCGGCGATCCTCAAGACCGAATGCAGAGTTGACATTCGAAATTTCCCCTTCGATGAGCAGACCTGTCCAATGAAGTTTGGCTCGTGGACCCATAATGGCCTCCATATTGACATCCAACCTTACCAAGCGTTTGGAATGGACGTTGAGGAGTATTCCAAAAATCGTGAATGGCTACTAAGAAGCGCCCAAGGAGAACGAAAAGTCACACAATACAACTGCTGTCCAGAGCCTTATCCAACTCTTACATTTTACATCGTTATTCGAAGACGTGCGATGTTTTACGTCTTTAACTTGGTTCTTCCGTGTGGTCTTATTGCACTTTTGTCGTTGTTTTCGTTCTACCTTCCCCCAAATTCTGGAGAACGAGTGTCGTTTGTAATAACAGTTCTGCTCGCCATGAGCGTGTACATGCTAATGGTGACGGAAAACATGCCTCAGTCATCCGAGATTCCACTTGTTTCGAAATTCTTCATGGCAGTAATGTGCCAGATATCTCTGTCTCTCGCAGCAACCTGCCTGATTATAAAGTTTTCGAACGCCAAGGAAGCAATGCCACAGTTTATTCGGCTTCTTGTTAATAATTGGCTTGCAAGGCTTGTTTTGATAAAACCACTGCTGCCTCCAAAGAGTAGTGCAAATTCTTCGCACCCAGAGTCCGATGACAATCACAAGGACAAGGACATCACGAATGTTGACCTACCGATCATGGATGCCTTTGAAACAACGTTGGAACATCTCCCGAAAAGGATACCACAGACTCCAAAGAAAAACCACGGTACTTTGAACAACAACGAGGATACCATGAACAGAGTTGTCAACGAGTTGAAAGTCCTAACCAATAAAATTCACAAAGAAGACTTGGAAAAGAAGATCTTGGACGAATGGATTTACGCAGCAGATGTGATGGACCGCTTCTTCATGCTCTTGTTTTCCTTGACTTTGATTATAACTTGTATCAGCATATTCGCCTCTTCGCCATATGTTTCCTTAGAATAACATCTGTCACCTTTTAAAACCGTAATGCCATATATCGATTGCGAAGGTACAGGATTGATCTAGCAGAACAGGAGGAGGATGACTGGTAATGAGACTGCTTCGCATGGCATTATGGGACTGAAGTTCAATTCCCCTCAAAAACCCACAAAACATGAAAAGCTCTGGCTTATCTTGAAAACATCAACGACATTGTAAATTACTTTAAACTCTCTTCAATTCTAGGAGAAATATTAAACGCCAACATTAAGCTGGTTATCAAGAGTATCCAGAGCTTGGAAAGAAAGTCACCATTCACAGTAAAGAGACAAATTATAGCATTTATCCGAATGAGAAACGAAGACAAAAACAACAGGAAGCGCAATTGAGATAAAAGGGGCAGACAAATTAAAATCGGGAAAAAAATTCCCTTTATTGAATCTTTTAAGCCAAAATACAAGAAAACGGATATATCATGCAGTACAGAACAATCCAAGTTGAAAAATGCAAAAGTACAGTACATTTATTCTTGCGCGCGGCTTTGTTTTCTAATATAATACGCCATTTTAGAATCCGTACGATACCATACTGCACTTAATTTTCGTCTGCGAATTTTCTCTCAATTGGGCTCCCTGTGTTAAAACATATAACTAAATGTCCGTTGATTTGCTCGAAGATCGTAGTTTCTGCATCGTTTTCTTTTATACTTAAAGCGTATAATATTTAACCATCCAGTAAATGGTAACAAAATGGTGAATTTGGAAATAATTACTTTAATTTCTTTTAAGCAATAATTTTTAAGGCATTTCGCATAGAATTTTAGTACATAAAAAGCTAAACAAGATTGTTCTTGGCTGTTGGTTACATATTCAATTGATTATTCGACTTTCATTTATTCCTAGCTTCTTTCGTAAAACAGAAATTCTTTCGCCGTTTCTGAAGTTCAACGAAAAAATTGGTAACTACCTCGTGGTGCAAAGGATTGTGGGTCGAGATTACAAATTCCGCCATCTCGTAACAACTAATTCATACCCACAATCCATTGCACCTTGGGGTCGTTACCAGTCTTTCTTGAAATTTGGAAAGGCAATTAAGCATCTTCTTAAATCAAAGCAGTAATATTCTCGATTATGTTACGAAAGGTAATTTTTGACATGTAAAATATGCATCATAATTCAAAAGCTTGTACGATAATGCATGTTTTAAAAAATCAAATTTAGATAAAAAAATAATTGTTCTCCTGCACGTGCAATACCAGATAATATTACTTTCGTACCTCCATTCGTTTATATACTAATGTAATTAATTTTAGATCTTCTTATTTAGTGAAAATACTAACTGTACTACAAGCAAAACAAAGTTAGACTACAATCCACATCAACGATAATATGAAATTTAAAAAGCAGTTATCAATTCATAGAAAAATATATCAACTTTTACGTAAATACTTTTATTCTGTATCTTGTATTTTATATTATAATATTTAATTTATTTTATTCATAAGTTGAAAACGTACGTTAAATTCATTTCAGTTGTTTAATTGCATGAGTTTTAATTTAGTCCCAAAAATAAAATTATTCCATATATGTGTACCTAAATTTTAGATACTGTACCCCATCCAAAATTTATATATTGACTTTTTAGGAATTTTTTTTCGCTAGTCAAAGTATTTTTTCTTTTTTGATTTGATAAGGAAGCATATTTAGAGATGTATTGAAATATAAAATGAATATTTTTGCAATTAGCCTCCAATTTAGTATTTAGTATTGATCTTGAAATATGAATATAGTGATAAATAATAATTTGAGAAATTTGGAAAAATATTGATTGTGAAACCATCTAAAATATGTGCCCCTTAGCACAGCCCCGCTCGTAATTTGATTATGTGACGTCATTCCTGATTGTTAACGGTAGCATTAGTGACGTCATCAGTTTTATAATCAATCAAGTGAACCTTATCATAACCCCGATAGTAAGTGACGTCATCACCTGAGGGGTAAATCCCTATCTGTGACGTCATCATCTAAAGAGCCAATAAAATATGGCCCAGCTGTTTTCCCCTATATAGAACTTTTCAACTCCCTGTTAACCCAATAATGGATCTACTCAAGCATATACGTAGGATAAAGAAAGAAATACTGCTCAATAGAATGACAGGGGACATGACCAGGAGAATTTTTTTGGGAGCATAGAAGGGTCGGTTCCTGACATACTAATGATGATATAACTTCAAAGCAACAATGACTAGAGCACAAGCAAGTATAAAGTATATGTTAAGTTGCAAAGAGAATACCAATACCGACAAGGTGGTTGTGACGACCATAGCACATGCGATGATGATGAGTCTTGTTATGTTACTGGCGTGTTTCATAACAGCAGACATGATCAAGCCATTCATAGCCTTTAAATAAACAAAAACATGATAACATCACTACTAGTACCATGAAAGAATTTACCCCTACCCTACCCCCTAAATATTTACCCCTACCCTACCCCCTAAATATTTACCCCTACCCTACCCCCTAAATATTTACCCCTACCCTACCCCCTAAATATTTACCCCTACCCTACCCCCTAAATATTTACCCCTACCCTACCCCCTAAATATTTACCCCTACCCTACCCCCTAAATATTTACCCCTACCCTACCCCCTAAATATTTACCCCTACCCTACCCCCTAAATATTTACCCCTACCCTACCCCCTAAATATTTACCCCTACCCTACCCCCTAAATATTTACCCCTACCCTACCCCCTAAATATTTACCCCTACCCTACCCCCTAAATATTTACCCCTACCCTACCCCCTAAATATTTACCCCTACCCTACCCCCTAAATATTTACCCCTACCCTACCCCCTAAATATTTACCCCTACCCTACCCCCTAAATATTTACCCCTACCCTACCCCCTAAATATTTACCCCTACCCTACCCCCTAAATATTTACCCCTACCCTACCCCCTAAATATTTACCCCTACCTTACCCCCTAAATATTTACCCCTACCCTACCCCCTAAATATTTTGACACATGTTCCGATCTGACATGATCTTCATAGATTCACAGACATCAACTGAACTAATCACTCTGCGTGCAAAATGCTTTGATACTGTACCATCTCAGCTGTGTGTACATTTTTTGCAGCTTTTGAGTACATTTTTTGCAGTCTCACAAAAAAAAAAAAAACATTTCTGCTTCCTTCAGTCGTTTTTATTTTGTATATATTGCACCACAAACCTGTGTTATAATAATGAGAAAAGTCCATATTGAATATCCCTTGAAAAAATCACCCAAACCAGAACCAGTCTCTGCAAAATAAGGATTTAATTAGTCAGACATCTGTAATGAATTTTGGTGTACCATATATCTCTTCTCCTGCCTCTGCTTTTGCCCATCTAAGCAGTCCTTTCCTCCCTTCCCCCTCTCTCCTCCATTCTCGTTCACAATGTCTCTTCATTCCCATTCCCCACTTTCCTCTTCTCCACTATTATCCCTCCCATCATTCCTCCAACCTTTTCTCACTTCCCATTCCCTCACCTCACTTCAACTCCATATCCCCCATACCTCCTATTATTGAATCTCAACACCCATTTCCCCCCTCCAGTGACACACCCCTCCCCCCCCCCCCCCCCCACACACACACCACCGCCCACTTCCCTTTAATTTCGATGTCAAGTCCCCCCCTCCCCCCCCCCCCCCATGGTTCCCACATAACTCCTATTGCAGCACAACATTTAACAAAGGCAGCCCAGGTTGTGCAAACCACACGATTCCCCACAAGAAAACACTAGTACTGTATCTGGCTGCAGTGATTTGTGTTGTAATACCACTTACCATGTCTATTGTTTTGGATGCTGTCGTTAGTGTGTTGAATAATGAACGCCCAGAAATTGAGAACCACGCCATATGTGTATAACAACGAGTTCTGAAGATGTAGAGAAACCTAAACCATCCAAAATATAAAAGCATTAGACACTATGTTTTAGGCATGAACACTCTTTATTTTGATAAGACCTCTGTCCGGCAGACTTGTAACACAAGCATAGCCATGTATCAGCAGAGAACATTTCTTCACCACCCTAAATAGTTCTTGGTAACAAAGACTCAAAAGCATTAAAGTGTTTGACTGTTGGTGGATGGCCAGACAAGATGCAAAATTGTTAGCTACCCAAGATCCAATACCACTGATGTAATTTCCAATCATGAAAAAAATTTAAATCTTGATTTTTTTGGGCAAAATTTCAATATAAAATTACTAGGTATGAAGAATGAGATAAATATTATAACATAAAAGCTGCAAATTCGGCAAAAACATTTGTTTGCGATCCGGGAGGATCCAGTGAAACCGAAGTCCAGTCCAGTCCAACCATGCACGGTTCCGGATTTTCCAAAATAAAAAATTGCTTATAATTCGGAATTTAGAAGCATAAATCAAATTTTAGAGGTTGGATATGTTTTTACTATGTAGTAAGATTTCCCTTACACTTTCAAAAGCCGAAAATTCTAAAATATAATCTTTGATCCAAGATCCTGTCAATCTGATCCAGTCCAATTACATCCCTCTGTCTAAAAGATTCCGAATTTTCCAAATTAAAAAAATTACTTAAAATGCAGATTTCAGAAACATAAAATATTTTCATAGAGTTCTAACAGCTTTGAACTATAAGTAAAAAATGATTGTATGTCCTTAAAATGAAAATTTCATTTTAAGGATGTAAAATCAGGTCAAGTAGTTAATGGCTGCTAAAACTGCTATAAAAATGTTTCATGTTTCTGAAATCTGTATTTTATATTCATATCTGAATAAACACTCATTAAACCTTGGAATTGGACTGTTGACTAACTCATGTAATATAATTGTAAATATTGAAATATTGAAATTATTTTTATAGTTGAAAGCTACATTATATTAAGAAATTTCAATCACCTTGAACTGTCGCTTGAGAATATATTCTACAGAACAAAAGGAAAATCAGTATTAAAAATAGGCTTTAACTTTAAGTATTATCTATTTTTCTATTAATTGGGATTAATAACAAGAAATCCTTCATGATTCTATTAATGACATCACTGACTCAACTGATGAGGCCGCCACCAAAAAAAATCATTGCTTTACAAAAAAAAAGCAAAATAATGAAAAGTAGATGAAAATATAAAAGACCAAATAATATTATTCATATATAAAAATGTTGTTCGCCAAAATTTCAAATGTTGGTATTTTTGTAAATTTCAATGTAAACTAAGATGATCTTTTAACCCTTTCACCACCATGCACCAGCTTTCCAGCAAATATGGTAAGTACCTAAATGCTACGTGGCAGTAAACCAGCAAATGAATATAAAAGTATTAAGTTATCAAGATATTAACCTACCAGTGTATACCCCTGCCAGTCCAGATATTGTACAGTAAAGTAACATTAAAATAACTCCAAACAGTGTAACATAGATTTTACTATGAACTTGTTTGTTGTCTTTTATTATTTCATGGTGAGGGTGAAGACCACCATAACTAAACAAACAATAAAATAATTATTGAGGATGTGATTAACCTATTTAATGATTCTATCATCCATTACTCCATTCCTTTATTTACCCATCCGTTCAGTGCTCTCAGCCATCTATCAATGTTAACCAATCAATGTTAATCCCAAATCCATCCCATCCTCTCTCCAATGCACCCATTAACCTTCCATCTATCCATCTTATCCATCTATCCATTCATTTATTCATCCATCTATCCATTTTCCCACATATCCATTATCTCACCTGTTTGATATCCCAGCTAATGTTATTAAAATTAGAGAAATCCATTTCTGGCTTGAAATTTTTCTATAGAATCAAATTCACAAATAATTCAGTAATTTTATTTAATATTCTCCTATATCATACCGGTACATGCCTCAACAGTGTTACCTACTTTTTTATTATCAACCAGTACAACACTGCAGTAGTTGCTATTTTTAAATTGCTGAGCACCTGAAATGTTAGAGAACAAAAAATATCATAACAGACTGAATGACCAGATCACGTGTACTATAGAGGTTTTGTACCATCACGTGGCAGCAGCCATGTTAGTTGGCAGAACAATATATTCCCTTTACTCTAGGGAATTGAATTCTTCCTTATGTAAAAAAAATTGTATTGTTCCTGCCATCTAACATGGCTGCCGTGACATGTTTGTGCAAAAAGAATTTATTTTTACAATATATTCATCTTTCCTTTAAGATAAATGCAGGGTTTTTTCCTATGATTCCAGCGGAAAGGAGAAGCAAGGTGGCAAAGCAGAGCAAGATTGAATTCAAATTACCTGGAAACTTGCAGGATCCAAGTAGAGTTGAACATGAACAACAATGTTATTATTAATACAATATAACACAGCTGGTATTGAAAATGCCAGGACAGTTTTTACAGATGGGCTGTGGATGTTACCAGCCAGTGCTTCAGGGATGAAGAAAAATAGAGAAAATAGAAGCTGAAATAACAGAAGAGAAAGTCAGATTTCTTTCAAATAAGTTGTAGGAAGAATTAAAGAGGCTAATGAGAATTTTTTGGGTAAATACCACCAACATGGGGGTGATGACAAAAACTAAGAATAAGTACCTCAGGGAGATTGGGTAAGAAATGGGTCTGCATCCATCATAGGCTGGTTAAGCACTAGCTGCAACCATGTGTCTCCAGTCAGACATAGGTACTGTATGTAATGGAACTGTATTCTTCCATGGAGCGAAGGGTAACTAACAAAACTGTATTTACACCAGGGTAAGATGGGGAAGTACCTAACCCAGAAGGGGGGTACTAGGGGTGGCTCATGGTAAGGAGGTGCCACTTATGTCTTATATCATGACCCTGTTCCAGAATAAATGCCATAAAAATATACCCCGTTCCAGAGAATATTTTCATGTACTTTGTAAAAATAGATACCCTGTTCCAGAGTAAAAATGCTAAAAACCATATGCTGTTTTGCAGCACATATATCCATATGGCGAATATAGGGGAGTAACCCCACCCCCCCCCCCCCTATATCTAATTTAGGGACTAATTAATATTTACTTACCTTCGCTAGTTCTATGAGAAGTACAACAGAAGCAGAAGTAAATGGGATTTTCCCATCCACTTTGCACAGATTAATCAATATAGAGTGTGATCCATATATGAAGACCCTGGGGAAAAAACCAAATGAATAACAGTGATCAGATTAAATCAATAATCAAAAAAATTATTTTTTGGCTACCTCAACAAATCAGAAAACAAAAGTTCTGCTGTTCATTCATCAAAGGCCAGCTTTTTTAATTTGTTTTTTATTCTTTTCATTAGAAGTCCTTGATGTTATCAATGTAAACACATTGGGTTATAATGTCCTCACTTGTTTATATGTTTTTTTTCTTGCTTTATTGTGATATCTTGTTGGTCAGTATCATTGATAATCAAAAGCAGATCTAGGGTATGGGTGCAGGGAGCGTGTATGCATCCCTCCACCCAAGATGAGGTGATGATGGTTACAGCTAGTTATATTACAGTCAGCTATATATTTATCAGTGCTTGATTTTGTAAATCTAACATCCTGATCGTAAATGGTGCACTCTATCTTCAAAAAAATCCTGGATTTCACCCTGATTATGCATGAGTGTAACGGACCATTTTTGTGTTCAAAATACAATGAAACAACATGCAATGTCACAGAAACATGAATATTTTTTCACAAAACAGAAGTATTGAATAACAAGCTATTACATCTATATCATACCCAGCGATAAACATCAGTTGCCATAGGATACTCGTCAGTGGATCTAGAAATGGACCATTTTGGGATTTCCTTGTTGGAGAAGGTAGAGGAAGCTAAGATGATATCAAGAAATTTTATGTAGCAGTAGTATTAGTAATCTGAACTCATTTGAAAACATATAAAGCAATCAAGTAATACATTGTCCTCTACGTTACAAGTAAATATTGGCATTAAACCCAGGTCCATTATATACCCCATACATTAACCAATCAGAATTCAGTAATTTTAGCCAACAGTAATTTTGGCCAACTATTTGGTACATTAGACACTAAACTCATGGACGATGGTATATCCTATCCCTTAACCAATCAAAATTCAGTTTTTTGGCCCCATATAGACCCCTCGCAGCACGTTGGAATGCAGCTCAATTTGGAGGGCAAAACAATAGATTCCAATTCTCAGGAGATTGAAATTCTTTTGTTTTGCCCTCCAAATTGAGCTGCTCTGACGTCATGTGCAAGGGGTCTATATAACTAGTAATTGCATTAAACCCAGGGAGAAAATAACTGTTATATAACTCAGAAACTAGGGAATTATAGGGTGACGTGTCTTCAGGTTCCGACTACACGTTAATTAATGAATTACGTCAGAAATATAAATCACGTAATTGTTCAAAAGTTGAATCTAAAACTCGTACTTCTACTCACCGAGTCGTCTTTCTTTGCTGTAAATATACCAGTAAGATCAATACTCTTCACTAGTTTGTGATATTTAGACATTTTTACAATAAGCTTTAATAACAGGCTAACGATTCTCAAATTTTAATACGACCCAAAACATATTAGCTTAAATCTGATCCGATGAAATTATTCGATATAACTTTAGAATAATTCATTCAAAGATTATTTTAGAGATGATTATTCGTTTGATATTTAATAAATATGAAAAGAAAATCTATTGAAGAGACACATCATATGACTTCTGGTCCTTCTGGACGCCATTACTGTTATCTTTACCAGTCCTACTCGGACTAGGAAGTATTATAGGAGGGGAGGGGAGGGGAGGGGATATGGAGTGTGCAAATTTTTCCCTATCTTCTCCCATACAGGAAATATTTAAGAATGTAAATTTAAGGTCATGCATACTTGATTTATTACGGGGGTTTCTATAAATGGGTTTTAGTTTGAACTCGTTATATATGTATTAGATATTGATATGCATGCAAGATATGACTGGTCGAAAAAAATCATTCCTTCGCTGCCAGACATTTCCGATCAAAAAATTAAAAATAATTTATTATTACTAAAAAAATAAAATAAAATGCTGCTATAATTCTTTAAAATTTTTGACAACTTGATAGAGAAGTCAAGAAAATTAGGGCATTTTTCTGGGCTGACCAAATTAAGGGCACAACTAATTCGCAGATCAAATTAGAATTTAGGCGCGTGTTTGGTTTTGATTTTGAGGAGGGAGGAAAACCAGAGAAAAAACCTTCGAATTAAGGGCGGAGAGGCCTAACAAACTCTACTCACATAAGAATCCCCTAAACCCTAACTTTCTACTTATCTACGAGTCTTTGATGAAGCACATGATAGTTAGACCATAGAGCGTCAGCTATTGAACCGAAGCCAACTTTTAGAATTCATGTACCATACTGTAGTTTACAAGTGCTAGCCAATCATAGGCTTGGAACGATCGACGGGAAGTTATACGTCAGGAAGAAGGCCGTTGGAAAATCGAGCAGTTTATATTCGGTATTTCGAGAAATTTTGGATTCTCGCTCGAATTGCGGTAACGAAGTGATGTAATGTCTTGGAATCGTTGTATTGATATCAATCAGCTCAATTCCAACGGTTCATATTCAGTCAGTCTAGATCAGTTTAGGGAACTCAAAATTGTCTTCGAAAGATAATTAATCATGGCAAATGTCAGCGATTTGATGGAACCACTTCTACAACAAGGTAAATTATTACGAATAATGCATCATGACAAATGGAAAATTTTCCGATATTTAACGAAAATTAGTGAAAGTGGCGCGCACGATCTGAATCACAATCCGTCATAAACATGTGCTTTTTAAAGGAATTTTTAAGTAAAATGTTTAACTTTATTTCCGCATAAAAGTCGAATAATGAACTTATTGAATATATTTATCGAGTTGGTACTTGTTTTTCACGTAGATATTCAATACTGAAAACGCGCTCTGCTATGTGATTTCAATAACTTCCTGGTTTCTCAGTATAGGATATCAAAACACGTAGACATTATTAGGCATGTGCAGTGGTGGATCCAGGGGGGGGGGGGGGTCAAATGTCTGTACTTCTGCTAGCAGTGGTTTTTTTACTTCTCTGTTTCAGACTCGGGTTCAGACGTCACCTTGTTGAATTAGATTAAACACTTTCACTTTAAAAACCTTAGGGAATGACTATCAATATACCTTTACACATGACTGTTCTTGCATAATTAGCAAACGACCAGAAGAAGCACGTCGACTAATCACCATGACAACGAAGAAATATTTTTCGAATGCAAAAAATAAATATTGGAATTTCAAATTTTTTTTAAAACTTGAGGATAAAGAAGAATGATATAAGTGAAATGTGTTGAACAGAAAAGCCATAATTCATGATCAACTATCGAAACCTGGAGAAGTTAATTCTTTTAGGGATATTTTAACAAAGGTCAAAGCTTTAGTCGAAAGTAAAACTATTTGCGGTTCTAAACAAAACCAAAATACGTCATGAATATTAAAAGTACTGTCTTTAGAATATTTACAAACCAATCTTACTAAGAAATCCGGAAAAAATCAAGAACATTTTTAACAAGTAAAACCAGTTTGGAGTTTAGGATTGAGCCCGGAAGTATTCCCTTTTCGATTCGAATGACGTCACACTTAAAATCTCTGCTTCACAATCAAAAGCAACACTGATGGCGCTGCATGACGTCGAGATAACTCAGCTCAATGCACATTTTAGTCATCTAGTACTGCGAATTTTAATTACTCTAAATCAGACCTGAAAAAACTCCTGTGTGATATTTTTCCCTCCGCTCTAATTTTTTTTAATCCAGCTGGAAAACTTCTTCAGACATGCGCATTGTTGTTCTCATCAGGTCAAAACAATGAAAAATATTACAAAAGATTTCAATCCCCAAGAGAAGGAAGTCTTTTTTGTTTTGATCCCCAGGTTGGGAATTAGTGCAAGGTCTAAAGAGAAGAGTTTTTCACGAATTTTCACCCTATAAAAATGTTATCAATTAATATTCTATATCTGATTACTTTTTTTAGCAGAACACCAACGTTCAAGTACCATTTCCTTCTCTAACAACATGGCTCAATCATTAAATACAACAGCATACGGCACACCGCCCTTCTCTATATCTCCTTTATTTGGAACTTCACCAGATACCCTCTACGAGCACCCGGGAGGAGCCGAAGTCCTTTTTCTTAACTTGGACGAGAATAAAGTGTTCGATAAAGTTCAATCTCGACGGGGAGGGCGGGCAAGAATGCGAGTTTGTGAAGGCGTAGTTGAGATAGTTTGCAAAACACCCGTTCAAATCATGTGTATAAAAGCATTTGTGTCTAGAGAGCGAGAAGCAGCGATACTCTCCGGCGATGACAATGGACGGGTAGAACTTCCAGTGATTATGGAAAAGATAGAGGACGTTGAAGATAACCCAGGATTCTATAAGGTATGACCACGTGTAGATACACGACTTGCACTATCAGGTCACGTGACCCTACCCCCGAGCAGCTGTGCCAAAATGAGCAACAGACATGAAAACATCACCTTGCCATTGGTAGGGAGGCAGTGTTTCAGCTTTAAACAAGCGAAACATGAGAAATTGAATTAAATAGAAAATTTAATATTTTTTAACGATTTGTAAGGGAAAATGCACTGGATGGCAAGAGCTCAAAATACAAACGCAAACCCTAGAAAATGACGTTAAAGTGAATAATACGGACTGAACCTAAACACCTTGACAAAAAGTTTGCAAATTTACTAACGTTAGTCCTCAGTTCGTCTGGCGGAGGTTCCTCAGGTTAGTCCTCAGGTTCGTCGTGCCCTAGCTAGCTACCTTAGATCATCCCAGAGCTTGTTTCAGGGCTTGATTCTGATCTGAAATTTTCACTATTATTTCATTGTTTCAGCAATTTTTTTCTGTCGATTTGGATTCAGTTTACGATGGGCCCAATAAACCAGTCTATGAGCTATCCAAGGTCGAAATGGACACTAGGAATTTGTTTCAGCTATCGATTCAAGTCCAGTACATTGGTGGCTTGGGATATCAAGAGTTCAAAAGTGTTCCTTTTTCAATGAGAACCAAACCGAGGAAGAGGAAGTTTGGTAACTAGTAATCATGTTTGATTTTATTGCGCATGCGTCGGTAAATAAGGATTCTAAAAGTATTTAATATCAGCCCTTGTTCATCGCCCATGCCAATTCTGGATTTTGCATTGAATCTCAGTTACCCTTCTTACGTCTTGATACCACTACTGACCATAATCCTTTTCGCAGCTACTTTACTGGGTCTTAATAACACTATTATCTTGCGACTCCAGAAGGATTTAAAACATAAAAATAAGAACAAGAATCTCAGGAAAAGGATTCTGGTAGTAGTGGTATCAAGACGTAATGCTAAAGGAGGGAGAATTTAGAAAAAAGAGCATCATGGGGCAAAATGGCAAAATACAAAAAATGTATCAGTGAAAGTGTGTTTTTATGTATTTTAAGGGGATGAAAGCAGTCTACATTCTCCAGATGTGTCAAGAAATCATCACGAGATAGGTAAGTAGCTTTACGAAATATTAATGCACAAGTCGACCAAAAGACTAAATAACTTGTTGGTTGTTATTAAACAATCCTATAGGAATGGAAAGTCCGCTGTACAGCAGTTTAGCAAGTAATAACGGAGGTAAGAGAACCATGTCGATTTTTTTCGTCTGGTTAACGTTTTCCTCTTTAGCTTGGCGTAATGTTTCCTCATTCCAGTCCACATATCATTCAGTATCAGTTCCTTGTTTCAGTTGTATCCATATTCATGTGTCTTCTCATGCGCAATCATTAAACAAAGAAATCATACTCACGGGAATCATGACCACACGTGGTTTGAAATAATAAAACATTACGCCCAAGCTAAAACCATCCCTTAATCACTTATATACCACTTATCACTTATATACCCTCGTGCGTATACTTTGTTTAATGACTTACATCTTTGTATGTAAAGAAAAAATGGTAAATTACATATTCAATGATCCTTTTCTATAACATACCTTAGATTACAGGGCTGTGGAGTTCAACAGGGTTCGCATCTTGGACCACCTTGAAGCAAAACGAGCATCCATTGACCATTTAACGTTCCGAGTTATGACATCACCTAGAAATGCGGACATTGGATATCATTTTGGCCTTAAAGACCCGGATGCATGGGAGGAATTTGAAGAGGGTGATGTTGTGGGATTTTTTAAAGATCATGAAAGGGAAACAACCATTGATCTTCTTGATAACAACAACGTTAAAGATGCTTTTATGGCCGGGGTGATTTCGAGGTCTGCTTACATTGAGGCAAAACAGGGTTTTGAAAAAGGTAAAACAAATCTTAGATTAACTATGTCTGTGACGTGTTGATTACAAAGGCAATAGACCCTTTTAGCTTAGACATAATGTTTCCCCATATCAGACCACAGAACACGTGTCATTCTCTAGAGCATCATTTCTTTGTTTAAAGGTTGTGCATGAGAAGAAACATAAATATGGATACAACTCAAACAAAGAATCTTATTCGCAAGACCACTTGTCATTCCCTAGAGCATCATTTCTTTGTTTAAAGGTTGTGCATGAGAAGACAAATGAATACGAATACAACTCTACACAATGACATACACCCTATGCATAAGGGCGTGGCCATGGAAATACCTTAGTTCATCAGTTATTGAAAACACCATTGCTTTCATTGTAAAGAGTATATCGATTTTAGTAATCTCCAAAAATTTCAGCTTACTAACATTAAATGATAAAAAGCTACAGCTGTTTGAAATTAGAAAGATTTGTATGGAAACAACAACCAAGGCCTGACCAGCCTCGTTTTCATGTTTTTGGCACATTTCAAATGCTTATAACTCTGCAGTGATTTAATATATAACAACAGAACTCTACCAAATTACTAATTTAGACATGCTCTTTCTTGTAATCAAAATATATTTTTGAAATCATTGATGATTTATGGTGCTCGTTCCCAGTCTTTACTCTTTATGCATAGGGTGTATGTGGTGTGAAATGGGAGAACATTGCACCCAAGTTACAAGGATCTATCATAATGCTGCGAAGAAACTTCTGATATGATTTGCGCGCCAAGTTAGTATCCCCCCCCCCCCCCCCATCCCCTGACCTTGCAAAGTTGCACATGCACTTGTTTCCTGCACACGAAGGCACGTTTCCCTGTCTTGAATGATTATAGACATGACAGGTCAAGCTTTCGTTAAAATGGCTGCATTTGTCGAAATATGTTTCATAGGTGATTCTGATGTGGTCTGTGTTATTGGGATCGTCAAGGTAAATTGTGTCGGTCCTATACGCGCTGGAGAGAGGGTTTACTCTTCGTTTAACTTAGACAAGCCAGGTACAGCTATGGCAGAGTCACAGTTGCCAC